>OY728131.1:1830239119-1831439119 GCA_963277665.1 Viscum album
TTTGATATTAACCGTGTCTCTCATGTTTTCAAATTTTAACACACAAAAGTGGTAAAATTATGTTTTATGTGAATTTGCAAATTCTCATAGGAGGTGGGTAAAAGACGGTAAAAAGATCAATAAAACTTTTATATGTCTAAAATTAATATAAAATGACTCCAATGAATTAAATTGAACTTATATAGGTATTATGTATCTATTTTTACCTAAGATAAATTAAAATAAAATAAAAAATTATCTAAATTATAAGATGGTTTTAACCAATAACTCCGTGTTTTTCACTATTCATCAAAAATATAATGTTTTCAGAAAAATACCAAAAATTCACCCTGAGCTAATTTTGATATTCATAATTTTAAAATAATTTCTATTTTACCAAATTAAAAACATAGAAGTTTCATTTAATATTTTAAAATTAATTCCAGTTGCCAAAACCAAAAAGCGGGTTTTTAAAAAAGTTAAAACTATCGAAAGATTGACACTAGTTTATGTCAAATTTTAAAGTGAAATTACATCCAACGAAAAAAATGGATTAAATGGTAAAAATATAATCTACTTATACTTCCAAATAATTAAAAAATATAATTTAACAATATAAATTAATTTTATTATAAAGGTTGTTTTCACTAAAAATATTGTATTTTTCACTCTTCACCCAAATATGAAAGTTATCAGAAAAACACCAAATATTTATTGAAACTAAATTATTATGTCCGGATTCTAAAGATTAATTTTATTTTGTAAAATTTAATATATAAAATTTTTAAATATTGGATTTAAAAAGGGATCACCATTAAAAGGAAGTAAAATGAATTTTTTGAAAAATACTTCTTTTATCTGAAAAATTTGAATTACTTCTTAAATTATGTCTAAGAAACTCATAACATGAATTCTAATAATATAAGGATTATATATCATTCAAAATTCATTTAATACTATTCATAACCGCTTTTTAACGACTAGTTTTGGTAAGTCGTGGTGCACTTGAACTCGGTGTTGTGTGTAGTGCGAGATATTGAATAAATTTTAAGAAATAACGTACTATGAAATCTTGGGGTGTTAAATTCTTCCCTCCTTATATAAATTGTGACCTCACAATTTGAAATTTTTCTTTGAAAACAAATGGTTTCAAATAGAAAATACTTTTTTGAGAAAAGTCACATCAGAAATTGGGTTAATAAATTTTATTCTTAAAAAGAGGATAAAATTATATATTTATACACTTAACAAGTATAGTTTAACCTTTCAAACAATTCCTTCCACAAACTCACCATTCACTACAAATGATTTGAAAAAAGTTTTCTATTTATCCTAATCTTATAGGGTTCCAAAAAAATGAATTTATAATCCACATATCATACTTTTTAAAAAAAGAAACCACATTATACAATCTAGAACATCATGTAGGCTATGGGTAAGTGATGCACCCTTTCCGCTCTTTGGTTGTAGGTTCAAGTCTCGTGGCCTTGCCGGATGTGACGGGTTGTTGCCCGACCTTCAGGTTGTCCTTTTTATGAAAATCCAAAAATAATCTCGAGAAATGATTTAACCGTGACAATAGTATCCAATGTCAAACATAATCAATTCCATCATTTAAACTTTTCTAAAATACTTCTGTCTAAACACAGAGTCCAAAGTCTATAAGGAAGGTAAACACAATGAAGATCCTTTTTTCCACGTAGTAATATGTTAATAACTTCATCATGTATTCATTTAAGACATAGTAACACCCTGAATTACCATAAAACCTTATTGATTGCTTCGTGCTCCCTTATTCCTTGGATATACTCCTTATATACAAAAATTTTTTAAACTCCAATAATGATGGAATATACAAATCATTAATCAGTATTAAGGTAGTCAAGAATATCCAATATAATTTATCCAAATCAATCATCTCTTATTAAAATATTAATACCTCAGTATCAAGACCATATAAATTTTTTGTCTTTCCTTCAACCATGTAGTTTCCAAAAAATTTAACTTACCATTGATTCACTTTTCTTGGTTCCACACAATGTCAAGTCCTTAATGATATACTACTACAGTACAATCCATATATACTGTATAATTATTATCACATGTACATCCTTAATAAAATACCCAAATGGAAATATACTTTTATAAAAACATAAGAACTCTTAATAATTTCTCTTTATCTTTGGTAGTATCATAACTTGATTATTATACAATATCAGCATTTGTGGTATAGTCTGATGATTTGTACATTGATTCGCGTAGTGTCCCAACTCCTTGTAGATGAAGAATTATACATTTGAAACCTTTTTCATACCTTTACAATCACGTACTTTCTGTCCTTTTTCTCCACACTTATAAAAAACTATTATTCCCTTCAAGAATTTACCAAGGTGATTCTTTCCATAGTTATCACATATGGGAAAATACTTCTTTCCCTTATTCCCTTTACCCATAATTCTTTCTACCATACTTTTCTTTTCTAGCTTCCCATAAAAGTCATAGGACATAGAGAATTTTTTACTTATCTTATTAACACATGATACTATTTCTTCATATGATAATAATACATTGGAGAATATTTCCTTTCTAAATTTTGGCTTAATACAATGAAAGATATGATCCTTCTTACTCTTTGGATCATGCGTATTAATGGAGGTCTCATTCTTTCTACAATGCGCCATTTCTAAATAATGTCATACACTATGTTATTTTGTGAATCACAATGCATAATTCCAAACTTGTAAAATACCTAACGTAAATTTGAAAGATTATGAATATAATCTATAATAATAAAATGTATTCTTTGAGAAAGAATTTACTCCTAAATCCTTCATAATGGATTGTAATGAAAATTTTAACTATCCTAAGAATATCCCCCGAGAGTGTCGTAACTAGGAGTGCAGTAAGGCCCATTGTCATGCACCGGTTCTCATTTGAGTCCAGCTCAATGTGGTGTTTTCGGGTTTTACCCCTAGGTACATCTGTGCCAGAGCCACCTCCACCTACTCCTATCCAGATAGGGATGTATTCCTTGGAAAACTAACAGAATCTCTATATTACTAAAATTCTAGGAGGTTCTTCTATACAAATCATCAAAGTCTATCTTTAGGTAATTTTCTCGATTCAGAGTTTAACTACATTTATTTCCAAGGTTATTGCTAAACTTCCTCGGATACCTACTATAACGCCTCGACTCCAGTTACCCTGATTCGGTGCATTATTTTAATATATTGGCATGATTACAACAATTCAATCCTGAAGGACCGATTGGTTATGCAGTCTTGGAAAATAGATTACATACATGAATGTTACATTACACTTTATAACATACAACACAACATAAATAATCCTTTATGAATTTCATTATTCCCATTAGCTTCACCCTGTACATCAATCATAATAAACTTCGTGGAATCCTGAAAAAATAAAACATAATCAAGGGGTGAGCTTAGATGCCCTGTAAGGGTAAATAATTTACCGGAAGCTATAAACTTTTAAGAAAAGATGTGTGATTAAAACAATAGCCTTTCTAAACATAAGCATGAACATAATATAGAAAAAAGTAAATCAAACATTACCATATATACTTTCACATGGATATTCTACTATTCGAATAATCACATGTAATAACTAATTTCATAATGAAGGAATGCCTAACGCCGGACATCATTACCACATAGTCAAGGCCTCATGCCAAGACTACAAATAAATTTTTTGTCAAGGCCTTGTTCCAAGACTCTAGTTTGTCTCATGAGACCTACCAATGAATCGAGTGTAAAGACCCAGAAATTTCAAGGAAAATTTTTTCTTAATTTATTTGTGATTTTACAAGAACGCAGTTTTCGACGGTGCCTGATTCAGAGGTCCGGTGTGCCCAGAATCAGTTTCCAAAGTTTAGCTCGGGTACGTTCAGTGAACGAACAAGCGGGTTTTTCTAACTCTTAAACCGGTGCTCGGAATCGAAATTCGAGGGCACCGATGAAACCACAGTGCTGGTAATTTCTTAGGAACACATGTTCTGGAGTTGTGTTTGTTCGGGTGTGGTTATTAAAATAATTGGTTATGTTTTGAATAAAATGAAATTCGTACAAACAATTTTATTTTATTTTTATCTAATTGGTTATCCTATGTACGGGAGTTGGGGTGGGACCCCCTAGTTCCTAACTAACCAAGTGAGGATAAAGGTGAGGTGGGGCCCACATGAACCCCACCCCTTCCTATTCTTTTTCCTCCCATTTAATTTGTAACTCACCCCCCCCCCACATAAATGAAAAGTCAACTCTCTAATTAATTATTTGACAAATTTTTTCAATATAATAAATTTGTGATTCCATTTTGAATTTCAAAAGGGTTGGCATGTGAAATAAAATAAGGAAAAGCCTTATTTTATTAGGTGGTTTTCATTGTGCGAGAAGCTTTGGGAGAGGTTTTGCTCTAAGTCTTGAACAACGTTATTCCTCTTTGAAGAACGCAATGAACGCACGATCGCCGATGATGAAATCCAGCCTCCGACGAAGGACGATGAAAAACGCCGAATCCTCGGAGATCGACGACGCGACGCTGTGTACCGCGACGTCGACGGTTCTCTTCTCTGAGATGCCGACAACGCTTACGGAACCTTTTCCCGCAACGCCGTCTCCCGCGTTGATTATTTTCTGCGACGAACCTTCGTTCGACAACACCTTGAGGTGTGGTTTAATCTTTGTTCAAGTTTTATTTAACAGACTTCGTTTTTTACTGTTGGCCGCTTGCTATCATTATAACGGGAGGAGGTCGGACAGTACGAACACTGCCGACTCTCCCCCCCTTTGATGTTTTGTTCGTTGCGACTTGAACAAAGGCGGCGCGGTGCAACGGCACCGCGCGGAAACAAGAAAGAACGCGACAAAGACACGCGGCGCCGTCACGCCGCGCCATTGAGGCCGAACGAAACTGCGGCCGGAGTCGGGGCCGCGGGGGGGGGGGGGGGGGGTGTGATTCAAAGACACTGATGGTTGATCGTTGTGCACGGATTGATGAGCGATGATGGAATGGGCCGCAGAGGTGATTTGAAACCTTCGAAGTGAAGATTCGGTCCCGTGAGGACCGCCGGCGAAGACCGCAGGCAAAACAGACCACCGGAGTGCATCTGGTGGACCGTGGAAGATCCTACTGGCAAGCCCCGCAGGCACGGCGCCGCTACCGCGCCGCCAGGAGGCTCCGCCCCGGCTGATGCCGCGGCGGCAGGCGGCAGTCCCACAGTCGCGCGGGACCAGGGGAGACCGGGAGTCGTAACCCCCAGCGGTCAAAGGGAGTGGCCCGCACTTCGGGGTCGCGACTTCGATCGGGGGGTAGCACGCACCCCCCCCCCCCTGTCCGCTCAGCTCGGCTCGCTGAGCTGGCCACGCGGCCGCGCGAGCGCGCCAGGCCGGGCAGGGCCGTGCCCAGGCCGGACCGCGCCCACAAGGCTGGGATGCACCCTAATGGGCAAGAAATGGACCAGGTTTGGGTTTACCCAGTTCGGGCCGACCCAGGGGGTCTCGGGCCGGGTCGGACCGGGCCCGAACGCCCTATTTGCGGGTAGTTTTTGTTCAAACGCCCAAATCTTGGGCTACGGACCTCCGATCGACGCACCTTCAGTTGCGATGTGATCCTTGGAAGGAGACGGTCATTTCAGTATATTAAAATCAAGTTTTCAAAGAACTTTGTGTAAGGCCGAGTTGGTTCGAACCCGAAACCAACCGGTCCCTCGGAGCGAAAACCCTTATAACATGAGCTACGGACGTCCGATTAACGTGTCGTCGACTTTGTTGGATTTCTCTTGATGAGACAGATCTTTTGTCATACTTTTCCTGATTTTTGGACGCATATGTATAATGTCCGGGTTGGATTGTACCATAAATCCAATAGGGGCCCTTGGAACTAAAAAGCTGATAACATTCAGGCCGGACGTCCGTTTGACAAACCGTCAGCGGCATTGGTGATCACGTTGGGAAACGGTCCTTATTTGTATACCCTACGAGAGTTCGAGGTACAGTTGAGATTTGGTCGGGTTGGTTCGTACACGAAACCAATTGGGCCCCTGAGACGAAAAGTCTAATAACTCACAGACCGGGCGTCCGATTGGCGCGCCGTCTATTGCTTTGAGACCCCTATGACGAGGCAGTCCTTTGAGATACTTCTTTGTGGGAATTTGTGATACTTGGAGTATCGACCAGTAGCTCATGGAGAGGACCCTCCCGGTGACGAGCTAGTAGAGTGCAAAGACCTAGTAGTTGGCTGACACTTGACGACTGTTGATCGATCGTCTGAGAGTGATTTGGATAGCCCAGTGGGGTGAAATTGGTTGTAGCAGCAGAACCACGGTGGAGGTGCTCTTGGTTGCAGCGGCAGACCCACGATACTCGACAGAATGATTACCTCTGTAGGCTCTGAGGGGGTGCGCTTGGTTGTAGCGGCAGACCCCTGGTGGGATGCGCTTGGTTGCAGCGGCAGGCCCACAGTACTCGATAGGTGGAGTACTTCAGGATTCCATGGTTAGTGGGGCGCGCTTGGTTGTAGTGGCATGCCCACTGTACTCGACAGAGGAGGAGTTCTCCAGTAGCCGTGGTTTCGACATCATGAATAAAATCCTAGTTTGAGCTGAGTCTATTGCCTTTGTATTTACCTCATGATTGAGATAGGTCACTTGATAACTTAGGTATATGTATGGGAATATACCTAGGTAGTTTTTATCCTTTGATTTCATAACCTTTGTGTTTCCTCATGATTGAGATGGGTTACTTGATAACTTAGGTATATGTATGGGCTTATACCTATGTAAGGGTTGTCTATTGAGATCCTTCTTTGTGGTTATCCATGTTGGATTTAGTGAGACCTTGAGGGTCTCAGGTCCCTACTGAGTATCGTATACTCACCCCTGCACGGGAAATGCCTGCACCTCATTGTGTTTGTTGCAGATGACGGGCAGTGCTGATAGAGGCCGAGTGTTCGAGGACTGGACGGTACCCGGAGGTAGACCTCACGACGAGTCATTATCTGGAGGTTGAATTCACGAAGAGATGATTCTCAGAGGATGTAGATCGGAGAGAGCGTTGTGGAGTCTATCTGTACCTACCCTTCAGGTAGGATCCATGGTGGACGATCCAGGAGTCGTTCTATCTGTACCTACCCTTCAGGTAGGATCTGAGGTGGACGACCCAGGAGCTGCTTCTATTCTTCCAGCTATTTGTCTTTTCTGTTGTACTTTGGTTCAGTTGTAGGTGTACTTTCAGTTGGGTTTGTATTCTGGTCCACTTACATTTCAGCACATTATTTTGTACTTAGTGTTTTACTTCCGCTTCTACTTTGTGGTGTTTTGTTTACTTTTATAAAGGAAATGCCTTCCCAGTTATCGGGATTTACGCCATGGTGCTAGTCGCGAGCCCCTGGCCTATGGAAGGTGGTCTTAGGGTAGTAATGGCATGGGCCCCGAGGATGGGTCGTGACAAATTAGTATCAGAGGAGTCGGTTCTACTGCAGAACTCAGAACTCTGATCATTCCTTTCTATGAAGCAATAGTGTTAAGGGTACCGAGTGTGGTCATTAGTTCAGGGAGTCCAGTGTTGGTGTGGCGGTCGACGTATCCATACACCAGGACCCGGACAACTGATTTCCGACTTTGTGCACAAAAACACTAATTGCGTGTGTGTTTCCAAAAGTTTTAAAATTCAGCTCAAACCATGTCAGCTCACCAGGTATAAATCGTTTGGTCGTGTCAAGTTTTTTTTCTTTTAGGATGCCTCCCTGCGGACGACCTGCTAGTGCCCCGATAGTTGTACGTACTGATAGCCCGCCGAGCGACGTAGCCTCAGTACAGGGCCCTAACCTAGTTGAGGCACCAACAGAGGCACCAGCGGTACTACCACCCATTGGGCCACCGATGCCACCAGCCCTAAGAGCATAGAGTGCACGTCGCTCGAGCGCACTACACAAGTTCCAGCACCATAGGCCACCCATGTTAAGGGGAGAGACGGACCCGCAGGCGGCTGAGGATTGGTTGGGGGCTGTTGTGAGAGTCTTCAGGCTAGTAGGGACACCAGCAGACTTCATGGTGATCCTTGCTACCAGCCTCCTTCAGGAAGCAGCAGGCAGATGGTGGAGCCTGATGCCCCAGATGCATGACGAGGCGACACTACTATGGGCAGACTTCGAGAGCCTGTTCCGGGCAGAGTTTGTACCATCCGCCCTTCGAGCGGTGCGTATTTAAGAGCTACTGCATCTACAGCAGGGTAGCATGAGTATAGCTTATTACTCAGCGTTGTTCACAGACCTCTCGCGCTACTATACAGACATGGTACGAGACCCGTTCTTCAGGGCCCGAAACTTCGAGCAGGGGATCAAGCGAGAGATTAGAGCTTCTTTTGTTTCTCACAGCATTCCGACATAGACAGGGGTGTTGGGGCGAGGACTATTAGTGGATAGTTTTCTTACTGAGCAGTCTCTAGCAGCAAGACCCACAACTAGCCGGCATGCGGTAGATTCTTCTGCAGCGGATAGTAGACAGATGACGCAGAGGTCCAAGAGGACCAGAAATACTGGTGGTTGACCGAATGACACATGATCGTGTGTGTGAGGCACCCGGGGTGGGGAGCAACTTAACATGAGCAGACAGTGTTACTCCTGCAGCGGGGTTGGTCATATGGCTCGTGATTGTCCGACCCACCATACAGATGATTAGCAGATAAACTAAGGACCACCTAGGCAGAGGCATGGGTTCTATCGAGGCGGACCGCAAGGAGAAGCAGACCGTGGCAGGGGAGCTAGCCATGCATCTGGAGGTGGACGATGCTTCAAGGTGTTTCCACCATCACCACTAGGAGGTCCACCCCGACCGCAGGGAATGGGTGGACAGGGGAGAGATCAACTTCAGGAAGTTGAGGCCTACGATCATGGAGCTCTGGGAGGAGATGTACAGAAGCAGGACTAGTTATAGATATAGAGACTTTTGTTGATGTTGCTTCTGGTTTTGTGGATGTTTGATTGTAGATTCTTTGAGTCTTTGTACTTTGAGCTGCAGTAATAAAAGACACCTTTCTTTGTGGAATTTACTTTCCTTTCATCTCTTTTTGTTGTTACTAAGAGGTTCTGGTTTAAAAAACGTTGACCTGATGCTCACTTCTAAGATACCAACTAGAGGTGACCCAATGACCACACACTGATGTCGATAGTGTGACTCAACCCTTGGAGGCAAGAGTAACGGTTGGATCTCTTGGTAGTAGTGTCGAGGCCTTAAGACGTCATCCTTAGTATGGATTTGTATCATACATTTCGTGATTTACTGTATTAGTCAAAGAACGTGGTTCATCATGGGGATGGGACTGGATTTCTCTTATCGAAAAAGAAGGAATCATAGAAGCTCTTGTGGGACAAGAGATGTTCCAAGCCACGTCAGAGAAGGTCCAGGTCATCTAGTAGTGGATGAAAACATCTCAGAGCTAACAGAAGTCTTATACTGCCAGGAGGTGGAGACCACTAGAGTTCGAGGATGACGACCACGTTTTCCTACGGTTCTCGCCTCGACGGGAGTTACAGAATTTTGGCTGGGGCGGCAAGTTTTCTCCATGCTTCATTGGACCCTTCTAGGTCCTCAATAGGGTAGGAGAGGTGGTTTACTGCTTGACCCATCTACCTCAGTTGCACCGGGTGCACGACGTCTTCCATGTATCTCAGCTGAGGAGATATGAGCATGAC
This sequence comes from Viscum album, assembly GCA_963277665.1. Taxonomy (NCBI): domain Eukaryota; kingdom Viridiplantae; phylum Streptophyta; class Magnoliopsida; order Santalales; family Viscaceae; genus Viscum; species Viscum album. Next base: position 1,830,248,810 of record OY728131.1, read on the forward strand.
CTGGCCCATGTCATCGACCATGGGGGTGTTGGACGTTGGCGATGGGGTGACCTTCACGGAGGTTCCAGTGGGGAACGAGGATCGACAAGAACGGATCTTTTGAGGATAGTCGATTCCTCGGGTGCGCCTTCACAGGAAGTACGAGAACCTCCAAGTGAGCACATGGGAGAGGAAGGCTCAAATGTGTGCTCAGTATCTCTTTTGTATCCCTATTTTGTGTTAAAGCTTTACAGGGACGTAAATCCCTGAGGTGGGAGTAATGTAAAGATACGTAAATTTCAAGGAATGTTTTTTCTTAATTTCTTTGGTATTTTACAAGAACGTAGTTTCCGACGGCGCCTGATTCCGAGGTCTGGTGTGCCTGGAATCAATTTCCGAAGTTTTGCTTAGGTACGTTCAGTGAACGAATGAGTGGGTTTTTCTAACTCTTGAACCGGTGCTCGGAATCGAAATCTGAGGGCACCGATGAAACCGCAGAGCCGATAATTGCTTAGGAACACCTTTTCTGGAGTTGTGTTTGCTCGGTTGTGGTTATTAAAATAATGGTTTAAGTTTTGAATAAAATGAAATTGGTACAACCTATTTTATTTTATTTATATCTAAGTGGTTATCCTATGTAAGGGAGTTGGGGTGGGACCCCCTAGATTCTAACTAACCATGTAAAGATAAAGGTGAGGTGGGGCCCCCACGAACCCCACCCCTTCATATTCTTTAACCCCCCCCCCCATTTAATTTGTAACTCACCCGCACCCCCCCCCCTAAATGAATAGTCAACTCTCTAATTAATAATTTGACTAAGTTGTTCAATATAATTAATTTGTGATTCCATTTTGATTTTCAAAATGGTTGGCATGTGAAATAAAATAAGGCAAAGTCTTATTTTATTCGGTGGTTTTTGTTGTGCGAGAAGCTTTGGGACATGTTTTTCTCTATGTCTTGAAGAATGTTCTTCCTCTTTGAAGAACGTGAAGAATGCATCGTCGCCGATGAAGAACACCGGCCTCCGACGAAGGATGACGAAGAACACCGAATACTCGGAGATCGACGATGCGACGCCATGTACCACGACACCGAAGTTTATCTTCTCCGAGACGTCGCTGACACTTACGGAACCTTTTCCTGCAACGCCGTCTCCCGCGTCAATTATTTTCCACGACGAACCTTCATTCGACAAGACCTTAAGGTATGGGTTTAATCTTCATTCAAGTTTTATTTAATGAACTTCGTTGTTTATTGTTGGCCGCTTGCTATCATTATAACGGGAGGAGGTCGGACCGCACGAACACGGCTGACTCTCCTACACCTTTGATTTTTTTTTCATTGCGGCTTGAACAAAGGCGGCGCGGTACAATGGCACAGCGTGGAAACAAGAAAGAACGCGACGAAGAAGCACGTCGCCATCGCGCTGTGCTGTTGAGGCCGAACAAAGCTGCGGCCGGAGTCAGGGCCGCGGGGGGGGGGGGGATTCAAAGACTCTGTTGGTTGATCGTTATGCGCAGATTGACGGGCGATGACGGAATGGGAAACAGAGGCAATTTGAAACCTTTGTTGTGAAGAGCCAATCCCGAGAGGACCGCAGGCAAAACGGACCACCGTAGCGCATCCGGTGGTCCGCGGAAGATCCTGTCGGCGCGCCACTAGGAGGGTCCACTGCGACGGCGGGCGGTGGTCCCGCGGGACCAGGGGAGACCGGGGGTCGTAACCCCTGGCGGTCAAAGGGAGCAGCCCCCACGTGGGGGGTCGCGGCTTCAATCGGGGGGGTTGGGGGGCAGTTCCCCCCCCCCCTGTCCGCTCAGCTCGGCTCGCCGAGCTGGCCGCGCAAGCGAGCCATGCTTGGCCGCCCAGGCCGGGCCGGGCTGTGCCCTAATGGGCCGGACCCGGACCCGGTTTAGGTCGACCAGGTTCGGGCCAAACCAGGGGGTCTCGGGTCGGGTCGTACCGGGCCCCAACCCCCTATTTCCGGGTAGTTTTTGTTCAAATGCCCAAATCCTGTGATACGGGCCTCCGATAGACGCACCGTTAGTTGCAATGAGATCCTTAGAATGAGACAGTCGTTTTGGTATATTACACTCAAGGTTTCGGAGAACTTTGGGTATGGCCGGGTTGGTTCGAACGCGAAACCAACCGGGCCCTCGGAGCGGAAACACTTATAACTTGAGCATCGGACGTCCGATTGACGTGCCGTCGACTTTCTTGGATTCCCTTTCATGAGACAGAACATTTCGAATACTTCTCCTGAGGCTTGGACGGAGATGGATAATGGCCGGGTTGGATTGTACCCGAAATCGAACCGGGCCCCGGGAATGGAAAAGCTGATAACTTTCAGACCGGACGTCCGTTTGACGAACCGTCAGCGGCGTTAGTGATCACATTGGGAAACGATCCATATGTGTATAACCTATGAGAGTTCTGGGTACAGTTGAGATGCGGTCGGGCTGGTTCGTACATGAAACTAACCGGTCCCCTGGAAAGAAAGGCTAATAACTCACAGACCACGCGTCCGATTGACACACCGTCTGTTACTTTAAGACCCCTATGACGAGGCGGTCCTTTGAGATACTTAATCGTGGGACTTTGTGACACTTGGAGTATCGACTAGTAGCTCGTGGAGCGGACCCTCCCGGTGACGAGATAACAGAGTGCAGCGACCTAGTAGCTGGCTGAGACTTGAGGACTGTTGATCGATCGTCTCAGAGTGATTCAGATAACCCATTGGGGTGCGCTTGGTAGTAAAATCAGACCCACGGTGGAGGTGCGCTTGGTTGTACTGGCAGACCCGCGATACTCGACAAAAGGAGTACCTCTGTAGGCTATGAGGGGGTGTGCTTGGTTGTAGCGGCAGGCCCCTGGTGGGATGCGCTTGGTTGCAGCGGCAGGCCCACAGTACTCGACGGGTGGAGTACTTCAGCAGTCCAAGGTTAGTGGGGTGCATTTGGTTGTAGCGGCAGGCCCACTATACTCGACAGAGGAGGAGTTCTCCAGTAGTCGTGGTTTCGACATCATGAATAAAATCCTGGTTTGAGCTGATTCTATGGCCTTTGTTTTTACCTCATGATTGAGATAGGTCACTTGAAGACTTAGGTATATGTATGGGCATATACCTGGGTAGTGGTTATCTGTTGATTTCATATCCTTTGTGTTTACTCATGATTGAGATGGGTTACTTGATAACTTAGCTATAAGTATGGGCTTATACCTAAGTAAGGGTTATCTGTTGAGATCCTTCTTTGTGGTTATCCATGTTGGATTTAGTGAGACCTTGAGGATATCAGGGTCACTACTGAGTATCGTATACTCACACCTACACGGGCTATGCCTGCACTTCATTGTTTTGGTTGTAGACGATGGGCAACGCTGACAGAGGCCGAGTGTTTGAGGATTGGACTGTACCCGGAGGTAGACCTCACGATGAGTCAGTATCCGGAGGTGGACTTCACGACGAGATGATTCTCGGAAGAGGTAGACGGGTGAGAGCGTTGTGGAGGCTATCTGAACCTACCCTTTAAGTAGGATCTGTGGTGGACAATCCAGGAGTTGCGCTATCTGTACCTACCCTTTAGGTAGGATCCGAGGTGGATGACCTAGGAGCTGCTTCTATTATTCCAAATGTTCGTCTTTTCTGCTGTACTTCCGTTCAGTTGTAGTTGTACATTCAGTTGGGTTTGTATTCTGGCCCACTTACTTTTCAGCACTTTATTTTGTACTTTTTGTTTTACTTCCGCTTGTACTCTGTGGTGTTTTGTTTACTTTTAAAAAGGAAATGCCTCCCCAGTTATCGGGATTTACGCCTTGGTGCTAGTCACCATCCCCTAGTCTATAGAAGGAGGGCTTGGGGTAGTCACGGCACGGGCCCCGAGGACGGGTCGTGACAAATTTGTATCAGAGGAGTTGGTTCTACCGCATAACTCAGAACTATAATCTTTCCTTTATATGAAGAAATAGTTTTAAGGGTACTGAGTGTGGTCTTTAGTTCAGGGAGTCCAGTGTTGGTGCAGCGGCCGACGTATCCATAAACCAGGACCATGACAACTGATTTCTGACTTTGTGCAAGAAAACATTGATTGTGTGTGTGTTTCCAAATGTTTTAAAAGGTAGCTCAAACCAGGTCAGCTCACCAGGTATAAATCGTTTGACAGTGTCATGTTTGTTTCTTTTAGGATGCCTCCCCGCGGACGACCAGCTAGAGCCCCGAGAGTTGTACGTACTGACATCTCGCCGAGCGACGTAGCCTCAGTACAGGGCCCTAACCCAGTTGAGGCACCAGCGGAGGAACCAGTGGTACTACCACATGTTGGGCCACTGATGCCACTAGCCCCAGTAGCAGAGAGGGCACGTCGCCTGAGCGCACTGCATGAGTTCCAGTGCCAGAGCCCACCAAGGTTCAGGGGAGAGAAGGACCCGCAGGAGGCTGAGGATTGGCTGGAGGTTGTGGTGAGAGTCTTCAGGCTAGTAGGGATGCCAGCAGACTTCATGGTGATCTTTTCTTCCAGCCTCCTTCAGTAAGCAGTAGGCATATGGTGGAGCCTGATGCTCCAGATTCATGACGAGGTGACACTTCTGTGGGTAGACTTCGAGGGCCTGTTCCGAGCATAGTTTGTACCATCCACCCTTCGAGCGGTGCGTATTCAGGAGCTACTGTGTCTACCGTATGGTAGCATGAGTGTATCTCAGAACTCAATGAGGTTCATAGACCTCTCGTGCTACTCTAGAGACATGGTACGGGACCCGTTCTTCAGGGCCCTAACCTTCGAGCAGGGGTTCAGGTGAGAGATTAGAGCTTCTTTTGTTTCCCACAGCATTCTGACGTAGACAGGGGTGTTGGAGCGAACCCTCTTAGTGGAGTGTTTCCTTGCTGAGCAGTCTCCAGCAGCAGGACCCACCACTAGTCGGCATGCGTCAGAGTCTTCTGTAGCGGGAAGTAGACAGACGACATAGAGGTCCAAGAGGACCAGACCTACAGGTGGTCGACCGCATGACACAAGATCTTGTGTGCGAGGCACCCGGGGTGGAGAGAGACTTACCATGAGCGGACAGTGTTACTCCTGCGGCAGGGATGGTCACATAGCTTTTGACTATCTGACCCGCCTTATAGATGATCAGAAGATAAATGAAGTTCCATCCAGGCAGAGGCAGAGGTTCGATCAAGGCGGACCGCAAGGAGCAGGATACCGTGGCAGGGGAGCCGGCGTTGCAGTAGGAGGTGGAAGACGCTTCGATGTGTTGCCACCACCACCACCAGGAGGTCCACCTCGACCACAGGGAATAGGTGGACATGGGATAGCTCAGATTCATGCAGCTGAGGTCTACGACCATGGAGCTCTGGGAGAAGATGGAAAAGAGATGGACTATCTTCAGATACGGAGACTTTTGTTCATGTTTCTTCTGGCTTTGTGAACATTGGATTTTTGATGCTTTTTGTCTTTGTACTTTGAGATGCAGAAAGAAAAGACACCATTCTTTGTGGGATTTACTTTCCTGCCCTCTCTTTTTGTTGTTACTAAGAGGTTCCAGTTTAAAAACCGTTGACTTGACCCTCACTTCTTAGATACCTACTCGAGGAGACCCAGTGACCACACACTGATGTCGATAGTGTGACTCAACCGTTGGAGGTGAGAGTAACAGTTGGATCTCTTGGTAGTAGATTCGAGGCCTTACGACGTCATCCTTTGTATGGAATTGTATCATACATGTCGGCATTGAATGTATTAGGCAAAGAATGTGGTTCATCCTGGGGATGAGACCAGATTTCTCTTATCGGCAAAGAAGGAATCATAGCAGCTCTTGTGGGACCAGAGATGGTCCATGCCACGTTATAGAAGGTCCAGGTCATCTAGGAGCGGATGAAGACAGCTCATAGACGATAGAAGTCTTATACTGCCAGGAGGTGGAGACCACAAGAGTTCGAGGATGACGACCATGTTTTCCTACGGGTCTTGCCTCGATGAGAGATACAAAGTTTTGGCTGGGGCGGCAAGTTTTCTCTGTGCTTCATTGGACCCTTCTCGTTCCTCAATAGGGTAGGCGAGGTGGTTTACCGCTTGGCCCATCCACCTCAGTTGCACCGGGTGCACGACGTCATCCACATATCTCAGTTGAGGAGATACGAGCATGACCCAGCGCATGTCATCAACCATGGGGGGGGGGTGGAGTTTCGAGATGGGATAACTTTCACGGAGGTTCTAGTGGGGAACGAGGATCGACAGGAGCGGATCTTTCGAGGAAGGTCGATTCCTCGAGTGCAATTTTATTGGCAGTACGGAAACCTCCAGGTGAGCACATCGGAGTAGAAGTCTCAGATGCGTGATCAATATCGCTTTTGTATCCCTAGTTTGTGTTAAAGCAATACCGGGACGTAAATCCCTGATGTGGGAGTAATGTAAAGACCCATAAATTTCAAGGAAAAATTTTTCATGAATACTTTGGGATTTTAGAAGAACCCAGTTTCCGACGGCGCCTGATTCCGAGGTCTGGTGTACTCGGAATCAATTTCCAATGTTTAGCTCGGGTACGTTCAGTGAACGAATGAGCGGGTTTTTTTAACTCTTGAACCATTGCTTGGAATCAAAATCTGAGGGATCCGATGAAATCGCAGAGCCGGTAATTGCTTAGGAACACCTTTTCTGGAGTTGTGTTTGCTCGGGTGTGGTTATTAAAATAATGGGTTAAGTTTTGAATAAAATGAAATTCGTACAACCAATTTTATTTTATGTATATCTAAGTGGTTATCCTATGTAAGGGAGTTGGGGTGGGACCCCCTAGTTCCTAACTAACCAAGTGAGGATAAAGGTGATGTAGGGCCCACACGAACCCCACCCCTTAATATTCCTTAGCCCCCCCCCCCTCCCCATTTAATTTGTAACTCACCTGCACCCCCCCCCCCCTTAAATGAAAAGTCAACTGTCTAATAAATTATTTGACTAATTTGTTCAATATAATTAATTCGTGATTCCATTTTTAATTTCAAAAGGGTTGGCTTGTGAAATAAAATAAGTCAAAGACTTATTTTATTAGGTGGTTTTCATTGTGTGAGATGCTTTGAGAGAGGTTTTGCTCTAAGTCTTAAAGAACGTTCTTCCTCTTTGAAGAATGCGAAGAATGCACAGTCGCCTATGAAGAACGCCAACCTTCAACGAAGAACGCCGAATCCTCGGAGATCGATGACGCGACATCGTGTACCGCGACGCCGACAGTTCTCTTCTCCGAGATGCCGACGACTCTTACGGAACCTTGTCCCGCAATGCCGTCTCCCACATCAATTATTTTCCGCGATGAACCTTCATTCGACAACACCTTGAGCTAGGGGTTTAATCTTCGATCAAGTTTTATTTTATGAACTTCGTTGTTTATTGTTGGCAGCTTATTATAATTATAACTAGAGGAGGTCAGACCACACGAACACAGCCAACTCTCCTCCCCCTTTCATTTTTTATTCGTTTCGGCTCGGACAAAGGAGGCGTGGTGCAACGACACCACGCGGAAACAAGAAATAATGTGACAAAGAAGCACGACGTCGTCGCGCAGCACCATTGAGGCCGAATGAAACCACGACCGGAGTCGGGGTCGGGGGGGATTCAAAGACTCTACTGGTTGATCGTTGTGCGCGGATTGACGGGCGATGATGGAATGGGCCGCAGAGGTGATTTGAAACCTTTACAGTGAAGAGCCGGTCCCGGGAGGACTGCCGGCGAAGACCGGAGGCAAAACAGACCACTGGAGCGCGTCCGGTGGTCCGTAGAAGATCATGCCAGCGCGCCCTGCCAGCCCGGCGGCTCCAGCGCACCGCTAGGAGGTTCCTCCATGACTGAAACCGCAACGGCGGTCCTGCAGCCACGCGGGACCAGGGGAGACCAGGGGTCGTAACCATCAGCAGTCAAAGGGAGTATCCCCCACGTGGGGGGCCACGGCTTCAATCGGGGGGGTGGAAGCCCCCCCCCCCCCCCGTCCACTCAGCTAGACTCACTGAGCTGGCCGCGCGAGCGCGCCAGGCTGGGCCATGCCCTAATGGGCCGGACCCGGACCCGGTTCAGGCCGACCCAGGGGGTCTCGGGACGGGTTAGACTGCGCCCGAACCCCCTATTTTTGGGTAGTTTTCTTTCAAACGCCCAAATCATGGGCTAAGGAACTCTGATCAGTGCACCTTCAGTTGAGATGCAATCCTTGGAATGAGACAGTCATTCTGGTATATTACACTGAAGGTTTTAGAGAACTTTGGGTATGGCCGGGTTGGTTCGAACCCGAAACCAACCGGGCCCTCGGAGCAGAAACGCATATAACCTGAGCTCCGGACATCTGATTGATCTGACGTCGACTTTGTTGGATTCATCTTGATGAGAAGGAACTTTTGGCATACTTCTCTTGAGGTTTGGATGCATATGGATAATGGTTGGGTTGGATTGTGCCCGAAATCAAACTGGACCCCTGGAACGGAAAAGCTAATAACTTTCACACCGGACGTCCGTTTGAAGAACCATCAGTAGTGTTGGAGATCACGTTTAGAAACAATCCCTATGTGTATATCCTATGAGAGTTCGGGGTACATTTGAGATGCGGTCGGGTTGGTTTGTCACGAAACCAACCGGGCCCCTGGGACGAAAAGGCGAATAACTCACAGACCGAGCGCTCGATTGACGCGACGTCTGTTGCTTTGAGACCCCTTTGACGAGGTGGTTCTTTGAGATACTTCTTCATGGAAATTTGTGATACTTGGAGTATTGACCAGTAGTGCGTGGAGCGGACCCTCTCGTTGATGAGCTAGCAGAGTGCAGAGACCTAGTAGTTGGCTGAGACTTAACGACTGCTGATCGATCATCTCGGAGTGATTCGGATAGCCTAGTGGGGTGCGCTTGGTTGTATTAGTAGACCCATGAAGGAGGTGCCCTAGGTTGTAGCGGAAGACCTACGGTGCTCGACAGAAGGAGTACCTCTGTAGGCTATAAGGGGGTGCACTTGGTTGTAGCGGTAGACCCCTGGTGGGATGCGTTTGGTTATGGCGGCAGGCCCAGAGTACTCGACAGGTGGAGTACTTCAATGGTCCAAGGTTAGTGGGGCGTGCTTGGTTGTAGCGGTAGGCCCACTATACTCGACAGAGGAGGAGTTCTCCAGTAGTCGTGCTTTCGACATCATGAATAAAATCCTGGATTGAGCTGAGTCCATGTCCTTTGTGTTTACCTCATGATTGAGATAGGTCAGTTGATAACTTAGGTATATGTATGGGCATATACCTAGGTAGTGGTTATCCGTTGATTTCATAACCTTTGTGTTTCCTCATGATTGAGATGGGTTACTTGATAACTTAGGTATAAGTATGGGATTATATGTAAGTAAGGGTTATCCATTGAGATCCTTCTTTGTGGTTATCCATGTTGGATTTAGTGAGACCTTGAGGGTCTCGGGGTCCCTACTGAGTATTGTATACTCACCCCTGCACGGGCTATGCTCGCACCTCATTGTGTTGGTTGCAGATGACAGGCAACGCTGAAAGAGGCCGAGTGTTCGAGGACTAGACGGTACACGGAGGTAGACCTCACGACGAGTTAGTATCCGGAGGTGGACTTCACGAAAAGATGATTCTCGGAGGAGTTAGACGTGCGAGAGCGTTGTGGAGGCTATCTGTACCTACCCTTTAGGTAGGATCCGTGGTGGACAATCCAGGAGCGGTGTTATCTGTACCTACCCTTCAGGTAGGATCCGAGGTCGACGACCCAGGAGCTGCTTCTATTCTTCCAGTTGTTTGTATTTTCTGTTGTTCTTTCATTCAGTTGTAGCTGTACTTTCAGTTGGGTTTGTATATTGGCCAACTTACTTTTCAGCACTTTCTTTTGTGTTAGTGTTTTACTTCTGCTTGTACTCTGTGATGTTTTGTTTACTTTTATAAAGGCAATGCCTTCCCATTTATCAGGATTTACGCCTTGATGCAAGTCGCCAGCCCCTGGCATATGGAAGGCGGGCTTGGGGTAGTCACAGCACGGGCCCCAAGGACAGGTCGTGACATCGAGGAGCTATAGCAGGCTCCACCCATCACTTACTAAATCCATTGCAATCCTCATATGAAAAAAGTTGAAACATAACATAAACATTCGTATTAAAACTAGCATATGAAATGTCATTACATTAACCATAAAACATGAATGGTATATAAATAGAACATACATATTCAAACATATCATAACTCATTAAATACAACATGGAAGATTGTATTATAATAAATCAACCTCAATCAAAAATAATATCAAGTAAATGATGATGACATAGTTGAAAATGATGACTAAAACTTTTTGAGTGAAATATCCTTTTTGTAAAATCATTAAAAAGTCACAAATTTATAAAAGATGTAATTTAAAATATATTTTTGAATCAAAGTGTCCCATACCACATTGAATAATTGGAAAAGAATTATCATTCCAAAACATTCATGTCCATATAAATAAATCCTTAAAATCATTTTCAAAACATTGATATTAATAAAAATGGTTTAGAAAGATAAATCTTCAAAACATTTAAAATTCTGATCATAATAAAGAGTAACTTTCAAAAATCCTTAAAATATTCACTTTTAAATAATTTTAAAGAAAAATTTACATGGATGATAATAAAATGTCCCAGTTAATACTTACACATAAACAATCTCGGATAAAAATGATATTTGGGAATTAACACTTACCTTGAACATTCCTTTAGTCAAGGGTAAATTTAACATCCTTTATGAAGATAATTATATGTTATTAAATTATAATATAACCATATTTATATTAATTATATCATATATTATTCATTTATGACTTTATACTACACATTTAATAATAATTTCCATGTTAAATTAACATTTAGGGTAATTATCGCTTTCTTTATCGTACGTGTTTAAACTTGTTACTCTTGATTGTATAATTTAGATAAACATTTAAATAAATTAAGAATATAAAACATGGTTTATATATCAAATATATTTTGAATATAAATATTTATAATAGACATATATATGAAATGAAAAACACCATTTATGGAGACAGTAGTCCGTACGTACGCATAAACGCTGTTTCCATTTTCATATAGTATTGAACGAAACTAAGTGAATAAGATATATATTAAGTAAATAAATATATCTATAATTAGTATAATTATTTTGTCATATATTACATACTTATTAGTAATATATATTTTTATAATCATTGATGAATTGTGAACGTGGAAATGAATCTCATTGTGTCATGGAGACGGTAATCCGTAAGTACCCACGAACGATAATATCATTCATTTGATTTAAAATTTATGTAAATAGATATTATATCATATATTAAGAATCATTAACATGTTATATTAATTATTTACATCAATTATACATCATTATTATACCCATCCAAATAATAATGTATTGAATAAAAATTACACCACGACATAAAGACGGTAAGTCGTACGTACCCATATATGGTGACATGTCATTCAAAGGATGGATAGAATAATGAATATGGTTGTACCATATTTATAATAACATCACATTATATATACGATACTATAGTTATTATTTTTTTAATGGAAAAAACAATGAAAGAAGAAGTGTAAGAAGAAAGGAACTTGAATGAGGTGATGAAATATTTACCTCTTCTTCGAGTTCTTCATTTTCATTATATCAAAAGGGCTCCATAGATGGGATTTTTGACTAACAGAAGGCCTCTAGGATGATGTTCGGATTGTTGGTAAGATATTTGGGTAGGGGTTGGACGATCCAAATGGCCTTGGACGTGTGAAATTATGAGAAGGGGAAGTTCCCTTTTATAAGAGGGGTGAGGGTCACTTTAGGAAAAGATTAAAGTATTAATTTATTATACTTTCATATTCGGTTTATAATATCTCAAAATGAATTTATTTATAGCCTTAGGAGGTTATGGGTCAAATTAATCTCAACAAATATGTTTTTCAAAAGTTTAGGTTACCATTTTAACCTTAACTTTTAGATTTAACTCTTAGTTAAATAGTTTATCTTTTACTGTGTCTTCTTGTATTCTTACACTATATGGTTAATAAACAAACTATAAAATTCAAAGAGAACCTCAAGTGGTTCATTAATGACGTATATAATATTATTTAATCCCTTTGGCTGAACCTTATATTTTTGGAATAGAATATCAATTCATAATATAATATTTGTTTTAAAAAAACTTTTATGTCAATTTTGACAATATTTGTTATTTTGTTTTTTCTAAAATCATAACAACTGGATTACTTCTAAGAAGATACATTTAATTAGACCTAACATGCCATATTCACCTAGAAAATTCGTGTATGTCATATAAAATTTGAAATTATATTTATTTTAATGTTTATAATACCATTAATTTGATTCTCTCATTAATAAGGTAATTACTGCTTCATTACTGTGTCATATATACATTTAATTATTTAATGTCTAAAAATTAAAAATAAAATACCATTATGTAGAAATGTTTTTATCATAATAATGAATATTTATAGTCGATTTTATATTATGTATAACCCTATATTAAAAATGGTCTAGCTATTAAAAGATGAATTTAACACTTTTCTCTCTTCTTTAAACTAAATAATAATAAAAGTCTTAATCTATTTCAAGTGGACCTAAAGGATAATATTTTATTCATAAGGTTGTTTTTGGCCAATATAAACTTATCTGATAGAATTAGGACATGTTTTAGGGTAATTATAATATCATTTTTACCCTTACTTACCCTATTTACTTTTAACCATAGTAAATAAAAGTCAAAAGTTACTATTCACTAAAAATTATTTGTATCTTATTGAACCAAATTTTAATCCTTGATATTAAGCGTGACCCCTGGATTTTTGATATTCAACTCACAAAAGCGGTAAAATTATGTTATATGTGAATTTTTAAATTCTCCTAGGAGGTGAGTAAAAGACGGTAAAAAGTTAAATAAAAGTTTTATATATCTAAAATTAATATAAAATGACTCCAACAAATTTAATTGAACATATATTGGTATTATGTATCTATTTTTACCTAAAATAAATTTAAATGAAATAAATAATTATTTAAATTAATAGTCTGTTTTAACCAACAACTCAATGTTTTTCATTATTCATCAAAAATTGAAAGTTTCAAGAAAAATAACAAAAATTTACCCTGAGCTAATTTTGATAATCTGAATTAAAAAATGAAGTCTATTTTACCAAATTCAAAACATAGAAGTTTTATTTATTAATTTAAAATTAATTCCTGTTGTCAAAACCAAAAAGTGTGTTTTTTAAAAAGTAAAAACTATCAAAAATTAACACTAGTTTATGTCCAATTTTAATGTGAAATTACTTCCAATGACCCAAATTGGATTAAATGATAATAATATAATCCAATTATACGTCCAAATCATAAAAACATATAATTTAACAGTATAAATTATTTTGATTAAAAAAGCTTTTTTCAGATAAAATATAGTATTTTTCACTATTCACCCAAATATGAAAGTTATCAGAAAAACACCAAAAATTTATTGAAACTAAATTCTTATGTATTGATTCTAAAGAAGAAGTTTATTTTGTCAAGTTTAATATATAAGAGTTTCAAATATTGGATTTAAAAAGGGTTCATCATTAAAACGCGGTAAAAATGCATTTTTGAAAAATACTTCTTTTATCTAAAAAAAATGAATTTGTACTTAAATTATGTCTAAGATACTCATAATATAGATTCTAAAATTATATGGATTATATATAGTTCAAAATTTAGTTAACACTATTCATAACCACTTTTGAACGGCTAGATTGGAAAGTCGTGGTGCGCTTGAACTCGGTGTTGCATATAGTGCAAGTTATTGAATTTCATTGAAAAAATAACATACTATGAAATATTAGGGCATTACATTGTTATGTTGTTAGGTATTACGAATGCACCCACCATTTTATTAGATATTATTAATAGGGTTTTCCACCCCTATTTGGATTCTTTATTTGTTGTCTTCATGAACACAATATTAGCATATTCACACACTCATAGAGACATTTCTTAACATATTTAGATCATTCTAATTTCATTGAGAGGAAATCATCCTTAAACCAAACATGCTAAGTGACACTTCATGATTGAAAAAGTACACTTCATAGGTAATATAATAACTGAAGGAAGAGTATCTATTGAATCTAAAAAGGACAGTGCCTTTGTTTCAAGGGAGATTCCCAAGAATGAGTAAGATATATAGAGATTCTTGGGATTGTTTGGATTTTACAAGAAATTCAAATAGGATATTTAGTGCCATGAATCATCTCTTACTAGTCATATAACGAAGGGTGTCAAGTTCATATGGTTATAAGAATTATATGAAGACTTTCATTAGTAAAAAGGGAGGCGTGTATCTACAAATATTCTAATTTTTTCCAATCTATGAATCAGTTATATCGTCTTCTGTGATGCATACAAAATTTGGCTTAATGTAGTTCTAATGTTGGAAGAGATAGTTGTTGAATATTTATCTCCGTATATAAGTCCTCAATGGAGAATCTACAGAACACACGACCATGATCTAAAAGTTGTTGTCCAAGCCATACATTACTGGAGAAATTATTCATTGGGTGAGTTCTTTATGGTGTACACAGATGAAAAGTGATTAAAATATGTATTTTTATATCGTGACATGAACCTGAGACTGCGGAGATGGGTCAAATATCTACAATCCACTAATTCTGATATTTCTTATTTTCTTGGAAAGGGTAATGTACTTGTAGATGTGAAGACATGGAAAAATGTAACACACACCATATGGGATGCTAATAATGAATCAATGTTAATAGTTTTCTTTTCTGAGTTACATCTTGAGTTCCATGACATTCAAGAGAAGTATTAACTCTTCTCTTTGACAGTTACCTCTTCCCTCCATGATAAGGTTATGATTAGAGAGTTTTATGATCCGGAATGTATGGTTCCCTGTGCGACTATATCAGGATATAACATACCTCTAGATTAGTCTATAGATAGTGACAACATTATGCATATCCATGGAAATTTTTTGGTCCCTACATATATGATAGAGGTGATGAAGAAAGAGTCTCATGCCTCTCAGTGGGAAGTTCGTCCGTGAATCTCGAACATGTATGGAAATGTGTGAAAGCAATTTTTGTGGCCTAGGATGAAACATCAAATAGGAGGATTTATCACTTGGTCTTCCACCTATCATAATTTAAAGATAGAGAACCAATGATCTATAGGCTTGTTACAGGAACATCCAATCCTGTAAGGGAAATGGTAATATGTTTCATTAGACTTTTTATTTGTTTTCCCTGGGTTTCCTATAGGTGGAAACATTGTATGGGTTATCATGAATGACAGATGAATTTAGATCATTTCATTCCTATTTGGGATACATTCTCATTCAATGATATGGGATAAATGTATGTCTATGAAATCATACAACTCCATGGGGTCCCTCGTAAAATAGTTTCAGATAGAGATTATTATTTCACATCACAGTTTTTGTAGGTATTGCAAAAGGCTATGGGATAACATATTCTTTGAAGATTAGATTTTCTTCGCCATATTGATGGAAGATCGCAATGGACGATACAATTTTAGAGGATATGCTTCAATCATGTTTCCTTGACTTCATAGGTTCTATAGAGATCCATATCCCACTCATTGAGTTTTCCTATAATAATTTCATTCATCCAAAAATTAAAATGGATACTTTTTAGGACTTATATGTTAGGTCATGCCATTCTCCCAAATGCTGGTTAAAGGCAGGTGAGGCATCCCTACTAGATCATTATCTCATTCAAGAGACGTCAAATTAGGTTCATGAACATGTACATTCAATTTATAGACTTCTTTATGGGTTGGATTGTATTTTGTCCTTCTTTACTTAACTGGTTTCAACATTCATACTTTGTTTTTGGAATCATAGTGGTATGCATTCTTGTTTAAATAGTTATTAAATTTTTAGTATTTTGGGATTGGGGATGTGTGTTTCTATACAGGTACATTGGAAAATGCATCCCATTTGTGGGATAAGCCTACTCGGTGCTAGTCTCCATCCCCTACCCAATTTTAGGTTGGATTGGTGTAGTCAAAACACATTCCACTCTATGATATTTCATGACTAAGTGGTATCATAGTAGTGTTTTATACATAAAAAACCAAGTGTCTGTGATATTGGTTTGGGGAAATAGTGTAATGTTTTTCAAGAATGGTTTTTAGGCTAGGGAATACAGTGATAACGTTCTCTTAAATATATATAACTGAACAAACTCGTATAAATAAATATATATACTGGATAATATTTATATACATTCATGTTAGCCATATACCACTAACTATCAACTTCAAATCATTACTGATAAATGACTAGGGTTACCATTTTGTTTTCTGAACATCCCATTACTTCCAAAATATTTTCCATATGGTTGGTTCATCCTTTTTCTAACACATGATATGAGGATACACAGAGTGATATATGATTATTACTCATTAAATGGTTGATCTTACTAATCCCATTCTTGGATGCCACCACCAATTATTGTTTTTCAACTAATTTATCAATATGAAAAATTGTTCTACTTTAATTCCACCCTTCTAAAGATGATTATCTTGAAGGATTTTTTCCTATCAATTCCTTCCCTCCATAGATTCATTATTTCATATGTATAAAACCATTATATTTATACATAATAAAGATAGTCCAACATGATAATATTCAAATGCCATATCATTTAACAATAAATTGAAATCAGTAATGGCTATTATAATAAATTATCCTAACCCATGTTATCTAAACCTTGATCAAATACGAATTCTAGGGACTCATACATAAACATTATATATTATCATGATTTTAATCTAGAATGCACATTATTAAAATATTGAGGATTCTTTAGGTTTGTAGTATAAGATAATTTATAATAACTTATACAATTAAAATGTAAAAAATATAATTCTTATATATACACAGTTTTCAATTATTCTATAAAACAAAAGTCCTTAAAATATTTTGTTTCTCTACATGATGATTTACTATCATTTTTGTCCTTTATCTCATACATTTAATTATCCCCCATAAATCATGAGAAATTTTTTTTAAACACTGTGAGAGAAAAAAAATAAATGTTAGTGAAGAAAAATAAAAAAAACACTAGTCCAGTGAATCCCAATTAAAAATTTCATAAAAATGTACATTTTTACTCTGAGAAATAATGTGTGGTTTCAAAAAGATCATTAACAAATATTTTTAAAATAAATCGATTTTTCTGAAAACACCTAAGAAAGATAAACGATTAAATTTGGTATCATGTGAAATCATTTTCCACATCACAGGTACAAATAGAATTACTAAAGTTTCCAAAAATCCATCTCTGGATCACCCTAAGCTTTAGAGAGTAAATCATAACCACTTGTCCTTAGTTTATCATGAAGAAACCCATCATTAGATAATAATGTAACCATCCTCATTGGATGATCATGGTACTTCCCATAATTAGTTTATAATGAATCCACATAACAATATAAATAATGTAAAATAAATGTAACATTATCGTAAATCAAGAAATATTTCATGATACATCTCTTTTTGAATAAATTAAACATTCCATATTTAAAATCACTAATTTTAAAAAATGTCCCTCATACATTAAAAAAATAGTTCAATATTAGTAACTATATACAATTGTAAATTAATAATTAAAATTATGAGGTGACATTAATGGAGGAAATTCAGATCATTTTATATTATGTAAAAAATATTTTTTTTGAAATATGACCTTTAAAAGGGGATTTTTTTTAAAATTTCATTTCCTCCATTTTTAATTGCTTCAAAAATGTTTTATTCAAATGTATAATGTGTTATAGAATGTTATTAATTAATTATAGAATTATATTTCTATTTATAATACCTTATATTTTAGAATTAACATATTTCCATCCATTTATTAATAATATTTCCCCTATTTAATAGTATTATGTGCATTTGTTTCATAGAATCATGGTTGTTCATGTTGATTCATTTTTTAAATCATAAATGATAAATTTGTAGTTTATTTTTTTTAATTTTTGGAACCATCGAGAACTACTTTCTTTTTTCTTAATATCATGGCCATATATTAATTCAAGAATGTGAGACCATAAATAATATATATATATATATAGGTCCTTTTAAAAAAATCGATAGTTATTTTAATATTTATATAATAAAGAAAATATTGTATCTTTCTAGAAAATGTTTATTGTTTATCATTTCTTCTATAAAATAATATATTAAAATGTTATACTATTTAAATACCTTAGTTGGAATAGATTGACTTTCATATAAATAAAAAACTATATAGAACATAATGTCATCTGTATTGAACCAAAAATAACATAAAATCAACATAATATTGATTTTGGTCCACAATAATCAACCAACAAGATTTAAACAAAACATTATTCTATTTAATGGTTACAATAATTGTAATGAAATTCAATTTATTTATTTTTCTTTTACTTCCTCAATCACTGCATTAGTTTTCCATATTCATCTAAAGGTAATTAGTACTTATAAATCTAGTGTAAATTAATTAATATCAATATAATATATTAATATTCATGGATATAATATGTTATTTTCATTCATTTTGTCTACATAATAATTTCAATGTTATGAAAACTTATTTTAATATGTTAGATAGACTTTTCATGCCTTAGGAATGCACTGAACAATAATTTGGGTATTATTCTTATTATATAACATTAAATTTTGAAATTATCAGTCTAAACCATCATAAAAAAATAATAATCAATTAAAAATTCATGAATAATATTTTTGGATCTCAATCATTTGTTATATAGAATGAAATTTGACATTTACAATAATTCATAAGAACAACAATAACAGAAAAAATGGGTTTCAAATTTATAATTAAATAAATTATAATCTATATCTTCCTAATTATTTTTTTATAATATTTTTATTATAATGTCAAACATTATTAATTTAATAATTAAAAAAATTATTTTCTAATTACATTTTGAGGATATCATAAATTATATCATATTAAAATATGGTATTTATACTATTTAATGACATAATTTGTTAGTTAGAAAACTCTCAAATGTTTACCATAGTCTATTTTTTATATGCTTTTTCTCAAAAGAAAAAAAATTCTAAAATTAAAATTATATAGTTTGAAAATTAATATTTGATTTATAATCAAATTTGAAATATGTTTAATAAAACTATTTCTTATATTTCATTAAGAATTAATTAACATATTCATAACTATTTTTACAATTTCATTCATGAATAATAGTAAATATAAAATCAATTAATTATATCAATACTAGGTTTTTCAAAAAAACACAAGTATTGGTATCCTTCTTGTGATCGTCTAGGTCAGTCGGTAAGAGAATTCATCATTATTTAGAAGAATAGAATACAAGAAGATTTTAGATTAATCCCACATGGGATCCTTTAGGAGTAAGAGAAGATATGAATCCTATATGGGATCCGCTAGGAGTTAGTAAACATAGGCATATTATATGGGATCTTCTATCACACATTGGTCTCTATAAACCATTGGATTTCTATTCATAAATAGGATAATGTATAAATGTATATGTCCACAAGGGCGAAGATTCTAATACATCAAATATAGAACTATCTCATAGAATTTAACAAATTATGTTCTGACTGAAGGATATTCTGAAATCCCAACCACCATATGTCAACATGTTACAAAATACTCTCTCTAAAATATGATATTTTAAAAAAAATTGTCTAAATTTGTAACATGGAAATCTAATGACATTTCAACTAAACAATTAATATAAACCTCGTGTGGGTCTTGTTATAAGGTATTAGTTCTATGGGTCGTAGAGAGGTACCCCATACATGGTTGGTCACATTGACTCAAAAACATTTCCCCAAACACCATAGGTTGATGACTAGTATAGAGGGAATTTGGTATCATAATGGGGAAACTATGCCCTCATTGGAAGAATAATGTTGCAGAAATAAATAGATAAAAATAGCAGAATCCTTAATAATACCAAAAAATAATAAATAGATGAAGACTGAAAGTAAATAGATAACTACAACATATATATATATATATATATATGTATATATATATATATAACGATGTATGTCAGACGTATCTCAGAAAGGAGCCAAACAAGTCACAATGTTGGAATATAGTACTAAACCAAATTACAATGGAAAAATATATAAACAACTTCAATAACATCTCAAGCCTCAGATTGGTCCCCTACTCCACAGATCCACAATAATCAAGTACCTGAAGTATTAGGGTTATTTCCCATATCATTACCTACATCAATATAATCAATTTGGGCCCAAAATCATGACCCAAACAAGGTTTGAGATGAATACCATTAGGAAACCACCTAATGAATTGTAGCTAACAATCAGTGAATATTTATGACAAGTATTATGAAAAATAAATCAATAAATAAGAAGTTAATAAAAAGTAAATAATGTTATAGTTTTAATTACTTCCTTTTACATTTATCAAAATAAATAACCAATCGTACCCTGTCAACCATCTAGGAAGTTCTCAATGTCTAACCCCGCTTGATCTAAATTAAAAAAGACTCCCTGAGGAAGAACTCAACATCAATTTCCCATGTAGTCGCTTTGTGGTAATTATATACACTCTAATGATGCACTCAATGTCCAATTCCACCTATTGTCTCACAATGTGGAAGTACAGAAACTCTGAGGGAGCACAAAAGTACATCCCCCATATGGTCTCGTAATATAAAAGTAAATAAACACTCTATGAAAGGCCTCATCATCCATTTCCCCTCATGTTAAACTATACCAAGTTCCCATATCCCTTTGTAAGTCAGGCATGCACAAATAATATCAAGAATCCAATGTAAATCACCAAAACTACATGGATAAATAGCTACAAAGCATATCATGACATCAGATAAAATCACTCCATCCTAACAACAGTAGGCATGAAAAGCAAGAAGCATAATAAGAAAAACTAGTCCCAAAGGTAAATATCAAAAAAACATGGAAAAACACCTCCAAAAAAATAAAAAGTTACCATATTTACAAAAAAATCCCTAACTCAAGGAAGTAAGCATAGTAGGCCTCAACAGGGTTAAAATTCCTAAACCCGCAATACCCCAATATAGGGTATTGGGATATTTTTTCACACAAAATTCAATGAGTAACTATGGAAAGGCACAATCCACCTACCTCAGTAGTGTAAAATCAATATACTCTGGCATTGGCCCTTAAATTGGCATATAATGACATAAATCTAGTGAAAAATATAAATTGTCAAACCAACGATATATCATGAAAGATAATAAATCAAGCAGTAAGGATCTATAAGAAGGAAGAACATGTCATGGTGATTCATATGCAATCGATGGTAGTTAAATCAGAGAACGGATAGCAGGTCAGGGGCTCAAAGAAGAACTTCACCCTATGGTCACCCCTTCACATGGAAACCCAATAATAAGGGTGTTTTATAAATGATACTTGACCCTGGTATGATATAACAAGTAAAATGAAAATTACACAACGTGTATATGCCTTTACCATTCCCCGCTTTAGGCGGTCTCCATGTCACCCCACATGGCCATGTAATCAGCCACTACACGGCCAGTACACAGTCACCAACGACTACCAGGTTCATGGAATGCACTCTTAAGTACACAGATTATACTCCTTAAATTTACCGAATATCTACTTTTTTCACAAAAACACCAGAAAAAACCATACCATAAAAACTTTTTGGGTTCTTAAAAACTTACCCCCTTAATGAATTTCTTCCCAAAACATCCCTAGCAATTGGAATAGAAGAAAAATCCTCGAACAGCTCCATCCGCTGTGGTCCTACATCAGACACCCTCTCCCAAGGCTTTTTCTATACTTGCTTGTGCTGCCACAACAGTCATACCAGAGCAGCATACCATTCATGAAGAACCTTTATACTAAGATCAACAATCCATATTTAATGATCCTCAAATGATGCAGCCACCTCTAGCTCATCATACATGGGTCGAAAAACATGATATGGTACTGAGAAGTAATGGGGTAGCTGAGAAACATGGAAAATTCATGCATAGCCCGATACCTCTGAGGTAACTAAAACTGAAAGGCAACCGGCCCAACTCTCTTCAAAACCTGAAATTGTCCAACATATCTCGGTGAATTCATGGCTATAATTTAATCTTCATGTGTCCCAACCTCGTTTTGATACATAGGAAAACCTATTCTCTGACCTTGACCTCTAGTGGTTGTCTCCTTCTAGTGGTATAAGAATTTTGTCGTGATAGTGAAGTAGCCATCTTATTCTGAATAATCTCTATCTGCTTCGTGGTCTCAAAGACAAGACGTGGTCCCATCATAGTGGCCTATCCTACCACCAGCCAACATAGATTTGATCAGTATGGCCTACCGTATAAATCCTCATAAGGTTCCATCTGAATAGTTGCATGAAAACTATTATTGTAGGAAAACTCCACAAGGGGTATGTGCTTCTCCCAAGAACCTACAAAATCTAGGACACATGCTCAAAGCATATTCTCCATCACAGGAATCATATACATATAATTTTCATTAGTCTAGGGAAGATATGTTTTACTCAGAAGTACATGTTTACCCAATTCCTAATATAGCTCCTACCAGACCCAAGAAGTAAAACAACTATACCTGTGTGAAATAATAGAGTACGGAACCACATGTAAACATAAAATCTCCCGAATGTACAATCTTCCAAGCTCACCAACACTAAAGGTCTCATTATTAGTCAAGAAGTGTGAAACCTTTGTGATCGAGTCAATGATGACTCAAACTGCATCATTCCCTCGATGAAACCTCGACAAACCTATCGTGATGTCCATCATGAAATCATTCCACTTCAACTCAGGAATGGGTTACAGATTAAAAATAAATTCTAGTTGCTGATGATTTGACCTTTACAAATTGATAAGTGGAACACATTATGAATAAACCAGCAACATCTCTCATCATACCGGGACACCAATATTGATAGTGTAGATCTCGATACAGCTTAGTGACACCAAGACGAACTGCCCAACTAAGGAATGAATGTCTTTTATCAGCTCCTCATATATGCATGCTGACACCAATACACACCCTTGAGTACAGATGATCTCATCCTCAACCACGGTCCATCCAAGAATACATTCCTCCCCTAACACATTTTCTTATAATACTATGCCTTCAAAATCAGATAGATTCCTCATTTTCACTCGATCAAGTAGAGTAGAGGTAGTAGAAATAGAATAAATAAAATTTTTCCCCTATCTTTCGTGAACCGACAAAATCATCTCAATGAATAGAGCCATAAGCTTCCCCACACTATTGGCCTCCAGAGCTTCTTGTATCTTAGTCCTCCAGCTCAACACATCATTTATTGTTTCCTTTACCAGGAGGGTAGGAAACCTCAATATAAAAAGATGAAAGGTACTCAAACCACCTTATTTGTCTCAAATTCATGTCGTGATGAGTGAAGATATATATGAGACATTTTTTGTCAATGAAAATCACCAAATTCCCTCCCAATATATAATGTCTCTATTATTATAAGGCATAAACATCTTTGGCCAACTCAAAATTGTGTGTCAGGTAAATCCTCTCATGTGGCATCAACATCCAAGACATGTACGCAATGACTCATTCTCCCTTAATAAGAACATCCCAACCTAGATACCTAATGCACCACAGTATACAATAAAACAATTGACTAGGTCTATAAATACTTACATCACTACTGATGCCAAAATCTTTTTAAACTCCTAAAAGGCTCTCTCACAAGCATCGAAAAATACATACTTCGTACCCTTCATATCCTAGCCCATCAGTGGTGTTGATATATGGGAAAATTCTTGTATGAAATATATGTAGTATCCAGCTAGCCCAAGAAAACTATGTAGCACAAATACATTTCTCGGCTTCTCCTAGGTAACTAAAACTCTCACATTCTTGAGTCAACTAATACTCTTGTATCAGAGATAAAATGACCCACGGAGTGAATCTGGTCCATCCAAAAGTGGTATATTGAGAAGATAGAGTATAATTTATTCCCTCTTAGTGTACTCAAAACAATCTCAAACTTTGTGGCTTGTTCGTGTCTAGTGTGAGAGTAGAGCAAGATATCATCCATGAAGACTACCATAAAAGAATCCAAGTATGGATGGAAGATGTGGTTCACTAGTGCCATGAAGACTCTAGGCGTGTTTGTGATACTGAATGGAAAAATCACATAAAATTATAGACCATATCTGCTCCAAAATGTTATAAGTGGTATATCAGATGTTCTAACACACAACTGATTATAACTAGATTTCATGTCAATCTTCAAGAACACCGGGGCTCCTGAAATCTAATAAAAAATACCATCAATCATCTACTTGGGATCTGAGTTCTTGGCCGTCAACTAGTTCATCTTCTGAAAATCTACACAAAGTCTAAGGGTACCATCCACCTTCTTTGCAAATAGGAAATGTTAACCCCAATGAGATGTACTGGTTTAGATGACGCCCTATTTTTATAACTCCTCCAACAGCTTCTTGAGCTCCAGTAATGTTGGTGTATCCATACTATAAGGAGGAATGGACACCAGCGCCACTCCTAAGAAAATCTCAACAGGAAAATATACCTATCGCTCAGGAGAAGAACTAGAAAATTCCACTAAAATACATCCATGAAATGATCCACCACTTGAAGAAAGTCTATAGGTGAAGTCCCCTAGTCATTCAAATACATACTATCTATCTAGGCTATAACTCCTCCCAACCCATGATGCACGGGTACGGATCTACTTTCTTATACATCCCTATTAAACTAATAAAGAAACGATCCACCCCTACTAACATGAAACTCACCCTACGACGATAGTAATCAACCACATCATGTAATAGAACTAACAAGTCCATTCCAAGAATGACATAATATCATGTCATCTCCAAGATATAATGGTCCCTTGAGAAGTGAAACCCATCGACCTCAAGTGGGAACCCATTAAAATGATGTACACTATCCATTCTAGTCCCCAAAGAAGTGTCCAACTTCATGAAATCAGTATAAGTAATGATACAGAGCTCAAGGATCTACAAAATAGCAACATATATGAAACTATGGGAATCCCCTATTTTGATAATTGAAGAAGATAATATTGTGCAACTACGATTGTACCCATAACTGTAGTAGGTCTGGGATCCTACTCCAAGTGGGTCTAGTCAACTGAAAATGTTTAGCCTGAACCACGGCCCTGTGACCATACCTGACTACACTAAGTTGATCCCCCATTTTGTTTCTGAATGCATGTCGATTGGATAACATAGACATGAACTTGTCCTTGGCCTGAACAACCAGAAGAACTATAGTTCCATAACTGATGTTAGACTAGTGGGCTTGATCCGGTATGATGAGTCAAGACAGAACCCCTATCATGTGCTACTAGTGAGAAAAAAGGATAGAAATTCTGAAGATGACCCATCTTGTCGTATGATCGGCACTCCACTAGGTCTCTTGAGAAAAGTGTCCACGTATGCCCACTCTTCTAAAAATGGTATAAAACAACCTAGATTCCAGAATTAGTATCTCACTTCCTCTTTTCTCCATGAGTAGACTCCATGTGGTGCTCCATTATGATAGTTGGAGGGGTACTAACTCCGCTTGCAAAGCTGCCCAAGCTCATAGCTCTATAATCCCATACATTGTGCTCTATGATTAGCACCTGGATGAATATAGAGGTGATGGATGCCAACCTGAATATTTTCACCTGATATTGGATATCTTGCCTGAGCCAATCCTCAAACTTCCTTTCCAGAAATAACTCATCACAAAATGGAATTCGCATGAAGCGCTACATCTCTGTGAAGTGAGATGATTACTACATGACAAAAAGAGTTCCATGTTCCAGACTAATGAACTGTTGGGCTCGATCATCACTCAAAGTCTCCAAGTAGAATGAAATGTAGATATCACTCTAGAACTCATCACAATCCATATTTTTCTGGCATCCCGCATGTGAGATCACATCGCCCCACCTCTTGGAAGAATCTTGAAGCATATATGTATAGAGCTCCCCCCTCCTCTGTAGAGGCATTTCCATAATCTCAAAGTTGTATACCATGTATTATAACCATGATTCTACAGCCTGGGGTCCTCCTAGCCATGAGAATGTGGGAGGATGAAGCTACTCAAAAACACGCGTCAAATCTTCCATAGATGGGGATTGATGATGTACTCCCTGGAAGTTCTTTATGAACCTCATGAAGCACTCTCGAAAATATGCATCGACACCTATATCTGAGATAATTGCTGGTGCCAATACGGGCACAACTGGAGGATCTGTTGGTAGTCCCTGAATAGCCATGTCCAGAGTCTGATTAGTTCCTTGTATCTTGTATTCAACTGAAGGAAGTCATGGTGTCATGAATTTTCATGTTCAAATGCACACCATAGATCAAGATTATGAAGCACTAAAACATTGAATTAAATGAAAAGAGTAGGAGAAATAAAACATTCATGTTCTTCACAATATGGATACACGACGTGTCTAATACCCCACATGGTGTGTTCACTTTCATTTTTACATGGGCATGTACTCCTTCCAAACATGGTCACGTAAAACCCCCTAAACACGATGTGTTCTCCCCAGAAATAGAGGGTACTTGAATTGTTTTCCCCTAGCTGAGTTCTTCCACCCAACTGACCCACATAGTTCTCCAAAGAACAAGACTACACTACATGTTCGGGCTAGACATAGTGTGTACTTAAAGGATTTCATTTACCCGTGTTGTAAGTCACATGGCTAGATATTTGGGTTACACTACCCGACGTGTTAATTTCAGACACATAGAGTATAACATAACATGCATTCATCTGTGTTGTTTGTCACATTGGTGGGCACACAGTTTATATAACACGACATGTATGTTTTCTACATGGCATGTTCAATAATGGATTTCCCAACCCCATGTATTTTCCCACATCACTTGTGACATGGTTAGAGACTACAAGACTGGTACATACAGTACACTGGGTGTACTAAAGAAAAATATTTCCTTCGTGAACAGAAGGATACATGAAAAGTATTCCGCAATACAACCCATGTATTCTAGGGTTTTCTAGATAATAATCCTTAGAAACGAAACAAGAACCCAGAAAAACACTGTAATGAACATTAAAGTGCTAATTCTGATCCAAGAGGGCCCATAATCCCCACAAATCAAATCATGGAATATTATACATGTAATATACAAGTAATAATAATGAAATCATCCACTAAATTACAATCCATGGGGGACAATAACACCTCAAGAACAAATGTTTTTCTCTCATTCAAAAAAATCCTTATAAAATCCATTATCCTATTAAATATTAGGTATTTTATCGAGGAACATATCATAACAGCATGAATATATTTCATAACATCTATCACAACAACATGAAATCATTTATTCACCCTAAATGGCATAGAATTAATGCATAAAATGTTATCTCTATCAAGTGCCTATATGATTCATGAGATGGATTACCCTCATCTCATCATGTTGCAACAGAAATAGAACCTCAATAATATCTACAATATTATCCCAAAACAAGTGAATCACCCAACTCTGAAATCAAATCAACTATAATAATTGAAAAAATAAAAAAAATGCAATAATCAATGTAAATTAGTTTTTCCATGTACACATGTCAGATACTCTAGGGCACATCTTATTACCAACATCATATTCCATCATATCCCAAACTATAGTATCCAAAAAGTAAGTCAAAAATAAAATAACCTTCATCTAAATACGCTTTGTAACGTCTCAGTTACGAGTGGTGCCCTGAGGTGCCGCATACCCAGTTCGTCAAATGGACTCAGGCGCATTTCCCAAAATTCTAGATGCAGACTACTAGCAGTGAGGGCCTTGTGTGTGATAATGTGGAAATGATGCCCATATTAGCAGTGTAATGTAGTAGAAATTAACAGATAACTATAACGGAAGCAGTAATAATACCATACAATAGTAAACAATATAAGACGGAAGGTAAATAGACAAGTAAATAATATATATATATATATATATATCAATAATGATGCATGTCAATAGTATCTAGGAAAGCATCCAAAAAAATCACAATGCTGAAATATAGTACTAAACCAAAGTAAAAAAGGGAAAATAGACAAAAAAACTCCAACAGTGTCACAATCCTCATCTTGGTCCCATTCTCTATAGCTCAATAATAATCTAGTACCTGAAGTAGAAGGGATCCTACCCATATCTATACCTACAACAATATAATCTATTTGGGCCCAAAAGCATGACCCAAATAGGGTGTGAGATGAATCCCAGAAGGCAACCACACAATGATCTATGCTAAATAGTTGATGAATGAATATTGCAGGTAAAAAGAAAAGTGTTGCAAAAAACAATGAATTACTCAAAAGTAAATAGTCATATAGTTTCAATTACATTAATTTACATTTATCAAAATTAAATACCAATAAAACACAAGTAACTATCTGGTATTTTCTCACATTCTAACCCCATAGGTTCAGATTTAACAATAAGTCTCCGTGGAAGCACTCACCGTCAATTAACCCACGGTCTTATAATAGTAACTAGAGACACTCTGAGGAAGAAATCATCATCTAATTACCCACGTGGTCTCGCAATGTGGAACTATAGAAAATCTGAGGGAGCACGTATGTTCATCCCCCCTATGGTCTCGTAACATAAATATAAACAGACCCACTAGAAAAATCCTCAGTGTCCATTTCCCCTATGGTCTAACTAATCCTGGTTCCCATAGCCCTATATATTTCAATCATGCACAAAGGATATCCAACAAAAAATGTGATTCATAAGAACTACTTGTCTAAATAACTACAAATCATATCATCAAATTAGATAAAATCAATTCTTCTAACAACAATAGGCATGGATTCTAAGCAGTATAACAAGAAAAACTAGGCCAAACAGTCAATATCAAAACAACATGTTCAAACACCTCCATAACATGGGAAAATAACTATATTTACAAGTAAGAACTCTAACTCAAGAAAACAATCATAATAGGCATCAATAGGGTTAAAATCCTTAAACCCAAAATACCCAAATCTTGGTTATTTGGAAATTTTGTACTTAAAATTCAATGATTAACTATAGAAAGTCACAAACCACCTACCTTGGAATTTTATGATCGATATACTCTATAGTTGGACCTTGAATAAGTCTATAATGACTTATATCTATAAAAACATCAAAAATAATCAACCAAGGATATCTCATGAAAGAGGAGAAATCAAGGATTGAGTATCTAGAATAAATAAGAACTCTCCATGGTGATTCCAACCTAATCGATTGTGGTTAAATCATAGAATGGATGTCAGGTCGGGGGCTTTGAGAATAATTATTCCCAACAGTCTCTCCTTGATGAGACGAGTCAAGAAGAAGGGTGTACTATAAATGAGACGTGACCCCATACACAAATAAAAAGAAAAGTACACGACATTTTATATGCCTTTATCTTCCCCACTTTAGGCAGTCTCTAGGTCACCCCACATCACCATGTACGAGGCCGTTACACAGCTGGTACATGGTCACCCATGGAAACCTAGTACACTGCATGTACTCATAATTTCACTATGTGTACAACTTAAATTTCTAGATTCTCAACTTTTTTGTCAAAAACACCAGGAAATAATGAACTATACCTGAAAATATAGTTCGAGTTCTTACACATGTCTCATGTCTCACTATCATAAGATTATATTAATTATTTACTAGAAAAAATCACCTTTCCCTCATAGATCCCTCTCCCTTGACAAACTCATTATAGTCCTCAAATAACCCATAGGATTATGTCACTGCTATATAACTATAGAAATACTAAAAATAGAAAACCAATAAGTCCAATTTATACTCTATGATGTAAAACACTGAAAAAAATAAAAAAAGATGTGTGGGAGTAGTACATTGAGTGTATTCCATAGTACACAACATATACTCTCAAAGACACACATTTCAGTGGAATCTTTACTGTCATGGCTTGCAAAACCCTTTTATATGAAATATAAAACATTTATATTGATTTTACACTAGATGTGTGCATACCCATGCACCTAAAATGGACTTTCCATGTTTTTCTTCCTTGTCTTGTACTTTTATATGGGGTGTAACTTACATTAGGAAATGTGATCTACATGGAAAATCCCCCTACACGGGATGTTAGATGTCTACACAAGTCCATGTACAAGTGAGAATAACCATTCTATACCCCATGTTCATGTAATTTACATGTAAATATTTATATTTCCTCATTGTGAATAACTCTCATCCTGTTTTCATCAACTACGGGCTAGGTGATTGGGATTTCTGAAGAGGAATGACATGAAATCTTCTCAAAAAAACTATTTTCTCCATAATAGAAATTGATTGACCATCATGGGGTCCTAATAAGACTTAATAATGATTTAAAAATAAAAATAATTAAATTTGAGGATATTCATTACATACAAAATAAAAATATCCTACCATTGGATGGAATCCACAAAAGGATCATACTAATTGGAATTATGTCGTTGCTGCATGATAATTTGATTACACTTGAGCTCTATGGAAACACATAACTCCATATCTTAAACAATCTATCCCTTATACATTTTTTCTCTCTCTAATTTTTAAAATTAAATTTTATATGAGTAATTAATGACCAACTATGGGATTATTATAAAATAAATAATAAAATAAAATAAAAAAAATTAAAAAGAAAATAGTGCTTAAGCGCAACCACACCACATGACATGATTTTATGACTCGTATAGGGAAGACACCTATTCCAAAATCCATGGTTAAGTTATAATCTCAATATGATGATATAGTAATAATATATATTCAATTGAATGTGTAATGTTAAAATAACATTTAATTAATTAAACAATAATTATTAATTATACAATGAAAATTCTAATGGCATAAAATTCCACCAAAATCATTTCCTAGTTTAAAATACCTATTCCAAGAATAATTGAGAATATAGAGAAAATTTATAAGGTAATATACTATAGAAAAGTACCATCATACTTTCCATGATCATCTAAAATTAACATAAGAAATTCAGTTCAATTTAAAAATCCTAAAATATATGTTTCTTAATTGTTTTGGATATTGGTCTTGTTGTATAGACATTATCATGTGGTACAATAGTTTGAGGGGAAAGGATTATCTTCCCACTACCGCTTGACAGGTGGTTCTTTAATAATATAGATTTGTGACCTGGATTCGAAGAGAGCCAAGATTGACATCTTTTCTGAATTGGGGGTAAATACGGTAAGTAAGTGGCGTTGCTTCATATCATTTCATGGGATTTATAAGTTCTTAGAGATTTATTTATTATCGATCCCAAATACCATTTCGGATAATGTTATTATAGAATAATTACATGTGTGGTTCGATTTTCATTGGTAAAAACCTAATGAATACTACATTTCATGGGTTTCATTCCTATAGTATTTTTATAAACTTCATGGTATAAATTAGAAACCCACATCAAAAATATATATTTCCCTAACGTTAATAAAATCATTACGGAACTAGGTGTGAATTTATTATTTCATAAATTATATTTTTTGTAAATTTACCCTCATCCCCCAATCAAGAGTGTTTTATTTTATTGAATTACATTGAGATTCATTCATTACCTACGTCTTTATTTTCCATGATTTTCATTCCCGAAAGTGGATTCTAAGAAGCATTGGTTGAATAAAATCACCATTACGAAAATGTAAGAATGTATAAATTAAAAAAATATAATTATGTGTGAATATATAATTATGTTAAATAACCATAATAATATATTATTATATTCATTGACAGATATTTTTAAATTGTAATTATATAATGTGAGGGTGATAAAACATAACATGTCACATTATAGTTTTTTTATGTCAATTTATTTTTTGTGCGATCATAATATTGTTTACATGTTGAAATGGGTGATTGTCTTGGGCATGGAAAATATTGAACAAATGGTTCAATGTTTGGTTTAATGTGGGCTATATTGTGGAATTATTAGAGGTTGTTAGATGATGGAAATTGATAAGAAATAGGTGAGATATATTGATGAACTAGTAGTGGGGTATTAATTTATTTTTATAATTTAGACAAGTAATTATGTTGTTTACTATATTATAGTTCCACATTAGTTATGTTATTATGATTGTAATGATGAAAGTATAACAACATTTTATAGAAATAAATACATGATGTATATAACCAAAAATGTGTTACATGATTATTGAATTGAATGATATTGAATTGATGATAATAAAATCTTTAATTAGTATATCTAAACACATGATGTGATGGTAATAAAGTTATTATCAATGCTATAATTGAATAGTTAATTAATGATACATGGTTAGTGAATTATTTGAATTTTTAAAATCATTGAAATTGTAAACAAAAGTTGAATTGTGGTCATGTGTGGATGATTGAGTAGTGACATGCATTTTGTGTTTATAATAGTTGGTCAAAGTTTCCATGTGGTCATATATTAGTATTGGGGTATATGTCTCTTTTTTATATATATCCATAGGTTGGTTATTTTATGAGGAAATAAATATAATTATATATTATATAATATTTTTTTCATATATCTAATCTATGTATGATTCTCTTGTCAAAAATTTATGATTGGGGTTAGTGGTGTTTTCCACAAATCCCATACGTATGGGAGAAGATAGTCAGATATCATCACATCCCATTTATCCCACTAGTATTTGTACTTGGTGATAATTATTGGTAGTGTTTCCTAATGCTAATGGGTGTTAATGTTGATGCATAGGAGTGATGGTTGTTGGTGGTGATTCCTGGTGTTAATGGTTTTTGAAGATGATATATAATAAAGATAATTATTTTTTCTGATTCACAGTAGTGATAGAATTATATTCATTGACGTTGATTGTTATGATTTAGAGTGTGGCCCTATATAGTTGATGGATAGTGTGTAGTTGATGTCCTTCATGTTCATGATACATTAATATCATTTTAAATAAATTTTTATTTCATCCGATTCTGACATTTTATTTTTTGTTTCGGTGCTAGTTTGGTCATTATGGTAGAGGACCAAATCATATTATTTAAAATAGGTTATGTGAGCACAATAATTTTTTTGTTAGGGAATGAAAATTCCAAATATATTGGTAAGTGATTTTGAGAAACCTCAAATATACTTCATTTATATTATCTCACAACATTACATGAAATATATAGTGAGTGAGACTTAATGGGGTTAGGATGGATTATTTGACCTACTCAGGTTCAGGTATGAATCTTTTTTTATTAATTTAATTATTACTAAAAACTTCATACATTTAATGAGAAACCATGTGTATAATACAAATGTTTATAAATGTTGTGCTCATAATATGTGTAAATATTTTTTTCTTTTTTTTGAGTGGGTATTATAAATAAATATGGATAATAATAACTAAGAGGTGAGATTACTTGGTGTGTTTATACCTAATTATTTTGCGTCGTAATAATTTATATAATGATATATTTTTATTTCATAACACAAAATTCAAGATGATATAGGGTTTTTATTATTGATATTGTGTTAATTGATAGTTTTCATTTTATCTAATGTACCTAACAAATTATATAATCGTAATTTCTCTAATTGAACATTTTATATCCTCGGTGATAAATTTCAACCAAGATCATTTACAGAAGGTCTTTGGGGTACAACACATCTATCTAAAATCATAATGATATTATGTTGGGGATTGTGTAAAATTATTATAAGACCAATTGGTTGAGTTGTAGGATAGATTTGGAATATGATATATTTATACATTAATGTGTTATTTTTAAAAAAATACATATTCAGTATAGATTATGAGTTAGGATAACAGACCTCTCCTGTTAAAATGTTTTTAAGTCCACCATTGATCTAAAAGAATGACATTAGATATTTCTAATTTGATGAGAAAAGAAGAAAATGTTGAGTGGAAATAATTATTAGAGGTACATGTATCAATATGGTATGAATGAATAATTGAATTTGGTGGTGTTAGAAATTAAAATTAACATAAATTAGTGAATCTAAATTAATTTATTGATTATAAACAAATGGTTACACACTTGACTATTTTTAGAAATGGATTCTCATTTATGTTCGCATATATATTATGGATTATATATTCAGTAGAATTACATGGGTATTTATAAAATGTTCTATCCAATTATATTGGATGAGTATTAGTAAAATACATTTCATTAATTACAGTTTTATTGTTGTTAAATATATTTGGGAATTTATTTTAAATATAATGATAGAGCACCACCTAGAGGTTCCTGAGATCACCTGAATAATGGTTCAATAATAACTAAAGAATTACATTTAACTGGTGGTTATTTGAATGAGAGGGCATGTTTTGTATTATTGGGTGATTGATAATAATTATTAGATGGAGGTGGATGTTTCCTGGGATTATTTCAGGAAGGTGTTCAATTAAGAGTTCTTTACATCGATTATAAAGGTAGAAAAGGGGATATAGATTTTTTCCCATTATATTTGGAGCCTGATCCTGTGAAATCATATGGATATGTTCGAGGTAATTATTTATTTTCCCATCAATTTTTTCCATATGATGATACTCGAGAAAGGTTTCCTATGGAGTTTTTCGGTCCAAAAATATGATATAATCACCCAATTGTCATTTCATATATAGAATTATGTCAAGGATATGGTGAATGTGATTGATTTTATATATTTAAAATGGTATTTACTAAATATGGAGGTTATATGAATTTTTATATGTGCAAATATTCATTCAACGGGTAACCGATTTCTATGATGATATTGTTTTTACAGATATGTTTCTTAAAACCACACTCAGTTTCATTCTAATCTAGGGTAAAATAATAATAATAATCAAACAGTGGATTCCAATTCTCATAATAATTTTATTGGGTTCAGGGATATTGATTTTCCTTCTTCCCAAATAAATAGGAAAACAATATTTCATAGTAGTTCGGGTTGTGTTTCAACACATGTGTGTACTAAAAAATGTATAGCAGATAAATTCGTATGTTATTTTTCATCGAAGGATAGAAAAATAAGGTATAGGTTATTAAAATAACAACACTAATCCATTAAGATGTAGACTAATAAGAGGATATATATACATACCGGATGTTTAGAGTTAGATAATATGTTTTTATGAAGTTATAATCTATATTGGTGGAAGGACTATAGTTTTTAGAGGGATTGTAATGTATGATCAGTTAATTGGAAAAAAAATTTAAATTGTTTTATTCTATATATTATCAATTTATTATTAAACACACACTTTTCACCTCATTGTGACAACATTTGGAGAGAATTTAAGTACCCATGATGTTATATATTACAGTCTGTGGTTTGGATATCCAATTCTATATCTTAATGTTGTTTATACAGATGATAAAAAAATAGATGGGAAATTTTTTATTTTTATATTTAAAACTATAAAATATAATCCTTATATAATTATAGATATAAACTCTCCAAGAATAATTCAATTACATCTAGAAGAGAGTTTTGTTGTTGGAGTTGGAATGTCAAAAATAGTTTTTCATTGGTGAGAAGGGTTATTGGATGCATATATGATATGTTTGGACTCTTATATATCTATTTTAAGGGTTATTAGTAGTGTATTTGTTGTTATAATTTCAAATAAATATACATATATATCATGAATTATTTCTTAATAATGATTTTACATAAACCTTTCATCGTGATTTTGGGTTTTAGATAGTGTATCCATTTGGAATACATATGAAAATGATGGCCCCTTATCACAGGGAATCCAAATATCAATAAGATATATGGATTTAATTAATTTATATGTCAATGAATTTATTAATATATTACTATGTTTCACTCTTAGGTAGTCTGATATTATTTTTCTTGATATTGGGTGGTTGTATGTGGTAGTGTTCAGGTGACTAGATGTTGAACACGATGATGATTGATAATATGTAACGTCTTCCATGTGTAGATGTTCTATCCAACTAGATGATGGCTACTAAACTGATTTGGAAGATCTCTTTGTGTTCAAGATGTCACTAGATCATGGTAAATAATATGCAAATCATGAAAACTACATTCTACTTATTGTATAATACAACATGTTCATAGTCATGGTGTTCATTTTCATTAACACATAATATGTATTTATGAGACATATGACATCCATGTTCTGCAATTTCATAGAATAATATATAGTTGTATTCATTAATATACACATTATATACCTGAAGAAAGAGACAGATCATAAAGATACCAATAGAGTTTTGTCACAATCTATATGACACCATCACCATTAAACGAATCTATCGATGTAATATTTTTTAACGATATATGATGATATCCATTAACTTTTTAAGTCTCAGTAGGACATAGTAATAAAAATGTTAATGATTGCGGAAGTTATTTCTTTCGATATGCCCTATAATGTGCGATAGGATATTAGTTTCATTTTTTAAGAAGGTTTTAATTGATGGTTTATATCAAGTTTCATATTAATTACACCCTTATTAATGGAATACACCTTTAAAAAAATGCATTCAACTATAATGATCCATTTGTTAGATGCATTATGATAATAGAAGCAGAAGTATATTAGTATAACGACATAAGATATCATATCATGTAAGAAATGAATTGTCCAAAAACATATGTTAAAAAATATACAACGTAAGTTTTTTAAAACATATTAGAATAAAATTATTAAATAAAAAAATATGGTAATTAATAAAAAATAATTTCATTTATAAATTGAAAATTTAATCTGATTTAATGTCAAAAATGATTAATTTCCAAAAAATAGCACTCATAATATAATTAATATTTCCGTTTAATGAATAATTTTATAATTTATATTTTTAATTATTGAAAATAAATTATATTTTTTTATTTAGAACACCATAATTTATTTATAATAAAACATGGTCATTTTCAAAAAAAAATATTTATAATAAAAAAATAATATACTTAAAAAATATTCTGATTTTATCACAATGTAAGAAAACAATATAATAATGAAAGACCATTATATCTATGAAAAATGATGTTATATAATAACATTATTCATATTGAAATATTCTATTCTTGTAGAAATCATATTTTCATCATTTTTATAGCTAAATAAAAAATGTTCCCTTAATATAAATTTTTATAGGATTTCTCTTTAAATTAGGAATTTTAAGGTGTTGTTATATTTTATAATCATTTATAATAATAATATATATTAATAAATGAATTATAAGAAAAAAATTTATAAAAATTAGCAACTTTTTTATTTTTATCATATATATATAAATTGAAAATTGTAATAACATTATTTTTTAAAAACAATTTAATGCATTTATGTGTTCTTTTTTTAAAAAAAAATTATCATTTAATTGATGTATATATATTATTTGAAAATATTTACTTAAATATTAAAATGATAAAATCCAAATTTGGTTAAAAGCTAAAAATTTTGTTTTTGAATTTAATATTAATTAGAATGGTAAAATATTATATAGCATATTGACTATAAAACCAGTTAACTATTATTAATAATTTTTAAAAGAGATATTTTTATAAAAAAACATGACATATATTGAATTGATGAGAATTTTCTTGAAAATTACATTTTTCAATACAATTTTATCTATTTTAAAAAACTATGTCATTGAAAATGACATTTCATTTTCAGATAATGTAAATATATTTCCAAATGTGAACTTATTTTCAATTATAGAATATACCACATCCATATTTCAAATATACACATCACCATATAATGAATAATTAAAAATATAACATATTACACTTATAATAATCCCATCCAATGAAAATTGACCCCCAGTCATTCAATGATAGCATAAACCATTCAATTTCAAGGATAATTCCAAGGAAAATCTAGTCTCTTCCATAAGTATTATATCATTAAAAGGTTTTAATTAAAAACATACTATCCCAAATATCATATAAACCATAATAACATTATCACCTCAATATAATTATAGTACTGATATATATTCATATAAATGGTAAACCACTTTTTTATTCTTTTTCATCTGTATTGAAAAACTAAAGAACATCAATCTTTTGTATACTAGGACTACCACCTCAATGAAATGTAGTATTTTATTTTTCATCAAAAAATATAATGGATGGTATTAATTATGGTGTGAAAAATTAATTTAAAATTTAATTATATAACATTTTTATGATTTTTAAATGTTATATTGTTTTGTATCGTCACCCCTCTCATTATTTGATAAAGATAAATGCAAATAATTTTTACATGTGATCTACCACCACCATAACAAAATGTCTTTTATTTTAATCTAGAAATATATATATTATATAAAAATATTAAAATGTATATTTTCATGATAAATTCTTGGTAATAATGCCACTAAACTTATTTTATATTAATATTACATGAAACAACATTTATAGATGCTGATATTCAAAACGTTTAATTATATGAGTTCATGTATTAGAAAGATTTACCATAGGCATGGATTATTATTTAAATTCTAATAATGGATGAATATAAGAATCAGAATCATGATATTAATATGGTTTAAAAATTATATAAATTATGTTTTTTTGAGTTTTTTTAAAATTAATATATTTTACGTGATTTTTATTAATAAATCGTAATTGATAGTCAAAATTACCGTAATATGCCTTTATCATATATTTTTTAACATTACATAATCAAAAAAATGTAATAAAATAATAAAATATAATAATAATACAATTTTAAAATAATAAAAATAAAATATTACACAACCTTAAATGATATAAAAACAATTAATATTAAAATTATTTTATTAGTATTTATATTCAAATTAATTAACAAGGGAATAATAGTTAAAGTTATTAACACTCAATGTTTATAATACAATACATACAATAAATTCACTCATGATAAAAAAGTTACAATGTATTTTAAAAGATTAATATTTATTTGTAATGTTACAAAATGGGATATTAATCTTTTTATTATTGTAATAATTGACCATAGAGTGCATTCAACTGAGTATGGAAATAAGGTAAGGGGTTATTTTTCTCAAATTTGAATTACGTGATATAGTTTTTGGCTTGAACCATATGTCTCATCCAATTGTGTATATAATTTCCAACATAAATTTTATTTATGTTCAATCTATTATAACTAATACTATTAAATGATATAATTAATGTAATACCTCTCATGGAATTGTGATTTAAAATTTACCAGGGTGGTAATGGGTTTTCGTGACTCCGATATATTAATTGGGACATAATAATTCATTATTTATTATAACATTATAATATATATATATATATATATATATATATTAAGGAAAATGATGATGCAATAATTTATATACACATTTTTTCTCTAGAAATAATTTTTCAAAATGAATTCTTATTTTTTTATGATACTACTATATTGTTAAAATAAATTTTTTTAAGAATATAGCGAATTACATTTAAGTAATATTTTTTTGTTATCCATGTTTTTACATCTCAATAATGTTATCATTTATCTAATAAAAACACAATTTTTTACCCCTATTTATCATTCTACTACCCTTACTTATTTCTGATATGTTAGTTTTTTATCCTCTTATCCATGGGGTTATTAAAAAAATGGTTAAATAGGATACAATAAAATAGATTTTCCATCCATAATAAAATACACTATTTTTTCAATCACTCCATATTATTTAATTAAAAAATTATTCCCTTTCGCTTACCAGAATTTTGTTTTTATGTAATTTAATCATCTTATATTATAAAAATATTTGGTTTTTTTGGAAACAATTATAACATTATATTCTATTTTTATACCATGTATTGTCTCTAATAAAGGGATGTTTTGATAATGATTTATATGTTATAATTTTATGATTCCTTTAAAAAATTGAAATATTTTAATCAAATATCATATAAGATATTATAATGCGAATAAACATTATTTTTTCCCCTGTTCTCACATTGATATATTTACGAATGCTTCTAATTTGAAACAAATCGTTTTGTTTGTGATAGGAAAGGTCTTATATATACCTCTAATGATTATTAGTCTATGTTTATATCGCATGAGATAGATAGTAATAGCCATAATTTTTTTACACTATTTTCATCATGATGGGTAATGATTTTATTCACATATGAGTCGTCATAATGAGTATTCTCATATATGTTTTTCTATGAATATGGATGTGTCAAATTATCTAATTGTTTACCAGGTTATGAAAAATATTCATGATTCATTTCATTACCATGAAATGGTTTTTTTTAATTACTCTTTATATAGAACATATATTTTACTTTTATGTAATTCTCTCATGTCATAAAATAATTGATACGTGTTTTGGTTAATTTCATGTAAATTATACTACCATAACCATCATTATTAATATCTTATGTTACTCTAACTATATTAATTATTTTAACCATTGGACTTTTGATTATTTTTTATGATATTTATGTCTATAATATTCATTCTATCATGTTATGATATTTTCATCCATCACTGAGCATCTGAGATCATCCCTTTGTCATAATACCAATACCCAAGATTTTAATATGATTATCTCATGTCTGGAATATAGAAATGATTCTAGAGATGAATTTTTATAAAAAAATGTTACAAGTATTGTAAAATTAGATAAATATGAGTGTATTATGAAATATACTTGAAATTTTATACATTATTTAATATAACTATTGGGGGGATGGATTATTTAAATCATGAGATTAATGTATTTTTTGATTCATGTTTATATTGGGTCACATAGTTTTTAATATTCATTGAATTTTGTTATATTGTGATATTATTTTATTTATTTTGGTTATTAGTTTAGGGTACCATATATTAATGCATATAAAAGTGTCTAAATATTTGAATAAAAACTAAATTATTGGTAACTCTTTAATTATATAGTTTTCCATATAAATAAATCAATGTTTGGATACTAAATGTTTATGTTGGAATCAATATAGGTATACCTAATTGTAATAAGAACAAAAATTTAATGTTTGTGATTAACTCTATCACCACCTAGTTATGAAAACGTGTCATTTACACACATTGAGTTTTAAAATCAAATGTATTTTTTAGTATATATTATAATTATTATGAAATACTTTGAATGATTGATTAACAAGTTATATTTAGTGATTAGTTTTGGATGTACATGGTCACCCAAATTAATATATATTATTCTAAAACAAGAAGGTCATATAATGAACCATTATTTTCATAATTGAAATCAATTGACATTAGGTTATGAAAAATGATTTAATTGAAAATAAATCATTCGATTGTGGTTTCATATTTAAATGATCATTTATTATAATTTAATGGAAATTATCACAATTGATTAGGATATGGTGTTTAGAGGGAAACACGATCATAAAAATGATAATGTAAATTATATATATATATATGTGAAATCTTATGATGAATATTTGGTAAATAAATTTCTTATACCAACCAAGGATAATGAAGTTTATTATTTATTTGAAAAAAATAATGAGTTTTTCATTGATAACTTAGCTTTATCATTTTTTAAATGATAATTTATATTTCAAAGATGCTATTTATTTATTGGGGGAATATAAAATGACTATAAATATAATAACATGTTAAAAAAAATGAAATGTTTTAAAAAATATTATATAGAAAATTTATAACCACGTGCATTTATGGTATG
The DNA here is from genome assembly GCA_963277665.1 of Viscum album. Taxonomy (NCBI): domain Eukaryota; kingdom Viridiplantae; phylum Streptophyta; class Magnoliopsida; order Santalales; family Viscaceae; genus Viscum; species Viscum album. Next base: position 1,830,290,529 of record OY728131.1, read on the forward strand.
AATTTTTTTAAAAAAAATATTCTCTTCAATTACGTTTTTTTCATATAGGCCTAATTTTAAATGAAAAACTATACAATAATATAATATTATCTTAACATTATAAGAGAGTAAAAAAATTATTTGGGTATTAATAAGGATAACTAAATTATGAAAATTATATGGTTTATACTTTTATAATTGAAACTCATTGCTTATTAATATAAATTAAAAATCATTTGAATGTAAAAGAAATGTTTTTATGAAAAATTAATTTTTATGTTAACATAATAAGTAAATTATTTTAATAAACCAAAATTTTAATTTTTTGTGTTCTTTTAAATTAAAATTATATTATATATTCAAAAATTCTTTTTATAATTAATACAGTAATTTTTCTAGGCATAGGATAATAAAAATATATAGTTTAATTATCAAAAATAGAATTTTTTCTAATTGCAATTTTATATTTTTTAGACACATATTAGAAATTTATTTTCAAAAAAAATGGAATTTTTAAAATATATTCATTATTTTAAATTTGGAATGTGGAATTTGTTAAATAGGTCCCACTTCATTTTGGTAAATTTTTGTAATAAATGTAGTAAAAAGCATCACCTCAAAAAAGGTTAAATTATGTTATTGTTGATTTAAACTAAGTGATAATGTGAGATTATTTAAATTTAGTTATTATTTTAAAATTATAATTCTTCCCATTTCACATTTTTAATGAAACAAGTATGATTAAATGGTATATTTCCATGAAAATAAAAAATATTATATTTATATAAATAAAAGTTTCAAATTATTAGAATAGTAGTTTTAGATATTAAATATGATTCATATAGGGATAATAGAAAGTAATGAATGAATATAAATGTAAATTTTTTTATAATGAAACTTTTTTCTTAATGAAAATTTATATTAAATTTTTTGAGATTATATTGTTACCTTAGATTCTTGTGCAAGAAAAAAAACTATGTATTTTCAAATATCATAAATATAAAATAAAATCTATTAAAAATATTAATTGATATACATTCAGTGATTTATTGCGTTTAATTATTTTTATAAATCAATTATACATATTGGTGATATTTAAATTAATTATATTTCAAACGCATATTTTTTCAAATTTATTTGAAATACATGTTTTTGAAAAGTGTATAAATTCACATTAATGATATTTTATCAGAAATAATTTTTTAAAAAATTATATACAATTTACTAAAATAATTAAATTGTAAAAGGAGTAATATATAATAAAAAATATAATAAATTGTCTCATTATCTATCTGTAGTTACAATATACATAAAATTATAACCCTTTAAGAGTGAAAATTTCATCCCTACATTTGTTGTTATATTGTATTTACTAAGGGGTTACACCAAAATGGAACGTATAAACACCACACAAACTAGTATAAATTTAAATTGTTTAAGATAATTAACCTAAATTCTACTCTAAGTATGGATACCTATAAATTTGGATTCATTTTTATTTCAAATTAGTTTATTATAATTAAATATTTTATGATATTACAAATGTTCTGCATACCTCAATTACAATATGGAACCTTCTACAACACTTTTTTACAATAAATTTATCCATATATCTATGAAACAAACTCAAAATTTTTATCAAACTAATACTTATGAATTTTATAATGGTTCTATTTTTTCTAATGGACCTACCTCAGGACCATTTAATTATAACTAAAAGAAGTGTACCAAATAAGTGGTAATCATCTTTACCATTTACTTCAATTTTATTTAATCTTGTACTTCATATAAATGTGTTGCAAAATAAAATAATTATATTTAAGAAAAATTAATATTATTTTATTTTATTATGATAATGGGAAAAAAGAATTACATCTCCTTTATATTATAAGAAAAAAAACATTTTTGTTGTACCTCTCGAACCCCTCGTGGTTTAATTTTCATGATCACAATCACCCTCTTATTTATCTAATCTTTTTTTAAGTGTTTTTTGATGATAGGAATGAATTCAGGGTGCCAAGGAATTGGGCCAAGAAAGAAACAAGGCAAAGTGGACTGAAATTCAGTCCACCGGCCAACCGATGGAAGAGCACCGGCCGGCCGATGGAGGCCTGGACAGAAGGCATCCTTCTGTCCAGACCACCGGCCAACCGGTGTCACACCAGCGGCCAGCCGGTGGCACCCAGAAAGAAGAGGTTGCTACTGCCTCCTCACCGGCCAACCGGTGGCCTCAGCACCGGCCAGCCGGTGGCACCCAGCCAGAACAGTATTTGCTACTGCCTGAGCACCGGCCAACCGGTGGCCTCCTCACCGGCCAGCCGGTGGAGCCTAAGCCCGAAGGCCTCTCCATTTTGCACACACCGTCCAACCGGTGGCTCTGTACCGGTCAGCCGGTGGAGCCAGTCAAACTAGCCGTTGGGCTTTTGACCAGCCTGTCCACTGGGCCTCCAACGGCTCCGAAAGCCTCTCCAACGGCTCCAAAGGCCTCTAACGGCCACATGAGGGTTCCCCCTCTATAAATAAAGGACTAGGAAGCCCCGGAAACTTAATTAAGCCATACGGAAGCCAACGGACACATTTCTCATCATTTGGAGAACCTCCGGCGGTCTTCCTCCAAGGAACCCCAATCGCTCCAACTCAATTCCACATCCAAGGAGCATCACCAAAGAAGCTTGGGAGTGCACGTCTTCAACTCCAATCATCCATTAGCGCCCAAGGATTCTCCAAATACGGTTTTTATTTCTTTATTCATTTTGAGCTTTAAATTGAGTTTGTGCCTACAAACTCCCATTTCTCTCATCCTCCATTCTTTTGGGTTTTCACATCACCTTTAAGGTGTGAAGAGGTTAGTCAAGCCTTACCTTTCAAAAGGCTTGAATCAAAGGTGAGCTAGCCTTCACCTGTAAGAAGGCTAGTGGGTTCTTGCTCAACCATTGAAAGCAAGTGGGTTCTTGCATAACTATATAAAAGCAAGCTATAATAGGTTCTAGACTACCTGTAAAGTCTAGTGGGTTTCTTGCTAAAACCATTGAAAAGAAAGCGGTAGAATCTCTCAACGGTTGAGTTGGGAGCGGAGACGTAGGCCGGGTTTTTGGCCGAACTCCGTTATCAATTGCGTGTCTTGCCTCTTTTATTTCCGCTGCACTTTCAACTTTGATTTTAAATTGTTAATCATTTTTTAAAAGAAAATTCACCCCCCCCCCCTCTTGCCATCATCTCCCTTTTTCTCCGCCCAACAATTGGTATCAGAGGCAAAATTTGAGTAATATCCTAAATGGTTTCAAATTCAATATCTTTTTTTGTGATGGCCTCAACCTCTTTCGCCCCCGAAGGCTTTTCTTTGGGTCGTGCTCCATTTTTTGATGGAACCGACTATAACTATTGGAAAACCCACATGACCACTTTTCTTAGAAGTATAGGTTTTCCCATTTATAAAATTGTCATGCAAGGTTACACCCTCTCTTATCCTGATGAATCCAAATGGACCCAAGCCGATATTAAAAATTTCGAGCTTGATGGCAAAGCCATGAACGCTCTACATTGCGGCCTTGATCGTAATGAATTCAATCGAGTTTCCACATGCACCTCCTCACATGAAATCTGGAAACTATTGGAGGTTACCCATGAGGGGACCAACAAAGTTAAGGATACTCGATTGGACATGTACTGTCAAGATTTTGAGTATTTTTCCATACATCCATCTGAATCTATTTCTGAAATGTTTACACGCTTTACTGACGTTTGCAATGGTAGAAAATCTCTTGGTGATGATGTTTCTGCAGAGACAATGGTCAAGAAGATCCTTTGGATCCTTCCAAGCTCATGGGCACCGAAAGTCACGGCAATCCAAGAAGCGAAGGACATCAAGAACATGCCGGTAGAAGAGCTCATCGGATCTCTCATGACCTATGAGATCACCATGAGGAGGCAAGCTGAAAAGGAAGGCAAACCTGTCAAAGTTCCAAAGAACATCGCCTTCAAGGTACAAAACGAAGAAAGCTCCTCCTCCTCATCGTCTTCCTCTTCAAGAGGTGATTCCGAAATGGAGGATCTTGCCCGCAAGATGCAAAAGTTCATGAAGAAGCACAAAAAGAAGAAATCCTGCAAGGCTCAACCCAATGAAAAATCCGAGCCCAAGGTAAAATGTTACGGGTGTGGCAAGAAAGGCCATTACAAGCCAGATTGCCCACTCAACAAGAAAAAGGCCAAGAAAAAGGAGAAGAAGAAGGCATTCAAGGCCACATGGAGTGATAGCTCCACATCCTCCTCCTCCTCCTCGAGCGACAATGGTAACAAATGCCTAATGGCATTCCATGAGGTAACATCTTCCGACACCTCTTCCTATAGTTCTTCAAATTCTTTAAATCATTTATCATACGAGGATCTCCAACATGCTAGAGATCAATTGGAGGAAGGTTTTCACGAACTTTCTTCCAAATTTGTTTCTTTAAAAAAGAATTTAAAAAAACTCTCTTCCGAAAAAGAACAACTTCTCAACGAGAAGGAAGAGATGTCCCTCAAAATCCAAAATCTTCCCGATGTTGATTCCATTGAATCAACCATCAAAGATCTAAGGGAGACTCTAGCCAAGTTCACCCAAGGGGAACAAAATTTGAACAATTTTCTTGGTTCCCAACGTTTATCTAGAACCACTGAAGGGCTTGGCTATTCCAAGCAAGCTTCCTCCTCCCATGCTCCAACTATTTTTGTAAGGGGGAGCTCTCAATTTAAATTTTGCAATTATTGTAAAAAACCCGGGCACTTAATCTATGAGTGAAATTGTAAAAATGCCCGGTATGGCCGCCCCAAAAGTATTTTCTTTAATGATGAATTTTTTAGGAGAAGACCCGCCACTAGACAAGTGTGGATTGAAAAATCCCTCTTAGCGAGTCTCACCGGGCCAAAATTTGTCTCGGTTTCAAAAACCTCTCCCCGGTGATTTGTTGTTTTTATTTAGGGGGAGTTAGGATCGTTTAAGCCCTTTTGATTTCAATTTAAAAAATTTCAAACTTTCAATTTCAACACTTGGTATCAAATTTTTCAATTCAAAGTGTTATTCAATTTTCTTTTCAAAACATTCAATTCAAATTTCAAAAATTTCAATTGGTTTTAAATCTCTATCTTTTTTTTCAATACTTTTTCCCTCAATCAAGTTTTATGCCCCGTGATATTTTGATAATCACAAAGGGGGAGAAATTCTTGGTTGATTGGGGGAAAAATCTTTTAAATCATGCTTTTCATTTCATTTTCTACATTGTCTGTTTTGGTGATTGTGATCATCAAAATAGGGGGAGATTGTTGTACCTCTCGAACCCCTCGTGGTTTAATTTTCATGATCACAATCACCCTCTTATTTATCTAATCTTGTTTTAAGTGTTTTTTGATGATAGGCATGAATTCAGGGTGCCAAGGAATTGGGCCAAGAAAGCAACAAGGCAAAGTGGACTGAAATTCAGTCCACCGGCCAACCGATGGAAGAGCATCGGCCAGCCGATGGAGGCCTGGACAGAAGGCATCCTTCTGTCCAGACCACCGGCCAACCGGTGTCACACCAGCGGCCAGCCGGTGGAACCCAGGAAGAAGAGGTTGCTACTGCCTCCTCACCGGCCAACCAGTGGCCTCAGCACCGGCCAGCCGGTGGCACCCAGCCAGAACAGTATTTGCTACTGCCTGAGCACCGGCCAACCGGTGGCCTCCTCACCGGCCAGCCGGTGGAGCCTAAGCCCGAAGGCCTCTCCATTTTGCACACACCGGCCAACCGGTGGCTCTGTACCGGTCAGCCGGTGGAGCCAGTCAAACTAGCCGTTGGGCTTTTGACCAGCCTGTCCACTTGGCCTCCAACGGCTCCGAAAGCCTCTCCAACGGCTCCAAAGGCCTCTAACGGCCACATGAGGGTTCCCCCTCTATAAATAAAGGACTAGGAAGCCCCGGAAACTTAAGTAAGCCATACGGAAGCCAACGGACACATTTCTCATCATTTGGCGATCCTCCAGCGGTCTTCCTCCAAGGAACCCCAATCGCTCCAACTCAATTCCACATCCAAGGAGCATCACCAAAGAAGCTTGGGAGTACACGTCTTCAACTCCAATCATCCATTAGCGCCCAAGGCTTCTCCAAATACGGTTTTTATTGCTTTATTCATTTTGAGCTTTAAATTGAGTTTGTTCCTACAAACTCTCATTTCTCTCATCCTCCATTCTTTTGGGTTTTCACATCACCTTTAAGGTGTGAAGAGGTTAGTCAATCCTTACCTTTCAAAAGGCTTGAATCAAAGGTGAGCTAGCCTTCACCTGTAAGAAGGCTAGTGGGTTCTTGCTCAACCATTGAAAGCAAGTGGGTTCTTGCATAACTATATAAAAGCAAGTTGTAATAGGTTATAGACTACCTGTAAAGTCTAGTGGGTTTCTTGCTAAAACCATTGAAAAGCAAGCGGTAGAATCTCTCAACGGTTGAGTTGGGAACGGAGACGTAGGCCGGGTTTTAGGCCGAACTCCGTTATCAATTGCGTGTCTTGCCTCTTTTATTTCCGCTGCACTTTCAACTTTGATTTTAAATTGTTAATCATTTTTTAAAAGGCAATTCACCCCCCCTCTTGCCATCATCTCCCTTTTTCTCCGCCCAACAATTTTTAGTTCGTATATATGATAGACCATCTCCACATAGTGGTGTATTTCGTTTTTTGCCATCATTTTACATAGATGGTTATAAATATTGAACTACTGAGTGTTGATATGATATCTATGACATAAATATTATTTTCAAAATATAATATCATACAATCCTTCTAACTGTTAAATTCATTTGATTAGAAAAATTTTTTACATGGGTATGTTTATACTACCACTTCCACGATGCAGTGTGATATGTTTTTTATTTTCCAATTATATGCCTGATTATAAGGATATGTTTAATTATTATATATGATGTATATTATATGTTAAATATTTTGGAACTATTAATTATTAATAAAATTTATTTCATTTCATCCATCAACAATTTGAAATGATGTTCACATGAATGTACGACCTACAATATACACGAACGATGTAATTCAATTATATGTATATATATATTATAGATGAAAATAAATATCTTTATAAATAATATATATTATAATTATAAAATGAAAAAAGTTACATATTACATTTATCCATAATAAAATTACATGGAACAAAATGGATGACTCAAATCATAGTTTAAAAAAGAATCATTTAACTCTAGAAACAATGATAAAAATATATGATACTAACTAATAGAAGATAAATTTTTTTAAATGGATCATAAATTATATCATATATATAAATGTTTTTATTATATGTATATATATAAAAATTATATTTTCTATAAATGATATTACATCACATATTACGAAAATCATTCATGTGGAATGGTACTTCTATATTTATACTCCAGTGAGACACATTGGGAATTATAGGCATATTTATTTTTATGTTGTGATTATCCAAAAAATTGTATTTAATAAGAAAATATATTTATTCATGATGATAAAAATTGATTTTATGATTTCAATTTTAATTAAATTCTATATTTTCTTCCACCATTTCATATATATATATATATATAATGATAAAATTATTTAATGGAAACAAAATATTTCCATTTTGATCAAATATATTTTTATTCCATTTCATTTTAATCAAAAAAATTCCCTCAATTTTATATACTTGTATAAGGATTTATTAGAATATATTTTTACCCATGATTTTCATTTTTCTAAATTGTTAAAAAAAATCCTCTTGCCATTTTTTGAAGAGATCGGAGTTTGATTTATAGAGAAATCAGTGTTTGATTTGTTGAGAAATCAGAGTTTGATTTCTGATAAATCAGAGTCACTGGAACTGTTAGGTTCTCAGTTAGATATGGACCATAATTTTTGATTGAGGGTATAATTGTTAGAATTCCAATAATAAATCATTAGATAAGTAATTGAGAACCATTGAAAATGTATGAAAACCATTCCTAGAGAAAGAGTCATTTCCTTATGAAAATGTTTCTTTGTGAAAGAGAATTTTATTTTAGAGAAATTTATTATGTTTTGATAATCATAATGGAATGGAAATGTCATAATGCAACTTATTGACAAAAAAATGAAGTCTATTGAAAATATATTTCATTACTTGTGATGAAATTAATGGTAAAACATTATAATTTTAATACATTGTCTTAAAGGATGTGTTTATTAGTGGTTGTTTTTGATATCAAATATTGTAAATGACGAATAAATAATATTTTTATAGTGGTAGAAATTTAATGTAATTATAGTTGGAATATATTTCTCTCAAATGGAATGAACTGAAATGGTGAAAATATTCCTCATCTTAATGTAAATTTTGGAATAATGGGTCGACGAAAATGGGGATAACACTAGAAGACAACAAAGATATGTTATATATAATATACATAATACAATGAGTGAAGTTGATCATTTCATTGAAGGCCTTAATAAAAACCTCCACTTCGAATTGTTTTCACTATATTTATCAATATAGTATAAAATAGTTTTATGTTCTATTGATATATGTATTGAATCTTCTAGATCTAGAATATTTTATGGAAACTATAAAAGTAAGAGGGTGACTAAAATCCATTAGAAGGAGAAGAAACAATGATTATGATAGAAATAATGAAATTCCCATTAAATAAAATGTGGAATAAAACATTCTAAAAATTACATTATAGTCATTAGATATTGATATATGTGTGGGGATAATGGATGGTGGGCCAATGAATGCATGCGGATTATAAATCTAAATGATTATCAGTTCTTTAAATATAGAGGAATGGGGAATTATTAAAACTAGATCCCAAGGATCAAGGGATCATATAGAATAAGTAACCAAAGGTTATAAGTCCAATAGTATGAAATCATTGTATCTATGGTTAATGTTCACAATGATGTGGTAGTAGGAACATTAATATTTTACTCAATTTTAACCAATTATTTATTTGACTTAGTATATTTTATATATTTTATATCTTCCATTTATTCCATAAAAAAATATAATATTTCTTAATCACATAATAAGCTAACGAGTCCATCAAATCTCCTAGTAGAAATCTCACAAAAATAAGGATTTGTTCTTTAGTTCCAATTTTGATCCATAAACATTCCCAAGGAATAGATTTTATTATTATACAATTTTTCGGTTTTGATGTAATATTTTGTATATATTTGTTTTCAATATATTATATTAAATTTATTTAAAAAGGTAGTAATATTATATTTTAAATGAATACGTGGACTTTACTTTAGGGCGAAGACTTTATCAAATAAACCATGTCTATATCCACCCATAATAGCTCTATGAAGTTATATTCTTATGAAAGAAGAGTGGAGGAAATGTATCGAAGGAACTATTATTCATAAAATGGAGGATCAGCCCCATTGTATCAGAATACAGTGATGTATATACCCATGAAATATATAGAAATCCATCAAACCATGATGTTGAGTTTTATATTGATTTATTTCTATTTACATGAAATATTTCAGAAAAAACGATATAAATTCTACTATTTAATTGATAGTTTTTAATGAAAAATACATAGGAGTTGTCTTGAATGGGTTTTATATGTCATTAAATGCGTGTTTGGATAACTCATGTCATTTTTTGTTTAATTAATGATTGATATATGAGTTTTTTAATATGATATTTGGGAAGCCAACATTATTATGACAATGAATAAGAATCAACTTCCTCGTATTATTGACTTATTTAATCAACTTCATACAGAACATTATTTTTAAATATTTACATTTATTATTTATATCACCAATTTCAAGTAAATATGTATGATATCATAGTGATAAAAATTTTAATGAGGTATAGATATTTCTATTTCATTGTGTTTAAAATTTGATAAACCAATTAACTCACTATCTTCATTGAACAAATGAATAGAGTATTCAAGAAATATCATGATAAAAAAATTTAGTTTTTAATTATAATATATTATTATACTCTAAAATAAATGAGGAATGTCACATAGGTATCATTACTGATACTCCATGAAGAAATTTTTTAAATTAAAAATTAATAAATTGGGATTTGTACAATTAGAATGATTTTTTTCTTATCCATGTTTTTTCCAAGTACAAAATATCAATTTATTTTTTGAAGAAAAAATAGGCCATGAATGTCCTACACTAAAAAAAGATTCCAAGTATAAAGATTCATTTCATTAGATGGTAACTATCAAGGATTTTTTCCAAAAACATCCGGATTCTCTAAGAGATTAACATAGATTACTCTAAATTCTTTGAGTTTATATGGACAAATGAATGAAAATAATGTATTGAATATTTGAGAGAAAAGACTAGTTACTGATCTATTTTTTCATACACTATCTGAAAATTGATGGATTGGCGATATATTTGTATTCATCAATGAAGGAAAATTGTAGTTTTTAAGGTAAATTATAATGTTATTTCCAAGCATTAGGACTGTTAAAGTCGAATGAACAAATCCATCATACTTATTATATTGAATTTGGGGCCCTAGTCATTCCTAAAGAGATATGAAGAAGCTATCTATTTAGTGAATAGTCTGAGATATATATATAACAAGAGTGTTTGAAATATATCTTATCCCAAAATAAAATCATCATGTGCGAAATATGATGGGTTGAGATACTCAAGTATTATTATTGATCAATACGCAACCATCCAAGAATTAAAATTATGATAGAAAATATAATCAATAGAAATGATCAAAGAGTTATAAAAAAAATATGATTGATAGGTGTCATATGATCACAGATTTAATAAATATTGATATAGAAATTTTTATGGCTGGGGTAAAATCACTACCATTTAAAATTATTTTCAAATTTTTTCTATAATTAAAACAATTATTAACCTGACGATGAAAATGGTCAAAGAAAATTTAAAGTGATGAATGATGGGATATTATGAGACGTCATATATGATGATAGTGCTCTAAAATTTGGGTAATTATTATATGTTAAATATATTACTATGATAAATGGGGGATTATTATATGGTGGTCATAGATTGAATTTTTATATGAACCATAAAAACAACCCAATGTATAGAGATAGGAAGGATCATTTTTTCGTGGATAATATAATGTGTGATATTAATGATTATGTGTCATGTTACTTTGTTGTTTGAAAAGTGAATAATAAGTGTCATTATCCTAGAAGTGTAATGAAACCTCATCATGTTCCCTTGTTTTAATGGGAATGCAATTCATTATAAATATTCCCTACATTACCAAATTCTAACAGAATTAATGATGTTATATAGGTTACTAATGTCCACCTTAAATAATTTTTATATTTCATCACTATAATAGAATACTTTCTAATAATGTTCCTTGAATGAACCTATTTTAATGATGGAATATAATATCATAGAGTTCTTATTTCAATTATATCTGATCAATATCCATGATTTAAATTGAAATTATGGAAATTTATTAAGGGGGATCTTATTTTTGGGCTTTATTTTAACACCTCATACCATTCTCAAACATAAAGAAAATCAAAAATATCTATCTAAACCTCATATGACATATAGTAGACATTATCCCATGGAAATAAGGGTATTTAGGATTATTTTACATCTTTTATGGATTATTCTTATAACAACATCTTCCATTCAATTATTCAAATAGTTTATTTAATGAATTATGTGGAAATATATATTATAATATATCTTCTTGGGATTATGTTGGTTGAAGCAATCATTTATTCTCAATGAAATGGGAAGTTACATTGTGAAATGTAAATACCATTAAACCATATTGATGAAAATAATAGTTTCTAATAGGGTTATGCAGATTACTGAACGAAAGATTCTCAATTTCAAGTGGGAGATCAAATTTCCAATATCTTATCTCCATTGAAGTTTATGATAATACTTGTTTAGAGAAAAAAATTAATCCCATGTATACCATATCTTTTTCATGTCCTATAAATAATTGTAGATAAGTATTACTATTTGTAAGGGACACATAGAATCAAAACAATACAATATGTCTTTCATATAAATATGTTAATGAAGTATCTCCCAGACTCGATGTGTCTTCTCATATCTAGATAAATAAAATTAGAACACATTTTATCTTACTATGAATAAACTGTTTATTTTATTATTACTTTCTTATATGTATTGGTGAATCAGATGACATAGAACCTAATGTTACATAGGGGAATTTATATGATAGAAAACTTAACATGAGGTCATTTGGAAAGTATGAGGAAGAATTACCCAAATATGTAATGTATTTTGATTTATAAATAATTTTAATCCCTAAAATATAATATGTTTTAAATAAGACAAAGAATAAATAGGAACTTTATATATTTATATTATTATTATTACATTATAACATAAAAATTATATTTATAGGGTTTCAATATGAATAAAAAATAATTAAAAATATATTATTCCCACATTTATATAATAAAGTCAATGATTATTAATAAAAAATTAATCTAAACGAAAATATTTTCTATAAACTATTTTATTCTTTACAAAATATATTTTTTATTATAACAAATTAAATAAATGAACATGATCAATGAATTTAATTAAATCCATATATTGTGTATTGAATAAATGTTTTTATTAATGATCAAATGTTTTTACTATGACTAGTGTAAGAATAAATCCATTTTGATTCATAAAAACACTTTTTATATAATCAACATTCATTTAGGTTTTCTAACATTATTTTAAAAATAATTTCATATATATATATATATATATATTAAATATTAGAAAATTCGATTCATATATTGGGTCTAGAGGTTCAAATTTTTTAAATACATCAATTTTTTGGTCATTAATTGTTGTAACTATTGATAAATATAAACAATAAATAATGGGTAAGTTAGGTTATTCCTGGATAACACTATATGTCATGGTCAAAATAATCCATATTATTTTAATTAGATGTAGTTATTCTAAAATATATCACATTAGACATGAAATTGATATTTCTAATTGTAATAATATAATGAAAATTATTCCTAAAATATTTAAATCAATAGAATAGACAAAATTTCACTCTATTATTTTTAAATATCTATTATGATCCCATATTAATAAAAATAGAGTTATGAAGAAATATAAATGTTAAAAATTTTAATTTAAATTATTTTATTTTTTATATTTCATTTCTTATAGTTTCAATTAAATATATTAACCTTAAAATCTTGTATAATTATAACACTTTTTTTATTCAATCAACTGAAATATAAAATATATGTTATTATAGACATTAAAAATAATATTATTTATGTGATTAATTGTGTTAAAATAATATTTTTGGAATATGATTTATTATTTATTTTTATATAAAATAAATTCAATGTAATATTTTTTGTGATGTATTTAGTATCAAATTAATTGAGTATCATCAAAATTTATTGTAATTATAATTTATCAAAATAATATTTTATTATATTTTTTAAACATCATTAAGATATTGGAAGAGGATAATGGGTTATTATATGGTCAAAAATTTCATTCAATTTTCATTTATTAGTCTATTTTCACTTTATATATATAGTTATTAATAATCAAAAGTGAAAAATAGGTTACCATTGTCAATGTTGAAATATGTAAACATAGGGGTAAAAATAAAATATAATGATTAATACACCACATAACCAATAAAAATATTACTTTTTTAATGATATTTCTTCTCTATACATTTAAATGTTATAATCCCATAATATTGCTGATTAATTTTTATATAAAATAAATTTATTATAATAAAACTTTTATGAAATTAAAAAAAATACCCTTGACATTAATTATAAAGTGGTTTATACTTCATGACTTCTGTACACAACATTGAGCCATGTATATCGAACCAAACCAGCCAATAATGATTCTAAAAACCCCTATTCATTTTCTATAGGATGTGGAACATGCACAAGACCATTCTTATTTCCCATAAAAATAGATATAAAGGAATCATACCGAAGAAGTGGTAATTGTATTTACTAATTTCTTGAACATTAATTCTTTATTTAGATCATTAAATTGATATAGAAATCATAAAATTTTAAATAATATATAAAACATATTATAATAATTTATAATTATTATGGGATAATTGAATTCTTTAATTTTTCTATAAAATAAATATAGAAAACAGCTCGTTTACATATGTGCAACATACCGTTTCCCTGAAGCCATGTATTTCATTTTTTAACAACAATTTACAAGAGTGGTTATAAAAATTTAAATAATGAGTTTATTTGATATATATTAAAATTTTAATATTCTATAACAATAATATTATGCATACCTTCTTACCATTAAATCCATTTGAATATTATAATATCAATCATGAATTTGTGTGGACTACCACCTCATAAAATGGTTGTGATCTTTTTCCTTTTTTATTTAAATAGACGTTAATACAAATAGATTTATTGAATATATATGATATGTATATGAGATGGAAAATTATCAATAAATTTTATTTATTATTAAACTTTATTTCAAACCATAAATTGAAAAATGAACACAGTATTCATTAGTATATATGGACTATAGTCTCTAAGAATTCTATAATTAAATTTTGTATTTCCATGTTTTATGGATTTCCATATTTAACACTATATTGCATATATACGATATTTAAACCATGAATAATTTTATACTCTATATGGAAAAAACATAAAAATATAGGCAGTATAAATATCATATCAAAACAAACATGAAATAAATTCAGTGATCACTATAACCAATGATAGTAATAAATGTTCACCAAAATGTGGTTGATAAAATTTTATTAATGGAATATAAATTATATCATGCATATTAATATGATTTCATTACATAAGTATGATAAATTTGGAATTACTATACAAAATTTTAGAGATCCAAATTGAAAATTTGGACATTAGGTATTAGAGTTATTCGCAATTTTGACTCTATATGTACATATTATGTTTTATACATATGTTTTTTTTGTGTTAAATATATTTCCAGATGATTTTATTTAATATTAATATATATTTATTAATGATGACAAATTATCTTTTTTATTTAACTCTTAATAAATATCAATATTTTCTTCTTACATTTCCTTTATTTGGAACACGAATCAAACATTGAAATGTTCCAATGAAAAACTAAACTTATTTCTCTTTCGATCAGATATTGGAAAACCACACAAATTATAAAAGAGTAAAATTTATTCAATATTATGTTTGAAATGAAACACTAAATGTATAATTTCATATAACCCACAATGAATTTATTCTATATTTAATATTTTAAATACATTTATTATATACTATAGATTATAATGCACAAAATACATAGTTATCATGTGTGGTACACAACTAAAACTCTCTTTTTTGACTTGAGTTACATTCAAGACCATGTTTTACAGAGCACAAAAATATTTTTAAAACATTTTTATTTAATACTATATGATTTAATTGTTCATTTAAATTTTTAATTATTAATATTATTAATTAACATATGAAAATATGTGATTGAATTAATTTGGTACCAATTAATTAGAAATTCATATAAATATCAAATTAATATAAAGGAATTTTTTTTGAACATCATAGGTTTTTATCAAAAAAATTAAATTATATAATATTAGTCCTTGATATTAATGAATTATATATATCATATATTCAATTAATGATTTTTGGACATTCATCCAATATATTTTATATGAATAAGATAATAATAAATATAGGTTTCACATAAAATCTTATTTTTCTAAAAAGGAAACAATGAAACATTTTAATGTAGAACGTATTTTTTAAAAAATTTAATTTTTTTCAGTTTTATATTTAAAAACATAAAAAAAATCTTATTTACTATATTTTTAAAGATAAATTATATATTAAATTGGTTTTAAATTAAAATTATATAAAATATATATAAAAAACATGATATATTTCATTGGAGTAAATTTCACATTGATGATTAATAAAATAACATAACAAACATTCGTACATTTTGAAATTTAAAACCCGCTTTATTGTCATGTCTTTGACATTAAATTTAAAATAATTTCATACACTTATGTGATTTGAAATTGGGAAAAAATTATTACATATTTTTAATCATATGAATTTATAATATATAATAAGATCAAGAAAATTATTTTCTATAAACCTTGGTTTATGTGATTGAAAATAAAAAAAAGATATTAAGCGAAAAATTAGACTAACAAGAAATTATACCATAAAATTATGGCCCGAAATAACAATATAAACATGATAAAAATACATATTGTATAATTATGTGTCCCATATCCTCACATGGCTTGATTTTGGTATTTTATGGGATCCACCTATCATTGAATAATCATTAGTGGATTTCCCTTTTTTAAAATATACATGAATTCCACTCCTCCTATACTACAAAAAGGAACTCACCCTCCCATTATTCACACATCTAAATCCATTTTCCTCATCAAAACCCTAATAGAATATCCTCCAAATTACCCAATCATCTTCATAGTATTCTATATTTGTGAATAA
The DNA here is from genome assembly GCA_963277665.1 of Viscum album. NCBI lineage: Eukaryota > Viridiplantae > Streptophyta > Magnoliopsida > Santalales > Viscaceae > Viscum > Viscum album. The sequence goes on from OY728131.1 coordinate 1,830,307,026, forward strand.
TTTCATCCAAGAAAATCTTTTTGTATAAACCCAATATAGATACCAGAATAAGAGGTATCATTTTTTAAGGTTCACTTTTATTTCAGTTACTTATCCACCCAATATATTATTTTAATATCATGACTATATAATAACCAAAGATTCATAAATATAATTATATATTGTTATGATTATATTTATACCTAAAATATTTCACACATCAATCATATATATTGTAAACTTATCATTTTATGTGTACAGAGAACTACAGCCTCACGAAATGATGTTTTTAATATTACCCTTACCACTTTCAAGGATGGAATATATTTTGGATATCTAATTTATAGAGGATATATATATTTTATTATTTATTATATCTTTATAATTATATATTTTTTATATAACACATATATTTATTCATTCCATTTTGTGGGAATATGGAAAATTTGTTTATGGATTTGTGGACTAATGCCTCCTCAAAGTGATAAGATACTTTCTTCATATTCATGGAATGTATAATGGATAGATTTAATAAAATTAAGTGATATTTATGACATAAGTATGTTATTGGAATTATTATATACATATATATCATTTTTTTTAATATGAATAAGAAATGGGTATATCGTTCATGTGTACATAGGGCATACAATCTCTAAGAAGGATGTGTATTATTTTCTATCTCAAAATATTATACATAACTAAAAATGAAAATATTACAAATATATAAGAAATTTAAATCATGTTTTATGTCCTAGATATTATTAAATATAGATATAAATAAGAAGATAAAAATATAACATGCCAAATTTTCTAAAAAATCAAGGAATTTTACTCTCAAAATAGTCAAAACAACGAATAATTTATAAAAAACAAGTAATTAGATTTTACAATAATATCATAAAAAAATTCATAAAAATTAAAAAAAAATTGTGATATGTTAATTAAAATATTAAGTATATTATAATAGATGTTAATGGATGTTCTAAAAAATGGAAATTCAAGTTAATGCACTTCCTCTAAACATTCATTCATTGAAGAATACAGTATTGTTTTTTCAACTAATTTAATATATATTATTTAAATATATCCAATTTGACATGTAATACATTGATAAATCAATTATTCATGTCATTATTGTATTCAATTTGATTTAATTAATCAAATGGTATTTATTCATAAAGTTACCAAGTGGTAAATAAGTTCCTAAACATATTCATTTTCATTTGGTTATATTATGTCCCCATTGTTATTAGTATTTGAAGATTATGATTATAATAAATATTTACTAAATATTTTTTAAATGAAACGTGTTTTATGAATAATTAAAATACTACACACATAATCAATTAATTGTTTTATTCCCATGTAAATTTTAGTGACTTTTTAGGGGGTTACATGACAATCAAATTTTCGTTGGGAATGATTACAAGTTAATTTATATTAGATTAAATTATTTGATCATTTTTTCATAGAACATTTCATTTTCTTATAAAAAATTTATTGAATAAATTTTTTAGGTAATATAAGCATTTTCCACTCCATGGTTCTAAAATATTTGTATGAAAACTCGCCACCATTTCTCTCTTAGGTCAGAGATACATTTTCTGTAAAAAACAATTATATTAATTTTTTTATTTTTTATAACATTTTAGAAATTATTTATCAATGTATTATAAAAAATTAAATTATTTTTAAATTTTAATATGTGATTTTAAAATTAAAGGATTTTCAAAATGCTTTTAAAAATAATATTATAATTTATTCAGTAATGTTTTTTAGAATATATATTCTTTTTCTTCAATTACAACAACACTTATTTTGTGACACATTGTATTGATACCATCATTGTTATAACATATTTATAGTGTTATAATGTATTCCTTGACCCATATTTTAAAAATTATTTGGTTGGATATCATTTGGGTTTTTTCTTTAGAATTTTCAACATTTTGTATGTTTTAAGGCTACAATATAGGTGACAAACGATTTTCCCATATCATGCACCATACTAGAGGAAACTATTAAAATATAAGAAGTAAATATTATCATGGGTGGAGAACCATTTTAAAAACCATGATGTTCTATTCGGTATCATTGAACCGTGAAGAAAAGGGTAATAGGGCTATAAGTCATGGTTAGTTATAACCGTTTGAATCATTCAAGATAACCTTCTGAACATGTTTTTTTAATCTGAAATGTTGTTTCATAATCCATTTACTTCAATTTTAGGTCATAAAAGGACATGTACGACCTATAATATATTTTTACATCATGTGTGCTCCCAAGGGAGTTTTTTTGGACCCATGTAACCCCTTTGGATGTTAATACACTCTTGGTGACCAATGGTAAATCATTTACCAAATTGTTTACTCTTATATTTATCATTATCCCTTTATATCATATTTCCCCATGGGTTTCATATAACTTCTTAATGATTTTTAATATCTAATGACCATATTTTTTGATCTTTGATTTGGTTTGATTCCCAAAGTCTTTTGTATTACTTCATTGTTTGAAAATCCCAATTAGTGATTGGAGTTTCATAAACCATTGATCTAGGGTAGGTTGCTCCATTATGATTCACATTTTTCATTAACCCTAAATTAAATGTTTTTATCTAATTGTGTATTTAAATTCAATTGATTTTATAAATGAAATCTGGTTCAATTAATTGATTTGTACACTAATTCCATTGAATTAGGATGTTTGTAAATTGAATTTTGGCATGAGATATAGAAAACCCCCAATTCAATTGAATTAGGGTAAAATTGTATACATTATATAAAATATCATATATTTACAACATTTAATTTAAATTATGAAATTGATGGAAATATTTACAATTAAATTGATTAATTTAATTTTGGGAATTGAATTATGAAATTAATTAGTGAATTTATTATAAATTATTATATGAGATAAATGTCTTAGAATTGTTCTCATAGAAACCATTTATTTTTATATAGGTAAAAGTAATTTTTTAATTAATAACACTTTTTTTGTTTTAAGTGGAAAATAGTTAATTTTGGAATGGGAGAATGAGATTTAATTCTATTTTATGGTTTTATATAATATGTTTCTCATCATTGTATTTTTTACTTGAAAACATTTGACCATATGTAGTATGGCAGTTATTTGGAATAAATATGTTAAGTTTGGAATGAAATAAACCCTAATGGTCCTTTTCAAATCTAAAATATACTATTTGTCACATATAATTCCTTATAACAATGTAGATGATACCTCATTGACCATTTTCAAGGGGCATTTGTACACATTCTGTTTTTCATTATTCATGTGTGTAGCGATCAAATAAAATGAATCTATAAAATCTCGTTGAAGATAAACATGTTGATCAATTGTTTATATTTGAGAAATAAATTTTTTCCAAGGTTTGGAAACTCTATTACATGAATTATGAATTTATATAAAGTTGTTTAAATATTTTTTCCTTTATCCATTTGTTTAAAGTATTTTCATCATTTTAAATGTGATGATTTATTTATTTGAATATTTTTTTGAAATAAAAAATATGTTTCTTTAAAATTAAAATAATTTTACATGTTTAATTGAATTATGGAATCATTGGTGAGACTATAGTGGAAATTTACCTCACACCCGATCTATTCCTTCATGTGTTTGTCAATTTTCTCATGCTAGGTTTGATCTGTGGTAATGCACCAGATAGGGGTGGTCTTAGCTGTTGATATCCAAATATGATGATTTGTGTGAATTTGTACATGGATAGTATTTCATATTTTTGGAACATTGTTTTAGAAATTTGGTTTTTTTTGTACATTATTGACTTATGGTACACATCTCCTAATGGATTTTATATTTATATTCATATTGACTTTTTTGTATTTACTTATCCAATTCATGTTGAATATTTTTCCAATTTCATTTTTATGATGCTAGGTACAAGACACCAAATTGTGTGGATCAGGAACACCCATTGGACTATGTCAGCATTGGCACAATTACCATGTTACCTGGGTACTGAGGATGGTTCTTCAAAAAGTGGAATCTGAGCTCTAGGTTGTTCTTCTTTTATTTAATTTAGTATAAATTGGGTATTCTTCCGGGGACATAGGAGGAAATTTTGATTTATTTCTTAGACTTCTCTTAGCTAAATGAACATCAAGTCACTATAGGATTAGGGATAGATCAATTGAGGATTAGTTATTTTATTTTCCATAAATTTTATTTGGATAGGTTAAATCCAAAAGTTTGTTGTATATAAATTAGTATTAATTTCCATTTATTCTATTATTGAGTTTTAATAAGAAGTCATAATTGTTTTTTGGTTCTATTTTGTAGCAGAATAACTCTATGATGTTCTGAGAATTAGATCTAGATGTATGTTAATACTACAACATTTTGATTAAATCCTCATGTTGACCATATTATGGTTGTGGTGACAGTGCACAAAATCTTTGATCTCGGGAAAGAACCATCAATAACTGTCTTTCAGGCTCCATCATTAGAACCTCAAATGGATAATATATATCATCGATCTTATGAGATCCTTCACTAGATCTCTCAAGAGTTGATATGTGCTCATGATGCTTAATATGATGATGAATGGTTGTGTAGGATTTCTATTTTTTTCAATTCCCAAGAGACACCTGATTAAATCATGTGGAATCATTCCACCTTATTACTTTATGGATGGAGAAAGATATGGAGGTATTAGATGGAGATGTCTAAGAAGAATGAGGAAATTGATTAGAATGACATGAATGTTATCTTCACTGACATGTTCTATCTAGATTCTATTTTCTTGGAAAAGAATATAGTGTTTTTATACATGAGAAGGTTGTTAAGACCATGAAATAATATTCACACATATTTTCTATAAATATGCAGTTTTAACATTAGATAGTGTTGACTGAATATATTAATGGTCGATGTATTCATTTGAAATTTCTACAAGATATTCCTTCTCATGTGGTCTAAATGAATTTTTTTTCATAAGATGAAGTGTTATATAAAGAACTGATTTTTAAAATGGACCTGGTTTTATGTTCAGAACTGATGGGAGAATATTATTCCCCCAATGGTAGTATTTTTATTAATGGAAATATAAATAATGATTATTCACATAGTGGTTCTTAATAGTATGGAAATTAAAGACATAAATTTGTTACTATCAAAGTTCTATTGATTGGTTATGGGTGTGTAAATATGGGGAAATCAAACTAGTTTTTCATTGAGACACCTACAAAAATGTGGCTTCTTATGGATGTTTGGGACACCAAGAGAGGATCAGCTATATCTCTTCTACTCATTGCAGTTGAAGAAGATCATCTTATACTTCTAAAACTGCGGGTAATCAGAATATTCAATGATAAAATGGTTCTAGCAACAATAATTTGGAATGATGTATCCTCACAAAATAAAAGAGCCTATAGAAGAAGAGGATATGATTCCACTAATAATAAGAGGTACCATCACTATAGCTTGATCAATAGTGGATTACTTATTTTATATTGGAGCTTTTTATTAATTTATTTCTATTTGGATTGTTTATAAACTAAATATTTCAATCAGAATTACTATTAATTGATGCATATTACTACAACCCTTGGTATGGAGAATGAGTAGGGTCTTAGTAGTTCCACTTGTGTTTTCTCTCAGTTAGATGTATAGTCTTCATGTACATATCGTATTCCTATTATGAAATCTATTGATTCCATTTTCAAGATAGATAGGAATATTTCCAATAAAGTCTGTATGGATTCTTATCTTCAATGAATCCCCTTAACTACAAACGTGGGTCTATTTCATGTCTTTTAAGAATAATGGGACCTATGTTTGAGCAATTATGAACATTTTTATTCAGATTTTCTAAAAGAGACATTTGTTGATGATTTCGATCTGGACTAAATATATATGAGCGGTGATCTACATAAAATTTTCATTGAGTTTTCCAATGTCTTTATATCTGAATTCTCTATTCTATCACCCATTTTTGATGTAGAGTTTATTATTGATTTAGTTACTATTATTCAACTAGTTTTTATTCCCTCATACCCCATGGAACCAATTGGAAAGATTGAGATAGGGAATGGAATTATATTCCTATGTGTCTCATCATTGGTGGGACTAGTAAAATTTTCTATGAAAGATGAGGGATTACTCGGCCAATGGGTTGATTATCAAAAACTCAATCGAGCTATGATAAATAACAATTTTCCAATTCCATGGATTGATGAAATTTGTTATCAATGGAAATGTAAAAAGTGGTTCTCAAATATTGAACTACATCCTAGTTACCATAAGTTGGGTATAATATACTTTGATGTTCATAAAACCACCATTCGGAGTAGGAATGACCAGTATGAGTAACTTTTTATTCTATTTGGTAAATCCAATTCTACAATTTTCACGTAATTAATAAACAGAATTTTCCATCAGTATAGAAATACCTTAATGGTAATCTGTTTGGATGACATCCTCATTTAGTATTTGTATAAGGAGAATCATGTGCATCATTTGATAAAAATACTAAAAATAATGAGAGAAAACCGACTATAAGACAATATTAAGAAATTTAATTTATTAATTTGTGATGTAAATTTCATGGGACACATGGTAATGAATCATGGTATTTGAATTGATCCTGAGAAGGTGGGGGATGTTATAAAATTGGAAAAACCATCATATTTTTTTGATATTTAGAGTTTCATTGTTTTATATGTGTATTATATCCAATTCATTAAGGGTTTATCGGAGTTGGATTCTGTTGTGATTACATTGAATCAGGAGTACAGTTTCATTGTAATGAAAAAGGTTACAATTCTTTTGTTGAGATGAAACATTTTTTTGACAATGTTCCAGTTTTGACTCGTCCATTGTTTGAGATGTGTTATTAGGTACTTTTTTATGCATCATGTTCAGGTTTTAGCTGTGTTCTTATGTATGATTATTATAGGATCCCAGAACACTCAGAGGGGGGAAGAGTGAATCAGGGTTTCATATTTTTCACCTTAAAGTGATAGATCTGTTTCCTATATTATGATGAACTCTTTAAATATGTATGTTGGAATAGTGTAGCAATGAAACCATCAAATGATATGATATATCACAACAATTTTTATTTGGTTCACCACTAAGGGTTAGTCCAAGGACCATACATTGATAGTGTTTTGTTCATACCAATGTAAACTAATAATCACAATATGTGGATTAAACTATTTTGACACAGTCATTATATGCCAAACACAAATACTTTACATGAATTTAGGGATATCACACTACATCCCATAGATAAATTCTATCGACACCCCCTAGCTTACTACCTTGGAATAAGTCTTACTCAATTTTTCCATGTTAATGACTCTTCAATAGTTTTTCATTGAATCCATTTTATACATCAAACATGAGACTCTTATTTCATTAAAGTATTTAAATGATGTACATGGACGCACTGATCGAACAAATTACATTTTCAAAGCGTACTAGAAACACACACTTATATGACTTATGGTGTTAATTATGGTGGAAAGTTATTAGACATGTCTTCATTAAATTGTTCTCTAATTGCTATATTTGTGAACATGCAAAAACTGAGCAATAAAAACCATTGTGTTTGATTCATCAAAATCATGTCCCAACATGTATGTGAGATAAGATTTCAATAGAACTTATGGTTAGGTTTCCATATACATATAGAAAGAAGAATTTGGAATGGTGTTTGATTGCTCAGTTAATGAAATTAGGTTACTTTTAACCATTCATGATAAAACTAATGTTGTGAAGTTTGTAAATATATTTTTGGATGAAATTTTTTATTTTAACGTGGTTCCAAATATTATATTTTCTGTTATAGAAACTCTGTTAATTTCTCATTTTTGAAGATTCCATCAAGATGCCCTATGACCCCATGTCTGTTTGAGAATGGAATTCCATCTGCAGTCGAATGGCTAGATAGAATGTGCTAGATAGATTACAGAGAATATTATTCATGGTATTGTTCCAAACAATAGTTATACTAGGGATGATAACATGGGTATTTCATAATTTTCATTTAATAATAGATACCAATTCCCAATTCTAATGTATACATTAGATGCCTTATATGGCCATTTATGAATACAGTAGTTGTTTGGATTAGAGACTGGTGAATTTTACTTGGTTAGATTGAGAATCCTCGAATAAATTATGAAAATGATTCAACTGATTCATCAGAAAATGTAGACATAATAGAGCCTATATATATTTATATTTATGAACTTCAACAAAAACCATTTTGATTCCCATTTTTTACCTAGTGTTATTTAATATATCACCCCATTTGTGTCATTGATTGATTAGGATGCAAGGGAATATTTTACCATGCTTTTTGGAACTATTTGAGGTTTTTGAGAAGGTGGGAAATGTTTCTTAACATTTTAAAATTCCACCATATCAAGAATTGATACATATCATGTACTATGTATCTTATCTCAAAATGTATCTATCTGATCCGTCTTATATTCTATGTTGTAGTGATCTCAATTCAAAGCCAGATTGATTTATGACCAAATGGCCATTCATGATAGATTATTTTGAAACAATGGTAAATTATGGGTGGATTGTATGTATTGGGGTGTTTATTATGGAAACATGGTTCTGATAATCTTGAGACGTAGGATATGGAGGCACTATTGAGAGAGTAATGGCCTCAAATTTTTGGCATGTAATATTTTCAATTGGAATCATAGTGACAAATAAATTCTATGGTGCAGTGGTTATAAAATATTTAAATATTTTATGTAATTCCAAACCCCCATTTTTTAATCATTACATTCTGGGGTTTCATTTTCTTTTTTTGTTGAGATAATTTATTAAAATTTTGGTTGTTTCTGGTCCAATGAATGGGTGACCTCTAATTTTCACAAATAGTGCGCCCTAATTGAGAACACCATGAAAAATGGGAGTGGGTTTTATCATATTTTGTGCTTGATTTGGAAAACAATGTTCTAGTAAGTATAAACCAAATACTATTTAAAAAGGGGCACTTGAGTATGATGTATGGTTTGGTCTAACCATGCTACCCTACCAAAGTAACCATGCATAGAAGTTTTTTAAATCATAATTAATGTTTTAAAATCCTGAAAACCATGTTTTAGGGTCTTTATAGAACTATTAAAACCATGAAATGTCTCAAATATTCCATGTATTTTTTTAATATTATAAGGGATTATTTAGTGGGAAGACTCTTAGATGACACATTAATATGTGGCTCATGGTTCCTACAATAAATCATCAGGAACTATATATTTTTATTAAAAATAGATCATGTTCTCAGTTTTAGTAACATTTAAATGAGTGCTTATATACGAAATATGAGTGAACCGTTGTGTTCAGAGTAGTTGGATTTTCCTATGCATGACCTAACTTCAACCAGCATGGGTCATGTGCACCAAATATTTTTAGAGTTTTAAATGACAAAAAAAATAAAAATTGAAAAAGTTTATTACATCGTTTAATAGTGACATAATTGCACTGTGATGCCACAACTAATAGTTGTTTTCTTTCATAAATGAAACATATTGTGAATGATTCAAATAGAGGAAATTGCGATGCTGAAACACATTTATTCATTTAAAATCATTGTAGGGATACAAGATCACATTCTTGTTCTGGGGAATGTTTGGAAGAAAGAAAACACATTGATAAATATTTTCATCCACTAAAGATGAAACCAAGACTCGCCCTTCATCATCAACTAATAAAATCCCCAAATTAGTGGGGTTTAATTTTTTTTATTGTTATTTCTTTCATCATTCTTATGTTTAATGAAGAACGAGGACTAACTCATGAACATGTTGATTTGTGGTCAGATCATTCATGTGGGAGAGTAAAAAATGCAGTATTAAAGAGACAATATTTAAGTGATTATTCTTCTCATGTTCATTTATGATCATGTTGACACAAACAGACCAAGGTATTGGAAAAAGAAAATGCCAATTCTAAAATGTGTTATTGGTGCCTTTCATATCCATGTTCCTGCATTATTCTCCAACCGACCTCCATTGGTCGGGTCGGGTTTTGTGGAGAGGGTTCAAACAAAATTAGACCCCTAGAGTGATTTCAAGATAATATTCATCCCCAAAAAGTGGAGACGACAACCCAAGGATCATGAATGTTTTCCTAGTTTAAAAAATGGGCCACCACAACCATGGTAGCAGACTGCGGTGGGGGCGCTAACAATGGCACGCAACAGCATGGCCACTTGGCGGAAGGAAACCATATTAACTATTGGATACGGCAGACAAGGGATTCAGGAAGGAAGCCGGTAGTGGGCCTCATTGGAGATGGCATAAAAACATCAAGTGTCTAAGGGGATGCTTTCTATCTCGAATGTGGTTATGGGACCCCATGACAATTACCATATGTTTCTTACTCAAAGGAAAAACACATAAAATGATGTGGTCGCCCCACAGTGATGGGGAACAGATGAAGAAAATTATAGCATATGGGAGGAAAAAATGGATCAATCGAGCAGGCCAACCAGGAGCTGGAAGGCTGGGTCTGGTAGGACATTGTCCAATTTATCTTGGTTAGACTGGATCCATTCCCAATTTGCCAATTTTCACTAAAATTCCCATAACTCTCAAACTATCTGTTCATTGTATGATCAGTTTCCAGTGTTGGGACACTCACGATGATGTAGTCCTTTTGAAATATTCTATCTGAGTTTTAGTGTATGTGGTCATATATACAATAGGATCGAGGTTTAGGTGCTCCTAGAATGAGTGTTCTTTGGATGGACTCCTGTGACTAGTTGTGACCTAGAATCTATATGATTATCTAGACTGTATGTCTTACCAAGACTATGAGTCTTATCTTGACATTTTTTATTACCATGACTATTTCAGTACTCCCATGTTCGACTATTGTGTGGGTCCTATAGTCTTTGATGTCACTCTGTCTGTAACCAACAACCCACATGTTACCCACAATCTATGTGTTACCTACACTCCTTGTGTTACCTACAATCCATGTGTTATCGAAACTTCATGTGTTACCTACACACCATGTTATAAATTCCCCACATGTTGGTACATTAGGGTTTATTGGATTCTAATGATAATCCTATTTATGTACCATAGAATTTTACATGTTGTGATATTACTATAGTTGATCTCTTGATTATACTTCTTAGAGGAAACACTCAGTGTACATCTTTGGTGGTCTACATTGTGTCATTCTTTGTAGATTAACATTTTAGTTTTTGGTCCCTATTAAATATTTTTTACCGACCCATATATGGGCTTTGGACACACATGTCATGTCTTGGGAAGATCATTTACAGATTTTATGGATTCCTTGGTAGCCCATAGATAGGTGGTGCTTTAGGGTTACCCAAAAGATGTGGTACGCTTCAGCAACATTCAAACAAATTATTGTACCCACAATATAGGTAGGGTTTTTTTGAATATGGTATCAAAGAGCTTGTACATCCCTTTTTAGTTGGGCATGTATTTTGGCTCCTATTTCATTCTTTTTTTTATCTTAATCTGAGTGGGTTTTCTTAGTGGGTTTATCCATGTTTAATTTTTTTTCAGTTTCTGATTTTCTTAGAGACAGGGGTGTGCATAATAGTACTTGTGATAATGATTCCAATATGTTATATATTCTTAATCAGCACTAGTCTCTAGCCCCTGGCCTATGAAAGGTGGGCCTGGGGTAGTCACACCATGGGTCCTGGGGGATAGGTCTCCATATAGTGGTATCATATGGTGGTTAGTTTTACTCTTGTTTTTTGGGAAATAATATTAATTGTTTAGAGTTTTCTTCTAGTCCAGGGAACCCAATGTTGGTGTGGTAGTCGACCTATCAATACACCCAGACCATGAATTCTGGTTTTTGAATTAGAACATGAAAACACATGTTTCCTTGGAAATAAATGGTTTATGCATCATATATGTTTTGAGTGTGTTCTCATGCCCTTCATGAGTTAGAGTCAACTCACTAGGTGTTCTCAATTTACCATGGAACAAAATGTCCTATTTCATGATTCTTCCACATATGCATCGATCTGGGATTCCACAACGTGAGCATGAGGATGGATTGCCGAATGATGAGGCGTTGATGTCAGGACTATTTCTAGAGATAGCACCTTTAGGTGGTGTACTAGTGATACCACCATCCGAAGAGTAGATGTTCCTAATGGTTTTATTGGTATAACATACACACCGGATCAATGAATTTCATGAGTTCAATAGACAATGACCTCCCAGGACCTGAGGTGACACGGATCCCCAAGTATCTAATGACTGGATGTAGGCATTTACCCGAGTCTTCTTATTAATGAGGACGCCTATTGACCTGATTGAATTCATTTCCATGAGACTTCATTTGGGTTCAACGGATAGATTGTATATCCTGATGAATCAAAAACATGTAGTGTTGATTCCATCTCAGATTGGATTTTAGCACCACTTCTAGGTGGAGTTCATTCCAACGATGTTATGATATGTATGTAGACATGAACTACTACACCTGTAGCATGGTATCCTTTCAGTTTAAGAGTACTCAGCGATATTCAAAGATTCTTATTTCTACTCCACAGACATGGTTCATAACCAATTAAGTAGGGTTTGTACCATTGAGAAGTGTCTATTATGAGAAATTAGGGATGCGATGATATCTCTTATCATCCCTATGTATGTTGGGGTGATGGAGAGAGATCTACTCGTAGATATCATTCCTGTGGATTAGTCACTGCTAGTGGGATGTACCATCGGGTGACATGTAGTGGAGTGTATAGTAGAGGGTAGCTGACAAATGTTGTAGGGAACCAACCAGGTGAATCCCTTTAGGGAAGTACCCCATGATATAGGATCAGTAGTGTGATACTCCCATGGAAGGGCGAGTCAGCTGGAAAAAAATAGTGTTCTATATTTGGGGCTATTAACGGAATCTAGATAGAGATCTAACAACATTTCATATGAATGACCAAGATATGGTTGGGGGACCTCCGAAGAAGCAACATAGGCTTTAAAAACGATGTCCTCTAGGCTTGGGACATGACATATGAGCTAGGCGGGCAGTAGTATATTAATTGAGGTTTGGGGCCCTACTACCACCACCCCCAAGTAGTCCTCCAGGAGCTCCAATCACTGGTATTCAGGGGAGATGAAAGATCTAGGTGATAGATGTTTATAATCCCAAGACTCTCAGTATGATTATAGATTTGATATGTGTCTTTTCCACCCTGAATTCTATTTTGATATAAAATGAATTCAGTCACACTTTTCTCCCCATGATAGTTGTTCGAGACATGAATATTATAGTGGAACTATTGAATAGGTTCCTACTCTTAGAGACTCCAATTATAAGAGATTTAATGACCGAACACTATTTCCAATAATTTTTCGTACTCCTGAGGGTAGGAGTTTGAGTTGGAATCTCTTGTTTGAAGTGTCGATGCCTTGTGTTTTCATTCTAGGTATGGACTATTTATCCAAATTTCATTCTCATATCAACAATTTTAGGTGCACAGTGTGGTGTGTCTATAGACATGGAAGCCTATATTCCATTTTTTATTAAATGGAGACCCATGTAGTTGAGGATGTACTTTCATGTTTTAGGGTATAGCCGATCACACATCAAATTACATGCATGACTCTTAGTGTAGTGGATGAGTGGAGTCCTCAGTTTCTTCTAGAGTTGGATGATTAAGAGGACATATTTCATGAAGATTTTCTAGGACTACCAACTCGTAGATAGGTAGACTTCTACATTGACTAGTACCTCAGGATGGCACCAATATCTACCCATGAATATCAAATACCTAACTCAATGTTTCGTGATTTCAGGGTACTGTTGGAGGACTTATAGAGGAAGAGCTTCATGAGACCCGGTGTTTTACACTAGATAGCCCGAGTATTGTTTTACAATAAGGAATATGGGAGATTTATGTTATTTTTGAACTTATAATGCCTAAATCAGGTGACCATGAAGAATAGGTACCCACTTATTATAAATTATCACCACTTCAATCAGCTAAAGGGAGAGATATGGTTCCCAATGATAGACCATAAATCATGTGATCACCAACTTTAGGTTTTGGGATGAGGAAATCCCAAATACGAGTTTCATTTGTAGCTAATGACAATACGAATACATAGTGATTCTATTTGAAATTAGGAGAAACCCATTAGTGTACATAGGAATCTTGAACAGGATCACCCATCCCTACCAAGAATGGATTGGAGTGGACAATATTGAAGAAATGCAGGTGTAATTAGTGTCTGAGGAGGAGAACATGGTACACTAATGGATGGTCCTAGATTTACATAGAGAGCACCAGCTTTATAGGAATCTATCTAAGTGTTAGTTCATGATTCATGATGTCCGCTTTCTAGGACATGTAATCACAGTGGTTGAAGTTGTAGTGGATCTAGTGGTGATTGAGGTGGTGATTTTAGGGGAGAAACCTTATAGTCTTTCTGAGTTGTTGAGTTTTGAAGGATTGGATGTGTAATATTGATGTTTTTTACTTTACTTCTATCGAATATAATCTCCAATGAAATACAAGAACTGATAGGCGAATAATTTTCAATGGATGGACCTATTCCAGGAGAGCTTTTAGAAGCTAAGATGGAGTTTGACGTGCGCTCCAATCTAAATATTACTAGAGGAGGGTGTTGAGTAGATGGTGTTCCGCGACACATCAGAGATTGATGTTGGTTGAGTCCTAATGAAGGTAAAAGTAGTTATTCCCTATGATTCACGATAGATGAGACCACATGAGAAAAACTATTTGACCAATGAACGTGAGTTTTCATTGTCAGTCTTCACATTTAAGAGGTGGAGACATTACCTTTTGTGTGAAAGTTTTATCATCTACTCTGACCATAATTGACTCTTGTATATATTATTTTAGAAATATTTAAACTTGAGATATTTTTTGATAGCTAGAGTTCCTCTAGGACTATGAAATTAAAATAGACTATACTCCTTGGAATTAGAACATGGAGGAAGATGATCTCATTCGGAGATTGATTTTACAGGTACTAAATGAGGCCTTAGAGCAGTTGGCCTCTATTTTGATATCTATCTTGGATAGATAGGGATAATAATTTTTCTATTCTATATTGGTTACCCCTCCACTCTTATAACGTGTGGGTGGCATAGCATGGTGATGTGAGCTGTGAGTCTACACGTGATCGTATGTCCATAGGGCATGAATTTGATGGATATTCTAAATGTGGTGATCACATCATCCTTTTTAGAGGATTCAAATTTTTTCTAGTGATATTATGGGAGGAGGTGTTGTGGGAGTTCAATACTTTACATTAGACTGTACATCCTGGTGTGAGAATGATGTACAAGGACTTTTAGTATCTGTTTTCATGGTTGGGGATGAGGAAGGTAGTGGCCGAGTTTGCTTCTATATTCCTCACATATCAACAAGTGATGGCCGAGAAGGAGTTTCTTGTTGATTTGACTCAGACCCTAGATGTGTCTGAGTGGATGTGTGATAGAATATCAATGGAAAGCACGAAGGGACTAACATGTATGTCTAGAGGGCATGATACCCTCTAGGTGATCATTGACCAAATCACCATGTCATCCCACTTCATACTGATTTGGGAGCAGTGTTATGTATAGAATATGGGACGACTCTACATACTTGATATAGTTCAAATCTGTTGAGTCACATCAATCATAGTCTCATATTGAGACACATGCTTTATATCATGGTTGATTAAGGTATTTCACGTGGAATTTCGGACAAATTTACCTCAAAAAAATTCCTTCCACCCACAGAAAGATAGCCAGATAGAGCAGACCATTCATTCCATAGAGGACATGCTACATGATTGCATCCCCAATTCTAGAAACATTTGGAGGAACATATACCTTTGGTGGAGTATGCGTACAACAACTACCACCACTCCACCATTAGTATGTTATTGTTTGAGTCCTTGTACGGGAGATCCATAATGTCATCACATAGCTAGACTAACCCTGTAGAGTTACCAACTATGGTCCTGGAGTAGGTGTAGGAAAATTAGGATAAGGTTCTTGTCATCCAGTTGTTGATGAAGAAAAAATATAGCTGATAGATGTTTTATGAAAATAGATGATAAAGACCAATGTAGATAGAGGAGGGAGATCAACATATTTCAGTCGTTTGTCTTTGATGGAGTTAGTATGAGGCAGGGGTATAGTTACCATTTTCCAAAGCTATTATGTAGATATGGATGGCATATGGATCGGTACTGACGATTTCCTCTAATTAATGTTCATCCCATACGATTTTGTTCGAGGTCGGAATAAGGTAGGTTCGTCATCTTTTACCCGGGTCAATACGAGGTCGCAAAGGGAGACCTCAAGAACTCTTGTGGCTTGAGGAGTTTCCTCACATGTTCTCCCCTATTCGGTAACGTTTGGCCCTTAGGGGTTCTGGTTTTGTGTTCCAGGGTCTAGTTCCACCATTATCTAATTCTCTTCTTCTATTTTCTACTTGCCCCTCACGCACAGCCCCACAATGGACTGGTTCAAAGGATTCAATAGAAAATTGGGATGGTTTTGGTGGATTTGATGTTGGAGGCTCTGATCATGGAGGATGTTGGGTACGTTTCATTGGTGGCTTTGAGTTGATATGGTTGATCATGCAGGTTTATGGGTGACATGGGCTCGTGCGGGGATGGGTGGTTCTCGACACATTCCTCTACTTTTACCATCTTTTTCTACATGGCTGATCTTGGATTTTGATCCTTGACAAGTCTGGTTTTCCTCTGTTTTGGTGTTTTTGGTGGGTTCTGTTGTGTGTTTACAATGGTGGATCCCCTTGACACACTTTGATTGTTGTTCTTCTTGCTTTGGTTCTCACTTAGCCTCAAATTGATTTTTTTAGGTTCACACTCAACCATAAAGTGATTTATTTGAAAAAACAAAAAAAAAATGTTTGCTGGTGAGGGATAAATTGATTTTACATGGGTATCAAGCTATCTCTATGGTACATCAGTCCATTTAAGATATTGAGTAGAGTCAGTGATGTTGAGTAACACTTGGATATACCTCTATAGTTAGAGCAGGTTCGCAACATATTCCACGTATCCTTCTTGAGTATATATGTACATGACCCTTCACACAACATTAACTAGCATGAGTTGGTGATTGATGACAAGGAGAATTTTACGGTGTTCATAATGGAGCTTAAGGATTGAAAAATAAGAACCTCAATGGGCGGTCAATTCTTATAGTCTGCTTTTTTAGGAAGTACCTAAATCTCTAGGAGATCACGTGGGAGCATGAGGTTTAGAATTGTACATAGTATCCCAATATGGTTGTATAACACTAGTATTTTTCTTTTTGGTATGTGAAACGCTAAGGTGGGGAGAATGTAATGTGTTCAACTCTCCATGTAATTTTTTAAAAATTATATATGATTATTTTGAGAATAGGTGGTGAGACTACACATGATTCTATGGCCAATGGTGATTTAAATATATTTTTGAAATATTTTTATGTTTATTAAAAATATAATTTGTGATTTGTTTTAGTAACATTTAAATAAGTGCTTATATTTTAAATCAGAGGTCACCATTCTATTCAAAGCAGTGTGTTTTTATTATACATGACCTAACATCAACTAGTGTGGTTCGATTGTGGAAAATCATTTTTTTGATGTTTTAAGGGAAAATATAATAAACATAGAAAAGATTTATTTTATAATTTAATTGTGATGTTGTGGAACCACAATGACATGAATTGGCAGCAGTTTTCTTTCACAAATGAAATTGTGTGTCAACACTAAAACTCTATAAAAACACAACTCTAAAATGTGTTTCTTTATTTAGTGTTTAGGAAGGCATACAAGATAAGATTCATGAACCCTGTATACATTGGCAAAAAATAAAACTTGTTGGGGAATAATCTCGTAAAAAATGAACAATGTAAGACTCCCAATTCATCTATGATCAATCCAATCCTTGAGGTAGGGACATTGTTTTTTTTTCTTCATGATTTCTTTCGCCAATATTATGTTTAATGATGAACGTAGAAAAACCCAATAATAGGTTGATCCACAAATTGATAATTCTTGCAGGATGGTTAAAACTGCAGGATTAAATAAATATATCATGGTGTTAAATATTATCATGTTCTTTTGTGATCCTTCTGACATGAATGGACCAAGGCTAATGAACAAGGACATGGTACATTCTAAATGGTGTTCATGGTGTGTTTCCTATACCCATTCATGGGTTCTTCACCAACAGACCGCAGTGGTTGTGTCATGATTTTTTGAGAGGTTCCTAGTGTTACCAAACCCTTAGAGCAATAACAATATGATATTTATCCCATGAAAGTAAAGGCGATAACCCAAGGATCATGATGGTTTTAACGATTCAAAAAATCGGCCACCACCATGACGATGGAAGCCCATGGAGGCGATGGTGGTGATAGTGGTGGCGCCTGGTGGTGTGGCCACCAAGTACGAGGAACCAATGGAAACCACTAGCAGGAGGCCGATGTCTGGCCTCAGTGGATATCGCATGAAAACGCATCATGCGACCGAGGGTCCATAGTCTGATTGAATCGTGGTGGTGGCACCCCATGGAAACAGCTACAGGGGGGTCATGCGGCTGACCACTAATTCAAATGTGGTGGCCACCCCACATTAATGGGGATCAAATGTCATAGGCACCACGTCTATGTAGAAGAACAATCCTGGTCATGCATGTTAGGTAGGAGCTGGTGAGCTAGACTAGACAATGACCCAACCAACCCATTATTACGTAAATTCACATAACTCCCAAACCATGTGTCTATTTTACAAGCTATTTGGGGAATTAGGACCCTCGCAATGAAAAGTTCCTTTTAAGATACTCTATGTGAGTTTACGTGGAAGTTTTCACATAGTCTATTGGCTCTAGGAGAAGGTTCTCTCGGAACGACCGTGATAAGGATGGAATCCTGCAACTGGATATGACCTAGAACATATGTGATTACCTAGACTACATTCCTCACATAGGCATTGGGTCTTATCTAGGGGTTTTTCCTTACTAAGATAGAGTTGGAACTCCCCTGTCCCACCAGGGTTTTGGTCATAAAGTGTTTGATGACACTCTTTATGTTACATACACGTCGTGTGTTACCAACACTCTCTTTTTTATCTATACTCTGTGCGTCACCTACACTCCATGTGCTACTGAGACCATATATTTTAGGTACACTATGTGTATTACCAACACTCTACATGTTTGTACATGAGGATACTGTGGATTATCATGAAAATCTTATTTATCCATCATAGAATAATAATTTTTGTGAACTGACACTAGTGACTCTCTTGATTGTACATCATAGAGGCTAACATCATTTTACCTCTTTGGTATTATGCAATGATTCTTGATTTGTGGCTTACCTTTGTGTTTTGGGATCCCAACTAAGTATCATTTTACTCACCCCATCAATGGATTTTCCCACACTTATCGTGTCTTGTACATAATATTGACATCAATAATGGATTCCATGGTGGGTCGGTGAAATGTGGTGCTTCATGGTGACCCGAAAGATGTGTTACACTTTAGTGAAATTCATAAATTATACTATACCAAACCATTAGGTTGGGTTTTTTGAAGATGAGATCCAGGATCTTGTACATTCCTTTTTAGTTGGGCTTGTATTCTTTCCCATTTTTCATTCATTATTGTACCTTACTCGGAGTGAGTTTTCATAGTATCTTGCATCTATCATTACTCAATATTTTCAGTTTTAGCATTGGATTAGAGATGGTTTTGTGAATACATGTTCTTGGTAAAATGTCTCCCACTTATGGGATATGCCTACTCAGCGCTAGTATCCATCTCGTAGCCTATATGAGGTGTTCTAGTGTTAGTCATGGCGTGGGCCTATGGGATGGGTCGTGACAACCCTTATTTAATTTATCCTTCCCCTAAGAGCTCCCATGATCAGTCGTTGGCCCAATGGGACACCTATAAAGTGGAAAAAAGTATAGAATAATAACATTTGGTCAATTCCCAATTAGTTTCCTCTTCTCATTCTCATTCTTCTGCTATGTCTTCATTTCTTTATAGATTTTCATAGATATCCTTGTTTATTTAGAAGATCAAATATTCTTTGATAGAGATCATGGATTGAGGTATGATGCATGGAATCCATTTTCATTATTCTACGTTATATAATCCTGATTAGGTTTTGGAGTTTCATGATCTAGTGATCTATGGTATGTGGTTCTATTATGATGCTAAGTTTTTATTAAACCTAATTTACTTGATTTAAATTCAATTCATGATTTAAATTCAATTTTGGTTATAAATTAAATTTAATTAAATAGATTTACTAGAAATCAAATTCAATAGAATTAGGGTTTTTGGAAATTGAGTTTTTTAATAAAATTGGGGAAACCTCCAATTCCATTGAATTATGCTGTGATTTTCAAGATTATAGAAAATTGAGGTGATTAAATTTGTTTAATATAATGTGAGAAAACTATAATAATTATTCCTATTAAATTGATTAATTTAATTATGGTAATTGAATTGTGAAATTGAATAGAGAATTCTTTTCAAATTATAATTTGGGGAAAATGGTTTAAGAAATAGTTTGATACTAATATTTGGGTTTTTTCCTGGAAATTAGAATGATTTGATTAAAAATCCATTTTGGGGTTTAAATGTAAAATTCGAATTTTTTTAATGGGATAATGGGAATTAATTGTATCTTACATTTTCTTAAAATAAATCTCACGTCATTGATTTAAACTAGAGGACATGTGATCTTATTTATGTACTGAGTTATTAGGGACAAAGACCCTAGTATGGGAATCCCTTGTATCAATTGACACTTTACAACTCTAACCTAATAATTTGGTCAAATTTTATTCCATGGTATGAAAACGATGATTCCTCATTGACCAGTGTTTTATGAAATGTATGCACATTTTCATTATCAGTATAAAAGTGTTTGGGGATTCCAAAAACTAGCAATATCATCCCTCATAGAAGATGAAAATTTTTCGATATTGATTTATTTGAGATATAAATATATGTAAATGTTTTTAAACTTATTTACATGAATTATGAATTTATATAAAATATTTTATTAAACATTTTTATTTAATAATTTTTTTTAATCTATTTCCATCAATTGAATTGAAAATCATGAGGTGTGTAGATATTATTTTTAAATTCCAACCCTATTAATTACATATAAAATATTTATTATATTTTTAATTAAATATTTTCATATATTAGAGAATCCTTGTTGATCCATACAATGCCATTCGCTCACACCCTACCCAAGACGTCGAGTTCTTAAATATTTTCTCCCTATATGTTCAAGATGGGGTATGTAATAACATAGGGGTTGTTCATTCAATTTATTTTTTGATTTTTTGATTTGTATCCATCCAAAAAATAGATATTTATTTATATTTTATAGTAATTTGGTGTATTAATTTGGGTTGTTTGTACCTATTATTCATCTTTACACTACTCCCTCTAATGTTTTTATTGTATTAATATTGAATTTTTTTCCTTAATTCCAAAATTGTTTTGGAAAGTCATTCCTATAGTAATTTTGAATGATTCTCGGTGATAGTTACAAAAACATAGGGACTGAGAATTCCCATTGAAATATGTTAGTGCTGGATTTGTTTTCAGGTAGCTAGAGTAAGAAGTATGGTCTGTGACAATGTAGTTTCAGAGCTACAAGTTTATATTCTTATCTTGATGTTAGTATGGATTGTGTATTTCTTTCTGCAATTTGGAGGTCTCTACGATTGTGTTCATGTTCATCAGTCACTTAAATGAACCTTAAGTCACAAAGGGTGTTTATATAATTATTACTTGATGATTAGTTATAGTATTTTACTGATTAGTTTTTTGATATGTGATGACCTAATCATTTTAGTCTATTTTTTGGGATTAGTTCCCCCATTCCTATATTTGAGTTTAAATCTAATGTATTATTTTGTTTTATGTTGATGATTTATAGAATCATGCCTCCAACAAGATGTGTTAATTACATTCATTAGGATGCTGCTATTAAAAAATAGTGAATTTTTTTTTCTTGTTGACCCAAATCTAATTGAGGTGATTGTACGCACCATCCAAACTCTAGGAGACGATCCTGCACTAGCTCCCATTTAGGATCCACCAATATAAACTCAAATAGGTGATGTGTGAAATCATTCTCAATATTTCTTTATCCATAAGGATCTTGAATATAGAGGCTCAAGAGATCCTGAAGATGATAAAGAATGATGATTACTATTGGGATTTTTTTTTAAAGTTTCATGGTGACACATCTAGATGTCAAGGTGATGTGTGTCGCCTTTCTTCTTGTAGAACTATGTATAAGATGGTGGGAAAGGGTGATAGTGAAAAACCATGTGTTCATTTAGTGGAGGTACAAATAACTTATTTTCACTAGATAGTTATATCCAGTGTTAATGTTTTTGTCCACAGAAACAATTTTTTTTCAATCTGGAGTTGAATAATAGGACTGGGACTTGTTATTATGACTGATTTGATGAGGTTTTGTAGTTCTCACTAGATATAGTATTGACTGAAAATATAAAGGCTTGATGGTTCAAGTTGTTAGTTCGACAAGATATTATCTCTTATGTTATCTTGATAAAAAATCTCTTGGATTCTAATTTGATGGATAACGAATTAATGGTCGAAATGGAACTTGTTGACAAGTCAAGTTTAATGAGAGTCTCTATTTCTCCTAGTTGAAGTGTGTTCTTGATTCAAAGGAAAGATTATGTGTGATTAATATCATAGAAGTTATCGACACAAGGGTAATTCGATGCCACCTAATGTGCTTGGAAGAGGTATATTGAATTGTTACCAATGTGGAATGATGAAGACTTCAAAGAGGTTATTCGTTGGGTCACCCACTATATATGGCTTCGATAGATGATCATGTGACACTAATAAGATATTCTGTATCTATTACACTTATCCTCATTCAACAAGATTATCATAACCTTATATAATGCCATGGAAATCAAATTATTCATGTATTAAATTGTTTTGGCCACATGAATCTAGAATGAATATTCTCCATACAGTGGAAGACTCTTCCGGGGAAGCGGATATGAGTCCATTTACTATGAGAGGTTCCATTTATATAACATTATAATTATTAACTTCATTATTTGTTACTTTTTCATGTCATATGATAAATTCAACTCAAATAGATAATATTATAAATATTTCTATGGAGTTATTGTCTTATATGATGGATATTACTTACACCCTTGGAAATAATAAAGATAAGGGTCTTCAAAGTCCCACTTCTATTTTAACTCTATCAGATGTTGATCGTGTTAGTTTTTTTTCTACATGAAATCCCCTGACATCATTTTCAAGATAGATTTGATGATTTACAACAATCCCTAGATATATTGATATCTTCAATAGGTCAAATCCTCTACACTTGATGGTGTGTTCCGTGTCATCCAAGGATAATATAACCCAAGGTCAAGCATACAAAGAATGGTTATTATAGAGAAAGGATTTATATGTTTGAGTGTGTCACCTTGGACATCATCGGTCCCCTTTTCTAAGAAAGGATATTGTTTACTCCTCTTATGTGATGATTATCCTAAAACTCAATCGAGTTATGTTAGATAATAAGTATCTATTGCCAATGATCTTGGAGTTGTTTGATTAGTTGAAAGCGTTAAAGTGCTTCTCAACGATAATCCTTCACTTTGGTTACCATTAGTTGATGATAAAATAATCTGACATACTTAACCTACCATTAGAGAAGGTAAAACATTGTTAGTACCTTGTCACGTCCTTTGGTATAAAAAAATACTCATAAAAGTTTCATGAATTTAATGGAAAAGATTTTCCATGAGTATGTAGATACCTTTGTTTTAATATTCATGGATAATGTACTATTTTACTCTATAATTGAGGAGTATCATGTGCATCATAAGATAACAGTGATGAGATTGATGTGAAATTACCCACTTTATACTGTTATTTAGAAATGTGTATATTGAATTTAGGAAGTAAACTTATTGGGGCATGTGGTGTTAGAACATGGTACATCAGTTGATCCTATGAAGGATAAATAAGTTATGAAACTGTAGAGACCATGAAATGTTTTCAATATATTTATCATTATGTGTTTATTTTGTTATTATCACTAGATCACTATATAATTATCAAATTTGGATTCTATAATGAATTAAATGAATTGAAAGGGAGTAGTTTTTTCTTGGGATGAAAATTTTTATAATTATATTTTACAGCTTAAGAATCTATTGACTACTACAGAAGAGTAGACATAATAGAGGTTGGGTATGGAAATGTGAACTTTTATGATGCATCAATTCCTGGTTTGGGCAACATTCTTTTGAAAGGTGATCATGTTGTTTCTTTTGGATCTCCTATTATTAGGACACGGGTGAAGAATTAACCTATCCAAAACCATGAACATGAAGCTATGGAGAACATGCTTAAGATATTTCATAACTACCTATACAGATAATTGTTATATGTGTGTTTATACAACAAGAGATTGAGTTATATATTATATTACGAATATTAACTTTTCCACTAACTCATTGGGTGGAATACCTACAACATCTCAACATTGACATCTCTTATACCTTAGAGAAATAGAATTTCATCGCGGAAGCATTGTGAATGAAACATCAATCATAGACCACGAAATTAACATTAGAAGAGTGGAACCTGGTGGATCATATTGATTTTTTTATTAGTGTTAATGAATATTGTGATGAGATTAATCTGTTGAATATTTACTTTAAATCTGCTATTCTCAAGATGATTCATCAGAACTAGAATCTTGAGGATTAGTTATATTGAATTACAAACTCTATTTATGGTGTGGAGATCATTATTCATTTTTCATTCTCAAAAGAGGTAAATCAGTGCTGTCGAAATTTCATGAATTTATATTTATAAGTAAGAAATGTATTGATGGTGAATTTACATAATTCCCAATGGGTTGTAAAACCTGTAACCAAAAGTATGTTCTATGACATGAAACATCAATTACGGTGGCTAGGAATTATATTATACATTTCATGAACTTTTCTTTCATTGTTATATCTTCTAATATTTCAATTTAAGGAACCAGAAACATTTGTTTTTTTCTGTAGCCACATCCAATTCCTAACAAACTTTGTGATGAGATCTCAAAAAACATTTGAGTTGGTATTCAACATACATAGAAAAATGATAATTTTATATGGGTTGTGATCAATCAGTTGTTGAAATAAGATGATTTATACCCAATAATGGTACAACCAAGGTTGATGACTCAAGAAATCTATATGTGATGGATATTGTATATTTTCATGGTGTGTCGTCTTCTATATTTTATGATATATATAAATGGATAAATTATCATTTTATAAGAGGACATTAGGGGGAATATGGATATCAGGTCCATTTGAGGATGACATACCATCCGTAGTAATATTGACAGGAAAAATGACCTATATATATTTTTGAATATTTGATTCATTTTTTTCTCATCTCTAGTGGGGATGGGATGATAACATGTGGCTAGTTGAGTTTTCTTATTATAATAGATACCATTACATGATCATAATGACTCATTTTGTGGCCATTTGTGGCCTTTCTTGCAAATCTCTATTGTGTTGGTCTGAGATTGGTGAATTTTTCATTGGTTGGACTAATAATGGTCCAAGAAACCACAAAAAAGATATAGTAGATTCATCAGAGAATGTTGATAGAAGAGAGATGGTATGAATCTTATGTTGATCTTCATCATTGAACATTGTAATTCACAATTGCTGACCATGTGTCCTTGAATATCTAAACCCATTTTTTCATCAATGGTTTGAATGACAAAAGATTCTAGATCCATGATTTATGGGACAATATGATGTTGTTGAGCATGTGGGGAATTATATTTAATGTTTCTCACTTTTATAACCACTGATGATGATACATAACATGTTCCATGTATCTCAACTTTTAATGTAAATATCTTATACATCTAATGTTCTATGGTGGAGTGATCTCAATAACGAGCCAGATTTTTCCCTCATTGAATGGCGGGTTAGGATATTTGATTCAAAAAACAATGAGCATCATGGGAGAATGATACATTTGGTTACCATTCTATAGAATCATGGTTTTTTCAATCATGGGAAGTGGGAGAGGTATGTACTTATGAGAGTGTAATGGCCTCATCTTTTTGGCCCAAAACATCTTAGTAGGGTTTATAGGGCCAAAAAGTTTCTATGGTGGAGAGGTGGGAGCATCATGTTTCTATTTTTAGGTATTCCCAAACCCCTATTTTAATAATGACATTGTTGGGGTTTTCAGGTTATTTTCGGAGAATTTTGAAAATATTGGGTGTTTAGTGACTTGTGAATTATTAGCATACGTTTTCCCAAAACATAATCCTAGAAAGAGAAAACTGTTCGAACTAGGGTCGGTAGGTTTTAAATATTTGGTGAATAGTTTAGAAAGGCATGATACTCTCAGTATAATACATGAACTATAGAAAAATGGGGAACATGAATAGGTAACACTATTAGGTATAACCATGGGACCCTGCCCAACTAACCATATATATGGGTTTTTTAATCTGAATTTATGTTCTACAATCCTAGACACCCTCTTTTAGGCCCTTGAATGACCTTCATGATTGATGATCGATTTATCCTTCCCTATGAATGACCAAGATATGTTTGTGGCCCCTTGAAAATACTCTATAAGAAAATGGAAGCTAATCGATTTAATTTCAATCATCTTTTGTTTAGTTTCATCTTTCTATTCTCATTCTCCCCCCCTCTCATCTTTCTTCATTATGGTTCCTTATATCTCCTTATTAATTTGGAGGATATACTAGTTGTAGATTAGGATCTTTGATCAATGTTTTATTCCAATATTCAATAATCATTTTTTATCGTGGAAAATTCCCAATAAGGTTATGTGTTTCTAAATATAGTGATCTATGGTAGAGGTTCAATTGCGATGCCTAAAAATTGTTAGCCATTAATTGATTGATTTAAATTCAATTGTTGATTCAAAATCAATATCAGAAATAAATTAATTTTCATTCAATTGATTGATTGGAAATCAAATTCCATTTACTTTGGTGTTTTTGAAATTGATTTTTCCATGAAATTTTGGAAAACCCAAATTACATTGAATTGGTTTGTGACTGTGAAATTGATTGAAAATTGTGTGGATTTAATTCTTTAAATTTAAATTTTAAAATTGATTGAAAAAATATAAATAAGATTATTTAATATAAATGTGGGAATTAAATTTTTAAAATTAATTGTGATTTGATTTAAAATTCTTATTTGGGAAAAATAGCTTAAAATAGTTTGGATAGAAATGTTTCGGATTAATCTAGGATAAATGATTGTTTTCATTAAAAAACTAGTTTTGGTTTTTAAATTGATAATTGGAAATTTTTAAATGGGATAATTGAATTTAATTGTATTGTACGTTTTCCAAAAATGTATTGCCCATCATTGATTGGTACTAGATCACATGTGATCCAAAGTAGTTAATGAGTTATTAAGAGAAAACACGCTAGGATGAGAATTCCCTAGCAACATATTGACAATTTATAACTATATCATAAACTTATTGGAATATTTTATTCCCTAAAAGGATGTCTATGTTCCCTTTTTAACCAATGTCAATGGATGTGTGTACATATTTTAATTATCTTTATATAAGTGCATACAGATCCAATAATCATTTAATATTGTGCCTCTTGTTAGATTACCATGAGTCTCACTTGTTCATAATTGATATATAAATTTATTCCAATGTTTATAAACTATTTCACATGACTTATGAATTTATATAAACTATTTTATATAATTTTTTATATAATCTATTTGTTTATAGTATTTCTATCATTTGAAATGTGACACATGATTTGTATAGATATAATTTAGAAATAACAATCATGTTTATTTTAAATTGACATCACTGTATTTGGTTAATTTTTTATGGAATCAATTATGAAATTCTCTATCAGGACACTCTAGGAATTTATCTCACAGCATACCTGTGGTTTCTGGTTATGTTGATTTGTCCATCCATGTTTGAGCATGGGTAAATCACAACTAGGTTTTTGTTATAGCTGTTGATATATGGACAAGGTGAGTTCTTTCCATTTGGTCATTTGATGTTTGTAATGTTTTATAGTACCATAATATAGTACATTGGTTTATTATTATTATTTGACTTCAAGCATGCTTATCCCCGTAAAGATTCTTTTTTTATACATGTCGATTTTTTGTCATTACTTTTGCAATGAAAGTGTAAACAGTTGTTCTCAAACTCATTTCCATGGATACGAGGTAATATTCACCATCCTATAGGGATCGGGAACTCCATTTGAGATATGTTAATGCTGGATTAGATATTTGGTTACCAAGGTTCCTGAGCTGGTTAGAGACAATTATTCTTCCTCTAGTTTGATTATGATTGGTTTTTGAAATAATAGTATTGAAAGTCACTTCCTTGACTAATTTTTTAGTAGCCTTTAAATATTCACTTTCCTACGACCATTAGACAAGGAATTTATCTTAACAATAAGTATAATTTATCATAGATATGTTCATCGCCAAATGTAACGTCCCGGTTCCGGAAACCACCTAGAGGCACCCCTTACCCGGTTGGTCACATGGCCTCAAGCACATTTCCCCAAAATCTAGAGGTTGCCAACTAGCAGCGAGGGTATTGGGGGTGATAGTGGGAAAACTATTCCCTCACTGGAAGAGTACACAACGGAAGTACACATATACATACAATAGTGGAAGCAGTAAATACCAAACAACATTAAAAGCGGAATAATAATAAAGGAAAAAAATGGAGAAAATATATATATAAATGATGTGTGATGCATATATGTTTTGGAAAATAGCCAAACAAGTCACAATGCTGGAATACAAAAGTGGTAAACCAAAGTGCAAAATAAAGTAGATAAACTCCTCATCATCACAATCCATAGCATGGTCCCATGCTCTCCGGCTACACAAAAATCAAGAACCTCATGTCGAAGGGCACTTGCCCTTATCTATACCTGCAACAATATAATCTGTTTGGGCCCAAAAGCATGACCAAAATAGTGTGTGAGACAAAATCCCAGTAGGAAACCACCTGAAGATCTGTTCCTAACAGGTAGTGAATATATGGAATGTAAAAGTATATAAAGAAGTAAACAGGAAAGTACTCAGCAGCAAACAATCCAAGGTTTCTACCATATAACTTAAAAACAAGTAAGTAGAACAAACAGGTAACCCTCTGGGTAGTTCTCAAAGCCTAACCCCTATGGTTCAACCAACATGTACTAGCAACCCTCTGAGAGGCACACACAGTCTCACCCCTATGGTTCAGCTAAATAATATACTCTCTGGGTAAGCAAACACTGTCAATTCTCCCTATAGTCTCGTATCATATTAAAGGCGCTCTGGGGATGCACTCAACATCTCATTCCCTCTATGACCCACGTCAAGGAAACAAAGACACTCTGAAGAAGAACTCAACGTTAATCCCCATGTGGTCTCGCATCGCATTATAAAGACACTTTGGAGAAGCCCTTGCGTCTATTATCTCTATGGTCTACTCCACTAGGTTTCCACAGCCCTGTGTAAAGTCAGCAAGTATCGCATCTTGTAACGCCCAAAGTAACCTCATGAACTACTTGGTTAGCCTTTTACAGCATCTTAGTATGAAATAATAATAGCCACACCATCCTACAACACTAGTCATGGGGAAACAACAGCAGTCAAAAGGTAAATAGACCCAATGGTTCAGATAGGCATGAACATGCATTCCATACACTTTCAAAGCCTAAAAATTAGCCCAAAACACAATCAAAATCCTCTACTCTATCATAAATTTAAAGAAGGAAATCAATGGTTCTAAAACGGTAAACATTCAATACCCCGTTCAAGGGTATTGGTGGAATTTGCACAAAATAATCAAAGACATTCTACAGAAAGGAACAAATTGCCTACCTTGATGTTATTAGATCGATATAATTTAACCATAGGGATTGAATTGTTGTAGAACATCGAAGATCTACAAAAAATTCTAAAACGTTCAACCCACGATAACCTGGAAAAGAGAAGTAATTGGGAAACAAGGTTCCAGTAAAAGAGAGAACTCACTGATGTGATTCCAACGCAATCAACAAAGTTCGATTCAGAATATGGACGATCGCTCGGTGGTTCATCGAAGATCTGTGGTCATTTGGAGGATCTCGGCCGACCGAGACCTAGAAAGAGTTGTATCTGGTGATTAGACACGACCCTGGTGCGTTTAATGAAAAAAATTACATGGTCTATACTTTTGGTTTACATAGCTTATACTCACCTTTTTTGTAATCCACTTTAGGCAGCCTCTAAGTCACCCCTACATGGACGTGTGTGTGGACATGACATGGCCAGAACACGGCCTCCAGCGGCATCCCAGTACACGGCGTGTACTTATAAAGTACACAGTGTGTACTTTGAAAATTTATAGATTTTCCTCTTTTCCTAAAAAATGACCAGAAAAGGAAAAACATACCTGAAAAGAAGAACTGAGTTCTTAAAAACACCCCCCTTAAAGAAACTCATCCTTGAATTTCTCTAGCATGGAATAAAAGAAGAAACCCCGAACAGTTCTGGCCACTATGATCATACATTGGCCTTTCTATCACAGGTATCTTCCTGCACCTGCATGTGCTGCCATAGCACATGCACCAGAGGAACAAAACGGCCACCAAGAGCCTCCGTACTACGATCAAAAATCCGGATTGGATGCTCCAAGAAAGATGAATCCACATCAATATCAACCTCCTTGGGTTGAAATACATGACATGAGTCTGAAAAGTAACGTCGGAGCTGAGAAACATGAAAAACGACATGCATAGCCCGGTACTTCTGAGGTAACTTCAACCGATATGCAACCGTAAAAACTCTCTCCAATGTGTCAAACGGTCTGACATACCTTCGTGAAAGCTTACACCATCTCCTAATGTTCTTGTGCCCCTTCCTCAGTGTGACACGTAAGAAAACCTGATCCCCGACCTTGAACTCTAGAGGTCGTCTCCACTAATCAACATACGACTTCTGTCGGGAATGTGCAGTAGCCATCCTCTTCTGAATCAACTCTATCTGCTCTGTGGTCTTTTGACCAAGATGAGGTCCTAGCAAAGTAGCCTCTCCTGCCTCCATCCAACATAACGATGATCGGTATGGCCTACCGTACAAAGACTCATATGGTTCCATCTGAATAGTCGCTATAAAACTATTATTTTAGGAAAACTCCAAAACAGTAATATGCTTCTCCCAAGAACCTCCAAAGTCCTGAATTCTTGCTCAGAGCATATCCTCAAGCACTTGAATTTTTTTGCTTGGACATGCCATCTGTCTGAGGATCATAGGCTGCACTCAGAAGCACCCATGTACCCAAATATTTCTATAGCCCCTACCAGACCCAAGAAGTAAAATGTACATCCCTATCTGAACCGATGGATTGTGGAACTCCATGTAGACATAAAATCTCTCGGATGTACAACCATCCCAGCTCATCATCACTGAAGGTCTCCTTGATTGGTAAGAAGTGAGAAATATTCATAATCTTGTCGATGACAACCCAAACAACATCATTCCCTCGAGATGAACTTGGAAAATAGGTCACGATGTTAATCACGACATCATTCCACATCCTCAATGGAATGGGTAGCTTCTATAAAAGCCCTGTTGGTCGCTGATGCTCCGCTTTCACCTGCTGACTAGTGGACCACCTCATGATGAAACCAGTAACATATCTCTTCATACATGTCCACCAATACTGGTGGTGTAGACCAGGATACATCTTGGGGATACTAGGATCAACTACCCAAACAGAGGAATGAAAATCCTGCATCATCTCCTCACGTATGTCTGATGTCACCCAATTGCGTCCTTGGAAATGCAAGATCTCATCATCTCCTACTATCCATCCAGGAAGAGGGTCCTCTCCTGACACACCCACCCATAGGACTATGCCTTCTGAGTTTGATAGTTTCCTCATCAGTACCCAATCGTGAAGAGTAGAGGTAACAGTAACAAAAGTTATAGAACTTCGCCCTTGTCTATCATGCACCTCCAAATGCATCTCATAGAACAGAGCCAGAAGATGCCACTCACTGCTGGCCTCATGAACTACCTGTATCTGAGTCCTCCTGCCCAATGCATCAACCACTATGTTTCCCTTCCCAAGTGTATAGGAAAGCTTAATGTCGAAGGACTGTAGGTACTCAACCCACCTACACTGTCTCAAATTCATATCACGCTACATGATGATGTGCTTGAGACTCTTGCGTTCGGTGAAAACCACATTGTGATCTCCCAAAAGATAATGTCTCCAACATCATAATTTATGAACCACTTCCACCATCTTGAGATTGTAGAGACCCTAAGATTAACGTACATGGACATTACATTAATTTTTCAGAATACTTAGTATATAACAAAAACACACACACAAGGTCTGTAATAGTTTAGTGTCTTTGGAAACTCGGAATATAATCTTCTAATCAGGGTGAAAGATCTTCAACATCTCCCATAAAGATCTTCCTTTTTTATACCTAAAACCTTTCGTTATATCCTAGGGAAAAGAAAACATAAAAGGGTGAGCTCAAATGCTCAGTAAGGGTAAACAAAATAAATATCAATAAAATCAAATACAAAAGAACACAAACTTTTGGAAATCTTAACCTGCAAAAGAAATCATAATTTCATAACATGGGATAAATCATAGTAGTGAAATTTAATCCCAATAATCATAACTTAAAACATGAAACTTTGTGGCATACACACATAATCATAGAGAATCATTTCTTATTAGTCAAGACTCATTTCCATGACTATCTTAGTGGACAAAGTCCATTTCTGAACCGAGTTCACTCCTCATTTCAGTCCTCTTTTACTGAACCGGTTTAACCTGCCGTTCTAGCCATGTCTATCTCATGAGATATAAAATCTTTACCCAATTCATTGGAGGTAGATATAGGTCCCACCCATCTCATAATGATACCATTCTTATGTGTTCCACAAAATCATAAACCATACATCATAGCATAACCCATGTAATAAAAATGGGAATCTTAAACATTGTGACATCGTAAAACAATTCATATCAGATAAAGGAATTCCTAAAAATATTTCCATCACAACATAATCAAATCCATTTAATAATAGAGATATAAATAGAACCCTATATTATCTTAGATGGAAAATAATTTTGATAAAACTCTTGAACTCCATTCTTGAGGAAAATATCCTTTCTACTTCAAAAAAAATTTCTTTTCTTAACATGACATACAATTTTAAACTAAAATAAGTTGATTAAAAATAAACATGAAAACTTGTAAATGAATATTCTTGGAAATATTGTTTTAAAAATCCATTCATGCCGTATAAGTTAAAAAACATTCTTCTCGTACTTTTGTCGGAAAAGTCAAAAAGTACCTCGTACGAAAAACGACAAAAGATTTCTTTCATATCTTTTACTAAAAACTCACCGAAGGGTAAAATTGGATATAAACTATTATATAAGGATATAAATATTACATATTGAGGAAACATGGTTGTGGATGATAAAATACACCCCAGTAAATACCAAAATATAAACAATCTCAGATAAAAATGAGATTGTGATATTTCCCTTACCTTAGGTCTGATTTGCTTCGTAAGTGTCCGAACATCCTGTATAATGATTTAAATAATGTCATTTACTTCTTTTAGAATCATTCTCATTGTTATGATATCATATATGGTTCACTTATGACTTTATTTTACTCGTTCTTTTGTAAATTCCGTGTTAAAGAGTGTTTTGGGTAAAATCATTTTATTTGTCGTCCGTGTTTTGACTTGTAATTATTCATATGATTACTTAGATCATGATTACTTAATTACAGAATATAAAACATGATTTATATATAATATATATTCAGAATATACATATATATAATAGATCAGTAAATGGAAAGAAATACACCATTCATGGAGACGGGAGGACATACGTACGCATGAACGTTGTTTTCGTTTCCTTATTGAGTTGAATAGAATTAAGTAGATGACATAAATATATATAAACATAAATCCAGTATCATTATTATGTAATATATTTCATTATTACTTATTATATATACTTTATAATCATTCATGAATGGTTAACATTGAGAATGAATCTCATCGCGTCGTGGAAACGGTAGTCCGTACGTACGCACGAGCGATGATATCATTCTCATGATTGTGGATTTGTATTGGAGTGTATGTATACTATTTCATAATCAATATAAATTTACAATAATCATATATAGTTATTATTTACACCATTATACCCATCCAAGTAAGGTGGTGGTGGAAAATAGATTAAACCACGGCGTGGAGACGGTATTCCGTACGTACGCACGCTCGGTGATTTCATTTTCCATAGGATTGATAGATGGTGAAATATGGTTGTTTCATACTTATAATGACATATAAGTATATGAGTGATACTTATTTTATTACTTAATAATGAAACAACCTAAGAATAATAAGTGGAAGAATAAATAAAGTTGAAAGAACCGGTAACGGACATTACATCTTCTTTGAAGCGCCTCTTTGAGTCCTCCTCTTAGGGCACTAAAATTGGACTTTTAAGAAAACCAGGACTTCTAGGATGTTTCTATGGAAGTGGAGAAGATAATTTGTCTGGGATTGGTCGAGCTTGAAGGCTCAAAGTGCTGTGAGGAAGAGAGGGAGGAGGTGCCCTTTTATAAGGTAGGAGAGGGGCTCTTTTGGAAAAACAAAAAATATTATTTTATTATAAAGCCAAATTCTGGTTTAAATAGCTCCAAATTGATTTATTTAGAAGCTAAGGTGGGGATGGGTCGAACTCCTCTCATACAATAGAATTTATACAAGTTTAGGTTCCTATTTTAACCTTATCATTTAGATTTAACATTAAGTTAAATAATTTTAATTTTACCGTGTCTTCTTGTGTTCTTACACTATAAGGTTAATAAAATTACTATAAGAAGCCAAAAGAACCCAAATTTGTTTATAATTAATATATATAACCTTATCTATGTAATTTGGACGAACCATATATTTTTAGGAATAAAATAACAATTAATAATATAATATTTGTTTTAAAAACTATTTTATGTCAATTTTGAAACTATTTAGTAATTTATTTTTGTGAAAATTATAACAGAATGATTAGTTAGAAAAAAGTTTATTAAATCAATAATAACATGTCATATTAACCTATAAAATTATTGTATTTCATAAAAAGTCTCAAATTACATTTATTTGGGTATTTATAACATCAATTATGTCAATATTTCATTAATAAGATAATTACTACATCATGTTTGTGTCATAAATAAATTAAATTATTTAATGTCTAAAAATTACAAATATTATACCATTATGTAGGAAATATTTTTTATCTTTCTAATTAATATTTATAGTCGAATTTATCTTATGTATATCCCTATATTAAAAATGATTTACTTATTAAACTTTGATTTTAACTATTTTGACCCTTATTTAAATAAATTAACAATAAATGTCCTAATCTAATCCAAGTGGGCCTAAATGGTAAAATTTTATTTATAAGGTTGTTTTTTGTCTAATTACACTTATTCAATAGAATTAGGACATGTGTTAGGGTAATAATAATATCATTTTTACCCTTAATTACCCTATTTACTTTTAACCGTGGTAAAAAAAAGTAAAAAGTTACTAATCACCAAAAAAAAATTATCTCATTGAACCACATTTTACATACTGAAATCAATCATGTCCCTCAAAATTTTGAAATTCCACTCACAGAAGCAGTAAAATTATGATTTATGAAAAATTTATTTTTTTAACTACCACTTAGTGGTTTCACTATTTATCAAAAAATTAATGTTTCCAGAAAAATACCAAAAATTAGGCCTAAGCTATATTTGATATTATAAACTCAAAAATTATGTCTATTTTAACAAATTAAAAACATATCAGTTGCATTAATTAATTTAAAAATTAATTCTCATCATCTAAACAAATAGCGTGTTCTTAAGATATAATAACTATCAAAAGATTGATACTTGTTTATGTCTTGTTTAAATGTGAAATTACATCCAATGACCAACATTTTATTAAATTGTAAAAATATATTCTAAATATACTTTAAAACCACTCAAATTAATAATTTATCACTATTAATTATTTCGATTAAAAAGGTTTTTTTTAATTAAAATTTAGTAATTTTCACTATTCATCAGAAAATGAAAGTTATCTGAAAAGTACCAAATTTTACCCTAAGCTAATTTCGATATTCCGAATCCAAAAATGAAGTCCAGTTTGAAAAATAAAATTTTCAAAATTTCAAAAATTTGTTATTACTATTCATAACGGCTAGTTTTAATAATATTTTAATAGCATGTCGTTGTTTAGTGAAACTCAGTATTGCGTACTACACGCGCTATCGAGGAAGGTTGTGATTGCGTGTAATGCAAGGCAAGTCAAGGATGCGTGTTGTGAAAGCTCCTTTTTGTGTAGCGTACAACACAAGACATTAATGAAATTAAAAAGAATATTTTTCATAAAATCTTGGGGTGTTACATTCTACCCCCCTTAAAATGAATTTCTCCCTCGAAATTCGTTAGGGTTATAAATGGTTTACTACTCAAATTTTTCTTTAATAGAAACCTACATTGTAAAAATGAATACCAAAACCTATATTTAAAAACAAAAGTATGAAACGTAATGGTTACCCAAATAAACTAATCACTGGGTTTTCACATAGGTGAAAATATGGTTATGGAAGAGAAATCTAACCATCATGTTCTGATGGAGAGTGGTAGAGAACATGGATATGGAAAAGCCAACAATCACAAAGCCATAAATTTGTTATGATATAATTTACCATCTGATTCATTAGATATAAGAGCACTAGGAAAACATTTTTGGTTTTCAAGATCATTTCCCTAAAGTTGATGAAATTGGAATTAGAATAAATACTTTCATGATTCTGGTATAGTCTCACCGTTAGTCGTTAGTTGGACAATTTCCACTTCATATCTTAAAGAAATGAATTTGAATTTTTCATTCGTGATGTGTTAGTAGATCATGTGATAGAATTATGGGTCATTCCATATGTCTCAAACAAAAGGTTAGAAAAGTTATCAAAAAATACATAAGTCCATCTATAGTGAGATTAATCATATATGGTTCCTAAAATGGACTTATACTTATTATATCATACTAATTAATATAATAAAACTAGTTTCTACTAAACAGGGACTTCCTGTAGGCCAGTGGTAGGCGATAAAGGCCAGTCGCACTTCGATTCTGGGTTTGATTCCCATATCCTTGTCTGACGCGATGGGCTATCGCCCGTCCTGCATGTTGTCCTTTTTCTAAAGCTATATTACTATAACATTCTATCAATTATATCGAAAAAAGTTTTATCCTAACTTATGTCCAACATAATCCATTCCAATCTTTAGGCTTATCTAAAATACTTCGGTCCAAGCTTATAGTATAAAGAAAATGATTACTTGAAATGTCACATAACAATCACGTGAATTCCATCATTTATCCCCAATATATCATAAGATATATCTTGTTGGTCAAATTACAAACATGTGAATACCTTAATCATGTATTCTCTTGAAGAATGAATACCCATTAATTCAACCATAGTGAAAACATGAATGCAGTTACAAGTTAACACTTTCCACAAACCAAAATCCTCAAAATTATTTATACTCAAACCATGATATCACTTAGTCCTTATATCAATCATGATCTCAAGAATACAATCAAACATCTATTTATCTTATTATACCTTCATTATGCTCATATCATCTGCTTAGCAAAAATATCTCAATCACTTTCCACAGTTACCGGTACCATAAAATTATTGAAAACCAGAATAGACCAATACATAAATATTCAAATATTCCATGATAATATATACAACATTATTTTGGAATCCCATTACATAAATACTTAATCATTCCACCACATCATTGTCATATTCAACATCGCCAATAATGATCGCATGTGACTACCCTTTGTCCTTTGCCTTAAGTGGTTGCTCATGTCGATCATCATTAACCCTTGGATTAGGGCATTTATTAGCATAATTCCTCATTTCCTTACACTTGAAGCATTGAAGTGTTGTTGGTGCGTTCTCTGCAGTCTTTGCTTTATTCACATCATTACAAACCCTTTTTCCATTACTTCGATGCTCAACTGCTCGATGACCTTCTTTTTCACACTTGAAACATTTTCTAGTCCCTTTAAGACAGTCTACACCATGCTTCTTTCCACACTTTGAGCATAAGGAAACATTCATCTACTTTTCACCATTATTCTGAGATTTCTCCTTGAACTCCATCTTTCGTTTCTTGTCAAAACTATGAGATGGATAAGTAACACCAACTTCCATTTCTACCTTGATAGAACAATGCACAATTTCTTCATAGCTACTGAAGTCTCTTATAGCTAATGCCCTTCGTTGATTTGGTTTTATTCCACTGAAGAATCGATCAAATTTACTTTCAGGTTGGATGATAAATCCAGATGCATACCTTGTAAGCCTTGTAAAATTTGCTTCATATATACCAACAGATTCATCATCCTTTTTCTTTAGTTCAAGAAACTCCTTCTCCATCTTTGTTCGAAGAATACGAGGGAAGTAATTATTGAAAAATAAGTTCTTGAACTCGTCCCATTCCATGGACACAATTTCATCTCTTGGCCTCGTATTCATGATAAGATTCTACCATTGATAAGCTTCACCTTCCAGACGATATACTGCTAAGATGACTTTATCATGTTCAGAACATTGAAGAACTGAAAATATCTTTTTAGTGGTACTGATCCATTGTTCAGCAACAAGTGGATCAGACGACCCACTGAAAAAAGGTGTATGTTTCCTCATGAAGGACTCAATTGAATATTGTTCTCTTCTCTTCTCATTTGGAAATCCAGAATGATTCATAGCTTGTGTAAGTATAGCAATACGATTTTGCACTCCATCTCCCATAACATTTGTTTGTTCAGGAGAACAATCATTGCATCATCCATTACATTGATCAACACGGTTCCTTTGGGTTCCAGCCATCGTCTAAAACCCAAAAAGAATATTGTGAGAGGAAAAAATCATGCTAGGAAAACAACATATTAAAGGGGGAGTACATTCAATATCTAACATCTTAGGTTTAATCTAATATCGTTACCATAATTCTAGGACTATAACCTATACTTATACTTAACCTTAGGGACATCCCTAGACATACCTTAGAAATATCTCTAGGGATCTCACTAAAGTTATCGGATCCTAGTTTCCAAAGGTTGACTAAAGCTTTCCTCTAAAACCAACTGTAGAGACCCTAATATTAATGTACATGGACATTAAATTACTTTTGCGGAATACTTAGTATATAACAAAAACACACACACAAGGATGGTAATAGTTTAGTGTCTTTGGAAACTCGGAATATAATCTTCTAATCGTGGTGAAAGATCTTCAACATCTCCCATAAAGATCTTCCTTTTTTTACTTAAAACCTTTCTTTATATCCTGGGGAAAAGGAAAAATAAATGGGTGAGCTCAAATGCTCAGTAAGGGTAAACAAAAGAAATATCAATCACAACATATACATAAGAACACGTGCTTTTGAAAAATCTTAACCTACAAAAGAAATCATAATTTCATAACATGGGATAAATCATAGTAGTAAAATGTACTCCCAATAATCATAACATAAAACATGAAACTTTTTGGCATACACACGTAATCATAGAGAATCATTTCTTATTAGTCAGGACTCATTGCCAAGACTATCTTAGTGGACAAAGTCCATTTCTGAACCGAGTTCACTCCTCGTTTCAGTCATGTTTCACTAAACCAGTTTAACCTGTCGTTCTAGACATGTCTATATCATGAGATATAAAATATTTACCCAATGAATTGGATGGAGATATAGGTCCCACCCATCACATAATGATACTATTCTTATTTGTGCCACAAAATCATAAACCATACATCATAGCATAACCCATGTAATAAAAATGGGAATCTTAAACATTGTGACATCGTAAAACAATTCATATCAGATAACAGAATTCATAAGAATATTTCCATCACAACATAATCAAATCCATGTAATAATAGGGATAGAAACAGAACCCTATATTATCTTAGATGGAAAATAATTTTGATAAAACTCTTGAACTCCATTCTTGAGGAAAATATCCTTTCTACTTCAAAAAAAAATTCCTTTCTCAACATGTCGTACAATTTTAAACTAAAATAAGTTGATTAAAAATAAACTTGAAAACTTTTAAAGGAGGATTCATGGAAATATAGTTTTAAAAATCCATTCATTCCGTATAATTTATAAAAACATTCTTCTCGTACTTTTTTCGGAAAAGTCAAAAAGTACCTCGTACGAAAAATGACGAAAGATTCCTTTTATATCTTTTACTAAAAACTCACCGAACGGTAAAATTGGATATAAAATATTTTAAAAGGATATAAATATTACATATTGAAGAAACATGGATGTGGATGATAAAATACACCCCAGTAAATATCAACGTATAAACAATCTCGGATAAAAATGAGATTGTGATATTTCCCTTACCTTAGGTCTGATTTACTTTGGAAGTGTCCGAAAATCCTGTATAATTATTTAAATAATGTCATTGAATTATTCCAGAATCATACTCATTGTTATGATATCATATATGGTTCACTTATGACTTTATTGTATCCGTTCTTTTGTAAATTCCATGTTAAAGAGCGTTTTGGGTAAAATCGTTTTATTTGTCGTCCGTATTTTGACTTGTAATTATTCATATGATTACTTAGATCATGATTACTTAATTCCAGAATATAAAACATGATTTATATATAATATATATTCTGAATATACATATATATAATAGATCAGTAAATGGAAAGAAATACACCATTCATGGAGACGGTAGGCCGTGCGTACGCATGAACGCTGTTTTTGTTTCCTTATTGATTTGAATGGAATTAAGTAGATGAAATACATATATATAAACATAAATCCAGTATCATTATTATGTCATATATTTCATGATTACTTATTATATATACATTATAATCATTCATGAATGGCTAACGTGGAGAATGAATCTCATCGCGTCGTGGATACGGTAGTCCGTACGTATGCACGAGCGATGATATCATTCTCATGATCGTGGAATTGTATTGGAGTGTATGTATACTATTTCATAATCAATATCACTTTAAAATAATCATATATCTTTATTATTTACACCATTATACCCATCCAGGTAAGGTGGTGGTGGAAAATAGATTACACCACGGCGTGGAGACGGTATTCCGTACGTACGCACGCGCGGTGATTTCGTTTTCCGTAGGATGGATAGATGGTGAAATAGGGTTGTTTTATACTTATAATGACATATCAGTATATGAGTGATACTGATTATATTACTTCATAATGAAAAAACCTACAAAGAAGAAGTGGAAGAAGAAATAAAGTTGAAAGAATCAGTAACAGACATTACCTCTTCTTTGAAGCGCCTCTTTGAGTCCTCCTCGTAGGGAACTAAAATTGGTCTATGAATAAAACCAGGACTTCTAGGATGTTTATAGGGACGTGTAGAAGAGAATTTGGAAGTTATTGGCCGAGATTTAAGGATCAAAGCGGTGTGAGGAAGAGAGGGAGGAGGTGCCCTTTTATAAGGGAGGAGAGGGGCTCTTTTGGAAAAACAAAAAATATTATTTTATTATAAAGCCAAATTCGGTTTTAAATAGCTCCAAATTGATTTATTTAGAAGCTAAGGTGGGTATGGGTCGAACTCCTCTCATCCAATAGAATTTATAGAAGTTTAGGTTCCTATTTTAACCTTATCATTTAGATTTAACATTAAGTTAAATAATTTTACTTCTATCGTGTCTTCTTGTGTTCTTACACTATAAGGTTAATAAACATACTATAAGAAGAAAAAAGAACCCCAATTTGTTTATTATTAATATATATAACCTTATATAAGTCATTTTCCCGAACCATAGATTTTTAGGAATAAAATAAAAATTAATAATATAATATTTGTTTTAAAAACTATTTTATGTCAATTTTGACACTATATAGTAATTGATTTTTGTAAAAATCATAACAAAATTATTAGTTCTAAAAAAGTTAATTAAATAAATACTAACATGTCATATTAAACTAGAAAATTATTGTAATTCATAAAAAGTATCAAATTACATTTATTTGGGTATTTATAACATCAATTATGTCAATATTTCATTAATAAGATAATTACTGCATCATCATTGTGTCATAAATAAATATAATTATTTAATGTCTAAAAATTACAAATAAAATACCATTATGTATTAAATCGTTTTATCTTTCTAATGAATATTTATAGTCGAATTTATATTATATATAACCCTATATTAAAAATGATTTTCTTATTAAACGTTGATTTTAACTATTTTAACCCTTCTTTAAATAAATTAATAATAAATGTCCTAATCTAATCCAAGTGGGCCTAAATGGTCATATTTTATTCATAAGGTTGTTTTTTGTCGAATTACACTTATACAATAGAATTAGGACATGTGTTAGGGTAATAATAATATCATATTTACCCTTAATTACCCTATTTACTTTTAACCGTGGAAAAAAAGTAAAAAGTTACTATTCACCAAAAATTATTTTTATCTCATTGAAGCACATTTTACTTACTAACATCAATATTGTCCCTCGTATTTTTGAAATTCCACTCACAGAAGCGGTAAAATTATGTTTTATGAAAAAATCATTTTTTTACCACCACTTAGTGGTTTCACTATTCATCAAAAAATGAAAGTTTCAGAAAATTACCAAAAATTAGGCCTATGCTATATTTGATATTATAAACTCAAAAATGATGTCTATTTTACAAAATTCAAAACATATCAGTTGCATTAATTAATTTAAAAATTAATTCTCATCGTCTAAACAAATCGTGTGTTCTTAAGAGATAATAACTATCAAAATATCGATACTTGTTTATGTTTGGTTTAAATGTGAAATTACATCCAATGACCAACATTGTATTAAATTGTAAAAATATATTGTAAATATACTTTAAAACCACTCAAATTAATAATTTATCACTATTAATTATTTCGATTAAAAAGGTTGTTTTTAATTAAAATTTAGTAATTTTCACTATTCATCAGAAAATGAAAGTTATCTGAAAAGTACCAAAATTTCACCCTAAGCTAATTTCGATATTCCGAATCCAAAAATGAAGTCCATTTTGAAAAATAAAATTTACAAAATTTCAAAAAGTGATTATTACTATTCATAACAACTAGTTTTTATAATATTTTAATAGCATATCGTTGTTTAGTGAAACTCGATATTGCGTACTACACGCGCTGTCGAGGAAGGTCGTGATTGCGTGTAATGCAAGGAAAGTCAAGGATGCATGTTGTGCAAGCTCCTTTTTGTGTAGAGTACAACACAATACATTAATGAAATTAAAAAGAATATTTTTCACAAAATCTTGGGGTGTTACAGAGATCGTGCGTCAGGTACTTCCTATCACGTGGCCTCAAATTCGAGGACTCATACGCAATGAATCCATATCCCTTCATATTCACAGCTCTCGGCCTGATACATGAAGTATCGCAGAAAATAAGGTAGCTCTTGTCCGGCTCTAGAAAGACTAATATTTTTGCTGGAGACAATCTCGCTATCACCTCATGAAAGGCTGACTCATAAGAATATGACCATAAGAACTCCCCACCTTTCTTGGTCAGACCATTCAGCGGTAGAGCTAAGCATAAAATGTCATGTATGAAGCGCATGTAGTATCCAGCTAGCCCTAGAAAACTCTCCACCACAAAGACGTTCTTCGGCTCCTCCCAAGAAACTACTGCTCTGACTTTCTATCGGTTTACCGATACTCCTGTCTCTGAAATAACAGGACCTAAAAATTGAACCTGATCTATCCAAAAGTGGCACTTCGAGAGCTTAGAATATACCTGATGTTATCTCAGTGTACTCAAAACGATCTCAAGATAGGTTGCATGGTCATGTCGAGTGGGAGAGTACACCAAGATATCATCGAAGAATACTGCCGTGAAAGATTCCAAGTATGGAAGGAACAATCGGTTCCGCAGTGCCATGAAAATTGTATGTGTGTTCGTGAGGCCGAATGGCATAACCATATACTCTTATAGAACATACCTACTCTTGAAAGCAGTAAGTGGTATATCAGATGGTCTAACGTGCAACAGATGATAACCGGACCTCAAATTGATCTTCAAGAACAGTCGAGCTCCTCGAAGCTGATCAAAGACGTCATCAATCCTAGGCATGGGATATCGGTTTTTGACCGTCAACTAGTTCAGCATCCGATAATCAACCCCAATCCTAAGGGTGTCGTCTTCCTTCTTCTCAAACATGACAAGAGAACCCCAAGGAGAAGTACTGGGTTAGATGAAACCCTTTTCCTGCAACTCCTCCAAATACTTCTTGAGCTCCTGCATCTCAGGTGTAGCAATCCAATAAGGTGTAATGGACATAGGTGTTACTCCTAGAATGATCTCTATAGAAAATTATACCTCACACTCTAAAGGGAATCCTGAAAAGTCCTTTGGA
Source organism: Viscum album (assembly GCA_963277665.1). Taxonomy (NCBI): domain Eukaryota; kingdom Viridiplantae; phylum Streptophyta; class Magnoliopsida; order Santalales; family Viscaceae; genus Viscum; species Viscum album. Next base: position 1,830,351,675 of record OY728131.1, read on the forward strand.
AAGACATCCCTGAAACAATCCACCACTAGAGGAAATTCGAACTAAAAAGTTCCCTTGTCATCCAGATACAGAATATAAATCTGAGCTGTAACTCAACATAGACAATGATGCTTAGGTCCTTCTCTACTCGCCTGGACATCCCACACACCTCGATGAATAAAATATCCACCCTTTGGTAATATAAAACTCACCCTCCAGAGATAGCAATCAATGACTACTTGTAAGGGAACTACCTAGTCCATTCCCAGAATTACAACATAGCCTGTCATCTCTAGGACATAGAGATACCATAGAAAGTGATACTCAGCCACCTCTAGAGGGAACTCCTTGCACTGATGTACACCAGTCATCCTAGTCCACAATTGTGTGTCGAGAGTAAATGTATCGGTAGAGGAAAAGATGCATAGCCCAAGGCTCTCCACAACAACAACATAGATAAAGCTATGGGAATAACCTGTATCGAAAAGATAAGAAGATAAAACTAAGGCTACTAAGATCGTACCTTGAACTATAGAGGGTCTGAGTTCATGCTCATTCTAGGTCTGCTCTATTGCAAAAGCCTGACCTATACCATGGCCCTGTGACCCTGCCTGACCGCTCTAAGCTGATCGACCCTGCTATCGCTGAATGACTGGTGACTGACCACCACAGCCTTGACCTCCACCTCTACCCAAATGGCCGGAAGAACTCCAGTTCCCAGACTGGTGAGAAATTGGTGGCGATGCTCCTAAACGAGGAGTCATGAATGGATCCCTTTCACCGGCTGAGAGTGAGAAAACCTGACAGAAGCGCTGAAGGTAACCCATCTTTCCACATGATCAGCACTCCACTGGGTCTCTCTGGAACTGCGGAGATGTATTACCATCCCTTCCACACTGGTAGCATACCACCTGGCTACATGAAGATGTGTCCCGCTTCCTCATATCACCGCATGTAGACTCTCTATAGCGCTTCCACCTGTCAGATGGTGAAGCACTAGCTCGGGAAGCGGAACTGCCCTGGCTCTAGGCTATAGAATCTCTCAGATTGCACTACGAAATCAGTGCCTGGTGACAGTGGAAGCGATGGAAGTCAGCCTAAAGATATTCACCTGTGAGCAGATCTCCCCTCTCAGACCATCCTCATACATAGTTCCCAAAAACAATCTGTCTCCACTCTGGAGGGGTGTTAAATGCTGAAGCTCGGTGAAACGAGAAGAATAATACATGATAGAAAGAGTACCCTGCTCCAGACTCATAATCTCCTGGGAAAGGATGGCCCTCAGGGTCTCTGAATAGAAGTAGTCAAAAAAGACATGCTGAAACTCCTCCCACTCCATAACCTACTGATGACCCGCCTGTGAGATCACGTCCCACCACCTCCTAACAGAGTCTTGTATCATGTAGGTAGCAATATTATCCCGCCTCTCTGGAGGCATCCCTAGATGCTTGATGATTGTCATCATGGATTCTAGCCATTACTCTACAGCCCGAGGTCCTCCTTCCCCAGAGAAGGTGGGAGGATGTTGCTACTGGAAAACCTGTTTCAAGTCTGCCATAGTCGAGGCAGCAGGCGGAGCTCCCTGGATGATCTACATCATCCTCAAAAAGACTTCCCTAAACTATGCATCGGTGCCTGTAACTAGTATCATTGTTGGTGCCAAGGACGGAACAAAAAGAGGATCAGTGGGAAGTCCCTGATCAGCAATATCTGGCGTCGAATCACCACCTGGCAGCTGGCGTGAAACCAGAGGATGTCTCGATGCCATGACTATGAAAGGTCAAACGCACACATTAGATCACATTATCAAGGACTAAAAACTAGGAGCGTGAAAGGAAAACATGGGAATGAAAGCATTCAAAATTTTAAAAAAAACAGGTCTACATGATGTTTATAAAGACTACACGGCGTGTTACCTTAAGTCATTTACATGGGCGTGTACTTTTTCAAAAAATGGTCGTGTAACACCCCAAACACACGGCGTGTTATCCTAACAAACGGCGTGTACCTAAATCCTCTTTGGCAGCCTGAGTCCTTCTACATATTTAAGCCACATAGAACTTCTAAAATAAAACTACATGGTGTGTTAAAGTTAGACGCAACGTCTACTCAACAAGATTCACCTGGCTCGTGTTGTTAGTGACACAGCCTTTGTAGCCAGGTCTCACTATATGGTGTGTTCCAGAAGGACATTCCGTGTACTAAGAAGTCCCAACAAACCATGTGGTTAGTTACACGGCCGGCTACACGGGTGACACTACACGGCGTGTTCCATGTGGACACAGGGTGTGTGAGAAAGGATGAAATCAGCCCATGTTGTTTGTGACACGACCTAGTACATGGGTAAGACTACACAAGGTGTTCATGGTGGACACGATGCATATAATATGTCACTCCGCCAATAGTGTTGTTAACTACACGGCCGGAATCCTTGGATTTCAGTACACGATGTGTATAACTGGTACACTGTGTGGTCCCACAAGGTTTTCCTTATCCCGTGTCTCTGCCCACATGGCCTGTGACATGGTTAAAGAATACATATAGTGTATAAAAGTCAAACAGTGTGTACATAAGAAAAATTGTTTCTTTCTGAATAGAACAACACATGGCATGTAGTTGAAACTACACGGCGTGTATTCTAGGTTTTTTTGGACAGTAAGCCTCAAAAACTACTCTGGAGCACAGAAAATACTGAAACAAACACTGAAAGTGCCAAATTCCAATCCTTGAGGGCCCATAATCCCCAAGAATCAAAGTTTGACATCTTTAACAAGTTACAAACAAGGTAAATAATCCAATGATCAATAAAATTCCGGTCCATGAGGTCCCATAACACCTGAAGAACCAAAATATGTCATTCATTCAGGTAAAACCTTACACAATAAATTCTCTAACAAGAATCAGATATTTTTATCCAGGCATCTATCACAACAGAATTCATATTGTACACAACATCTATCACAACAACATGAAATTGATAATTCATCCTAGATGGCATGACAAGAATGCATGGCATGAAATTTCTAACATGTTCCTATATGATGCATGAGATGGCATACCCTCATCTCTTCGGGTTGTGATAGAAATAGAACTGTAATAAAAACAATGGTAACATCACAAATCATGTGAATCACCCAATGGTGAATTTAAATTAACTATAAAATTTTCAAACAAGTAAAATTGCAATAAACGAGGTAGTATGGCTTTTCCCTGTACACTGGTTAGCTACTCCTGGGCACAACTTATTACCAAGTACCTATTCTATCGTATCCCTAGCTAAAGGCTTCAAATAGTATGTTAAGAGAAAAGAAATCACTCTGATACCACTTTTTAACATCCTAGTTCTTCAAGCCACCCAGGGGCACCTCATACCCGGTTGGTCACATGGCCTTAAGCACAATTCCCCGAACACCAGAGGCTGCCGACTAGCAGCGAGGGCCTTGGATGAGATAGTAGGGAAACTATTCCCACATTGGAAGAGTACACAAAAAAAGTACACAAATACATACAATAGTGGAAGTAGTAAATACCATACAATAGTAACAACAGAAGACTGATAAAGGAAACAACTGGAGGAAATATATATATAAATGATGCATGATACATATATGTTTAGGAAAACAGCCAAAAAATCCATAATTCAGGATTAAAAAATTGCTAAAAGAAATTGAAAAAGGAAAGAAGATAAACTCCTCAGCATCGGAAGCCATTGCTTGGTTCCATTCTCTCCAGCTCGACAACAATCAATAACTTGAAGTCGAATGGCGCTTTCCCCTCTCTATACCTACAACAATATAATCTGTTTGGGCCCAAAAGCATGACCCAAACATGTTGTGAGACAAAATACCAATAGGAAACCACCTGAATATCAGTGCCTAACAGTCAGAGAATATATTGAAGGAAAAAAGAATAGAAATTAGAAAACAGGAAAGTACTCATCAGCAAACAATCCACAATTTCTAGTATATAATTTAAAAACATGTAAGTTGAACAAATAGGTATCCCTCTAGAGAGTTCTCATAGCCTAACCCCTATGGTTTAACATACAAGTACCAGCAACCCTCTGGGAGGCACACACAGTCTCACCCCTCTAGTTCAGCTACATAATAGACTCTCTGGGGAAGCACTCACTATCAATTCCCCCTACAGTCTCGCATAGTACTAAAGGTGCTCTGTGGAAGCACTCAATGTCTCGTTCCCCCTGTGGCCCACATTGATAAACTGCAGAAACTCTGAGGAAGCACTCAAAGTCAATTCCCTCATGTGGTCTCACATCGCATTATAAAGACACTCTGGAGAAGCCCTTACGTTCATTCTCCCTATGGTCTACTACACTAGGTTTCCACAGCCCTATGTAAAGTCAGTAAGTATCGCATCTCGTAACAGCCAAATTAACCTCGTGAACTACATGTATAGCCTTCTACAACATCTCATCATGAATGAACAAAAGTCACACCATCCTCCAATACCAGGCATGGGAAAACAACAGTAGTCAAAAGGTAACTAAACCCAACGGTCCAGACAGGCAAGAACATGCATTGAAAACACTTCCAAAGCCTATAAAGTAGCCCAAAGCACAATCAAAATACTCTAATCTAGCATAGAAGAAAAGCAGGAAATCAATGGGGCTAAAACGGTAAACACGCAGTACCTCGTTCAAGGATATTGGAGGGATTTGCACAAAATAGTCAATGACTTTCTACATATAGGCACAAACCACCTACCTTGATGTTAGGAGATCAATATACTTGAACCACATGGCTTGAATCACCTTAGAACATAAAAGATATAAAAAAATGTCTAAAACAATCAACCCACGATAACATGTAAAAGATAAGGAATTGGGAAACGATGTTCCAGTAGAAGAGAGAAATCACTAATGCGATTCCAATGCGATCGACGGAGCACGATTTGGAGGACGGAAGATCGATTGGGGGTTCTTCGAAGATACGTTGTCGTTCAAGAGAACTCAGCTAAATGATACCTAAAATGAGACGTTTCTGGCCATTAGATGTGACCCCGGTGTGTTTAATAAAAAAATAAAGTACACGCCATGTACTTTTGGAGTACACGGCCTGTACTCGTCTTTTCTGTACTCCGCTTTAGGCGGTGTGCCCTACATGGCCATGTGTGTGGCCATGACATGGCCATCACACGACCTCTAGAAGCATTGTAGTACATGGAATGTACTTATAAACTACAGAACATGTACTTTGAAAATTTCCAGTTTTTCCTCTCTTCCTCAAAATAGACCACTAAAGGAAAAACATTCCTGAAAAGAAGAACTGGGTTCTTACAAACTTCCCCACTTAAATAAATTATTCCCCAAATTTCCCTAGTGCAGCGTAGAAGAAGAAACCAAAAATAGTTATAGCCACTGCGATCATACATCGACCTCCCTCTCCCAGGTCTAATCCTGCACCCACCCGTGCTGCCATGGCACATGTTCCAGATGAACAGACCATCCATGGAGAACCTCCGTACTGCAATAAACAATGTGGATTGAATGCTCCTAAAATTATTCATCCACATCAAGGTAAACCTCCTCGGGTTGATGGAGATGAGACAAGTCTGAAAAGTAACATCAGAGCTGAGAAACATGAAAAATGATATGCATATCCTGGTACCTCTGAGGTAACTGCAACCGATAGGAAACCGGCCCAACTCTCTCCAACACCGCAAACGGTCCAACGTACCACAGAGAAAACATACCATGTCTCCTAATCCTCTTGTGCCCCAACCTCAGGGTGACACGCAGAAAAACCCTATCCTTGACCTCAAACTAAAGAAGACATCTCCCCTGATCAACATACGACTTCTGACAGGAATGTGCAGTAGCCAACCACTTCTGAATCAAATCTATCTGCTCTGTGGTCTCCTGAACAAGGTGAGGTCCCAACAAAGCTGCCTCTCCTGCCTCCATCCAACATAAGTGTGATCGGCATGGCCTATCATACAAAGTCTCATATAGTACCATCTGAATAGTCACTTGAAACCTATTATTGTAGACAAATTTCACAAGAGGTATATGCTTCTCCCAAGTTCCTCAAAAGTCCAGAATTCATGCTTAGAGCATATCCTCAAGCACCTGAATAGTACGCTCGTATTGGCCATTTATATGAGGATGGTAGGATGTAATCATAAGCACCTGTATACCCAATGATTTATGTACCCCTTCCAGACCCGAGAAGTAAAACATGCATCCCTATCTGAAACTATGGAGTGTGGAACTCCATGTTGATGTACAATATCTCGGATGTACAATCGTCCCAGCTCATCAACACTGAAGGTCTCCTTGATCGGAAAGTGGTGAGTAAACTTCATAAGCCTGTCGATGACAACCCAAACAACATCATTCCCTCGAGGTGACCTCGGAAAACCAGTCATGAAGTCCATCGCGACATCATTCCACTTATACTCCGGAATGGGTAGCTGATATAAAATCCCTATTGGTCGATGATGCTCCGTTTTCACCTGTTGACAAGTGTAACACATCATGTCGAAACCAGAAACATATCTCTTCATACCTAGCCACCAATACTGGAAGTGTAGATCATGATACATCTTGGTGACAGTAGGATTAACTGTCCAAACCGAGGAATGAAAATCCTTCATCAGCTCCTCGGTAATGTCTGCTGGCACCAATATGTATCCCTAGAAACGCAAGTTTTCATCCTCGCCTACAATCCATCCAGGAATAGGGTCCTCTCCTGTCACACCCTCCCGCATGACTAGGCCTTCTGAATATGATATTTGCCTCATCCATACCCGATCGAGAAGAGTAGAGGTAACAACTACAGAAGATAGAAAATTCTACCCATGTCTGTCATGCACCTCCAAATGCATCTGAGAGAACAGATCCATAAGCTTCCACTCACTATTGGCCTTCCGAACTGCCTGTATCTAAGTCCTCCTGATCAACGAATCATCCACTGTGTTTCCCTTCCCATGCATATAGGCATGATCAATGTCAAAGGACTGTAGGTACTCAACCCACCTACACTGTCTCAAATTCAGATCACGCTGTGCGAAGATGTATTTGAGACTCTTGTGGTCGGTGAAAACCAAAAAGTTCTCTCCCAAAAGAAAATGTCTCAAACAACTTAAGACGTAAACAACTACCTCGAGATCGGGATTGTGTGTCATGTAGTTCCTATCATGTGTCATCAACTTCCGAGACCCATACAGAACGACTCCATCTCCCTGCATAAGCACAAATCCCAGCCCGATACCTGAAGCCTCACAAAAAACAATGTATCACTTGGTCGGCTCTGGCAAGACTAGTATCAGTGCTGATGTGAAGCTCTCTTTCAGTTACTGAAAGGATGACTCACAAGAATCTGAAAATTAGAACTTCGCACCTTTCTTGGTCAGACCCATCAGCAGTGCTGCTAAGGGAGAAAAGTCTTGTATGAAGTGTCTACAGTATCAATCCAGCCGTAGAAAACTCTTCACCTCAAATTAATTCTTCAGATTCTCCCAAGAAACTACTGCTCAAACTTTCTCTGGGGCAACTGATACTCCTGTTTCTTAGACAACATGACCCTTGAAGTGTATCTAATCCATCGAAATGTGTCACTTCAAGAGCTTATCATATAACAGATTCTCCCTCAGTGTACTCAAAACAATCTCAAGATGGGTAGCATGGTCGTGTTGAGTATGAGACTACACCAATATATCATCCATGAAGACAACCATGAAAGAGTCCTAGTTTTGATGGAACACTCGGTTCATCAGTTCCATGAAAACTATAGATGCGTTTTTGAGGCCGAACGGCATAACCATATACTCATATAGACCATACCTACTCCGGAAAGCTATAAGAGGTATATCAGATGGTCTAATGCACAACTGATGATAATCGGACCTCAAATCAATCTTTGAGAACACCTGGTCTCCCCGAAGATGATCGAAGAGGTCATCAATCCTAGGAAAGGGATATCGGTACTTGACCATCAACTGGTTCATCTTCCGATAATCCACACAAAGCCTAACGGTGCTGCCTGCCTTCTTCGAAAACAGGATAGGAGAACCCCATGGAGAAGTATTGGGTCAGACGAAACCCTTTGCCTTCAACTCCTCCAACTGCTTCTTGAGCTTCTAAAACTTATGTTTATCCATCCTATTAGGAGTAATGGACACTGGTTCCACTCCTTGAATGTGCTTAATAGAAAATTCTACCTCACGGTTTGAAGGAATACCTCAAAAGTCATCTGGAAATACATCCATGAAATGATCCACCACTAGAGGATAGTCTAACTGTGATGTCCCCTGGTCATCCAGATATAGACTGGCAATCTAAGCTATAAATCCACTTAGCCCATGATGCTAGGGTCCTGCTCTACTTGCCTGGAAATTCCACTCGCCTCGATGAAGAAAATATCCACCCTCTGTTGATATTAAACTCACCATATGGAGATAGTAATCGACGACTACCTAGAAAGGAACTAACAAGTCCATTCAGAGAATGACATCATATCCTATCATCCCTAGGACATAGAGATCCCATATAAAGTGATACCCAGCCACCTTTGGAGGGAACTCTTTGCACTAACGTACACTAGTCGTCCTAGTCCCCAACGCTGTGTCTAGAGTCAAAGAATCGGTAGAGGAAATTTGCAGAGCCCAAGGTTCTCTACAGCAGCAACAGAAATAAAGCTATGGGAATCCCCTGTATCGAAAATTGAAGTAGATAAAACTGATGCTACAAAGATCGTACCTTGAACTGTAGAGGGTCCGGGATATGGATCCTTGTAGGTCTTCTCCACTACAATATCCTAACTTGTACCTCGTCCCTGTGACCCTACCTGACCGCTCTGAGCTAATCCACCCTGCTATCGATGAATGACTGGTGACTGACCACCATGGTCTCGACCTCCACCTCGGCCCGAATGGTCAGAAGAACTCCAGTTCTCATACTGCTGAGAAACTGGTGGCGCTTCTCTTGAACGAGGAGTCATGGATGAACCCCTTTCACCTACTGCTGGTGAGAATACCTAAAAAAGCACTAAAGGTGACCCATATTACTGCATGATCAGCACATTATTGGGTCTCTCTGGAACTACAGCCTTATATGCCCAGCACTTCCACACTGGTATCATACCACCCGGCTACCTGAATATGTTTCATGCATCCTTGGATCACCACACATAGACTCTCTATGGTGCTTCCTATTGTCAGCTAGTGAAGCACTAACTATGCAAGTGGAACCACCCTGGCTCTCAGCTCTAGAATCTCTCTGATTGCGCTCTGCAATCATTGCCTCGTTGACAATTTAAGCGTTGGAAGTCAGCATGAAGATATTCACCTATGAGCGGGTCTCCCGTCTGAGACCATCCTCAATCTTCCTTTCCAAGAACATCAATATCTACCCTAGAGGGGTGTGAAACGCAGAAGCTCGGTGAAAAAAGAGGAATACTCCATGAAATAATGAGTAACTTTTTCTATACTCATAAACTCCCAGGCTCAGTCGAACCTCAGGGTCTCTAGATAGAATTAGTCATAAAAGACTTGCTAAAAATCCTCCCACTCCATAACCTGCTGATGACCTACCTATGAGATCATGTACTACCACCTATTGGCGGGGTCTCGTAGTATGTAGGTAGTGAGTCTGACCTGCCTCTCTGGAGTCATCTCCATATGCTCGAAGATCTTCATCATGGCTTCTAGCCATGACTCTACAACCTGAGGTCCTCCTTCCCCTAAGAAGGTGGGTGGATGCTGCTGCTAGAAAACCTGCGTCAAGACTACCATAGTAGATGTAGGAGGTGGAGATCCCTGGAAGGGCTGCATCATCCTAAAAATTTCATCCATAAAATGCACATCGGTGCTTGTAACCAGTATCACTACTGGTACAATGGATGGAACAACAGGAGGATCTGCATGAAGTCCATGATCATCCATATTAGGGTTCTGATCACTGCCTGGAAACTGACATGCAACTGGAGGACGTCTCGGTGCCATGACTCTTCAAGGTCAAACACACACTTTAGATCACATTATCCAGGACTGAAAACTATCAGCGTAAGAGGGGAATAGGTAAAAGAAAGCAATTATAATTTACAAAACATGACTACATGGCGTGTATAAAGACTAAACAGATGTTCCCTTAAGTCATTTACATGGGCGTGTACATTTTCCAAAATTGTTCGTGTAACACCCCAAACACAAGACATGTTATCCTAACACACGATGTGTACCTAAATCCTCTTCCTCTACTTGAGACCTTCTACCTGGTTAATCCACACGACTCTCCTAAGACAAAACTACATAGTGTGTCCAATTTACACACGGTGTGTACTCAACAAGCTTCACCTGGACCGTGTTGTTAGTGACACAGACTATGTATCCAGGTCGCACTACATGGTGTGTTCTAGTAGGACACGACATGTACTAAGAAGTCCCAATAGGCCATGTGATTAGCTACATGGCCAGCTACATAGATGACACTACACAACATGTTCAAGGAGGACATGGCGTGTATGAGAAAGGATGACATCGTCCCATTTTGTTCATGACATGGATGGTACCTGGGTCATACTACACGGCATGTTCATGGTGGACACAACGAATATAAAAACGACTCCACCGACTGTGTTGTTAACTACACTATCAGACTCCTAGGATTGCACTACACATCATATATAATTGGTACATGGCTTGTTCCCACCAGGTTTTCCTTATCCCATGTCTCTTCCCACATGGACTGTGACACAGTTCGTGAAAACACGGTGTGTATAAAAGTTACACGGCAGGTACTTAAGAAAAACTGTTTATTTCCAATGAGAAGAAAACATAGCGTGTAGTCGAAACTACATGGGGTGTATTATGGCCTTTTTCGGATAGTAAGCCTCAGAATCTACTCCGGAGCCCAGAAAACACTGAAATGAACAGTAAAAGTGAAAAATTAAGATCTTTGAGGGCCCATACTCCCCGCGAATCAAAGTTTGGAATCTTTAACAAGTTACAAAAAAGTAAAAAATCCAATGATTCACCTAATTCCAGTCCATGAGGGCCCATAACAACTCAAAAAACAAAATCTGGTGTTCATTCAGGTAAAACCATACACAATCAATACTCTAACATGAAGCAGATATATTTATCACGGAATCTATCACAACATAATGCATATTCTACACAACATATATCAAAACAACATGAAATTTGTAATGTATCCTAGATGGTATGGCAAGAATGCATGGAATGTGATTTCTAACAAGTGCCTATATGATGCATGAGATGGAATACCCTCATCTCATCAGGTTGCAATCGAAATAGAACCACAATAACAACAATGGTAATAACACAAAGTATTTGAATCACCCAATGGTGAAATCAAATCAACTGTAAAATTTGAAAACTAGTAAAATTGCAATAAATGAGGTACTGCATCTTTTCCCTATACATGAGTTAGATACTCCCATGTACAAATTATTACCAAGTACATATTCCATCCTATCCCTAGCTAAAGGCTCCAAATAGTATGTCAGGAGAAAACAATTACCTCTGATATCACATTGTAACATCCAGTTCCAAAAGACACCTAGAGGCGCACCGTACCCAGTTGGTCACATGGCCTCAAGCGTATTTCCTCGAATGCCAGAGGTTTCCAACTAGCAATGAGGTCCTTGGGTGTGATAGTAGGGAAATTATGTAGTCATTGGCAGAGTACACAATAGATGTACACAAATTCATACAATAACAGAAGTAGTAAATACCAAACAACAGTAATAGAGTAAGACTCATAAAGTAAACAACTGGAGAATATATCTTTAATTATATAAATGATGCTTGATACAAATATGTTTAGGAAAATATCAAAACAAGTCACAATGGTGGAATACAACTATTGTAAACCAAAGTGCAAACAAAAGCTGATAAACTCTTCAGCATTTGTTTCGAAGCTTTCTCCAGGGTACATGCATCCCTCACGCAAAGGACGCGCTGCTACTGCCCCGCATTCATGCCTTCCAAAGGCGGGCGACATTTACTCCTTATTAAGGGACGTATTCTCCTTGATCGAAATAGGATGATGGGATGTCGGTTCTTCCTTCCGTGGATTTATCCTCGGAACTCGTCACCTAGTCCAGGTCTCCCTCATAGATTTAAAACGTGGTTCATGAATCTCTTCCTGACACCATATCCCCATGGACACCAGTTAATTACGTCGCTTCTGTCAGGAACTTCCAAGGGGTCCAATCAGGGTAGAAACCTTCTGTTAGGAGAGTACTCACGTTCGGGCATCACTGGCGTGTCTTGACGCTGGGGATTGGCATGTCTGTCTTCTGTCCCTTATAATAGGGATTCTCGAGGGAATGGAAGCCCGAGGAATCCCACCTTGAACGTGAGGAATTGTATGACATAGGCATGTATCTGATTTTTCCTCAGCTGCAGATGTTTAACAAGGGCATGACGCGAGTTTAACATCCACCAGAGATGGATCAGACTAATCGGAACACTAGATAGAGTGGATTAGATTGAAGAACCCTATGGTGGGAACACAGATGTTGGGGCCAGCGCGTTGGCGGCTTCCCGAATGTTGTGGAAAGTAACGAAGATGAATGATCCCACCAGGATGTGGCGGCCTAGGTAAAAATTAGGATAGACGATGGTCTTGGGATTGAGCCTCGAAGAGACTTCCTACGTATCCCTGTGGCAAGGAATCAATGTCCGTGTAGTTCTAAGGAATGATGGGACACTAGAAGAGGTGACCAACAAGAGTGGACGCGGGGATAGGACCTAGAGGAAGTAGAACCTATGGGTTAAGGCATGAGCTTCTTGAGACACGTGGGCTCACGGGAGAGATCGGGATTAGACATGGGTGTCAGGCTTGATCCTCAGGGAGGTTTCCTATGGAAACTCGTGGCAGGGAATCAATGTATTCATAGTTCAGGTGGACGATATAGTTTAACGTCATGCGGGAAGAGAATGGGGCTTACACCCTAAGGTAGCCCAAGGTGACGGAGAACTGACGTGAATGGGGACTTGAGGTTCAGATGGATTGGGCCTTACACTCTGAGGCGGTCCAAGGTGGAAATGGGGCCTGACACACCGTCATGAAGAGGGTTGGGGCCGGTGGTTTGTTGGGCATCAACCTCGGGGAGGCTTCCTATGTACCATGCCTTAGCATGTATCAATGTGCCCATAGTTTGAGATGGATGGGGCTTACGCTTTGAGACGACCCATGGTGGTGGGGCATGAACCACGTGAAAGCTTCCTACGTACCATGCCTTAGCACAGATCAAAGTCCCCATAGTCCATGATGGATGGGGATTACGCTCTGAGTGTTCCCATGGTGGTGGGGATTGAACCTCGTGGAGGCTTCCTACGTACCATGCCATATCACAGATCAAAGTCCTCGTAGTTCAGGTACATTGTTTAACGTCATTCTGGATGGAGGCATTTGGGGATAACGCTCTGAGGCGGTCCATGGTGTGTCATGGTCGGTGCTCACTCTAATCTCATGGGAGTCATGCTTAGTGTGAGAAAGAAAGAGGTTTTAGGGACCTGATGATCAAGTCGCGAAGGGTGTATCTGTGGGAAGCGAAGAGGGTCTTACATGTTGAAAGACCCATAGTGTCGGGACTTACTCTAGGATAGAGGTCTGTGGAGTGAAAAACACAATGGGAGAGGGATTTGGAACCTAGGAAGAGAGGAGGGGCCCTGTTCCCTATCATAATCTCCACGGGCCTTGGCATCAAGGAAGTGAGGAGGAGAAGGGGTGATCCCTCCTATGAAGAAGGCTAGGGGATTACACCAAGGTGGCTACCCTTCCCCGCGGACAAATGCCACTCTAATAAATTACCCCATGGGAGGGATGACCCCACCCCCCCCCCCATTGAGATAAGCGGGCGTGGAGAATATCTGAGGTGGGTGGACCCTATGTTCATGGCATGGGTCCATGTCATAGTTTAACTTCATTTTTTGAGGATGAGGTGCTTTACAGTTTAATGTCATGCAGCTCAAATGTGATTGGTTGGCTCTGCACCCCTAGGACTTACATAACTGGTTCCCTTTTCCCATTGCTGAAGGAAAAGAATCATCAGGGCCGTACTGAGGGGGTGTCGTAGGGAGAACCATCGAGGGGACCATGTTAGCATGGCTATGCGAAGAAGAAGTAGTTGATAGCATGCCTATGTGAAGAAGAATGAGGCGACGAAACACAAGAGCAAGGATTTTCCAAGGGACCCTGAAGTTACTTCATACGAGTTGATAAGGAAGTATGGGAAAACCATGTATGATACGAATGCACGAGGTGCATGGGAAACCTACAGTTGGCACCCGGAAGGAGGGAATCAGGTACTCGTGCATAGGGGGGTTCCCCTGGAGTACCGAGGCGAAGGGCCCCGGGGATTGCGCGCAACTCTCAGAGAATCACTGACGAGACCAAAGGTTGGCAACAAGACTGGGATCTACGGTCCGGAGGCAACTTTACTAGTGAGTGGGCTTGGGTGTAATGGTTCTGCCACACATGCAACCAATTTGGGGCCGAGCTGTGGCACATTGGTCTGTTCGAGGCGTTGTAGACATCGCAGTTCCAGTTCTACTGCCAGCCTAAGCTTGGACCATAGCTATTCAGTCGGTGGTCCCCTAACACCAACACATTCCATCATCACCATGGGGATTTCGGCATTATCCTCTGGGACATCCACTACATCAGAGTCATCCCTTTGGAGGGCCATCAATATGACAAGTTCCTCCCACTGTTGAATATCTTGGGAGACAGGTCTCAAACCCCCATACTGACGTGGCACCTGATGGAGTTGTCCAAGGAGAGGCCGAAGGTCAAGGAATTCCTTAAGTACATTGCCTACAAGGACTAGTTTAGAATGTTCATAGAGAAGGACCCAGAGGTCAAGATGTCGGGGTGGGGAAAGCGGTGTCCATCTGCGGTTCAGAGGAGCAAGAGTGGATCCTACTAGAGGATCTTGGAGGCGGGGCAATACCAATCATGGGGATACATCAACAATGAAGCCTAAGACCCGAATGTACCATATGCCGGATTCTTCACCATGTTCCTGAGTGGGTGTCTCTTTCCGGTACTGAATTCAAGGATGGAAGTCCGCCCTGCGACCCTGGTGATGTCGTGCATCATGGCTTCCAACAAGAAGTCCAACCTAGGGGTCCCTGTGATGGTTCAGTTGTACGCCATCTTAGTGTGCATCTCAAGAGGGGGATTTCCTAGGAGATTTTTTCGGCCCTTTCCAGATCTTCCACAGTTGGGTAGAGGCTCATTGTGGTGGCTACACCTTCCCAAATGCCATCCGCCCCCGGGCAACAGCCTGCGACCCTCTCTGCTAAATATCTCCAGGGTCATGCCAATGATGCTCAATGAGGAGGGGGTACACATCAGGATTGGTATCCATGCCAACTTCTCCATCATACCATTCGCTACCCCAATTGGTCAGCTGGTAGATGACGGTTAAGGCTCGCTAGAGCATAAAGAATACTTCCAAAGCATCATATGTGGGGTACTCGTGGCTCAGATTGATGAGAAGATTTGCTGCGAGCCTTATGTGCCATCCCGGTTTGCTAGGCAGTTCAGATGCCTCCATCGAATTCCAAAGAGGGTATACACAGATGTCTGATAGGAGAGGCATCCCTTTTTTCTTCTCTAGCTATGGCTGATGTTCACAACCTATGGATCCGATGACATCATTACTTTTCCTCCCACTGGAGCCGACGCGGGCCTCTCAAATGAGTATGTTGAACATTGTACCATAGCATACCCTGAGGGGCTTCTGCGGAAGTGTGTTTGGAAGATCAAGGTTTTCAGTGTAGAACCTCGGCGGGGAGAGAGCAGGTAGGGTGCTACTAGATGAGGAGAACCAGAAGTGCCCCGGCTAGCTGGGCATGCACAGGACGGGACCTCAGCAGCGCGGGAGTCGCATAGCATGGCCGCACCCTCGTTGCATAGAGAAGGATGGCCCCACGGAGCGGCCAGAGAACTTCCTGGGAAGAAAATAAGTTATTTTCTTCATCCTTACTAAGACGTCGTCTTCCCTATTCTATGGTCATCCTGGATAACCTTGCGGCAGTAAATGAGTACGGAATCCCTCTGGTAGACAATAATGCGAGAAGGGATCCAGCTGCTAGAATTTGGGCTTGTCCCAATCACTGATAGAGTGGACTTACACTGGTGGCATGCATACCTAACAGCCATGGACACATACGCATGCCAACGAGGTCAGCATGTAGATCCACCTCTCTTGGTAAAGGTGCTTCTCGACCAGGAGCATGATTAGGAGAGGATTTCATCGGGGGAAAATGACGGTGATGAATTGGAGGGCGACGAAACAGGAGAGTGGGCCGAATGTGAAGGAGATGGAGAAGGAGAGGGAGAAGGGTAGTTCGAACGTAAAGGGACGCATGGGGCGTCCCACCAAGGGTGTCTCCGGGAAAGTGGCGAGATCGCCGGCTCCGACATGTATGTAATTGAACTGCTCGAGGTAAGCTTCGTCCCTTATCTTCTACTATGTTATTTTTCCTTTTAAATCCTTTAATCCAATTTTTCCCTCTTACATAGGAGCATATCGGAACTGACCAAGCTTCAATAGACGAAAGAGGGGAGGAAGCATCAATAGGGAAAGGTGGGGCACCGACACTCAATATCGAGCTGACAAGTGGTGAGGGATCCCCTGCCATGATAGCTGCTACAGCGGCCAGAGCACCAGAGGCTGATGGCTTGGGTTCCTGTAAGTTACTTTCTTCAACACCGGTACTCACTGTCAGAGGACTCAACTAATTAGGGTGCTCCTTGTCTATACAGTGATCTTAGCGCAGGAGGCTTGTCGGGATGCTGAGCCTCGGCTATTTGTTAGCAAGCTAATGGAAAATGTGATACCCCTTCTAGAACATGTCCTCCATACCGATTTTTCACTGAAAATTAGTGACCCAGGAGCAGTGGACATAGAAGTGCTACTGGAGGGGCATGATTGGAAATTAACGCGAGCACTACTAGGGCCCAGGAGAGAGAGGAGGGTCACCTAGATGCTAAGGAGCCTATTCCCATGGGAGGAATCTCTATGGAAGACCATGTTGTTTCCCTTTTGGCTATATTCCCTATCTACGGGCCTGCTAATCCCAAATAATTTGATGATTCAGATTCAGAAGTGGCCGAGGAGAGTCGGATGACATGACGCATGAGATGGAAGTGCATTCGACACTTTCTCAATCATCCCCAGGGGGAATGGATGAAGTGGATTGGGTACACACCTGGAAGCGCATCCTGTGTCCTGGAGGGGAATATGCTCAACATCTTCATCTGACGTTCCACGAGTACATGGCCGAAAAGTTACAGGAGAGCAGCTGGCGCACAAATTTCATTCGGTGCCAGGAGGAGTCAGGGAGTACCCGGGCATTTCTGAGGGTGGCGCAGGAGTTCGGACGCCTCGAAGAAAAGACGAAGGAGCAGGAGGTGTTCATTGCAACCTGCTCTGAGCTTGTGGATCAGTTGAGGGCCCAGCTAGAGGATGCTCAAGATGAACTCATAGAAGCGATTTGTCAGGTGATCGAGCACCAAGCTGAACAGGCGCAGGTACAGGCCAGGGCCAACAAACTGCGCTTCATATCTACTGATGAAGAAAGAGTTCTCAGGTGAAGGGAGGTAGTCCTGGAGGACACAAGCCCAAAGGTGGTGGTGTTGGAGAGGTCTATCTTGAAAGCGGACCCTTAGGGGCCCTGTTTTGGCCACACCTATACACATGTCCCACTTTACTTCTTTCTTTTCAATCGAATTGTATGTATAGGCAAACTTACTTACTTTACCCATAGCATAACATACTCGTCCCTTTGGCTTAACATGCTCAACCATAATCCCGAAATAAATAGCAATCCATCCCTAAGCTCACGTGAGCCGTGAAAAACAAAGGAGGCTCGTACTACCAATTAGTTCGATTGTGGGAGCATCAACCAGGCTTCAGGCATTCAAAATTCAAACTCATATTCCTGAGGAGATAAGGGAGGCCCAACCAAAGGTAGATCACCTCAGACTGATCAATGTATCATCTTCCAAAAGTTCTCTAGTGCACGATCAAGTCAATGATAGAGGCATTAGAATAAATACGAACATAGGGAGATGAAAAAGGTGAATCACGTTACCCAAATTTGAAACACTATGGGAGGGGCGTGATGATGGAGGATAGCTGTTGACCGTGGCTAAAATACATCATCCATATCACATTATCCTGAAATGGGGACAACAAATGAGGGATGACTGCTAACCATGTTTGCAACATGGGGACTAACTCAAATATTGTCTATCTGTCTTCTGGTACGTTGGCCCAGGACAGCAGGCGAACCATAGGTCGAGCATCCATACTATTAGGGGGTCCCTCCAAACATGACTAGTCTTTCGGAACATTGTCCCAGGACAGCAGGCAGACCATAGGTCGAGCATCCATACTGTTAGGGGGTCCCTTCAAATGTTAATGTGGATGAAGATCCGAATAAAGGGGCACGCGAAGCATGGAAAGTGAAGTGGTTGTTTGTTTTCATGGAATCCACCACTCCCAAGATTATGCCACCATTTTGGAGGCACATTAGGCGGATGTATTAATCTGGTCATAGATCATCCCAACTTTTAGACAGGACCTCTCTAGTGAGGGAACTGTTACTTCCCAATGTCTTTATGGTGCATCCCGAATAGGTTCGGGGAAAATTACACAATTCCTCGAGAAGTCAGGCCAAAGGGCCGATAGTGAGGTGGGGATGGACTTGTGATTTCTAGGGCTGGACCCGAGACGAAGTGTATGCGCATTCCTACGTAACCCATAAGAATGGGAATCAAGTCGCAGGTAGTTCTGTTAATGGTCTTAGTTTATGGTATTAGAAATCAGACCAAGGATGGGTATGGAGAGCCGGAGACACATGGTAAGGTGGTTACGAAACCCGATGTGAATGAGGACATAATCCTTACTTACCATGTGTTCCCTGGGGAAGTGTTCCGATCAAGGGATCGAACCGGAAATTTAGGTTGGGCCTGTGCGGATGTTCCAGGGCACTCTTATGTATCTCATGAGGATGATAATGAAGAAATATGTAGTTCTTGAAGGGTGGAATGACACAGTAAGATACCCGTGCAAAGGATGAAAGGGGCGTGCGGATCTAGCCCTCACACCAATAGAAGCAGCATTTGATGTATCTTGTTTGTCCTTTAAGGTGAATGGTTTTCTTTTGTTGAGCGACCAGCCTAGGGTAGAGATTCCTGGCCTCGCCACAAAAATCCAGCCGCATAGGGGCACTGACAAATGGTATGGTAAATGAACCATACCCAATGTGATGCCCTCTATGATGAGGTCATCACAATGTAGTGCCGTTTTTTGTTGTGTGTCCGGGACGATATCATCACAGTTTGTGGTCATGTGGTTGGACCAAAAATCAAAGTTTAAGTTCATATGTCTTGGACCTAGGGGAGTGCGCACGATGTGACAAAGAATACCCGGCATGGATGAGGACATAATCCGACACCATCACCATGTGTGATTCCGGGAGAGAAGCCTCAGGCCAAGGGGCCGACAAGGGTCAGAGGATAAGGGGAAGTAGACACTAGACTTCAGCTGAGTTGGGCCCAAAATTCCATTTCTGGGTGACCCCACGTATCTCATGGGGATGAGGGTCAAGCTGTGCATGGATATTAGAGAAGATCCCAGCCTATAGTCTTAGCGCTCGAATCGAAGGAACCCCGATAGACGCCATATAACAGCTTTGTCTTCCTGACGTTTGGAGGTGCGCTGAGGGTTAGTTCAATGAGTGTCAAGATTCCACTTGGACATGATGGGGTGGAACATAATGTGAATCACACAACCAACATTCAGGTCCTAAAGGGGTTGGTGTGACGATAGAGGATTACTGTTGACCATGTTCTCAACATAGAATCCTGTCGTGTTAGCCAGAAATGGGGACAAAAAAATGACCATGGACCACTGACCATGTTCGCAACATGGTATTTGTATCAATTTTTTGTCTGATCCCCTTTGGGATGTTGGCCCGTAACGGTAGGAGAGACCTTAGGCATTTTATGCAGGCCATTTTTTGGGGGTCCCTACTGATGTGAAAGATAACGGGGGCCTGAATGAAGGGGAACACGAATCTTGACAGGTGTAAAGAACATTCCTAATATGAATCTGACACTCCAGGTACTAGAAAAGATTACATTGAACACATTAGTGGACCACTGAAAAGGTTCAAGGGCTCATTTTGAGAGTGGCCAAAATATGGCGGATTCCCGGGAGAGGGGGCGCATGACATCAAAAACCCAGGACCACACCAACATATCTCCCTCGTGGAGAGGGATAGGCCAAGAGGCTGAGGTGACCGGGAGATCGTGGGATCCCTTAATATATGGGGTTAGACCTGAAATCTGGTTGTTTATGCGGTCGTACCTATCCCATAAGGATGCGAATCAAGACACACGTAGTTTTAGAAGCACAATTTATCGTCATGTAGGATGATGAGAGGCATCTCATTCGGGGATGTGTATGGCACAACGAGAAATCCGACATGAATGGGGACATAGTCCCACAAAAAACCAGACAATCTGGATAGGACTACGGCTAGAACCCGAGAAGGCCAAAGGGAATGAGGCTGGGCCTTGGTCAGGAAGGCCTAACTAGCTTGCAGTTTATCATCATGCATGATGAGTGTGTATTTTAAGGTCATGAGGGACCATAGGGGCCCGAATGTAGTACCAAACACAGTTTAAGGTCATGCAAGACCAAATACAGTTTAAGGTTATGTAGGACCTGATGCAGTTTAGGGTCATGCGAGACCAAATGCTCAGGCAAAGTACTGCTTAAGGATCTTGGCATTGGTGGGAGGAGTTATAGGCTCACCATCCATGGTCACCAGGGAGTATGATCCATTGGGATAAAACTTATGAACAATGAAAGGCCCTTTCCATTTGGGCTCCAACTTGGGTGGTTTTCTGCTGGGGATCATTGGCACTCTGAGGGCCAATACCAAGTCACCATACAGGAAAGAGCAGAGGAGAACCTTCTTGTTGAAAGCTCGAGACTTATTGCTCTGGTGCCTCTCTAGGTTGTGCAAGGCATGAAGTATATTCTCATCCAGTGCTTCCAATTCAGCTAGATGGATTTCATCCACCCTATCCAGTTCTTGCTGGTCATAGACCGCTGTGCACAATGAAGGAAATTGAATCTCAATGGGAAGGATGGCCTTCATTCCGTACACTAGGGAATATGGGGTCCCCAGGATGGAATTACGGGTCATCGTCTGATAAGCCTAGAGGGAGTTGGGGAGCTTATCCAGCCAACTTTTCTTGTTCTGAACAATCATTTTATGAAAAATGTTATAGGGGGTTTTATTGAACACTGGAATCTGGACATTTTCCTATGCGTGATAGAGGGAGGTATGGTTGGAGCGAATGTTGTACGTGGAATACAATTTCTTCAACTTGGTTTCTTGGAAGTTGGTGCATTTATCGTATAGGATGGCATGAGTAAATCCAAACTGATGGATGATATTGGAACTCACGAAGTCAAGGATATAATAGGCCTTGACTTCCTTGAGTAGAATTGCTTCCTCCCACTAGGAAAAGAAATCTATAGTGGCCATGATAAATCGGCATTGGAAAGACTATGCCGGTGGGTATGGCCCCACGACATTAAACCCTAGACTGGAAAGGCCCAAGAGTACTTGGTGGTATGGAATGGCACTGGTGACCGATGAAAAAAGTTACCATCAAATTGGTAGGCATGTCACCTCATGGTGAACTCGATGCAGTCGTGGATCATAGAGGGCCAAAAATACACCAGTCTCCAAATTTGGTGAGACAGTTTTGGCCCAGCCTGATGGGAACCACAAGAACTGTCTTGAACCTCTTGCATGACCTATGGAATCTCTACTCTTTGAAGGCTATGGATTATAACACCATAAAATCCGCATTTATAGAGGATCTGTTCAGGGATGGGACAGCTCTGAAGGGTAAAATGCAGCGTGCAACGTCGGATTTTCTCATGCTCGGCCCAGTCTGATGTGAGATTACAGTGTTGGAGGTATTCAACCAAGGGTGTCCTCCAATCAGAAACTACTTTGATTACCACATCTAAATAATCTGGGGTTCCTGACGTAGGGGCACCAGCATTAAGATGGTTTATCAATGGGTTGTCATCATCCTTTGGGGTGACGGGAGCAATGACTCTCTGGTGCACCACATGGATAATCAAATCATCCTATTCGGGCTCTTCATGTGACCCAACCAGGCTGGCCAAAGCATCTGCTCAACTATTCTATGACCGAGGGACACAGATAACCTCTGGACAAGAAGGGAACTAGGCCATTAGCCATAGAGTGAGGTCTTTCAATGATACGACCTATGGCTTCCTGACAACATAGTCTCCATTTACTTACTTGATGACCAGCTCGGAATCCCCTTTCACATTCGAAATGGGGCACATTGATCTCAACAGCTAGCTCGAGACTAGTAATGAGGGCCGGATACTCCGCCACATTGTTAGTGATGCCTTCAGACAACATGAATGAGTATGGAAGAAAAACTTGCTCTGGGGTGATGAAGATGATACGCAGGCCCAATCTATTGAGCCTAGGATCATTGAATCTCCAACTTGTTGGGCTCCGAGAGGCACTGTCAATGTGCATATGCCAACATGGAATGACTTGATCAACTGAGAGGACTGCCTCATCGGGAAAATATAGATCCAGATACTGGTCTGCAGAGGTTGTATGGGAGGTTTTAAATTCTGCCAATG
This sequence comes from Viscum album, assembly GCA_963277665.1. Taxonomy (NCBI): domain Eukaryota; kingdom Viridiplantae; phylum Streptophyta; class Magnoliopsida; order Santalales; family Viscaceae; genus Viscum; species Viscum album. Next base: position 1,830,374,381 of record OY728131.1, read on the forward strand.
CCTACCCTTTGATGGCCTTCTGGGAAACGAACCTGATGTCAAACTACTAGAGGATCACTGCCCACTGCACCAGTTAGCTAGTCAACAAGGGGCAATTCAAAATATACTTCAGCAGGTCTACTCGAGAGACCAACTGTACCTCGTGGTGCTGCAGGTAATGCCATAACATTTTCACAGCAAATACGAGCGCCAAGCATCTTTTCTCGATGGGGGAGTATCTTCCCTCCGTATCAAAGAACACGCGGCTAAGGTAGTAGAGGCTATTCTCTTTCCCCTCGTTGTTCTTCTGGGTGATAAGGGCACAGAGAGATTGATACAGGGTAGTGATATAGAGAATCGGTGGCTTCCTGGAGACAGGTGGCATCAGGACTGGAGGTTGGAGTAGGTATTAATTGATTTTATCAATGGTGGTCTGGCACTCTTTGTCCCATTCATAGGCAGAGTCTTTCTTCATGAGTCGGGAAAAGGGCTTAAACTTGCCAACCAGATTCATGATGAATCGATGTATGAAGATTAAGTGGCCTTCGAGAACTCGAAGCTCCCGAATATTTCTCGGGGGAGGCATTTGGTTGATGTCCTTGATCACCTTCGGGTTCATCTCGATGCCTCAGTACCTGACAACAAAACCAAGAAACATCCCAAAGGTGACCCCGAAGGCACAATTCAACAGGTTCATCTTTATGTAGTGGGAATAGAGGAATCCAAACACATTCTCAATATCCTTGATATGGTCTTGGAGCTGGTGAAATTTGAACACCAGATCATCCACATAGCACTCCACCAGAGTCCCGAGGATCGGTTTGAATATGCGATGCATGAGCCACTGATATGTGTTTCCTGAATTCTTTGGGCTGAAGGGCATAACCTGGTAACAGAAAGTACCTTGGGGATCCCTGAAAGAAGTAGACTCCTCATCCTCGGGGCCCATCCAGATCTGATTATATCCCGAGTAACTGTCCATGAGGGAGAAGGCTTGGAACCCTTCCGTAGCATCAATCAACAATTTTGTCACTGGAAGGGGAAAATCATCTTTCAGATAATGGCGGTTGAGATCACGGAAGTCGATGTAGACTCTGATCTGCCTATTTTTCTTCCTGACTGGAATGATGTTGGATAGCCACTTAGGGTACTGAACCTCCATGAAAAATTTTGATTAGATAATCTTGTCAACATTGTCCTCGACCATGGCATCGTGAGATAGATGCATCATTCTGGGAGGCTGCCGGAACCCACGATGGCTTGCAGGGAGACTGAGGCGGTGGACCGCTACATGAGGATCTGGTCCTAGAATCTCTTTGTAACTCCAGGAAAACACATCACGGTGTTGTTTGAGGAATTCTACGTACCACTGCTTCTCCTCGAGGGGCACAGCGGTGCTGATCAATGTGGGTCTTGGATTGGCCTTGCCTCTAAGGATCACCTGTACCAACTTGTCGACCATGGTTGAGACGCCTTCCTCAAAGACCAGGGGAGCATCTTCTATATCTTCTTCTCCACTTACGGAGGTATCCTCCGTAGGGGGATCTTCTTCTGAACTATCACACCCAGATGGGAGGCTGCTACCCGCTTGTGCGGCCGAGGTCATTACATCGGGGAACTCTGGTGCCACTGAGACCATGTCTATGAAGTCTTTCGACACAATCCCATATGTTCTTCATCCTAAGGGGCCATGCTTGATAATATCAAAGTAGTAGTGGTGCGTCGGCCGGAGTCGACTTATCCCAGCCCGATGAAACAGACAAGTGTAACGAACTACCATTTCCATGAGTCGGACATCTCGATACATGATGAGAGTGTACGGCTCCAGGATCTCTGAAGCATGGTTCATATAGGAATACGAAGTGATCCTCCGATGCCTCCTGGACCTGGGGTCAGGATTCCCCCTTGTCCTAGAAATGACAAAAAACTTCCCCATATCAGGGGTTGTGGCCTCCAACCGATGGATCGAGAAGAAGTAGGCGTCATTCAGGCCTTTCCAAGGGTCAATCGTAGCGGTAACGGGCTAAACCTCACATGCCTAGACTTGCTTATCCTTGCTCTTGTAATAATCGGCATCCAAGTATTGGGATTTGAAAGAGGATAAAGGAGCTGCATCACCATGGAGTACGCCTACTCGACCATTAAGGGAGTACTTGAGGAATTGGTGATATGATGAGGGGACGACCGCATGTAGATGGAGCCATGGAATACCCATCAATGCATTGCATGCGGTGTCCTTGGAGACAACCATGAATTCTGTACTGGAAACTAGTCCACCAAACTAGGTCTTCACATAGATCTTGTCGAACGGGGTCTGTTATGTCCTATCATATCCCCAGATCCTTAAATCAGAGGGAGTCAGATCATCCTAAGATAACCCTAGCTTCCGCAATGTCCGTGTCGGGATAAGGTTGATCTCGGAGCCAGTGTCAACTAGACATCGGCAAACCTCCACGCCATTGAACTGTCCAGCGATATACAGCGGGTAGATGTGCCCCGGTATGGGTGGGTTTTCATTTTAACTAGAGAACGAGATGACGGCCTGACACTCGAGATTCTGAACTGCTTCAGCAGCGAAGGCTTCTGCCGATGCTACCTCCGTCTCAAACTAGAACGGGCTTCTTAAGGCCTTATCAAGTGCTTCATGCATGTCTAGTAAGAGGAGAAGGTCATAAAGGATAGAGAGCCATTCTTGGATGCTGGATAGGTGCTTCAGAACATCATACTTTTGCGCCAAGTGCAAAATTCTGCTTATAGGAGCCTGCTCAGCGACTGGAGGCATGGTGGACCCTGCTGGTTGGACCAGCGGCTGACTGGTACTATGGAAATCCCACTGCTCACTAGTCGATGCTCAGAAAGTAGCTATCAGATGAGGACCAGGAGACTAAGATTTTCCTGTAGCAAGACAAAGCTGGTCACGATACGGCTGAAGTGGATCTATTAGATCCAGTTACACAAACAGTGGCATAGGAGGGCATGTCAACACCAAATGAAAAGGTTATGCATGGTGAGCTCTGCATTGGACCTGCTGTCTGGTCTCAGCGGCATGCACGACCTAGATGGAGGTTCCAACTGACGTGCCCCAGTAACCCATATGGTCGCGGTTCTGACGAAGTTGGAATCGGTTGGGGATATTGGGGGGGTTTGTGTGGCTCTCCCCCTCGCCAGGAGTCATATAGGGATTTAAAAACTCAACGGTGTTATCTGAAGTGTACCCTTGACTGTCACATGAAGAATCATCCACCACTGTGGTGATTCTGGGAGGGATTCCCATCTCCGAGGGCATGAAGTCATCGAGAGTGTGGGACGACGACGGAATTGGCGGGGCAGACTACTTCTTCTTGTGTGGTTGATGCTAGTTTTTTTTTTGGGAAGAGGTCGATTGAGATGATGATATAGAAGTGGTGGTCGCAGCTTCTAAAGGCTCAGGCTGATTCAAGCGTGCACAGATAATTCCATGGGTATGGGAGACCATCCTGTGAGCCATCCAGTTTTTATACTTCCAGGACCTGCGGTCAGGAACCTGCAACCATATGCCTCCGTTATCGCTAATGTTATCTGATCTCACAAAGACACTCGCCACTTGTGATGGGCCTGGGCCCAACCTGACTATGTTGTTATTAATCTGGTCTTGAATCTAGTCCTAGAACACAGAGAATTTCATGATGGTGTTCCATAAGATCTAGTGATAAGGACAGTAGTTGGGGTGATCAGTGAGATGCGCCTCTTCCTGCTTCTGGCACTCAACCAGTCGCACGATTCTCTGCTCTAAGGCACTGCGGATGTAGCCGGGGACCTGAGCCTTGTCGTATGAGTAGGTATGATTCCTTCTGTCTGAAAAGGGGGCTCTAGGAGCCTGACCCTGACGGGGGGCCGGTGAAGCTAGCCGAGGGGGCGAAACTTGATTTTCTCGCATAGGCAGTGGCGGAGCGTTGCACGGATGCACTTGTCGATTCTAGGGCGGGCGCTGCTAGGCTGGAAACTGTGCCTGCGGTGGAGGGCCTCTACGAGGCTGCGGAGTGGTGTCTACTTGTAGAAATTATAGCTACTCAGGGGCCTCTATCTGGGACATGGTGGTGGGTTCGGATCTGGAATCTCCCCATCCTAGAATTTCAGGGGGCAACAGGCATGCCTGGCCAACCTATTGTAGAGCTTCCTCGAGGGACTGGGCCTTATCAGAAAAGTCTCGGAACCCTCCACAATAATTTTGAGTGATGAGGGAGGGAACCAGTTCTGTATTGACATTCCCCACACACATCATCAGTAATTTCTCCTGAGTCAGCGGCATGTCAAGGGAGTATGTGAGTCCCTTCCACCATGCGATAAAGTCTGCTACTCGCTCGTTGGGACTTTTATTGAACCTGAAGAGGTATGCGATGTTCGTCTTCCGGGTGGTAGAGATTAAATGGTAAAGGAGATGCCCGAGAAGGTCCTCCCAGCTTGTCACAGATCCAATGAGGAGCTCGTTGTACCAAACAAAATCTCCTCAAGCGTCTAAACAAAGCAACAAAACATGGCATCCTCCTGCTGTGCCAGAATCCCAAACATAGGTCCACTACTCCATTTGAAGTGTGCCAGGTGTTTCGTCGGGTCCCCCATCCCATTTAAGGGGGAGAAAGTGGGATTTCTGAATCCCATGGGTGCCGACATGTCATCCACCCATGCCGAGTATGGCTTTCCATCAAGTGGGACATCCACTTGTCGCGTTTCCAAAGCATCCCGGAGGGCAATGAGTAGCTCCATCGGATCTTCTGGATGGGGGTCCCGGTCCTGACGGGGATACCGAACCACGAGTGAATTTCTGGGCTCTTCAATGTAGTAACCGAGCTCAGCGGCTTGTGGAGTGGTAGGTGGGGTGACCCTTTGGGTGGCTGGAGGAGCCTGGACGGGGTTCCCTGGGTGGTATCATCGTTCAGGAGAGTTCGGCGAGATATTTCGCGCCCTCTTTCCATGGGCTCCGGCTTCTGCCCTGTTAGAGAATACGACATGATTAGGGTTTCCTGGGAGAATCTCCCCAAGGGGTAATTGTTCCTGCCCTTGCTGCCTCGGCCTATGGTCACCGTAGTCAGGTCTCCACTCTGAAATGCATTCATCCAGAAGTTTATTGACTAAATTCTTTTGCTCGGAAAGCTGCTGACACAGCACGACCTTCTCTGGATCCTCTTCCATCTTCTGTGCTGAGGCCGACGGGTCAGAGTGTTTGCCATCTCCAACATGATCTTTGCCTTTAATGACATTCCGGCTATGTACTAGTTACTCGGTAGGCACAGGGAGACCTAGCAGGTTCCCTTACTGGTGATTAATTTTTTCTGATGGTTCTGGTGGTAGCACGTCCTCAGGGGGGCGCCACCATCGAGAAGTACCAACTCATTCGACTCTCCTATCAGATTGGTAATGTTGACAACCACTCTTCTTGGGGGAATTCCCTCACTACTTCCAAGGGAGTCAGTCTTCTGGAGAATCACACTGAAGAGGAGCGCAACATACTGTCCCCGTCCACAGACTTCCATGTGGGGGGTAGCCTTCTCGACAACTTTGCGGAGTACATGGAAACTCTGAACGCATTGTTGCTTGAGGGCCATGTGGTGGCCAGGTGACTTAGGGTTTCAGACCACAGAGAGTGTGGCCAGGTCAACCAGGTAGCATTGTTCACTGATGCCTTCTAGGTACTCTTGGATCCCAGGATAAGTCACCCACCGGTGGTGAAGAAAAATGTGAGTCACCCATAGGGTCTGGAAAAAATTCAAACTCTTCCGGTGTGAGCGGCTCTGGCATACAGAAATTCGATTCTATGACCGGCCAAAACTTCTTAGGGACGTGGCCCACTGCGAGGACTATACAGAAGTTCCCCGTCTCAGATCCAGGGTCTTTCCATTGATTTCCCCACTCGTTAACTGAGGGTGGCTAAGTAACTGGCGGCGGTACTGAGGGAGACCATTGGGATGGCAGTCTTTCTAGTGGAGAATACGATGAACGGGCTGAATGGCCGCTGAATCTTGGATTTTACCCTGAGTGTAAAACCCCAAGCTTCCACAGTACGCTTCTCCTTCAATAATACAATAGCCTGCATTGTACGCAACTTCGAGTTCTAACACACCGAGACTAATCAAAGTAGTCGTTATGAATAGTAATACCCACCTTTTAAAATTATAAAAATTTTATATTTCAAAATGGACTTCTTTTTTGTATTTGGAATATTTAAATTATCCTATGTTGATTTTTTTGTAATCTTCTGAGAACTTCCTATTTTTTTTGAATAGTGAAAAATACTTAAATACAACTTTTTTAATAAAAATAAATTATAGTGATAAATTATACTATTGAATGGTTTTAAAGTATAATTATAATATATTATTACCATTTTATCCAATGGTGTTCATTAGAATTAATTTCTCCTTGAAATTGGACATAAACAATTGTCAATCTTTTGATATATATTCTTTCTTAAAAACACGCTATTTGTTGTGACAGCGGGAATTAATTATAAAATAAATTAATGCAACATATATGTTTTGAATTTTTTAAAATAGACATAATTTTTTAATTTGGAATATCAATTATTTCTTAGGTTGAAATTTTGGCATTCTTCTGAAAAACTTCAATTTTTGATGAATAGTGAAACCACTAAGTGGTAGTTAAAAAACTAATTTTTCGTTTAAATAAAACTTTACCACTTCTATGAATTGAATTTAAAAAATCATACATACATGGTTGTAATAAAGATGTAAAATGTGGTTCAATGGGATTAATATAATTTTTTGGTGAATAGTATCTTTTAAGTTTTATTAATCGCGATTAAAGGTAATTAGTGAAATTTAAGGTAAAATTGATATTATAAAAATATGAAAATATCGTGACACTTGTCATACCCTTATTGGATGTGTCATGGCCGACCAAGAAAATTCATGGGTCAACTTGGGGACCCCATGGAGCCACTTGGGTAAGAAAATGACATTAATAACTTTTTATTTAAAGTAGAAATAAAATTATCATAAACATCTGTTGTTTTACTAAAACAAGTATTACATGGGGTTATATAAGTTAACATTTTCAATATAAATATTCATTTGAAATCTAAAAAAAATTCCTACATCATGGTAATTTTTTTATAATTTTTAGACATTAAATAAATTAAATTTCCCTGACACCGTGATGATGCAACGATTACCTCATTAATTAACAATTTAAATAAAATGATAAGAAAATGTAAAATCTAAGACATACACATGTAAAAACCTATTGTATGAGTATATTTGAAACCCTTATCACCTTATCCTTGAAATATCTCATTGTGGGACCTTTAAAATCTGAAAATCATTTCATAATAATGTAACATTTCATGACTTTCCAAGAGTGCCACTCTTCTCCTCTTATAAAAGGCCCCCACCACTACCTCCTTATTCACACCATAAAGCCATTTGGCTCGGCCAAAATCTGCCCAAATACTCTCTCAACTTCCCTCTATTACTTTTATAAGCCTCACATTGGTCAGAATTCTTCCCAAGGAAGCCTTTGGCTCAAATCAAAAAAGAGTTACCCGATTTTAAGGTAATGTCTTCTCTTATGTTATTTTGTTTTTTTTTCTTCTCCAACCCCTTAAAATCTTTTTATTACATTATTTTGTAACAAAACCAGTATCTAAAATATACTAGGATGTTGTTATGATAAGTATTTTATTTTCACTTACACACACCTCATTCTAATGGTTAAAGAACATATTGTTTCTGTGGGTGGTGAAATACTGCCTCACGAAACGATGATTGTTCAATATTCTTTAAACACCTCTAATGGTGGCCATTAATATGTCACTATATTTATATATGATATAAATTATCCTTATGTTTTCCTTATGCTTCTGTATTTCTCATTTATGGCATACCTTTAGGATTTCCATTATGGGTAAATGCGATAATTTCATGATAGGAAGTGCGGACTACCGCCCCCTCAAAGTGATTTGAATCCATAATTCCATATGTGGGATGTATAAAGGATGGAGTAAATGATATTATATATCATATTATACTGGAATTATAATATACCTTTACATAATTATGATTTCATTCTATTAAATACGAAATTGAAATGAAAGTAGCGTTCATGCGTACGTACGGCTTACCGTCTCCATGAACGGTGCATTTCATTTATTACCTCCAAATGTTACGTAATATTATGAATGAATGTATATACTGTATATATATGATACATATGATATCTACATAATAAATATAATTCTGGAGATAATGGATAATCTACCACATAAACAACTTGTAATTATAAGAAGTTCATTTTTGACTCAAGTACCAAAGATCGACAAAACAACCGTTATTAACATAAATAATTACATAATGTTCATAACATTGTAGTAAGTGATATAAAAGGAATAATTAACTTGAAAAAGTTTGTTAATCAATTAGAAATTAACTCTAGTTTATTATTCAGGAGGTTAAAGAACGATCGAGTCAAGTCGAACATGAGGTTAGGGAACTTCTTAACCAAACTTCTATTCTTTGGGTTAATCTCCTACTTTCAAATTATGTCATGATATTATTATGTAATATCATGTATTTGTACTTTATTTATGTCTACTTATATGGAATACACATAATCCATCTATTTTATTTAAAAAATGTTCTTTTTATGGGACTTCGTCTCAATCTCCATTCATTGAGGCATATTTTGTTTTATACACAAATTTCTTCTATACGGTGTATAAACCCCTATGAATTTTACGTTTATCAAAAGGAATCTTTTTATATGATTCATTATACTAAAGGTAAAAAGGAATTTTTTTTCTTGTCATACGTATGCGGCGAAAACGACTTCTCTGCTGCCGTGACCATTATTTGAGTTTCAGCTTCCTCTACAGGCCATAACTTTTTTTAAATGATTTCAAAAAATAGAGAGATATTTCTCTCAAATATATGAAAATCCAGTGCAAATGTATATGTATTTAACGCAAGCTTAATAATTTTTTCATAAAACCTGACTCTCGAGTGTGGTAGATAGGAAGGGATTGGGCATGGACCCATCATGGCCTGTAATTAGTCGAGCAGTCTCAGAATTAGTTATTTTGTTTTCAAAATCTTGCATAATGTTTTCAGAAAAAAACAGGGGTATATTTGATCAATTTTAAAGGTATGTATCTTCTAAAAAAATTGCATCGGCAGGTCTCATGAGACAAACTAGTGTCTTGGAACGAGGCCTTGACAAAATATTATTTGTAGTCTTGGCACTAGGCTTTGGCTACGTGGTTATGATAGTATGGAATTATGAATTCCATCATTATGAAAGTGGTTATTGATATTGCATGTGATTATTCGACCAGTAGAATATCCATGTGAATAATTAAATGGAATTATTTCATTTTATTTTTCCATATTAGGCTGAAATTCATGTTTAAAAGGCATTTGTTTAGTTATACATTTCCTTAAATGTATATGTTTATTTATGAAAGCTTCTGCTATATTTTTATCCTTACTGAGCATCTGAGCTCACCACTTTCAATGTTTTAATTTTTCCAGGATGTGAAGAAGTATTTTATGAATGACCTGATGGGATAATATGAGGGGATATGAAGACAAGATGTTGTAGTTTTTTATTACTTTATGTTGTAATGTAAAACTTATGAATGTATCTAGTGTTTCCAAGGCTACTAAACTAATCGGTCTTTTGTGACTAGATCTTTGTTATCATGCCAATGTTACGTAACAATGAACCAACTTTGGGTAACTAGGGTCGGGGCATTACAGTTGGTATCAGAGGTAGTTTAGTACTAACCATGGAAGCTAGATTTAGATAAAATCTGATTAGATCACATAACCCTAAGATAGACATTGAGTATTGGTATAGAAGAACTTCTTAGATTTTTGGAATTATAGAGATTTTTTGAGTTTTCTGATAAATACATCCTTGTCTGGATACAAGCAGGTAGAGGCGGATCTATCACAGATGTACCTAGGGGTAAAACCCGAAAACCCCGCTTTGATCTAGACTCGAACGGGAACTGGTGCACGACAACGGGCCATGCTGCACTCTTGGTTACGACACTCCCCGGGGATATGCTTAGGATAATTTTAATTTTAATTACAAACCACTCTGAAGGGTTATCAGTATATACTTTCTCAAAGAAAACATTTTTATGATTATGGATTATATCCATAAATTGTTCAATTTTTGTTAAGTGTTTTACAAGTATGGAATTATGTATTTTGATTCATAAACTAATCTAGTTTATGCCATTATAAATGGCGCCTAGTGGGAGGAATGGAAACCGTATCAATGCACACACTCCATGTAGGGATTTCCCTCCTGCTAAAGATAATTATAATGGAGCTAGTGATACAACTGGTGTTGATCAACTTATCACCATACTATGACAACTCACTCAGGTTATGAATAATAACATTACTCATATGGAGCACCCTGATCCGCAACATGGAGGATAAATTTTAGATTGTTTCATGAGGCAACAACTGCCAATATTTAATGGGGGTACAAATCCATTATTAGCTGAGAAATGGATAAACTCCTTAGAGAAAATATTCCACGCCTTGAAGAGTAGTGAAAGGGAGAAGGTTGTCATGGAAGTTTACTGCCTCACTGGAGATGATGATCAATGGTGGTCATTGATTCAAAATACAAAGGAAGATGAAGAAGTATCAAGTATGGAATGGAGAGAGTTCAAAGAGGTTTTCTTAGAAAAATACTTTCCACATGACCATCAAGCAGATATGGAAAGGAAATTTCTGAGTCTGAGGCAGAAGGGGGATGAGAATGTTGCAAAGTATGAGGCTAACATTACAAGGTTAGCGAGGCATGCTGCAGATTATATACGTAACCCAAGAAGTATGATTGATCATTTCATTGATGGTTTAAAACCATTTCTCCATCGAGCATTAGTCTCAAAAACCTTCTCATCGTACGAAGATATAGTCTCATGTTCTATCAAGACGGAAAAAGAATTTTCTATGTCTTATGAAAACAAAGTAAAGAAAGAGAAGAAGAGAACGGTGGAACAAGAGACAGATAAAGGGAAAAAGTGGAAGAAGGATTTTCCATTATGCGATAATTGTGGGAATAATCACCCCGGTAACTGCCTAAAAGGAATGGGAGTTTGTTATAAATGTGGAGAAAAAGGTCACTAGGCTTGTGATTGCATGGTAAAGAAAGAGGATATCAATGTTGAATGCTACAATTATCGGGAAATGTGGCATTATGCAAATGAATGTCCTAAGCATCAGGGAAGTATACCTCAGAAAAGGCCAAGGGATCAAGAAAAATCTTATGCTGTTACTACAGTTGAAGTGGAATAATTAATGTATTGGTGCTTTTGGACTCAAGGATTATATTCTGGTTATAAGAATAATGTGATATATAAAAGGATTGTACTGCAGTATTTGTTGTTTTGTTTAATTAAGGTTTTAATATGATAAAGGTAATCATATTTTTAGTATGTGACAATAAGAGAAACTATACTTTTTTTGGGGAATCTGATGTTACAATTGATTTTGGAATTTAGAGACCTTTTAGAGAAAGTCTGGACAAAGGTATTTTGGATAACTATAAAGGTTGGAATGGATTAAAATGAACTTTGGATGGAATTATTTAAGGTTAAAACATTTCTGATGATTATTTTTGGAATATTATAATACTATAATTTTAAGAAAAGGACAACCTGTAGGTCGGGGGATAACCTGTCGCGTCAGAAAAAGCTGTAGGAATCGAACCCACAACCATAGTGCGACAGGCCTTTATTACCTACCACTAGGCTATAGGAAGTCCCTAGTTATTACAAAATAGTTTTCCTAATCTAAATGGTATGTGTTAATATTTGGAACCTTATACGATTAGTATATATATATAATATTTTTGAGTTCTATTATCTTTATGAGTGAATGATGAGTTTGTGGTATAAATTATTTGAAGGTTGAAACTCTACTTTTCAAGCATATATATATACCTACCTCTTATTCTATGAATAAATTAATTATTAATCTTTAGGAAAGGGATATTAAAATAAAAAATGTGTTATCCTAATACCTTATGTTTTGTTGAACTAATGATATTTTAAATCACCATAGATTGAAGGCTTTGAGGCCCCCAATTTTACACCTGTTTCTGATTGATGACCTCAATCACTCCCTATAAATATTTACGTATTTCCTACAATTATATGTCTTTAATTTCCACCAATGTTCTCCTATTCGAGGTCATAATTTGGTGGTGACTTTTTCATTTCCCTTTCTCTCTTATTAAGGTAAATTTTATTAACCTTATTTCTGATGTGGGTTTTCCACAAAGGTATTTTCTATTTTCAACCATTTTTTTCAAAAAAAAATTCAAATTTTGAGGACTATATTATTTGAATGAGGGGATAATGTAACACCCCAACCTTCCACAGTACGCTTCTCCTTCAATAATACAATAGCTTGCATTGTATGCAACTTCGAGTTCTAACACACCGCGACTAATCAAAGTAGCCGTTATGAATAGTAATACCCACTTTTTAAAATTATAGATATTTTATATTTCAAAATGTACTTCATTTTTGTATTCGTAATATCTAAATTATCCTAAGTTGAATTTTTTGTAATTTTCTGAGAACTTCCAATTTTTTATAAATAGTGAAAAATAGTTTAAAAAAAACTTTTTTAATCAAAATATATTATAGTGATAAATTATAATATTGAATGGTTTTAAAGTATAATTAGAATATATTTTAACCATTTTATCCAATGGTGGTCATTAGAATTAATTTCACTTTTAAATTGGACATGAACAATTGTCAATCTTTTGATATATATTGTTTCTTAAAAACACGCTATTTGTTGTGGCAGTGGGAATTAATTATCAAATTAGTTAATGCAACTTATATGTTTGGAATTTTGTAAAATATACATCATTTTTGAATTCGGAATAACAATTATAGCTTTGGGTGAAATTTTGGCATTGTTCTGAAAAACTTCAATTTTTTATGAATAGTGAAATCACTAAGTCGTAGTGAAAAAACTGATTTTTCGTTTAAATGAAACTTTACCGCTTCAATGAACTGAATTTAAAAACTCTGACCTACATGGTTGTCATTAGGATGTAAAATTTTGTTCAATGGGATTAAAATAATGTTTGTGTGAATAGTAACTTTTAAGTTTTATTAATCGCGATTAAAGGTAATTAGTGAAATTTAAGGTAAAAATGATATTATAAAAATATGAAAATATCTTGAAACTTGTCCTAACCCTATTTTATGAGTCATGTCCGACCAATACAATCCATGTGTCATCTTGGGGACCCCATGGAACCACTTGGGTAAGAAAATTACATTAATAACTTTTTATTTAAAGTAAAAACAAAATTGTCACAAACATTTGTTGTTTTACTAAAACAATTATTAAATGGGGTTATATAAGTTAACAGTTTTACTATAAATATTCATTAGAAATATAAAAAGATTTTCTACATCATGGTAATTTTTTTATAATTGTTATACAATAAATAAATTAAAATTTTTATGACACCATTATGATGGAGCGATTACCTCATTAATTAATAATTTAAAGAAAATGAAATGATAATGTAAAATCTAATACATACACTTGTAAAAACCTATTGGTTGAGTATATTTAGAACCCTTATCACATTATCCAAGAAATATATCATTTTGGGACCTTTATGATACGAAAATCATTTCATAATAATGTAACATTTCATGACTTTTCAAGAGTGCCCCTCTTCTCCTCTTATAAAAGGTCCCCACCACTACCACATAATTCACACCTTAAAGCCCTTTGGATCGGCCATACTCTGCACAAATACTCTCTAAACTTCCCTATATTACTCCTAGAAGCCTGTGTTTGGTCTTAATTCTTCCCAAGGAAGCCTTTGGCTCAAATCAAAAAAGCGTTACCCGATTTTAAGGTAATGTCTTCTCTTATGTTATTTTGTTTTATTTTGCTTCTCCAACCCCTTAAAATATTTTTATTACTTTATTTTGTAACAAAACCAGTATATATAATATAATAGTATTTTTTATGATAATTATTTGATTTACACTTACACACACCTCCGTCTAATGGTTAAAGAACATATTGTTTCTGTGGGTGGTGAAATACTGCCTCACAAAACGATGATGGTTCAATATTCTTTCAACACCTATAATGGTGGCCATTAATATGTCACTATATTTATATATGATATATAATATGCTTATGTTTTCCTTATTCTTCTGTATTTCTCATTTATGGCATACCTTTAATATTTCCATTACGGGTAAATGCGATAATTTCATTTTCGGAAATGTGGACTACCGCCCCTTCAAAGTGATTTGAATCGTTAGTGCCATATGTGGGATGTATAAAGGATGGAGTAAATGATATTATATATTATATTATACTGAAATTATAATATACGTTTATATCATTATGATTTCATTCCATTTAATACGAAATAGAAATGAAAGTTGCATTCATGCGTACGTACGACTTACCGTCTCCATGAACGGTGCATTTCATTTCTTACCTCTAAATGTTACGTAATATTATTAATGAATGTATATACTGGATATATATGATATATATGATATCTACATCATGATTATAATTCTGGAGATAAGGGATATTCTACCACATAAACAACTTGTAATTATAAGATGTTTATTTTTGGCTCAAGTACCAAACATCGACAAAACGACCGTTATTAACATAAATAATTACATAATGTTCATAACATGGTAATAAGTGATATAAAAGTAATAATGAACATGAAAAAGGTTCTTAATCAATTAGAAATTTACTCTAGTTTATTATTCAGGAGGTTAAAGAACGGTCGAGTCAAGTCGGACACGAGGTAAGGGAACTTCTTAACCCAATTTCTATTCTTTGGGTTAATCTCCTACTTTCAAATTATGTCATGATATTATTATGTCATATCTTGTATTTTTCCTTTATTTATGTGTACTTATAGATAATACACATAATCCATCTATTTTATTTGAAAAATATTCTTTGTAAGGGATTTCGTCTCAATCTCCATTCATTGAGGCATATTTTGTTTTATACACAAATTTTTTCTATACGGTGTATAAACCCCTTTAACTTTTACATTTATTCAAAAGGAATATTTTTATACGATGCGTTTTACTAAACAAAAAAAAGGAATGTTTTTCTTGTCATATTTATGCGGCGACAACAACTTCTCTGTGAACATTATTTGAGTTTCGGCTTCCTCTACAAGCCATAACTTTTTTTTAAATGATTTCAGAAAATAGAGAGATATTTCTCTCAAATATATAAAAATACAGTGAAAAATTATATTTATTTAACGCAAGCTTAAATTTTTTTTCATAAAACCCAACTCTCGAGTGTGGTAGACAGGAAGGGATTGGGCGTGGACCCATCATGGCCTGTAATTATTCGAGCAGTCTCAGAATTATTTATTTTGTTTTCAGAAGCTTGCATTATGTTTTCAGAAAAACACTGGGGTATATATGATCAATTGTAAACGTAATTATCTTCTAAAAAAATTTCATTGGCATGTATCATGAGACAAACTAGTGTCTTTGCACGAGGCCTTGACAAAATCATATTTGTAGTCTTGGAATGAGGCCTTGGGTACGTGGATATGATAGTCTGGCATTATGCATTCCATCAATATGAAAGTGGTTATTGATATTGCATGTGATTATTCGACCAGTATAATATCCATGTGAATAAGTAAATGGAATTTTTTCATTTTATTTTTCCATATTATGCTGAAGTTCATGTTTAAAAGGCTTTTGTTTTGTTATACATTTCCTTAAATTTTTATGTTTATTTACGAAAGCTTCCGCTATATTGTTATCCTTACTGAGCATCTGAGCTCACCCTTTTCAATGTTTTAATTTTTCCAGGATGTGAAGAAGTATTTTATGAATGACCTGATTGGATAATATGAGGGGATATGAAGAAAAGATGTTGTTGTAGTTTTGTATTACTTTATGATGTAATGTAAAACTTATGAATGTATCTAGTGTTTCCAAGGCTACTAAACTAATCTGTCTTTCGAGACATGATCATTGTGATCATGCCAATGTTATGTAATAATGCACCGACTCTGGGTAACTAGGGTTGGGGAGTTACACTGAAGACTGAAATGACCTGGCCTCCATGTCCCGATAGGATGGACCAATTAACTGAACCCCTAACACATACGCAATGTCTTTCGGGGGTGGGTTACGTCCTGAAACTCCTGTCACTGACCCCCAAAATAGATCTGAGGTAAAGGGTCCTTCTGGAGATGATGGTGGATACTACGTGGTTGGCCCCTGGAAGTATGCCAAGTTCTTGTCCTTTAGGATATACCTTCAGAGGGAAGTGGGGATCCTGTGGGCTTCGCATTCTGGGAGCACAAGGCTGATGTGCCTCGGCCCTGCCCCAACCCCTGACTCGAACGAATGAGGGGAGGGCTCCTGCACTAGATTGTACTCTACCTCAGAGTCTGAGAATCAGACTTGCATAATTCTCATCTGGCCTTTCCCAGGATTCCTCTTGCGGTGACGGTGGCATGCTCTACTGCCCATGGATGGTTCTTCAGGGCGGGGTTGATTTCTGACATGGGGTCCTTCGGCTGTACCAGCACCAGGGCGGAGAAAGTCCCCACCCAAGGAGGTCGGGGTGCATGGGGCACCAGGGAAAATGTCAAAAGGGACACGGGGAGGATCTCTGTGTTGGCGAGTGACCGGACATGCAATGCCTCCATGATCGCTATTCGCGGTAGGGGGAGTGACCTCGTACCCAGTGTATTGGTCATGGGAGAGACCCCCATATGGAGTGTTGCTGTCACAAGAAATACCCTCTCCTGGGTTGAAGGTGGCATGGGGCAGACCTGCAAGCCGAGATTTGGAGCAGGGAGGAGGCCCTGCACCTTCTGTGGTGGTGGTGCGGAGTGAGCCGCCGCACTAGGTGGCACTGCTACGGATTGGTCCGTGGTGGCCATCACATGTACCATTGACCGGGAGAGTCGACCAAACCTTCCCGTGGGGCGGTTGGGGCCTCTATCAGGGCCGGGCGTACTGCTTTCCCAGCTCAACTTATGCAGTTATTTGGAGATATGAGTCAGCGGAGGCTCAGGCCACAATAGTTGTTGATGTTGACGACCCATGACAAGTGTCTTCTTCTACTCGCACCCGCCGCTAGCGTCAGGTCAGGTGGACTGGAGCCAGTGGTGCAAGCGCATGGATTACCTGCTCCTCGGCTCGGGGAACCAGGCGGTGGCACTAACGCGGCCTGGTGGGGACCATCATCAATAGTCCTTGAAGCAGGACTCCATTCGGGTCAGCCAGGATACTTCTTAATTCGTCGGTATAGGGGAGGGAGCTGTCGAGGTGCTCCAGGGAAATGCTACCAAAACGATATAACATTGAGGTGGGGAGCAGTGGCTCTCTGCGTGGCCCTCAGGGGCGGCATGGACGGTGAGGCAAAGCTGCCTAAAGATCTATGCAGGCCATATCCATGGTGGGGATGACCCCCTCCTCCTCGTACCTGCGTACAAGGTCATTGATTATACTTCGCTGGATGATATCTGATGCAGAGAGGGGGTGTCGGCACCCAGTAGTCGTGGCATTCGTGGACGTCATGGAAGAGGTCGAACCATGCAGGGTAGCTGCGTAGATATTTTCCCCGCCCCTGCGTCGGTGGGCAGGTGATCGAGCTCCAGAGGCAATGACTTGATTTCGGAATCTGGGAGATGAACTCATTAATACTACTAGGAAAAATAATCAACTATCGGTGCCCCAGTGTTGTTACGTCTTCCATGGTTGGCAAGAGGGATCCACGCTGACAATGTCGCAGAACGAAATGCTCAAAATCCTGACTTTCCCAACTCCTGGAGAGTTTCATGTCAGGCCAGCTCGGTGGGAACTGGTACTGGATGACGTGGTCAGACGACATGTGTATCCACTGTTATTCTGAACGCTACATTCCTCCATTATGTGGAGATTATCTTCACGTCAGGTTCACTATTTTCTGTTTCTAACGATTTCACCGGGGCGCAGGCATCTGTCATGCAGAGGACGCGCTGTTGTTTCCCCGCATTCCCTCTTTCCAAGGCGGGCGACATCCGCTCATTATTCAGGGATGTCTTCTCCTTGATCAAAATGGGATGATGAGATTCCAGTTCTTCCTTCTACGGATTCATCCTCGTAACTCATCACCTAGTCCAGTTCTCCCACATAGAATTAAAATGTGGTTCATGAAGCTCTTCTCGATACCATATCCTCATGGACACCAGTTAATTATGCTGCTTCCATCAGGACCTTCCAAGGGGTCTGATCACATAAGCAACCTTCAGTTAGGAGAGTAGTCATGTTGGGGCATCACTGGCGTGTCTTGACGCTGGGGATTGGCATGTCTGTCTTCTATCCCTTATCACGTGGCTTCTCGATGGCGCGGAAGCCCGAAGCATCCAACATCAAATGTGGGGAATTGTATTCCATTGGCATGTATATGATGTTTTCCTTAGTTTCCCATGTTTAACACAAGGCATGCCGTGAGTTTAACGTCCTACAGAGACAGATCGGACTAAACGAAACACTAGATAGAGTGGATTAGATTAAAGAACCCTCTGGTGGGAACAAATATGTTGGGGCCAATGCTTGGGCGGCTTCCCAAATGCAGTGGAAAGGAATGAAGTGGCATGATCCCACCGGGATGTGGCGGCCCGGGTAAGAATCAGGATGGATGATGGTCTTGGGCTCGAGCCTCGAAGATTCTTCCTACATATCCCCATGGCAGGGAATGAAAGTCCACGTAGTTCGAAAGAATTATGGGACACCTGAGGAGGTGACCCGCGAGAATGGACGCATGGATAGGACCCAGTGGAAGTGGAACCTCTAGGTTAAGGCATGAGATTCCCAATATATGTGGGCTCGAGGGAGGGATCTGGATGAGACATGGGTGTCAGGATTGTACCTCATGGAGGTTTCCTAAGTATCCCCGTGGAGAGGAATCAAAGTATTCGTTGTTCAGGTGTCTGATACAGTTTAACGTCATGCGGGACGAGAACATGGATTACACCCTGAGGCGGCCCATGGTGATGGCGAACCGACATGAATGGGTACCTGAGGTCCATATGGACTGGGGCTTACACATTATGGCGTCCCAATGGTAGAAATGGGACCCGGAACACCGCCACAAAGATGGTTGGGGCTGGTGGTTTGTCGAGATTGATCCTCATGGAGGCTTCCTATGTACCATTCCTTAACACTGATCAAAGTCCCCGTAGTTCGGGATGGATGGGGATTACGCTCGGAGACAGCCCATGGTGGTGGGGAGTGAACTTCGTAGAGGCTTCATACATATCATTCCATAGCACATATCAAAGTCCCTGTTGTTCGGTATGGATGGGGCTTATTCTCTGAGATGGCCCATGGTGGTGGGTCTTTAACCTCGTGGAGCCTTCCTATGTACCATGCCTTAGCACGGATCAATGTCCCCGTAGTTTGGGTATAGATTTTAACATAATACTGGACGGAGGCATTTGGGGATTACGCTCTGAGGTGGACGATGTTATGTCATTGTCGGTGCTCACTCTAATCTCACAAGAGTCATGCTCTGTGTGAGAAACAAGAGGTTGTAGGGACCTGATGATCATGTCGAGAAGGGTAAGTATGTGGGAAGTGAAGAGGGGCTTACGCGTTGAGTGGCCCATGGTGACAGAAATTACTTTAGGATGGAGGCTCGTGGAGTGACAAAGCGCAGCGGAAGAGGGATTTGGAACCCATGAAGAGAAGAGGGGTTTTGTTTCCTATCATGCTCTCTTCTGGCCTTGGCACCGAGGAAGTGAGGAGGAGCAGGGGTGACCCCTCTTGAAAGGAAGGCTAGGGGCTTACACCATGGTGGCTTCCCTTCCCAACGGAAAAACTCTACTCCAATAAATCACCCCCTGTGAGGGATGACCCCACCATCCCTGCGAAGACGACCAGGCGTGGGGAAAATCCGAGGCATGGGGACCCATGCGTGCGAGGCATGAGGCCAGGTCCAAGTTTATCATTATGTGTTGAGGATGAGGTGCTTGGCAGTTTAAGATCCTGCAACTCGAACGATGTGGGTTGGATCCGCACCCCTAGGACTTACATAACCGGTGCCCTCTGCCCCTTGCGGAATGGAAGGCATCGGTGTGGAAGTACAAAAGGGGTGTCGTGGGGTGAACCATCGAGGGTTCCATGTTAGCGTGGATATGTGAAGAAGAAATAGCTATTAGTGTGCCTTTGTGAAGAAACATGATGTGAAGCAATGCAAAGAGAAGTATTGTCTGAGGGACCTTGAAGTTACTTCGTACGAGCTGAGAAGGCTGTATGGGAAAACCATGTATGATACGAATGCCTGGAGGGGAACAGGACACCTGTAGATGGCACCCATAAGGATGGAATCAGGTACTTGCACATCGGGGGGGTGGGGTGGTGCCCTGGGAGTACCGAGGCGAAGGGCCTTGGGGATTGCACGCAACTCTCTGGGGCATGCGCGAAATAAAGGGGGCGAATGAGAAAAGGCCCTGGGCTGGTGCGAAATCCGTGTTCCTTGCGTGAAATAGGGGGGATGAAGTATTGCGTGGGACTGGGAGGAATTGTGCACCAGAGAAAAAGGTGTGCACAAATAATGGGGTGCATGAACAAAGGAAGGATTGTGTGCGGCTTAATCGACTTGCATGCCCAAGAAGGGATTGCACGCAAGGGGCAGACCCTGAAGGGTTTGGATCTTAGTATAAGCTAGGGGGACCTCGTGCAAAGGCGGATCCTAGGGTGACTTGGCATGAAAGAGAACCATACGAGAAGGCCATATTGTGCGCACGTAGAATCCCAATTACGCTCATGAGAGGCGGTTCGAATTCTTCAGCACCAAAAAAGAAGGGGGTCGCCTTTTATTTATATATATCCGGACACGCGGAATTCAGGGCGGCGCACAATAATTTTCACGCAAAGGAGGTGACGTGAAATATCACCACGTGGTTAGTGGGTGCAAAATTATTTTGCACCGGTGTTGGGACCCTTCGCGAATCTCGGGGTGTTCCGCGCAGGAGAAATGTTTTTGTGCGCTGCACCCTTTTTTCCATGCAACGCATCCGGGCCCTCTGGGGTCCGAATATGTCTTCTCCTTTACATTTCAAAACATTTATCTAGGACTTAGACACTTTTCGGCATCTACAGCATCGCAAGCCATAGCTTGGTCCCATTCTCTCCTGCTCCACAACAATCAAGAACCTAAAATCTAAGGGCTCTTTCCCTTATCTATACCTACAACAATATAATCAGTTTGGGCCCAAAAGCATGACCTAAAAAGGGTATGAGACAAAATCCCAGAAGGAAACCACCCTAAGGTCTATGCCTAAAAGTTAGTGAATATATGGCAGGTAAATGTACAGAAAGCAATAAATAGGAAAATACTCAGGAGCAAACAATCCATAGTTTCTAGCATATAATTTACAAACAAGTAAGTAGATCAAATAGGTAACCCTTTGGGTAGTTCTTATATCCTAACCCTTATAGTTCAACCAATAAGTACTAGCAATCCTCTAGGAGGCACACACAGTATCACCCCTCTAGTTCAGTGAAATAATAGACTCTTCGGGGAAGCACTCACCGTCAATTCCCCCTATAGTCTCACATCTTAATAAAGGTGCTCTAGGGAAGAAATCAACATCTCATTCCACCTATGTCCCACGTCAAGGAAATATAGACACACTAAGGAATCAATCAACATAAATTCCCCCTATGGTCTCGCATCGCATTATAAATACACTCTGGAGAAGCCCGTATGTCCATTCTCTATATGGTCTACTACACTAGGTTCCCACAACCTTGTGTAATGTCAGTAAGTATTGAATCACAGAATGGCCAATGTATCCTCAAGAACTACTTTGATAGGCTTCTACTGTATCGCAACCTGAATGAACAATAGTCACACCATCCTACAATACAAGGTATGGGAAAACAACAGCAGTCAAAAGGTAACTAGACCCAACGGTCCAGATAGGCAAGAACATGCATTTCAAAAACTTATAAAGCCTAAAAATTAGCACAAAACACAATAAAATCCTACACTCTATCTACAAGAAAAGAAGGAAATCAATGGGGCTAAAACGTTAAACATGCAATACCCCTTTCAAGGGTATTGGTGGAATTTTCACAAAATACTCAAAGACTTTTTACAGAAAGGCACAAACCACCTACATTGATGTTAGTAGATCGATATATTTAAACCAAGGGGATTGTATCTCCTTGTAACATCAAGGATCTACAAAATTTCTAAAACATTCAACCCATGATAACAAGGAAAAGAGAAGTAATTAGGAAATGAGGTTCCAGCTGAAGATAGAACTCATGGATGTGATTCCAACAAAGTCGACGAAGTTCGATTTGGAGGAAGGACATTCTCTCAGGGGTTCGTCAAAGATCTACGTTCGTTCAGGAGATCTCGGACGAATGAGACCTAAAAGGAGGAATTTCTAGTAGTTAGATGCGACCCTCGCGCGTTTAATGAAAAAAAGTACACGACGTGTAAATTTGGAGTACCCG
Organism: Viscum album; assembly: GCA_963277665.1. NCBI lineage: Eukaryota > Viridiplantae > Streptophyta > Magnoliopsida > Santalales > Viscaceae > Viscum > Viscum album. The sequence goes on from OY728131.1 coordinate 1,830,396,903, forward strand.
GCATGTACTCGCCTTTTCCGTAATCTGCTTTATGCGGCCTCAAAGTCACCCCTATATGGCCGTGTGTGTGGCCATGAAACATCCATCACACGACCTCTAGTGGAATCGGAGTACATGGCATGTACTTATAAAGTACATGAAGTGTAACTTGAAAATTTTCAGATTTTCCTATTTTCCTCAAAAACAACCATAAAAAGAAAACCATACCTGAAAATAAGAATCTGGTTCCTATGCCAAAATTATATACCATTTTAACATAAGTTAATAATTTTGAATGTTAATTGATTGATCGGGGAAATATTGATAAATATTTATTATTTAATCAATACAAGATATTAGGTAAATCAATTTCTCAAATAATTTAAAAAATAAACTTGATATATATGGAATGATTTGGGAATGATATAAATGGGTTATGGACAATTTACAGTATGTCCCTCAATGCATCAGTAGTTTCATGAGTTTAAATTATTTGGAGAGAAACCCTTTTAGTTTATTTCTGTTTATAATAGATGTGTTTCAACCCACATATTTAAATTGTCAAATTAAAGGTCATTTTAGCACTCTATTAAACTATCTCGATCAAGGACTTTAATATAAGGGTTTTATGCTGCGTGGAAATGTGACGTAAAAAAATTTATCACTTACATCATTATGATTTTGTTATTTTTTATCGATGATATTTTTTAATCATTTTTTATTAATGAATTTAATTATAATTTAATAGATTAAATGAATAAATATTCATTTATTTTCATTGAGACATTGATTAATCATTATCCATTTGTTTATATGGTAATAGTTTTCATCTATTTACCTATCCATATTATTTTTATTCCTGATTTCTTCTATTGTACACTTAGACTTATTGATCATTTGTGTTCACCATTATTTTGATTCATTTATCCAGTATATGAAGATGAAATATTAGAATGAGATTCACAGATTTATTGTATATTTATTTTTTATTAATTATGTTTTATTTTACTTTCCCAATGTAATATTGGTATCATTTTGGTAGTTTAGATTTCCAAGTCTAATAAAATATTCTTCCATTTGAGATTTTATTCTTTATATTCATGCCAATGTAATGATAGTTTACACTAGCTTTAGTAAACTAGGGTTAGAGTACTATATTTTGTATGATATGAATTTTGTAAAATCCTTTTGAACAATATTTATGAAAACATAGATTAGAAAAAATATCCTAATGTTATAATTTGAGGATAATTATACAAAAACATTTTATAATATTGGAAAGGTAGATAATATGTGGGTATTCCTTGAAATAAATCCATAGGTAAATACAACAAGAAAACATGGTATTAGAATAGATATATTGAATGGTAATAACTCTAAAAATGTGTATCAGGAAAAACTCGAGCCTTACTTGGTACAAAAAATGATCCTTAGTATGCACATAGTTTGACAATCACAATGAATTTTCATAGAATAATTCCCATTTTACTTGCAGTTCATTTTAAAGTATTATAATAGGCATTGACAATGAATTTCCTTAGTTATACCTTTGACCATTGAGTATCCTCTCTTGAATAAAATGGTTGAATTCTTTACATGGATTCTGTAATTAAATTTTAGAATTATTTTTACCAAGGGTATTTAAGTTATATGAATTATGAAGCATTTAATTATCGTAATAATTTTATAAGAATGTATAAATTTACTATATTTGGAGTGTTGGATACCATAATGGGATTATGAGATTATGGTTGGCCAAACGTCCTAATATGTAAATATCTCTTTAGGTTGTATATGATTATGTAGATTTTGGAGAAATTTATATCAATTATATGTTATATTGAAAATATTATTTAATGAATATTACATTTACATTTTACAGAGATATGTTTATATTTATTGATAAAATTTAGGTTTTATATACAAGAAAATTATTAATCTTTGTAAAAATAGGTTTTATTAAAAAAATAGTTTAAAGACTATCTAGTTATTAACATTATTTGAAGGATTTCCATCTTATTTATTTTTATAATAATATAAATACAGTTTATGAAATGTAAAACCAACATTCTAGGTAACAACACATAAATCTAGATAGGTGGTGGGGCTTGAACACATACCTGAATCATGATAAATGTTCTATCCATATTTCCAGCATACGTGATGTGCTAGATAATATATAATTATTTTTAGTTTATAAATTTTATGAATAAATATTAATGATGAACCAATGTTATCAATTATGGGGTTTGGAGATTAAATTATTAAACAAATATAATTTTTAAAATTTACAGATATAAATATAATTTCATTCATTATTGGTATTAAAATACATTAAAATAATTTTATGTGATATAAAATTAGTTAATTCTTGGATATCCATTTCATAGAGTAAGTTTTAAATCAAAACATAATTGATGATCTACCGAAAAATGAAATTTATCTTCTAAAACTGAATAATATCAAGTAAGTGTATTTCCTTATATATATTTTTTCATTCAATAATTGCACAAAAATAGAAAATTGATTACAAAAATGTTATCCTAATACCATTTTTTTTCAATCATCGGTATTTTCAGTCATTCTAAATTTATGGATTTGAGGATAATTATTCTATTGATCATTTATTTTTTTTGGATTGATGAAATCAATAAATCCATTTAATAACTTTTGATTTTCATTAATGTCTACATTTTCAATTATCACAAATTTTATACTACATAGAATACTATTTATATGTAATTATATGTGTCCTTTTTCTAACTAATTATTTACAATTATATGAATATTTTAATTACTTCTATCACAATGTGCGATTTCAAGAAATTAATTTTTAAATAGAAAACAAGAGTTTTTGAGATCGAGTTTAAATTTCAGGGATGGAAATTATTTAGTGTTGGGGAAATGTAACACCCTAAAAATTCTTAATGAGTATCTTTTATTCAATAGATTGTATGAAAAAAGAACAACAAACGTATAGTTGAATATATCCTATAGGGTATTAATGGTATATATTATATTTTTAATAAATATAATATATTATATAACATTTCATGAACACAATATGGAGTTATCATTCATCACACACTATAATGTCTTTTTATGACATGCGTTACTCTTAAGATAATGTTTTACTGGTCAAAGATATTAAATTAAATCATTATTATCTAATATAATAGGATAACCTTTAGAAATTAAATTATCAGTTATGAATAGGGTTAGCTAACAAATTAAAATATATTATTCAATTCATATGTATCCAATTAAATAAACATTAATATAAAACCCAGTCTAATATAAAATAAATGTATGTATGATAACATAGTCTGGTTATCACAATAAATTAAAATATTTAATTTTATTGAATGATATTAATTTGTTTTATATATATATTATAAATTCATTAAAATATTTTCCATTCATCCAATAAAATTGATAAAAATATATCATATTTTACTATTAAAAATTGTATTTCTCTATGAGAGAAATTTTAACCCCTTTTAATGGTAAAATATTTTAAATAATATTTCTCTAAGATTTATAAATTTTATATGTAAAAACAATTTTCATAATTTTAAATAATAATTTAAATTTTATCTTAGGGTAAATTTTTATTTTCTTCAATGTAGTTTCATTTATTGTTGAATTGTGAAAAAATCTGAATTTCAATAAAAAAATGATTTTTTATAATTTATTTAAGAGGAAAATTATATTTTAAACTGGTATCTATGTAAAATTATATCAATAATGAATTAATTAATATAATTTACTTCTTTATAATTAGTTTAAATTTGAAATTTAATATAAAACAAAATGTATCTTTTGAACATTTTAACATTAAAAAGACTATTCTTCATCCCATCCACGAGATTCTAAAAAAGGAATTTGGTACACTAATTTCCTTGGAAAATGGGAAAATGGCTCCCAAATTTCGAAATAGAATAATTAATATTTTATTATAATTTCAACAAATTTTTTTTGAAAAATATTAGTGAAGATAATTAAAATTATTTATAATGATTAAGTGAAATTATTGATTAACTAGAGAATAAACCTGAAACATAAGGGAAACAATTACCTATAAACATTAAAAAATTCCATTTTATGGCAATATTTTGACTTTATATTCCATTTTAATCTAATTTTTCACATTATTTGATGCACATTACCTTGAAAAATGTGGGTAGAATTTTCTTTTAAATTATTCAGAAGAATGAAAATCCCCCTCCACTAAAAAAAGTCACTCCCACTCCCATTTATTAACACATATAAATCCACATTGGTTATAAAAACTTATAAAATTAATTTAATAACATCTATACCATTATTTTTGATTTAGTGGGGCCTAACATCTGCCAGCACTGGTCAGCTATGAAAATTAGATTTTTAATGATTCATTAATAAAATATTTTATGTCAACTCAGCAAATCGATTTATTTTTATTATTTTTTTAAAGAATCTACGGTCATCACCATAACCTTGGTAATCTTCTAGGATGTAGAAAAAAATCCTCTTGAAAATTGGTGATGACGGATCAAGTGAATCATGGATCATTGTGCTAGTAGAGTTGGATGATTTTATCGATGATGAGAATGCAATAGTCATTCATCAACAATAGATCCAAACTCAAGGTAGGGTGTTTGATCTCATTTTTATTTCTTCTCATTTGAAGAATCAAAAAAATATGGAACAACCAATGAATAGGTTGATTCGTGGTTTGATCGTTCTTATGGGATGGTTAGTATAAGAATGGTTATTGTGAGTTTTGTTACTATATTATTTCATCCCTCAATCTAGAACCAATGGTGTCGAACATTAAAAAAGGATGAGGTTCATTCCTCAGATGTTCTTGATGCATTTCACTTTCCCTCATTCTTGGCATTCTTCCTCATTGGACCATCATGGTCACTAATCAACTTGACATGAGGATCTGAACATGATTGTACCACGAGATTGGGTAAAGATTGACTGTAGATGATGTATAATAGTATATCGAGACCAAATAAGTCCATATCTATGGCCGCATAATTTTTTGGGTATCAGAGGATCCTTGATGGGTCTGGAGAAGGGACCACTGGAGTTTCATTTTCGGAAATGGCCATGGTGGTGGAACATGATGGTGATTGTTTTCGAGTATAATGGAAGATGAAGGGCGGTGGTTCATTTGGTGGAGAAGGCTAGAAGATGGGTGGTCAGTTGTGAAGGCGGGGTACGTGGTGGATTGTAATAATGATGGGTTATGTGGTGGCTAGAAGTGATAGTGGAACCATGTGGGATGTGGTGTGGTGCAACGACATGGGCGAGGCACACATTTTGTGCAGACTGCATGGTCTGAGGAGGAACACAATTAGGGCGGGCCGCATGACCAACTCGGACATGATCGAAGGATGCCACATCTGGGGAACTAACCGACCAGTGACATAGGCCATACCAAGGGAGTCATCCCACCAAAGGCGTACTAGCGGGATGGACCTAGCAGCCCAGCTAGCCGACCGCATCGATCTAGGATAGATTGGACCTGACCAGACTAGGCCGAGTCGGGTTGGCAGGTGGGTTGGTCTAGGTATGGTGGGTCCAATCAGAACCAGACTGTACTCGAGTCAGTCCTTTTGACATAAACGAGCATAAAATTTAAACCATATGTCTTTTTGATGATCATTTTTCATTTTTTTAGACATGGGAAGCGATGGTACTTTTTAGATATTCTAACAATATTTTTGTGAAAGGTTGAATTCGTTTTATTTGGCTTGATGAGTGAGTTCTCCAGGAATGAGAATAATATGAGCAAATTTCTATGCTGAGCTATGACCTTGAGACTACGTGACATATGGAAACTATATTTCTTCTCAAGACTAAGTGTCTCTTTGGAATGATTGTATCATAAGGACTAAGTTTCTCATAATAATTGAGTACCTCATCAGGACTATATGTCTCATCTAGAGTACTTTTCTTATCAATGATGGGTGTTTTGGGGATTATATCAAATAATCTTGTTTGAATACTATAGAAATATACCTATGTGAGCTAACTATGTATCTTATTTATAGAATCCCTCGTGTATTATTTTGTGGCATATTTCTTGTGTTTCTTAGTGGCATTCCTTTGTGATTTCGGGGTGTGATACTGAGTATTTGTATACTCACCCCATCACAGGTTCTTACCAAATCAGTCATGACATGGGTAGAGGATCTATTCTCTGATGGATTCGTTGGTGGACCAGGACCAGGTTGTTGTTGGAGATTCCAGACAGTTGTGGTTTTATTTTAAGACATCGGACAACTATTCTATACATACTATTCATGTCTTGATTTCTGAGGATTAGTTTCAATAATATTTTCATTCAATTTACATACTTCTTTTTTGGATGGGCTTGTATTTTGGCCTTGTTTGCTTTCTATTTTTTTTAACTATCATGATTTATTGTTGGTTTCATAATGGTATAAATTATTGTTTATGTAGTGTTTTACATTTCTAAATGTTGGGCATGGAGATATCTATATGTGTACATGTACTTTGGAAAACGCCTCTCATTTGGGGGATATTCCAACTCAGTACTAGTCACCAGCCCCAAGTCTATTAGAGGTGGGCTTGGGTAGTCATGGAACAGTCTCCTTTAGGATGGTTCATGACATAATTTTCATTATAGTTTCAATTTTTCTATAAAATCATAAATTTTAAGATTTTAGTTTTTTAAATTTACAAAATAAATCCAATTTATGAATTCCTCTTATCTATGTTTACTAATTATGATATTCCACAAATTTCTAAAAAAATTATTTTAGATAATAACTATGGGATTTGAAAAAAAATATTATATTATCACAATATATTATTAACTAAAAATATTTAAATCCCAATAAATTAAATAAATTTTAAATTAAATAATAAAATTATGAAATATGAAATTTTATTGGTATATTTTAATGATGTACAGAAAATTTTTATAACAAATGTTAAATGTTACATTGATATAAATATAACTTTTGGTCTTCTCTACAAATAATGTATTTCCATTGATAGTGTTTTGGGATAAATTTAGTTATTAAAAAAATTATTTAATTCTTAATAGTTAATTTAATGTCTTCAAAAACAATAACCATAATAATTTTATCATATAAATAAATTTAAAATCATAATAATATTATTTTTCTGAAAATGGATATATAGATTTAGATTTTATTATTTTAAAACTTAATCTTCATAACATTAAAAAATTTAGATGATATAGAATTTTTTAAAATTTAAATCATACTATTTAATTTAGGGAATATTATTAATGTTAATTTCATTTCATTAAAATTTATTACAAATGCTTAACATTAATTATCATGAAAAATATTAAATGAAGTAAATTTATTATAACATATTTTAAAATAAAAATAAAATTTATAAAAGCTTTAATTAATTTAAATTTATATATTATTATACAAAAATAATGTTTCCCCTAAACTTTCATCCATTTTGGATCCTTGGGACGCTGAAACGTATATTTTATTATTGAAAAATGTAATGGTATTTACAAAAGATCACTTACATTAACTTATAAAAACATACCACATCCACCCATAAAATTTTTAAAATTACAATACATTCTTCTATTAAATTATTAAATTTTATTGTAACTATCACTTTAACCAACAAATATAATCCCCTTGTAATTAGTTTTTATCCTAATCACTTTAATTTCATTGAGATGTCCATTGAATTATCACATCTTTAATGTATGTTTTATCCCGATATTGTATTTTAATTTTAGTATTACTCATCCAAATATATAATAATGATATTAATGTATTTACCTATGTATCATTATTATAAATATGTTTTTTAATGTTAAATGTACAACCCTTACATATTTATTTCCATCCATGTACGAAAATAATGTAATGAAAATTGTGTGTTTGCACAGTCTACCTCCTCCTTGAAATGACACTTTTTATTTTTCATCACCCTATCTCATGGATAGTAAAAATGGGTTTATTGATAAATAAATATGATATGATATATATAATATTTTTTATTTTGAAAATAAAATATATTATCAAAATTATCTCCCACTGATTTAGTGAGAAATGGAAAAGGTTACCATACGTAAGTGCAGACTACCACCTCCACGATGAAACATTATTCTTTTTCATCATGATTTTAAAAAATTATTGAATTAATATATATATATATAACCTTGAAATATAAATATTAAAAATATAAGTATACCGTTTTTATAATGATATTTTTTCACTTGAGACATTGTATTGCCCATACTCACCCATGTTGATACTGTGTGTTCTTGTTTTGGATGATTCAACCAGCTACACGAAAAATGAATTAAAATGATACCATGGATGATTATGAGAAACTAAATAATTGTATTATTATTTATGATTGATAAATTAATATTCATTTTTGTTATAAAAAACATATCCAATCAATGTAATTTTTTAATAACATGTCTTCTTCAATAACCACATTTATCAAAATGATTCATTATCAATTCAATTACACATAACATAACCAAAAAACAAATGGGATTAAATAATATCCTTTAAAATAAAAATAATTTATATATTATATTACTATAAATGATATATTAATAATGAACATTAAAATAAATAATTTATAATGATATAAAAATTATTATAAATATGAAAAAAAGTTAATGTATTTTACTCATGATGGTTTGTTTTACCAGTAACAAAATTATTTACCTCCTAATTATAATAATAATAAAGACTATAAGTAGTTATTATTTTTTATGAATGTTCTTAAATAAGATATTTTGTTTTATATATATTTTCTACATTGGAAAATTTTCTGCATTTGACTTTGCCGGAAAACATGTTAAGGGTTTTGTTGCCTAAAATTTGAATTACTTTAGACATATTTTGATATAAAACATGATTACATATTTAATAGTGTTATTATTTTATTATTTTCGACATGTATCATGATATTATTTTATTTCGTGATATTAAAATCTTTATTTGATGTTAAACCTCAAATTTTATTTGGATTCATAATTCACAAAGGGTGTATAGTGTTTTTGTGACTCTAATGTATTAATTAGGTCAGAATCAATATTTATTAACAATTATCTTAAAAAATTGATCAATTATAATAAATTATAATTTTATTTTCTCAAAAAAATCTTTTAATTAAGAAATATGAATTCACACAAATTTATTCTTCTTTGTTGATTCTAGTGTTTCACTAGATTTAATTTTGATTAGAATAAATTCTAAAACTTGTAATTGATTTTCATTCCATATCCATGTTTTGACGTCCTTCTAATTTTTTTATTTATCTAAAGAGAACAATTTTTTATCACAAATAATCCTTTTATAACCATTACTTCATTTTCAATCAAATATTTTTTATTATTTTAATACTTATTTTTTTTAAATAAAATTCTGATGTTAAATAAAAAAGTGTTTTTATGTCCATTCAAAAATGAATTATTTTATCTTCGACATAATGTTTTTTATTTATAGAATTATTTTTTAACCTCTTAATTGTTTTTTATATAACAAAATCGTCATCATTTCTAAATATTTTCAAAATGTTCACTAAAGCGACGTTTATTTTCACATCAATTTCTCATCTGAGTATTTTATCTAAAGAATTGATGGATTGATCATCCATTATATGTTATGAGGTTACGATTAGTTTTTTTGAAAAATTTATGTTTATATTAATTAATAGAGAAGTTAATTTCATATGAATAGAATATAACTTTTTTATAGATTCTATAAGAGATTTTTATAGTTGATATTGTGTTACAAACTTATGTATAGATGGTGATAGGTGGGGTAATATATCACCCACCAATGAAATGGTTTATTTTTTTAACTCATTAGATAGTAAGGAATAAATAGAAATATTTTTCTCAGGTACGATTGTTCATTATGGGTTTTATCACAATTTTAGATGTGGATATAATGAGTTTTTCACATAACCTTATTCTTAATGAATTTTCTCACATAAGGTTTTCAGTTCATATTGTTATGCACATTTTTAATTGGTTTCTCATGTAAGGATAAATTATCATGATGCATTTAATTTCAACAAAATATCATTATTTCATGGATGCAACCTGTTTTAAATGTATTCAAAACATTTTTCTCATGATAAAATTTTATATGATAGTTGTTTTTGGTTTTGAGGATGGTAATATATTTTATTATATCATAATAATCACTTTAGGATGATATGTTATTCTAGAATATTTTAGTGTTAAAATATATATTCCTATAAACATTTAGTATGAAATTTATATCCACCTCATATTCTCCATCATGTAATGATATGTCTTCCACTAATTGAGCATCTTAGATCATCTGTTAATTTTGTTACCAATAATCAGATTTTAAATAAGATTATTACAAAATAGGTTTGTATAAATGTTAATAGAGTATAATTATTATTAATTAATGTTATATGTGTTGAAAAATATGATATTTATATAATTAATATCATAAAATTTAAGTATTTTATTTTTTCAGTTTTGTGACTATTAGAAAGATGTATTATTTAAATGATAAGATTATTTTGTTATTTATTTTATGTTTTTATTATGTATCTTTTTATGGTGTCAGATTAGGTTTTGGTTGGTTTTTATGATTAGTTTGTCTAATTTTGTAATTTTATTGGTTAACTTAGTTAATCTACTAATATATGATATACTACATAAGACGATATCCTGAAACATGGTTAAAGCCATTACTATGTACCTTTTCCCAAGTGACGCATAACTATTGAATTACTAAAAGTGTATTAAGGATTTAGTATAGATGTACCTAAGATTAATAACTCTTTAAATAGAATTATGAGTAATACACAATCATCACCAAATGAATGAATATTTTTTCTAACTTCAAACCTAGATGGAAACAAAAAAGGAATATTATTTTTTTGATTATATAATATTTCTATGCCAATATAATGTATTTAATTCCTAGTTATATTGAGATAATGGGATCATAATAATAATATAACCCAACATAATCTATATTGAACTAAGAGGGTTGTAAAATGAACAACATGATGGATAGTATAATTTAATGCACAATAGTTCAATATGGTCATTTCACTAGGTAATACATACTTAGATTAATCTATTAAATTTATATGAAAATTTAAAGATACATTATTTGAAATTATGAGAGCAATTTTGGTTTTAGGGTTTGTTGGGAAATGAGATCCTGAAAATGAATTGTTGGATGGTATGTTGATAATTAATCTTATGATGCATATTTTGGATAAATTTTTTTCAAGTATTACTGTGTAAAATATGGTGGATCTCTCAATTGAATGTATATCATAACATTATGATGGTACCCTGATGTTATTCATTTAGTAAATGATAATATGAATTTTGTGGATGCATTTTATAGGGGCGAGAAAATAAAAATGTATCTAATCATAAATCATTTATAAATGAAGTAATATTTGATAAAATTTCATTCAAACAACTCTGTTTAAGTTATGAAAATAATATTTTAATAAATGTAGTTATTATACTAATATGGTATTGAATTGAAATTAATTTCATTTTGAAGATACAAGTATAATTTGAGATACTATAAAATGGGTATTCTCGATAATATTATTTTCTATTATTTTTTTATTTTCCTAGTAAACAATAAATTTAAAAAATATATATATGTAAATATTAAATAATAAACTCTGTTTATTAATTCAACATATCAAAATTTATAATTAATAATTTTTTTTATCAATTTCTAAGAAGTCTAATTTTTAGACAAGATTACATGATTATCAAAAATTATAATGAATTTATCACTATGAAAACAAAAAATAGAAAATTTTAAAAACATTAAAGAAAAAAATAGGATAAAAATTAATAAAAATACTCATTTTTTATTTTATTTATATGTACAAATACTTTGACATTAATTTTTCGGACTAATGTACGATGTTACTTTAATAAAAATACTTGTTCAGTATTCTGTTTAAATTTATAACTTTCGAGAAAAAGATCAGTTTTAGATTGGATTTTCGGACTCATTATTTTTAATCAAATCACAATAATTAAATATATTTTTATAAAATAATTAACAATTATAATTTTATAATATATATAAATTAATATCATAATAATTTTTTTTTGTAAAAACTTTTCTACAAATGTAAGTTTTTTGATATTATAAATGACATTTAATATCAATAAGTTTTTTTTAAATGTTTTTTTAAAGTTCTAATAATTATATCAAAATTTGAGTAATATGGGAATTTTTTATTTCTCTCATTAACATTTATTAATTTGTTGTGAAACTAATTACCAGAATAAACGAAAATGTTTTAATTTGATTTTAAACTTCTTTAAAAGTCATAAAAATATAAGAATACATGAAGGTAATAAATTTGTGGATATTTTTATTTACTATAACATTTTCCACTATTTCTTTCTATTTCATAAATATGGATCCTTGAAAAGTACATTTAATTGTGTTTAAATATTAATGTTTTTCTAAGTTGGATTTCCTTCACTTATAAAAAAATATAACTTCTATAATTAAAATATATTAATCATAATAGAATTACACAGTGAAAATATTTAATTTTACCATCCTTATAACACTATCATACTGAAATAATATCATGTTCACTTATAATTTTTGTTTTCCCTTTTAATTCAAGAAGACTTCCAAGGAAATATCATGTCTCTAATATAAGTATCAAATCATTCTAAATTTTTCATCTTAATATTATTATTCCCAATGTCATATAAAATAAATATTTTTATTACCACAATATTTTTATAATTCATATAATCTTCCATATTAATGATACCATACATATTGATTCATTTCGATCTATATTGAAAAACTAATTAATTTTTATCAGGTTTACACATGAACTATCGTCTCCCCAAAATGTCATTTTAATTTTTCATCAATTACCTATATAGATGGTATTAATGGTATTATAGATAAATAAATTTTAAATATTTATTATATTCATTTTTCTAAAATGATAATTTTTTATCATCTTTCACCCTAATCAATCTATGAGAAATGAAAAAAATAATTTAGTGTACGTGCGCACTAAAGCCACTATTATGTAATGTATTTATACAAATTTATTTTAATATATTATTTAAATATAATAAAATATTTTCCAATATGAAAAAATTTAGATATATTAAAATAATAATTCAATTATTATGATATTATTTAAAATAGAAAATTGAGTTGACAATACTCAACCATTGTGACAAATTGTGTCCTTGTTTTGGATAGATTAACTATATACATTAAAAATACATTAAAATATGATCATGTATAACTATGTAAAATATATTACATGTAATATATTAATTTATAAACATAATATGTATCATATTATGGTTTTTAAATGTTATTTATGATATAAAATTTATTATTAATATAAAAACATTTACATATGAAATACTTAAAATAAGTAATTGTGAAATAATTTTCACATAACCGATCAAAAATGCATATATAAAAATATAATAAAATTTTAAATTAATATATATTATATATTATATAACCTCAAAATTATATATTAATAATGAACATTCTATCAAATTATGTTTTTCTATAATTAAATTTTTTAGTATTGAAAAATATAGTCAATATTTTTAAAACCAGATGATCATAACATGTGTTTACTAATTAATGTACTCATGTTTAAAAGTCATATATAGATTGTAAAATATTAATATTTATGAGTTTTTTCTACAAAAAAAGATATTAGATCACTTTTTAGTTACACAGTATCTTAGAGTACATTTTACTACAAATGAAAATAAGGTAAATGAATATTTTCCTCTAATATAAATTTCAAGAGAAATGTTTGTGTTACACAAAAAATTTATATTTTAATGTTTTAAATAATTTATATTTTCATTTGGTATCACTATATAATTATAATACATTATTTTATATTATATATGTAAATATATATTTTTCAATGTGGTTTTCCAAAAACAAATTGAAAGGTTGTAAAAGGATTTCATGACTCATATATATTTTTAGGCCATAAGAACTATTATGTTAATATTATTATTCATGATTGATCTATTATAAATTATTATTATGTGTTTTGTGTCTATATCTAACATACTATTTAATGTAATGATTTTTTTTAAAATTTTTAGAGTATTTAAATTTGATTTGTGGAGAATTAAGAGAATTTTGTTGTTTTTGTAGGGATTGCATCATGATGAATATTTGTTATCTCTTATGGAGGGTGATTTATGAATGGATCTTCCAGTAGGGAAATTTATTTTTTGTTTAATAGTTTTTTATTTTAGTTTCACTGATATGAGGTCCTCGTCATTATAGAGGCATATATAGTGTTACTAAGCTTTTTTACCGCAGGGTTCCATGGATGTGGTGTTTTAGTTGTTACTCTATTATGGGAAAAGTTTTGTCATGAAGATGATGTTTTAAGATTAGTTTATCATAGGAGATTTTTAGTAACTAATTTATTCCTGGAAGGAAATAATTTGACAGAGATATTTGATATGGATGTTTATGTAACCATTTTTTGAGTTGCTTTCAATTTAAGTTTACCTATGGAATGGATTTATGGTTTCACTCTAGCCAAGAACCATTTAGATAAAATATATGTGAGATTTAAAATTTGATTTTGGTCGCCTAGTAGGTTTGGATATGATTGTATTGTAGACATGGATTTAATTCCATAGTCAGGCCTTTTTATGATGTTTAACATCATAGTATTCTTGGACATGTCATGGATAAATGATTATTAGTAATGGTATAAAATACCAAACTCACTAACCACGAATCATTCATCTATATTTTCTATCATATCAAGGGTAAACCATGTTTTTACCTTTGAGGGATTTATATCCATTTTCATAGGCTTTCATACCAATTCATGGGATACTAATCCTTAATTTGTTTAAATCATTTTCCCCTTTTCCTTTTCCATGTCTTCAATCTATTAATCACCCATAGAAGAAAATTGGATAGGTATTATGTGGTTTTATTGATTCCTTAATAGGGTAATTATTTGGGAAATTATTTTCTTGGTCGATCGAGGAGATTCCCATTATTCACTAGGTTTTTGGATCCCATCTTAATTGGTGTGTGTCTTGAGTTTGATGTTGTTTTAATATATCAATCATATGATATTTAATTAAAAATTAATTTTTGTTTAATAGATTATTCTATAATTAAATTGGAATGATATTTTTTTGTAAATGGTTTTTAGGGTTATATGGATTTCCCCACGTTAAGGAGAAATGAAAAAAGAATACTAAAAGCGTTCGGAAATTGTTTATGAAATTAGTTTTCCTGAACATGAATCATTAATAAAGGTTTTTTATTCGTATTTTTTAATTGTATTTATCCTTATTATCTAATTAATATGGTTTTTAGGAAATTTTTCTGGAGCATTTCTACCTAGAGACTTTGAGACAGGAGCGGGCTAGAGAGTTTATGGGCCTGGCTCAGGGATCACTATCAGTGATGGACTAGCTAGTCGCTTCACTGATTTGAGATTCTTTGTCCCAGTGTTAGCATGGGATGAGGCAAAAGTATCAATGCATTTCTAGGCTGGGCTAAGGAATCAGTTTAGGTCTCAAGTAAACATCTTCTTCTTGAAGAGGTTCACAGATGTAGTAGATCAGGCACATATCTCGGAAGGAAACCTGAAGGGATCTTCAGGTAGTGGGCAGGTGGTGTCAGTAGGACAGACGAGCAGTGAGGCTATCGAAGGTCGAAAGCGACGCCCTAAGAGCTCACAACATGGAAGAAGTATGCAAAGTGTCTAGAAGAGAGGGTCATCCTCTCAGAGTAGAAATCACGTGTTCTGCTATCACTGCGGTAGTTCGGGGCATACGTGTGGTCAGTGTCCTCAACCTCCAATTGATTGTCGTTCGTGCGCCAGGATGGGGCATGTGCAGAGGTTTTTTAGGAACCCTCAGCAGGCGGGTGAGCATGATGGTCAAAAGATGGTGCCGGGTATGGTAAGGGGACCAGTTTCCCCATATCAGGTGGGAAGTTGGAGCTCCACGAGCCGTACTGGGAGGGGTGGTGGATGTGGAACTCCAGGGAAAGATCGCTCACACCAACAGGGCAGTGTAGCAAAGAGTACTCAGGCTAGAGCCTAGGGTAGAGTGGCAAGCCAGCTTCAGGCAGTTCTGTTTGCACCTTGTGATGGTGAGGCTGGACCATCGACTGTTCGAGGTACAATCCTTAGAGATTCTTCTTTTGCTAGTGCATTTTCTAACACAAGTTCCACACACTATTTTGTCTCTGATCAACTTGTGGTAGCACTTGGCTTACATGTGCAGAGGGTGTGTGGAGTTGTATAAATGGAAACTTCTTTGGGGTGTAGGTTGGGGATATCATGGAGTGTAAGGGGTGTGCCTTGGAAGTCGGTGAGTATCATTTTCTGTAGGACTTGTTCATTCTTGAGATGTCAGGGTTTGACCTAATCCTGGGAATGGATTGGTTGGTGTTGTATTGGGCATACATAGATTGTTACCGTCACAAAGTATCGTTCAGGTCACTTGAGGGTGACGCTTATGTCCACCATGGCGAATGGGATGTTCGAGCAGGGCGTGTAGGTCCGTTTTTTCAACAGATGAGTGTACTCACGGCTCGAGTGGCATGCCTCATGCTTGATAACAACGCAAGAGGGGAGAACTCTGTTTTCCCTCCTATGGTGGATCGATTTTAGGACGTGTTTTCTAAGGAATTCTCAAGGTTACCCCCAAGAGGGATGTTGAGTTCACAATCAATTTACTACTGGGAGCGGAGCCAGTTTCTATTCCTCTATACCGAATGGAACCGGAAGAACTGCAGGAACTGAGGGTTTAGCTTCAGGATTTGTAGCGTAAGAGGTTTATCCATCCTATTACATCTCCTTGGGGAACTACTGTTCTTTTTACAAAGAAGGCCAATGGGTCATTAAGGCTCTGTGTTGACTATCAAAAGTTGAATTAGGTGACGGTGAAAAATCGGTACCCTGTTCCAAGAATTGATGACCTTTTTGATCATTAGAGTGGTGCATCGTTGTTTTCTAAGATTTATCTGAGGTGAGGTTATCACCAGTTGAGGGTGAGGTCTTCTGACATACCGCATACATCTTTACGGAGTCGGTATCAGTTGTTTGAGTTTGTGGTAATGCCTTTTGGCATTACCAATGCACCGGAGGTGTCTATGGCTTGGATGAAAAGGATATTTCATCCCTCTCTATATCGTTTTGTGGTTGTCTTTGTAGATGATATCTTTGTGTACTCAAAAACTCATGACAATCATGCCCAATATCTTGACATCCTCTTGGGTATGCTAAGAGAGAACCAGATATATTCCAATCTATCAAAGTGTAAATTATGGATAAGTGAGGTACATTTTCTAGGTCACATCGTCTCGGAGGCAGGTTTGTCAGTAGATCCAGAGAAAGTGCAGGAAGTTGTATCTTGGGAGAAACCCAAGAGTGTCTCTGATATTTGGAGCTTCCTGGGTTTGGTCGGCTATTACCGAAGGTTAATTCAGGATTTCTCTCACTTGGAAGCACCACTATCAGGCTTGACCAAGAATGGAATCAGGTTCTAGTGGTATGAGGCTTTTGAGAATGCCTTCCAATAGTTAAAGAAGCGGCTGACGACCACACCTATCCTACTCTTACCTAAGCCGTGTAAAAAGTACATTGTGTTTTATGATGCGTCTGGAGTCGTAATTGGGGTTGTGTTGATACAGGATGAACAGGTTTTGGCTTATGGGACATGCCAGTTGAGACCCCATGAGCGGAACTATCCCACTCATGACCTTGAGTTGGATTCAGTAGTGTATGCCTTGAAGTGTTGGAGGCACTATCTGTTGGGAGACCGGTTTACCATGTTTAATGTCTATAAGAGTTTAATGTACATCTTCCCAAAGTGGGATCGGAATCATCATCAGCAATGATGGTTTGAATATCTCCAGTCATTTGACTTTGAGTTGGTGTACATGATGGGAAAGGGAAACATTGTTGCTGATGCTCTGAGCTGGAAGGTTCAGAATTAGATGGTTGAGGAGTCCAGTACTGCATGGTAGGTGATCTCTTTGTCTGCAGAGATTCACTTGGTGGTGCAAGAGGAGAATGGCATGGTCACTCATGCTTCCTTAACGATAGAGTCGACACCTGTGAGCTGAGTTAAGGAAGGTCTGTTAGATGATCCTGAGTGTTTGATCATGAAGGAAAAGATTAAAGGTGGGAGTGATGCTTCGGGAGGAGGTGCTCAGATATCATATGGATGGTCTCTTGAAGGATTTTCTGATGGTGGGGAGCACATCATTTATTTAGAAGATTATCCATGGTTCCAGTGTTGCTTCGGGAGGAGGTGTTGAGGGAGTTCCATACATCCCCTTTAACAGTACATCCTAGAGTTGTGAAGGTGTACCGGGAAATCTGGCGTCAGTACTGGTGGTATGAGATGAAATATTTAGTTGAAGAGTTTGTATCACGATGCCTCACTAGTCAGTATGTGAATATTGAACAAAGCATGCAGATGTCTTATGCTGACAGGAGATAGAGATCCTTTGTGTTCGAGGAGGGATACCATGTCTTCCTACGTGTATCACTCCGATGAGGATTGCAGAAGTTTGGCCTGGGTGACAAGCTATCTCTGAGGTTAATCTGACATTTATTGATTCTCAGTAGAGTGGGTGAGGTGGTGTATCATCTATCTCTTCCCCCAAAGATTCATCATGTTCATAATGATTCAAATTTGCTGTAGTTTTGGAGATACATAAATAATCTGTTGCACACTATTGACTGAGGCAAGTTGGACCT
The DNA here is from genome assembly GCA_963277665.1 of Viscum album. Classification (NCBI taxonomy): domain Eukaryota; kingdom Viridiplantae; phylum Streptophyta; class Magnoliopsida; order Santalales; family Viscaceae; genus Viscum; species Viscum album. Next base: position 1,830,415,677 of record OY728131.1, read on the forward strand.
GATGATGTGGTGACTTTTACGGAGTTCCCAGTGGTGATAAAAGATCAACAAGAGTGAGTCCTTTGTGGATGGTGGATCTCTTTGGTTTGAGTTTGGTGGTATCATGGGAACCTCCAAAAGAGAACATGGGAGTGGGAGGCTCAAATTCATGCTCAGTACTCTCTTTTGTTTGGATTTATTTTTTTTGGATTTCGGGGACGTAAAGCCTTATGGTGGGGAGAATATAATGTCACAAAAATACTATAAATATTTATTTTATTTATATGGAATTATTTCAAGACCACGAAATCTAAAGGTGCTTAATTACAAGGTCAAGACTGCTCGTAATGATCTGTTGTAAAATGTTTTGTTTTAAAATAGATCGCATGAGCAGTTTTCCTAAAAATGTGGAATACCTCATAAACAGGTTCCCAAATCAATAATCTAAGGGAACCATTGCGTTCATGATCGCGGGATTACTCTAGGCACAACATAAGTTTTTTAGCGCAATCCTCTAAAGGGATAACCCAAAAATGGCATAACCGTAAATAAAATAAATAAATAAAATTATTTTATTTTTCAAATTCTTATAAGTCATGAATGGTAACTCAGATTGAAAATCTGAGACCACCGCTATACTAATGTGGGTTTTCATTCTTTATGATGTTAATAACATTGGATGTCGTAGGCCACCTGTAAAATTTAGTTTTTGGTCATGAATATAATGATTAATTGACAATTATTTTATTCTAAAACCCATAACTTCTAAATGGTATCTCAGATTGAAAATACAGGAGTACCGTTGAGCTCAAAAGGGTGTGTTCTCTTTATGTGGAGCCTAACCTCAACTGATGCTAGTTGAGGGTGACTATTAATAATTTTTCTGAACATTATTTCGGGTAAGTTCAATAAATGCACATGCACCATTTTCTATCTTTTCAGTCATTTCTCGGATCGAAAATCCAAGAGTACCATTGAATCCATAGTGCCAAGATTCTCATAAGGGAGTCTTCACTTGAACCATTTTTTTGTGAGAAGAAGTTAGTTTTTGGAATTTTTAACAGTGTAATAAAATAACTATGTGATTATATTTTTTTCTTTCTTTTCCTCCAAATGAAAAATTGTAGCGTGGGACCAGTGACGTGTCATGTCCTTAAATGGATTGACACTTCAAATCCTATATAATAGGGTCATTGAAATTTAGGAAGGATCCTATTAATTGAATCCCCATAAATTTCACAATCGTTACATACCCTCCCACTCTCCTATTTAAATAGAGCTTGGGGGAGTTATTTGAATGACTTCACCAAGCGAAGAAGATCTTGTAAAGTGTCGCAAATCCCAACACATGAAAGATGTAGCTAGTTTCAATGAGTGATGATGAGAAACACCGAACCCCAAACCGAAGAACGATTATTGAGTGTCATCTATGGAGGCGTGTTGCAGGGTTGACGTATACTGACTCATCCTCAATTGCGAGCGTTCTCCAATGATTTCAAGGAAGGGTTAATTTCTCGTTTAATTTCAAGAGTTGATAAATATTTCACCAGCCACATTCTATTAGGATAAAGCGGAGGGAGTAGGGTAAATGAAGAAGGCTCAGAGCCTCTTCCCTTTTTGTTGGATGTTGACTTGTCCTTTACAAGAAATGTTTGGGTTGGACAAAACGCAAGACGACAGGTGACAGCGACGGCCGACAACAATTGACCGTAGAGGATATAGCAGCATGTTGTCGTGCGCCGTTAGTGAATAAGGTCTCCACCGAAAATGACAGGCTGTAGAGGAGATAGAAACATGTGGTCGTGCACCACTGGCTCGTCCGGCTGTGAAGGATTTGGTGTCCCAACGTCTTTTGCTGCCAAACAAGGTGGGTCGTTGCATGTAGCCGCAATGAGTAGTAGCAAACAGCATCAGTTGGCCATGGAGGAAGGCAGAGCGGTGCACTTTCACACGCATTTATAGGAGGTCACTCATTTAATCCGTAATAGCTAGAGAATGGAATGACCCTAATGCCATTCTACGTGGGCTGACACAGTCGACCAGTAATTGTGGTGGGGAAGTGCCCCACAGGATGGAAAAAATGGCCCCACACTCATGAGGCCTTCTAGGAAGACCGGTCTGCCTTCTGGAGAACCCGAGCTGATTGACCAATCCGGACTAGCCCAGTGATCCACCCTGCCTAGTGGGAATGGGTAGACCCATGGCCCAGTCGGCCACCGGATCGGTTGGGCCAACCATGGCCTGGTCCTGTGAACCGAACCTAGATGACCCCGATGGGCAGGACCTAGTGAAACTAGTTTACCCTTAGTATGTTGGACCCATGTGGGGTTAAGTAGACATTGGGACCCATTGTGTTGGACATGCTTGACCGAGTCATATCATGCCTAGATCCCACTGGTCCACGAATAAAGAAACACCCGTAAATAACAAATCGGGTGTCCGTTCGACATGCTGTTAGTGGCGTTAGGACCCCTTTTGGGATGCAGCCCCTTTGGAATATTCTGGCATGCCCGACTGAGCAGGGTTGGACCAAGGTGTGGTCACCCCCATTTCACAAAAGGGGTGTAACTAACTGATAGGGCATCATATTGACATGTCGTCTATGTCATAAGAACCCCAGTGACAAGAATATTATTTAAAAATACTCTACAATAGTTTTTTATAATGTTGGATTTTTCCAGGGATGGATCATACCCTAATTAAACTAGACCCTCAACACTAAAATTACTATAACATAAAGACCAGTGTTCTGGGTGACACACTGTCTGTTGTGTTGGAACACTTATGACGTGACATATCAACATATTACTTCTTAGTTGAACATTATGTCGGTTGAAATACTTCAGTTGGCTTGAGGAGAGGTTCTTCCAGAATCAATCGTACTATGAGTGAGAATCCAGTGGTTAGTTACGAGGAGATGATTGGAGAAACATCATATGGAGGTTTGTATTGATAGATCTAGTGTGGGTCAGCACTGATCTTGTGGGGTTAGATCCCATGTGGGTCTGCGCTCATTGATCCTATGTGGGTCAGTGCATACTGATCATGTATGGGTCAGATCTTGTGTGGGTCAGTTCTCAGCGATCCTATGTGGGTCAGTTCATACCGATAATGTGTGGGTCAGATTTTATGTGGGTCATTGCGGGGGATAGTACCTATCGATCCTGTATGGGTTACACTCCATATGGTCAGCAGTAGTACGTCTTGATAGAATAATATTGTCAAGCTACATGACTAACCATCTGTACTTCTGTACATCACTAATACCTGTTGTGAGCAGAGTCTTTTCTCTTCATAGTGATATCTTTGTTGTTATACTTGTGTGGTACTTTTACCTTCGCGGTGATAGCTTCGTGGTGATACATTTGTGGTACTTTTACCTTCGTGGTGATATCTTCATTGTGTTACCTGGGTTGTACTTCTACTTTTTTGGTCTTGTCTTCGAGGTGTTACCTGTCTGGAACTTATACCTTCATGTAGTTATTTTCGTGGTGTTACTTGGGTGTTACTTCTATCATTGTGTTTTTACTTTCATGGTACTTCTACCTTCATGGTGTTACCTTTGTGGTATTCTTCCCACATGTATAGGATGAGTATATCATGACCACTTATGTATATGTATGGGAACATACCTACGTAAAGATGAGGTCTATCGCTTCGTGCTTTAAGATGGATGTCTTGCTTTGTGGTTTTTACGTTGTGGAACTCTGGTAGAACTATGGGGGTTTGAGGGTACCTCCTGAGTATCTTTATACTCACCCCTATACGGGATATGCCTGCACTTTTATTTGTCTTGTGAAAATGATGTAAAATATTGATCGAGGATAAGGGATCCAGGACTGACGGTGCTTAGAGGTGCACCTTTTGGCGGCATGTGATGTAGGGACTACTGATTGTGATAGTAACCTACAATTATGGTAGGATCCTCAAGGGATGATCCCATGGCTTTTTTTCTCTTTCTATTTGTATTAAAATCTTTTTTATTTGTACATGTAATTTTTAGTTGGGGTTGTATTCCAACCCCTTTACTTTCCGCACACTTTTTATTACAACAGTTTACTTCGTGGTTTCTTCTTGTTTTGATCTTGGACTGTGTGTTTATATAGGTTAAAAGACAATTCCTTTCCATTATAGAGATACACCATTTTGGTACTAGTGGTCAACCTCTGGCATATGTAAGGTTGGCTTGGGTTAGTCATGACACAGACCCCGGGGGATGGGCTTGGCATAAAAATAAATAGACCTTAATTATTTTTAACCCCATGATATTTATGTTCACTAGTGTAATGCCCTAGACCACTTTGGTTCATTCCTCGACAAAAATCTAGTGTTTGAGGTGTTCTGGTGGTCAAGGTGACTTATAGCCAACAATTTTTAAAATTTCCAATTCGGTGAACATTGTAATGGTATCCTTCTATGAACAGTTCAACTGTAGCCTTATGTGAACAGTGAATCGGTAGCCTTTTGTGAATAGTCCAACGGTAGCCTCAATTTCCCATTCCAAATATTGAGTTCATGAACACTGTTTCCACAATGGTGAGGTCCAACGGTAGCCTGTATTTTATTTGAAAAAATTTAAGACCATGAACAGTGATTCCAGAATGGTGAGGTTCTAAAATAGCCTCCATTTCCTTTGACAAATTGTTAGTTAATGAATAGTGTTTCCAAAACGGTGAAGTCCCACTGTAGGCTCTATTTCCTTTTCCAAATTCTGTGTTCATGAACACTGTTTCTAGCTTCCTATAGTTTCTCCCCTTTGATGTTTCCTTTGACATAAAATTCATTTAATTCCTTTTTTAAGGACTCTAAGTATGTTTCAATGTCCATAACTACTAGATGGATAAGAATTCCTTAACGTGGTCAAACTGCGTGGTTTAATGTGATCCTATTTTAATGGAAAACCCAATGTATCTTAAACTACTACTCTGTTAAATTTTCTAAACGGGACAAGATATATTTCTCCCTATCTATTCCTCATTTTTATTTAGTTTTAGATTCTCAAACCTTCCATTTCTCCACGTAGGAGTTGTGCGATAAAAATTTACTCCTTGGATTGGTTCCCCTCATTTTTTTGTGCAACCCAGCAGTATCGATCAGTCTTCGATATAAGGTAGGATCTATCATTATTATTTTGGGTTCATCTCCTTCTACTTATCCTTTCCCTTTTATTAAATTCTATTTCAATGTTCTTAATTGAATTTTATTGGGTGTTGACCAGTGTGGTGGTGTCTCTGCATCCTTGGGTGGATGTAGTTTCATAGGGGGAGGAGATCATAACCCAATTTCTAGCTCATTCTCATAGAAAGAACGTCAAGAACCGTTTGAGGTAGGGGATTCTTTACTTCTCTATTCTTTTAATTGAATCTTTATAGTTATCTTGTTTTAGATCAATGGATCACAATGGAATTGACATATTAAACATTTGATCTAGATAAATAAATTGATATCGATCGTAAGTTATAGAATCTTGTTATTCCGTATAGTGTGATATCAATGCTTTCTTTGATTATCATTCTATTATTGATGGAAAATGGTAATGAATGTAAATATAGAATTAATTGATAACGGTTCGGATATAGATAAAGAGGTATTTAAATGAATATGGTTATTTTTGTTGCTGTAATTTTATGTAAATAAATAGATTAAGTAATAATGTTTACTCAATTTTTGAATACTTATTGTTTAGGTTTCATGAATTTGGAACCTATGAATAATAAATATGTTAGTTCAAGATGGATTAAATAACTGATTGTTTTATAATTGATAATTCCTTGTAGGGTTATGAATTATACTCTTTCTTGATTAAGGGCTAAGAGGCCAATTGATATGATTTTTGTTTTCCTACAGCTTGTATTGGAATATGAGCATGGAAGGCTGTTTTGACAAGTGGGAGAAGATATGCCTATTGGTTATGGCAGAAGTTGATGCCTATAGTTGCGAGATGCATCTGTTTATTCATGTGGGTGTCGGGGTGGAAACCTAAGATGATGGATCGAGTTGGATGTGAATGTTTGGATACTTTCTGTTTCTTGTCAGTTATTTATCTTCTTTACATTCCAAACTACCCAAGGTAGTTGGTTTTCTTACCCTCCTTCCAAAAGGGAAGATGATGCACAGGGTATGCCACATGCTTTTCATTTTTATCTTCTTGAGGGGGGATGGTTCTATGCTCTTTCCATTGGGTGAAAAGACTCAATGGCTAGTCCTTCAACACACCAAATTTATCTACTTTTTTTAGTAGATTAGAATTTTTTTCTATAATTCCTGGGATTATGGAAATGTAATAATGTTTTTAATAAATTATTGAATAATTGATGTTAACCCATGGTGTTATTTTTTGTTGGGACGCAGGGACGAGATTGAAATTTAAAAAAACAATGAAGATATGGTGTGATGATAATGAAATATAAATTGGAATTTATTAATGGTTATTTAATGTTTGGAGAATTAATAAACAAAAAGTGAAACTGATAAAAAGGGAATGAATTAATGTATTAAAGCTCTTTGAATAGTTGTTTTCTTATAAGATACTGAGTCTTAGAAGTGGAAGTCGGGTGTCTGAGAGACGTTAGTTGCAGTTGAGTCTAAGACTTGTTTATTCCCATATTGTGGTTTTGAGCAATAATATATTCAGTATGTTTTCCGTTTTTATACGCTACTCCACCCCGTCAGATAGGGAAACTGACACCCCGAGTATTACGAGCCTTGGGGATTGTTTTCCCAAAACATTATGGTGGGATGATGGATGGATTAATACCCCTTTGTTTTCACTCTCTTCTCTTGGTACATACTTGTGTAGGTAGGCACAACAGTTAGTTATCCCATATTTGTGTATTGATGGATGTAATGTTTTATGATTATTTACACACATATAAAATGGATATATTATCCTATGGACTATTATAGTTATAACGTGTATAGGCTGTCATGGATTGAGAATCCTTACTTGTTGTATGGGTTGTACTGGCTTGAGGTATATTTCTTGACTTATTATCCATGTTATGCAAGCTGTTATGGTTCATGAAAACAACCTTGTTTCATTATTTTATATAAGTGGCGGTTTTTTCGCACAAGTTGCATGTTGTGGTGCATCGTCTAGGTGTCTACGGGAAAGCCTTTTTTGATAGAGATACTTAGGATGTGCATCATTGTGGAAAAGTGGCAAACCAGTGTGGAAGTAGTAACAGGGTACCCTTGATATACTTTATTATATTATATACTCATGTATGCAATACATGGTGAGAGGAGTAGTGGTGAGGATACGAACATAGTAAACCAATTTAGGTGACGATTTAGATTCACTTATGGTTCATTGTGCTTTAGCATTGTTTCTTAATTTTTTATGAGAGTCTCCGGGGAGGATACGACTGATTATACTATTATACTAACCATATGTAAATATAAAATGATTTTTCGGTTAACATGTAGTTGGTTGGAGATCCAACTGGTTTCAACTAGCTTGGGGTTGTGTGAGATGTTCGGAATTGTTGTTGCTTCTATTTTTATATTACTTTGGTACTTGTTATTTTTCCCCATTTAGTTGTAGTAGTTTTATATGACATGACATATGTGTACCTAGGATTTCATTTATATTTCAGTATGAGTTAGAGTTGTTTGGATTTTATCTTATCCCTCTCATTCAAATGTGTTCTCTTAGAGGGTAATGCCTCCCATTTGTGTGTTTACCTTACCCACGGTGCTAGTGGCCAACTCGTGGAATACAGGAGGCGGGACTCGAATGGTCATTATCTCCCTTATAACATTTTTGGACTAGGAGGGGTGAATATTGTGAGGAGGGGGTCATCAAAGAGTGGTATTAGAGGTCTGGATGAGGGATAGGACGGAGTATAGTGTTAGGTTCATGTTTGGTTTCCTGGGTTGGTAGGGAAAAAGTGTCAATCATGTTTAGAAAGTGATGTAATCACTGGATAACAGTTAAAACTTTTTATTTTAGGGCCCTCTATGATCTGATTCATGAACCATTATGTTTACATTGGATATTAAATGAGGTGATAATAGTTGAAGGGGAGAGACCTAGGAAAAGATCATGAATCATTCTTCTTTGAGCATGTGTTTGACTGGGTAGTCCTTTGGATAAGATAGCCTAAAATGAATAAATGAAAACAATTAATTAATTAATATTGATTCTTAGATATTCCATGTTTAGGATCTCTAATTGATAGTCATTTTACAGGTATGGCTTCAAGTAGAGTTCCTCATGAGGATGGTATAGAAGATGTCCCGTAGGTTATGCCAGAAGATCATTGTAGGGTAAAGGTTGACAACAACGACACTTGATGGAGGACACTCTGAGAGTTTTTGCGCCAAAGTTTGCAAAAGTATGAGGACTCCGTTTCAGTTATAGTCACAAAAAATTATTGGATGAGTTTAAGATAGGCTTTAGTTCGATCTGTGATCTAAAGGAGCACTGAGTGCCTTTGGTTGTGACGATGTTGTGTAGGGAAGTGAGTCAGTGGTGGTTATTGTTCCTCAGGGATTGTGAGGAGTTGGCAATATCATGGGTGGAGTTCCAAGACATGTTTAGAGTCGATTTTAATTCTTCGAGCATGAAGGCTTCTAGTATACAAGAACCTCTTACCCTTCGATAGAAATTATTCAGTGTGCAAGAGTTTCGAATCCATTTCAAGAACATTTTACGATATGTTTCATACTTGTTTCTAGATGAAGAAGGTAGATGGAATCATTTAGTGGAGGTTTTTTGTCCAGATATGTAGTGCTAGGTCACCCCATTTATACTGAAGATGCATCTTGAGGTGCTGGCATGTAAAGAAGTAATTGAGAGGACATTGGACCGAACTGGATCATCATGATATGGGAGTCGTCATGATTACTCATGATGAAGATTTGTGTAATGAGGTACTTAGATTTTAGGGAAGATGAGTTTTTGTTTACCCGGGGGTAGGTCCAATCCCTCAGAATCTCAATTCACCTGGGGCAGTGGCTCCCAAGCCTATTTCATGGGATCATGCTCCTGTTTTTTATTTTTTTGGTTGAGGTCATCAACAACGAGAGTGTATGAACCTTCAGATCAGTCATCAAACAGCAGATGTTCCACTCCAGGTTACATCATTGAGACAGTTCCAGCCAAGGAAATAGTAGCAGGATACACCCGCAGTGGATTAATAGAGTGTATATGGGGCAGGGAGAGGACAACCCCATGAAACTCCCTGTCCTCAGAGATAAGAGAACGATCATGGTGGTGGTCATCATTTGGGTTAGAGAGGCAGTGTATGAGGACTTATTTAGCTTCATTTATTAGGGATTCTATCTCAAGGCGAGCAATACATCGTTTGAGGTATCATTTGCTGGGTTTCTACCTTGGTTTATGCCTTTTTTGATTCAGAAGTGTGACAATCCTTCATATCACCTACCCATGTCCACACATTGGGACTTGAGGTAGAAAGTCTCCCAATTCCCTGGGTGTTGACTACCCTTGTTGGAGGTCAAGATGACTTGTTAGAATTTTTTAAAGACTCTGAGCTAGTGTTGGGCCAGTACCGCTCATGGGGAGATATCTTATGTTCAAAAATACATCCATATGATTTCATCATTGTCATGGATTTGTTTTATTCGATGTAGTATATCATGTATTTTTCAGTAGTAAGATTGTGTTCTTCGATGCAAATGGAGATTCGGTGGTGTTTGTTGGTGACAGAGACCCTCATCTGGGGTAGAGGAGTGTTCTTTCCTTATCATCCATGATGGCTGAGCCGATTTTGAGTTCATTAAGGGTTCATTAGTTGGCATTTTCTAGGGTCACAGAAGATTACCATGATGTATTTCTAGAAGAATTTGCATCATTACCTCCTCTATGGGAGATCGTGTTTGGGATCGAACTACAACCAAGAGCATCTCCTATCTTTATGTCTCTATATTGGATGGCCCCTTCCATGTTACGAGAGATACATATACAACATTATGGTTAGTTATAAGGCGGTTTTGTTTGAATGGGTGTGTCGATGTGGGGTGCACTAATTTTGTTCTTATAGAAGGGTGATGGAAGTTTGTGGTTGTATGTTGATTAGCATCTCATAAACAAAGTGATAGTAAAGAATCGATATCCTCTTCCATGGATTGATTATTTATTAGATCAACTAAAGGCTTCATGTTAGTACTCAAATATCATCCTGTGATCAATATATCACCAAATGTGTGTGAGGGATGAAGATATCCTGAAGACTTCATTTCATTGTCATCATGGGCATTAAGTGTTCGTAGTAATGTCATTCGGTGTGACTAATGCTCCATTAGTATTAATGGGATTTATGAATTCTATTCTATATTAGTTCTTGGAAAAGTTCATGGTGGTTTTCATCGATGACATCCTTATGTATTCCACATCTAAGGAGGATCATGATGATCATCTACATGCGATTTTGGGAGTTCTTTGTCAACATCAGCAATTTGGGAAGTTTTCAAGGTATGGGTTTTGGGCTTGAGAAGTCTGTTTCATAGGTCATGTTGTGTCCCAGCAGGGAGTAGCTGTGGATCCATCGAAGATAATATAAGTGGTGTCATGGGAATCCCCCAAGACGTTGTAAGAGGTGCAAAGTTTCTTTGGTCTCCCTGGCTACTCTGGGAGGATCATATCCAATTTCTCATGAGTTGTGACTCCTCTAACATCTTTTACCATGAAGGATAAAATGTTCATATGGACATATCAATATCAATAATCATTCAATTATCTAAAAGATAAGTTAGTTAGTTCTCTAGTTCTTTGTCTTCCATCATAGGGTGTTTATTTTGATATTTTCTGTGATTCATCGCATCCGAGGTTAGGTTGTGTTCTGATGAGATAGAGATCAGTTGTTTCTTATGTGTATCGATAGTTTCATCCCCATGAATGTAACTATTCCACCAATTACCTTGATTTGGTAGCCATGGTGTTTTCTCTAATGTTGTGGAGACATTACCTCATTTGCAAGTGATTTTTGATTTTCACCGATCATAAGAGTTTGATGTATGTTTTCAACCATCGTGACATAATCATATTAAAGTGTAAGTGGATGTATTTAAAATAGGAATACTAATTAAAAATATTGTATACATCTGGAATGATAAATTTTGTAGCTTTAGTGTTGATTCGGAAGTCACATAGTGATGCAGTGCGTGAGTCTGGTGATTTCTGGAGGGTAATGGAAGAACTGTCACCATTACATCTCGATATGGGAGAAGTTGGGGGGTGTGGAAGTTGTGTTTTTAAGATGATGGTTCATTCATATCATGATCAATAGTTGTAAGATTCCCAATTGGGGAATCTTGAGGTGGACGTTTGGAGAGATCGATTTGTTTATGGAGAGGCCCCTAATGTTGGTCTTGTGATGAACAACAGTGAGTGTAGTATCACAGAAGGTCATTTGTTCCTTTGGCGATGCGTGAGACGTTTCTTAGAGAGTTCCATAGTTCACCATTAGTGGTACATCCTGGCATTAAAAAATTGTTCCAAACCTTGAGGAATCAGTTTTGGTGGCCCGGGCTAAATCATGTAGTTGTAGAGTTTGCATCTCAATGTTTGGTCTTCTAGAAGGTTAAGGTCGAACACCATGTTCCTTGTGGTCTACTGCCGACATTATATGTTCCTTAGTGGAAGTGGGATGACATCTCAATGGTCATTGTTACTTTTTTTCCTTGAGCTCAGGGAGGAAATGAATCTATTTAGGTGGTAGTGGATCATTTAATAAAATCATACCACTTCATATCAATCAAGTAGTCACGCATAGTGGATATTTTGTCGAGGAAGTATCTGGAGAAGGTAGTGAGACATCATGGAGTCCCAAGGACGATCATTTCTGATCGTGATCCTCATTTTACCTCCTAGGTGTGGAGAGGTATCCATCATGATATTTCATCTCATCTATTCTACAACACTAATTTTCATCCATAGACGGACGTTCATACATAGGGGACTATCCAGAATCTTAAAGACATGATACACTCTTGTTTCATTGATTTTAGAGGTTTGTGGACGAGGCATATACCTTTGGTGGAGCTCACATACAACAATAGTTTTAATTCGACTATCGGTATGGCACCATTTGATGACTTGTATGTCCAGACTTTCCATTCGTCATTGTGCAGGGCTGGGGTCAGAGAGTCATAAATTCTCGGACCGAAAATAGTGCAGAATACAATAGAGAGGGTTAAGGTGATTTTTGAGAGGATGATGACCATGTAGGATCATCATAAATAAAATGACAATCAAAGGAGGAGAACCATAAAGTATTATGTTGGGGATCACATGTTTATGAAGGTGACTACCCATCATGGGCATTGATGTTTTGGTCGTGGGAGTAAGCCTTCTCCCTATTTCGTTGGGACATTCTAGGTGTTAGATTGTTTCATAGCTGTGACGTATCGAGTTGCACATCCCCCACAGATGATCCAGATACATGATCTATTTCAAGTGTCACAACTCCTTCGTTATCTTCATGATGACTCATACATCATCGATTGGGGAGAGATCGATGATGATATTGACGAGACCTTCGAGGATCGACCTGTGTATATCCAAGACTGCAATGAGAAGGTGTTGTGTGTGTGTTATATCTCATTGGTTCATGTCTCATGGAAACAAGGTGGCATGAAAGAGAGTACAAGGGAATTTGAGTCATAGATAAGTGATTAGTACCTAAAGTTGTTTGATGCTTACCTCTTATAATGTAACGATGTCCCTTTTGTGGTTATAGATCTTTTGTGTTTATAAGATGGATTTATTTTGGTTACATCTTTTGGATTGATCCATTTTTTAGATGTACCACAATAGGTGGTTGTTCAAACCACATTTCAGTTTCCCTTTTGGTGGGTTTTGAATTCTCGAGGATGAGAATGTTTTGAGAGGTATCTGATATAATGGATCAGACCTATCTAGTCCATTACTTGGCAGAAATCTAGTTTTTGAGGTGTTCTGGTGGTCAAGGTGACATATCCCCAACACTTATCAAAATTTCCAATTCTGTGTACAATGCAACAGTTGCCTTTTGTGAATGTTTCAATGGAAGCCTTATATGAACAGTGCAATGGTAACCCTATGTGAACAGTGCAGTGGTAGCCTTATGTGAATAGTCCAACGGTAGCCTCTATTTTCTTGTCATAATTTTGAGTTCATAAACAGTGTTTCCAGAAAGGTGTCGTCCAATGGTAGCCTCTATTTCCTTTACAAAATTTTGAGTTCATGAATAGTTTTTCTAGAACCGTGAAGTTATATTGGTAGCCTCTATTTCCTTTGCCAGATTTTTAGTTCAATAATAGTGTTTCTAGAACATTGAGGTCCAACGGTAGCTTCTATTTTCTTTTCCAAATATGGTGTTCATGAGTAGTATATATAGTATCATATAGTTTCGCCCCTTTGACATTTACATTGATGTAAAATGAATTTAAAGCCTTGTTTTAATTACTCTAAGTCCAATTCAAAGGCCATAACATCTTTATTAATTTTTCCGAAGGCCTGGGATTCTATTTCATGGTCAAACCACATGGTTAAAGGTGATGTACTTGTAATGAAACTTCCAGTGTATCTTATACCATTGCTCCGTTAAATATTCTAAAGTGGTGAAATATATTCCTCCCTATTCTTTAGTGTGAGACGCTAGAACCTTCCATTCCTTCCTGTAAGAGTTATGCAATAAAATTTAACTACTTGGATTGATCCCCCTCTATTTTTGGTGCAACCATGTTGTATAAATAGATATTCGTTATAATGTATGATCTATCGTCATTTTTTGTTTCATCTTATTGTATTTCTTCTTTCCCTTTTATAGAATTATATATCCATGTTCATAAAGAAATTTTCTATGGTGATGACAGGTGTGGTGGTGTCTCTACATCCTCGGGTGGATACAATTGTCATAGGAGAGGAGATCGTAAAATGTTGTGCTGCTCGTTTTCATATAAAGAACATCAAGAATCGTTTTAGGTAGGGGATTCATTTCTTCTTTATTCATTTACGTGTAATAGTATAGTTAGCATGTTTGAGCCCACTAGATCACAATGGAATTGACATATTAAACATTTGAATGAGATAAACAAATTGATATCGATCGTATGTTATTGCCAATAGTTTTTCTATATAGTGTGACATCTATGATTTTATTTTTTATATTTTAATTATTGATGGAAATTAGTAATAAATGTGAAGCTAGAAAAAATTTATAATTGTTTGGATCATTATAAAGATGCATGTAAATGAATCTGGAAGTTGTATTTTAATTTAATATTAATTAAATTGATGTAGTAAGCATGTTAAATAAATTTTTGATAGCTTACAATATAGGTATCCTGAAGATGGAACCTACAAATAATAATTTAGTTAATTAAAGATGGATTATTTAACTGATTATTTAATAAAATATAACCACTTTTAGTGTTGTGACTTACGCTTATGCTTGTTTAATGTCCAACAACCCAATTTTTATGTTGTTTTATTTTCTACTGCTGGTGTGTGATATGAATCTAGAAGGATGTTGTGATATGTGTGGGTAGGTAGGCCTATTGGTTATGGTAGAAGATCACTTCAATAGTGGAATGATGCATCGTTTTATGCATGTGGGTGTCGGGGAGGACACCAGAGATGATGGAACGGGTTGGATGTGAAAGTTTGGATTCTTTATGTTTGTTGTGGGTTGTTTATCTTCTTTTCTTTCCCCACTCATCATGGTAGTAGTTTTTCTTACCCACCTTCCAAAAGGGGAGAAGATGAAGGGGGTATTACATGTGCTTTCCGTGTTTAGATTCCTGAGGGAGAATGCGTCTACGCGCATGCTATAGGTGGAAAAACATGATGGGGAGTTCATCTACTCACCGTATTGAGCCTGCTTGTTTTTAGTAGCCTAGAATGTTTATTCATGAATGACCTGGAAAATGGGAATGTGATAATGATATTAATAAATAATTTAATAAATCATGTTAGCCAATGGGGTTTGAGATTGTTGGGATGAAATGATTAGGTTTCAATTTATAAGAAAAATGATCATTGGGTGTGATGCTAATGAAATATATTGTGGAAATTAATAATGGTTATTTAATGTTGAATGAATTAATTAACAAACAATGAAACTGATAAAAAGAGAATGAATTAATGAATTAATGATATTTAAATGGTTGTGTTCTTATTGGATACCTAGTCTAAGAATTTTCATCACGGAGTTTGAGAGATGTTAGCTATAGTTGAATCTTTGACTAGGATACACCCATAGTGTAGTTGTGAGCAATAAAATTTTCTATACTTTTTGTGTTTCTATACACTAATCCACAATGTCAATTTGAGAAACTAATAGACTGGTGAATCTGAGCCCTGGTGGGTTTTCCCAAATATTCTGGTGGGAGTATGGATGGTTTACTACCCCCTTCGTCCCCACTCTCTTCTCTTGGTAGTTACTTGTTTTGGTAGGCACAATGTTTATTTTTCCCCATATATGTGTGTAAAGGGTTGTAATGTCTTGTAGTTATTAACACACATATATTCTAGATATAATTTCTATTGACTATTATAGGTATAACGTGTATTGTTTATGATGGATTAAGGATCCTTACTCGGTGTGTGTGCTATAATGGCTTGATGTATAATGTCCGATGTATGATACACGTTATAAAAGTTGTGGTGGATCCCAGAAACTACCTTGTATATTCTTGTGTGGAGGTGGTGGTTTTGTTGCACTATGTGCATGTGGTAGTGCTTTGCCTAGGTGTTTGTGGGAAAGACTTTTTGGAGATATTTTCTTAGGGCATTCGATGTTGGGGAAGAGCGACAAAACAGTGGGGAAGTAGTCGCGAGGTACCCTTGACATTATTTATTATATTATATACTCTTGTATGACATACATGGTCATAGTAACCATGGTTAGGATGTGAACTCAGTATACCTATTTAGGTGACGAGTTTGTTTCTATTGTTGTTCACAGTTCTTCAACATGCTTTCTTACTTTTTCACGAGAGGCTATGGGGATAATCCTAATGAGTATTCTTTTATAATCACCCTATGTATATATAATCTTTTTTTCAGTTCACATGGAGTAGGTTTAAAATCCAAATGGTTTCTACTATCATTGGGTTGTATGAGCTATTCGGGCGTGTGGCTGATACTGTTTTTACATTCCATTGGTGCTTTCATTTTTACCCCTTTCAGTAATAGTAGTTTTGTATGACATTATATATATGTACATGGTATTTATTTTATTTTTCTGTATGAGTTGGAGTTGGTTGGTTTATACATTATCTCTATATTTTGTGTGTGTTCTCTTAGTGGGTAATGCCTCCCATTTGTGAGTTTACCATTCCATCGGTGATAGTTGCAATCTCAGGGCCTACTGGAGGTGAGGCTTGGGGGGTAATTATCTCTTTTCTCACATTTTCATCTCAGGAGTGGTGCACCATGTGGGTATAGCGTCATGAAAATTGTCCCTCCATGAAATCATTATTTACGAGAAAATATTATGATGTGTTGAGAGGGTTGAAATAGTGTTTGAAGATTTACTTTTACTTTGAAAACATATAAAGGAAGAGATATTGATCAAAATAAAAGGGTAAAAATTAATAAATTAAATATTATGGTTAGAAAGTATAGCTTCCAGTTCGGGAAAAATCTGGTAAAAAGTTCCAATGGTAATGCCACAAGATGGTATGTGTTTTCAATGTGGTATGTTTGGTCATATGGCATGAGATTTTAATGAAAATGATGTTGTTATTAATTATATAAAGAATGCTCTAATGTTTTTTAAATGTGGTGAGATTGTTCATTTGAAGAATTACTAATTAAATATAGATCTAAATGATGTAAATCATCCATATTATAAGTATAAATGCATTGTGAGATCCATTTCAACTATGTTATTATTATATGACCATGCAATGATGTGGTATCATGTAATTGATTTTTTTATATAGATTTAACTAACAATGGTTGATACAATGTATTGAAATTCATTTATTACTGAGAATTTTGTTTATAAATTTGAAATTTTTTCTTATGAAATGACAATAGAATTGATGGTAAAAACACCAAGGGAAATATTATATCAAAAGGCATTACAAGAATCATGCAATTATTTTTTGTGGAAAACAATTTCCTAAAAATCATGTTGTTTTTACTATAGTATAATTTAATATTATGATGGGCATGGTTTAGATATATAATATTCATTTTATGATTTATTATAGAGTAAAAGATGTTTTTTGGAATGTGTTTTAGTTTTTTACATGAAATAACCCATACATTTAATTGCATAATAGGACACTGAGAAACTATTAAAAGAAAAAAGTGAATTATATCTTTATTATATATTTGAAAATACTAGAATTGAATTGATTTATGTTGTCCCAATGGTAAATTAATTCCTATATGTTTATAATGACGACTTCCCTGGTGCTAAACCTGATCTGGGAGATTGATATAATATTCAATTGGTTTCTAATGCTAAGAAAATTTCAAAACTCTCTAATCCAATAGATCATATGAAAATTATTAAACTAAATAATAAGATCCTGTATTTTCTTGATAAAGGCAGCATTCATCATAGAACATCACCATGTGGTGTTCCTATTTCATTTTTTAAAAATAAATATGGTTCTGTGATATTATTCATTGGATAGAGATTAATAAATAAATATATTTTTACAAAAATTTATCTATTACCTAATATCGAGGACATTTTTGATCAATTTTAGAGAGCATGTTATATTTCCATGATTGAAATGAGAGCTGGGGACCAACAGTAAAATGTAAAGGAGGAGGAAATCCCGAAAATAATTTTTTGTAATAGATACGGTCTTTATGAGCCTATTGTTATTTTATTTTTTCTTGAAAAATTAACCTACTATTCTCATGGATATTATAAATAGAATATTTTGTGAATATTTAGATATGTTTTTTTGTTTTTATTTTATATATTTTTGTCTTTACAAGAATATATTAGGATCATTGAGAACATTTAAATAATTTATTGAAATATTTATAAGAAAATTAGATATATGGAAAAAAATTAAAATTACATTTTTGGAGGAAACAAATTTCTATTCATGAGAAAATTTTAATTAAGGATAGTATTACATATGATCCATCCAAATGAAAAGCGGTTCATGAATTTACAATATATACCAACGATATCGATATTAGTAGTTTTCTTTGATTATTAGGATATTAAAATTGGTTTTTTAAAATCTATTATAATAAAATGATTAATTACCATCTTGGAAAAGAAAACAATGCGGATTATTATATGATCCCAAAACATCATGCGTCATTTTTCATGGTATATTTTCAACACAACCCCTTGATTTATGATTTGATTAAGTTCGTCTAAGATGATTTTAATGCTAGATTATTCCTTATTTTGCATCAGGATTTAGTGTAGTCATCTATATCTGATAGAATTATGCAAGAACAAAAGGATGAAGGTGATTTATATAAGAAGGAATAATTGGTGGTTATGTTTCTGTATTTTAACTTTGATAATGAATTTTTTTTAATGATTTGCGAAGAGATTATGGTTCCATGTTATTGACAGCTGATGAAAGAATTGTTATGTAAATCTCATAGTACTATTTTTTCTATGCACCATGGATATAATAATATGAGTAGAAGTCATCAATAAAATTAATGGTAGTATGGATTGATAAGAGATATTGTATATTTTGTCCTGAAATTATAATCATGTCAACATGTTAATATAGAATGATAGTTACCAAACAGGTTATTTCATCCTTTTCCAATGACAAAATCCAAAATGGAGAATAAAATTATGGACTTTGTGGTGGGACTACAAATTACTTCTCGAGGTTAATTTTTGATATGGGTTATTTTTGACCTTTTGACTAAATCTTTACATTTTCATCAAAATCTACATACTATTTATTTGGATCATCATTCTCGAAATTAACATAAATTGATTATTAGGTTTAATGGAATTCTTTTTTGCTTGTATCATACCATGATCCTAGATTCACATCTATATTTTTGGAAAGGCCATAAGAATTCAATGGGAATTAAATAAATTTCTTCATTAATTTTAATACTCATATTTTGTTTCACATAAAGTGATCAATTTTTCACATTGGAATATATTATTCATGATTGTTCAATGGATTAGTAACATCCTAGGTAAATAAATAATAGGACATATTTCATATTTATTTATATTTTTTAATTTAAGATTAATTTTACTTTAAAGGGGTTTCTATGTACGATAGCATACCCAATACACAACAACAGTTTTCTTTTAAAATATTATATTGCACACTAATAATATAATATTATTATTTTAAATGTAGTTAACTCCTAGTCGTTGTATTGGCGGGAATGAAAAAAAAACAAACTAAAATATGATTATACATTTTTGTTAAATGTGTTAACATTTATCCAATAAAATTTAGAGGCTTAAAATATGAATGAATCTAATTTTAAGCATAATTTACATTAAAATGTAGATTTTCCGCCTTTTAATGGAGAACCCTGTTTAAATATAGTTTTGTTTACTTTAATAAATTATAATTGAAAAATTAAAATACTTCTTTTGAATGGTGACATCAAAATTTACTTTGTGTAAATTGTTGGAATTTTTCTGAAAAAGTTCATTTTTAATGAATAGTGAAAATATTGTATTTTAATTCGAAACTGCATTTTAATCTAATTTATTTATATAGTTACATTATATATTTAATTGGTTTTAAATTTTAATTAAAATATATTTTTACCATTTAATCCAATGTTGGTCATTGGAATTAATTTCATTTCGAAATTGGACATAAGTAACTGTCAATCTTTTGATAGTTATTGTTTCTTAAAAGCAAACTATTTGTTTTAACAATGGGAATTAATTTTAAAATTAATTAATGACACTTTTATGTTTTGAATTAGGAAAAATAAACATCATTTTTGAATTTAGAATATCAAATATCACTTTGGATTAATTTTTGGTATTTTTCTGAAAGACTTCAATTTTTGATGAATAGTTAAACTACTTAGTATTAGTTAAAAACTGAATTTTTCATTTAAATGAATTTTTACCACATAGGAAAATTGAATTTAGAAAATAAAACATACATGATTGTATCAAGATGTAAAATGTTGTTCAATAATATGAAAATAATTTTTGGTGAATAGTATCTTTTGACTTCTATTTACCGCAGTTAAAGGTAAATAAGGTAATTCAAGGTATAAAGAATATTATAATAATTAAAAATTACCATAAAACTTTTCAAAACCATATTGTATGAGTAATTTAAGACCATGGGAATATTTGTTTCTATTTTGGGACTACATGGAGGCACTTATGAAAGATAATGACACTTTAGATTAATTAATTTAATGTGAAGGCAACGATGACATAAGAAAAAATCTTTTAGTAAATTAATTTTTATATAGTGTTATATTAGAAATAATTTTGCCTATAAATATTCTTTGTAAATATAAAAGGATTTCCTACATCATGATATTTTTTTATAATTTTTAGACAAAAAATAAATTAAATTATTTATGACACGATAATGATTCAATTTTTACCTCATTAATAAATGACTTAAATAAATAAGATTATATTGATTAAAATATTATCCAAAACCGGTCCAATACCTATTGGATGATATTATTTAGAATATGAGTCATCTTATATTTGACTTTAATTATTTTTGGACCTTTAGAAACCGAATATCATTATATAATAAAATAATATTATCACACTTTCCTAAAGATCCCCTCCTCCCCCTTATAAAAGGATACCATTTATAACCAATTTCTCACACCTCTCAAGTCTTTGGTCTCGTCCAAACTCTTCCCAATTAATCTCCCTACCTACCTCTCCTCCTCCTAGAAGCCTTACCTTAGGAAAAAGGCACTTCGAGAAGTCCTTTGATTCAAACCAAAGGGAATTACCCAAATTAAAGGTAACAATATCTCTTAAATTGTTTTATTTTATTTTACTTTACAACCCCTAAACTCATTTTATTCCTTTATTTTGAAACAACATAAGTATACTAAATATACTAGTATTTTTTCATGAGAATAATTCGGACTACACTTACACACACCTCCATCTAATGGGTGAAGAACATAATGTTTCTATGGATGGAAAACTAATGCCTCACTAAACGATGATTGTTCGATTATCTCCTACCGCCTATCATGTTGGCCATTAAGATGAAACTGTATATATATATGATATATATAATTTCAATGTTTTCTTTATGATTCTGTAATTTCCATTTATATCATACCTTTATGGCTTCCATTATTGGTAAATGCAATAGTTTAATTTGAGGAAGTGCGGACTACCGCCCCCTCAAAGTAAAATGACTCGTTCATAACATATGTTGTACGTATAAAGGATATATTTAATGATATTATATATGATTAAATACTGGAATTATAATATTACTATGTATCATTATGTTTTAATTCAATTAAATATAAAATAGAAATGGAAGTACCATTCATGAGTACGCACGACTTACCATCTCCATGAACGGTGCATTTCATTTCATACCTCTAAATGTTATGTACTATTATAAATACATGTATATTATGGATATATATGATATATATGATATCCAAATCATGAATATATTTCTGGATACAATGAACCTTGGACCACATGAACAACATGTAATTATATGAAGTTCATTTTTGACTCAAGTACCAAATATCAAAAAAATGAACATTATAATCTTAAATGATTATATAATGTTTATAACATGGTAATAAGTGATATAAAAGGAATAATAAATCTGAAAAGGTTATTAAGAAAGTATAAAATAACTTTAGTTTATTATTCAATAGATTAAAGAATGATCGAGTCAAGTCAGACACGAGGTAAAGGGCTTCATCTCAATCTCCTTTCATTGAGGCATATTTTCATTTATACAAATCATTATTTTATATAGTGTATAAAACCCTTTGACTTTTACTTTTATTCAAAAGTAATCTCTTCTCTATGAATAATATTACTAAATGAAAAAATATATGTTTCTTTCTAATGTACATGGTGACAACAACCTTTCCGCCACCGCGAGTATTATTTGATCTTTGGTTTCCTCAACAAGCCGTAATGTTTTTTAAAAGAAAATAAATACCATACACACTTTTATGTATTTTAGTATTGAAAATGGTTTTGATAATGATTTTTTTATCAAATTATATTTATGTGATATATTTTTATTGAAATGTGGAAATTTTTTCTTTCTTTTATATTTTTTTATGTCTTATAATAATATAATGGTACTTCAACAATTGACGGGTGGTTACGTGATAAACCAAATGTCAGGTTGTGCCATGAATACCAGGATGGGTGGTTAAGTTATAACATCCAATGCATTGGGTATAGAATTTCGCCGTATGGATATTCCATTTAGTGATATGTCTGGAATATGACCGTATGGTAATTCCAATTAAGTATGTTTATGTCCCAAGTTATCTTTATATGTTATGTGTTCTTTATATGGGTTTTTTGGTAATAATTTGGTTACAAAAGGGTAAGTAATGATCTTTTATTCAGTGAAAAGTATTTACTACTTCATAAAGGTGAAAATTGTTACTTATGTTAACGTATTAATGGTTTACTTGTTTTTTTATTGAAAAACTAAGAGTTTTCATTCTTTGTGAATCCCTTACTTAACATTTTATGCTCATCCCAAGTTTTTTAAATGTTTTTCATAGGACATAATATGGAATAGGATCAAGGATGGAATCAAGGAAATATCATGTTGTCTTAAATATGGAACTATACATGACTCTTTTTTTCAAGAGTTTATATTTTATAAAAAAAATGGAAACTGTGTAGAAGTGTCTACTTCGAAATCTTTTGAGATGTAATAGTTATGTCCTATTTCTCAAAAACCATAAACCTAAAAAGATCCTCAATGTGAATTATTCATTTAATTCAATAATATTTAAGGTTTGAGGCTGGTTCCTTATAGGATTAACAATGAAGATTGGATCAACATCTCTGCTTAATTTAGTTTTTTTTATAAGAACAGTTTTCATTCTTGTATTCAGATGACACCATTTGAGGCATTATATTGGAATTTCTATTGAGGACATGATTTCTAGGAATGTTTTTGTGAAAGGATGTTTATGGGACCATAATTAGTAGAGGATGTGACTCTGAATCTGAATAGGATCCAGTGACGAATGGGAACATCTATGAGAAGGCAGAAAATTAATAAAGATAACAAGAGGAATAAATTTTTAATTGGACATCGGTGATCATTTTTATTATTATTATCTCACATGGAAAAATTGTAATTCATTTTAGTGTGAAATTAATTTTATGTACATGATTAATTATAACATACGAAATCTAGGTGAAAGATAGTCTAAAATCCCTTCGAGTAGCTTTTCCTTATATTTGTTGTTAGGTACACAATGTTCTTTATATTTTGATGTTAAGACTTAATATTGCATATTAATATCATGTTTTGGGGTTATAAGTATTTTATCTGGTAGAGAACCATTCTTATGAATAGAAACTTGTTCACATACTAAATCATAAAGAATAGGTTTTTTAGAATAATTTTGTTGACTAGGTTATAATTTTGTTGACAAACACCATTGTTGAAAAAGAAATAGGGGAATCTAAAAATTCATTGAGGGGAAGGTACCCTCAATTGTTTAATAATTAAATAAAAATAGCTACAGTGTAATTTCTATAAGTAAAGGATAATGTATAGACATGGGTACAAATATAATTATTTTTTCATTTTGTAATTAAATAGTTGAATTCATTATAAATGTATAATTAAATAATTGTTTTTTATAATTAATGAATACAAAGAATATAATATTAACCTCACCTATGAAAGTATAAATAAAATTTATGAATCTTATGTTGGTAACCATGATAAATTAATATCATGGAATAAGAAAATAATTTTTTTGAAAGGATCAATTAAATGATGATATTTTTGTAAGTCATAAATTTTAATATTTAATATAATTATTTAAAATACAACATATTTTCATAAAATATTTTTCGCCTTAATATTATATGATATTTTTATGAGATATTATTTAATTTGTCAATGTCTTATAAAATAAGTTATAATTTTGAAATTTGTATATATTTTTGAATAAATTATAATTATAATTAAATATTAAATTTATCATATATAAGAAATTCTTTTCAAAAAATGTAGTAATTTTTTTTAATTCTGCATATTGATAAATGGGCGGGGTGAATTTTATTGATTTTTCTAAAATAGACTACTTTTTTAAAATAATGAAATACTCTAATTTATGTTATTTAATAAATTCATGAATTATTGAGTCAGAGATGATGTAAGGCTGATAGAATCCAAAAATACTTATCTTTAAATCATTATTAAAATTTATTTATTGATTATTCACAATATATTCGTATTCTATATCCAAAATAATAAACTAATGATTATATTATTGAGAAAACACCACTATATTGTACTATAAATATCACCCCTCGCTACCACTTATAATCACACCTCAAGGAATTTAGATTTCTTAATTGATGAAAAATTACTTTCCTAAGACACTTCCTAAAGTTAAAGACCTAATTTTCTCCCCAAAAGGCCAAATTCTTCTTCCCAATGAAGTTTCTCAATGAGGATTATTCAATAGGTAAAGACATCAATATTTTTTATTTAATTTTTTTTATATTTTTATGTTTTATTTAATATCCTCACCTACACTTCTACATGATCAATTATAACTATATTATATTTTATATAAATTAGTTTTATCATTTTTATGGTAAATTTTATCATCAAACTCTTTATCCTTAAACTTTTATTGTAAAAATAAAATCATTTTTCATGATGTGTCTATTTTCCAGCATCAAGAATGACGTGTTTCCAATTTCTATTACTACATTCTAGGCTAGTCATAAAACAATTATAATGGATAAATAATATTTCTATACATATTAAATGTTATCTATTATAATGAATCCATTATATGAATATTAAATTAAATAAAAATATATTAGTTCATGATGGTCACAAATACCGCCAAAATATAATAAATCATTTTCTTTAATGTTTTATCTAAGGATTCATCCTCATATCAGAAAAAAAATAAAAAATTTAGTGATTAAAAATTATTAAAAAATATTAGTACCCACTATTTCATATTTAGGAGTTTTTATTTGAATATACAAGGAAATATATATTGATCCAACTATGGAAAAAAAGAAATAAATCCACCTGAAACAATAAAAATAAAAAAATATTTTTAATAAATTTTTGGAAATATGATATTTGAATAAGTTATAATTAATAATAAATATTATTTTAGTACATTAATATTATAATAATAATATTTAAATAATTATACAAGAAGTTTGGACACATTTTTAGTATGAAATTCTTGATGTTATGGAATTATTAATCAAATTTCCATTCATTGTGTTAACCTTTTTCTTCATTAATTATATGGTACTATTATTATTTTGAGAAATGAGTTTTTTATATTGTGTTTTATTTTGATTATTTACATTTTATACACAAACTCTATTTGTATTATTAATTTCTGCTTTAATTATATGACATTTTAAGGTTCTTCTCTTTAAAATCTACTTTTAAATTTCTTTTTAACAAAAACCAAAAGTGTTTTTTAAAAAAGTATGATTATTTGATGATTATGGTTCATTAGAATTATTTATAATGAATATTTGGACCTATATATCCCTCAAATGTATTGGATATGTTTATGTTTGAGCTTGGCAGTATGGTTACTCCATGTGTATCTACGATGGTTACACAATAAGGTAGCTGCTAGGGTTACATCAAATGGTAGTTATTACCATTACATTATAAGGTATTTTTTATGGTTACAAATCATATTATATCCATGAGGGTTAAAATATTAAGTAATTAATTTCCCATGTTTAATTTGTGGCATTCTTTATGTTTTCGATGTTTTATGGAAATATTATTTATTCACAATGTAACTTTATGATATTTATTGGTTGGGAAGTGTTTCTTTTTTAAAATGAGTTCTATATTTATATGTATTCATGTAATAATAGTATCTCTCTATCTCTTTATGTCACATAGTGATCTTTTTATTATCTCATCAAGGGTTTTAAAATTTATTTCACATTTTTTAACAATGGTTAAGGGAAAAGGAGAAGCTAAGATGAATATTGGGAATAATTTTCATGAAGAAATTTCTTATTTTTATTATAAAACTTTTTATTATGGAGGAAATGGAATATTTTTCTATAGTACCCAGTTTGATCACTTATGGGTAGATATATATGAATTGTGTCCTAATTTTATAAAACATTAATAAAAAATATCCTTGGATGTGTAATGATGATAATTCTGAATGAATTTACTAGATCATGTAATTTTTAGGGTCGGGAAATTATAATTATAATGATGAGGATATAATATTAAATATTATATTCTAGGATTATTTGGTGAAATATTCAAATAATTAAATATGTTCTATTTATGTAATCATTTTTTTATAATTATAAAAATCAATAATTATAAATGGAAATTGGGTATGTAAGTTGTCAAGTATTTTCTATCGTTTTTATATGCTTTGGATATAAATAATTGAGTCATGTTTATCTTTATATTGAATGAAAAGAAATGATGTTGTTTTTACCACTATATGAAAGATTGTAGGTTTTTGGTTGCTATATAAATAACTCTCAACACTATTGGAACTGAATTTAAAAACCCTCCATAAGAATAATAAAACAAAAAATTACTGAAATTTCCTCTTAAAAATCTTCAAATCCCTCTTTTGAATCATATCCACTAATAGTCGATCACTCAACCATTAATGAATAGAAATTATAGCTGATAGAATAAAAAAAATTCTAAAAAAGATATTGGGAAACATGATGAAAACACACATTCAAATTATTTTGAAATCCCAAAAATAAATTAAACCATTGAGTAATGAATAAATAGAGAATAAGAAATGATAACTACATGTAACAATAGTTATCAATATATATATCATCAACCATACACTCTTGAATTTGTAATATAAATTCAATATTCAATTGAGATTACCCATAGGATGTTACTAATCATCATTCATGTTAACAATATATACCTCTTATAGAAAAACTTATGGTTAGACAATTTACATTTATATTAGTTGTCATTTATAGATATTATTTCCTTATAGTAAAACTCCAAATCATTTGTAATTTCCATCTCAGAAGAAATACAAGGAATATAGAAGTAGTTATCCTTTAGTATTTCCTATGTTATATATCATATATATCCCATATCATTATATCATTGGATCATATATATATATGTATATATCTATTAATTTTCCTCCAATAAACTAGTGTCTACCAACATATATTAATTAATTAACTATCTCACACATCCACCATAAACATTCCCATGAGAAATCATTATACATGCGCTTGAGTTGAAATAATAAAATATTATATCTATGTTTAATATATTTTCTATTTTTTGGAATAATATAGTGGAGTAACCTCACTATGCATACTGAAAGATGAATCAATGTTTGTATACTAATTTAGGTTAAAAATATCAATTTTAATACAAGATATTGATGAATTTGGGATAACCATAATGGAATATAATTAATTTTTTATCATATTCACATCATCTCCTTATCATGGTTTGAGGCGATGCCTTATGTAACTATTACACTAACAGACTTATTATTATTATTATTATTTAATTTTATTCCAAATCCATGAAAATTGTTGCAACTCAATTTTAAAAAACAAAACTTTTTTTAAAAAAATTATAAATTAAAAACAAAAAATATATATTTATTTTTAGAAATATAAGGGTAAATTATGGAAATTTAAAATTTATAAGACTTACATATCCTTAAAAACATTAGAGAAATTTATTTGACAATAAAATTTGTATCATAAAGAAATTAATTTTTTATTAAATAGAGTAATTCTGGTTTATAAATATTCCCTTATTGTACATTTTTTGTGAATATAATTACATGTTCAGATTAAATTAATTATTTATCAATTATTTGAATTAAAATTTATAAATTAATTAATTTTATTTCTCTATTGATATAAATATATGGGGTTTCAAAAGAAATTCATGACTAAATTATTTCATTATTATAACATTCACATAAATTATTTTAATAAAAAATATTATGAAATTAAAATAAGAATTCATTGAAACAAAATTAAACTTGGAAAATTATATGAAAAAGTAAATATTTGAAAAATGAACTCATAATATTTTATATTAAAAGAATATTTTGGAATCTATTTCAATGAACCATTATAAAAAAACACATACATTATAAATCTATTTTTTGATAATTGAGAAAAGAATATTATTTCAGGTTTAACAATAAATATTTTATATATCTTACTTATAGGGACCCAAACATTACCTAAATAAATTCAGAATATTATTATGTTAATATTATTTATATAATTATATAATCCATTTTATAACCATAATGGTATATTGTCTTTGGAAACATATATTAAAAATTGATACATAAAAGATCATCATAATTTCACATTATTTTATTCAAAACTATAATCCATCATAGACGCATTATACATAAAAAAATTCATAATAACATGGGGATAGGAAATAAGATCCAAGATGAGATAATATACTCATTAAGGATAAAATTAATTGTGTTTAATAAATTGTTATTTGAGATAATAAGATGTACATAATTGTATGAGAATGTGATATTGACTTAAAATTATCGTAACCAATATGTCAAATATCATTATTCAAAAATCATTGAGTATGAATTTGTCAAACAAAATATATAGTACAAAATAGTGTGGAATCATCAGTATTCAGTCATGATCGTGAATAACATAACATTAGAATAATTAATATGTTTATGGTCTTTAAATAAGTAGTGATAGTCATGTCCTTATTCAAGACTCAGTTCGAATACTATCATTGCATATTAGGTCAAC
Source organism: Viscum album (assembly GCA_963277665.1). Classification (NCBI taxonomy): domain Eukaryota; kingdom Viridiplantae; phylum Streptophyta; class Magnoliopsida; order Santalales; family Viscaceae; genus Viscum; species Viscum album. Next base: position 1,830,444,566 of record OY728131.1, read on the forward strand.
TCCTTATTCCATAAATGCCTAAAATTGGATTTTCCCTACAAACTATTATAGTGGAATACATCCCTTACTAAACATATTTCACTCCCCATTTCAGTACTATTAATTTTATGAGACATATTTCTTTTTCAAAATTCATTATTGGTCTATATGATTAAAATTACACCCATCACATAATGATCACTATACATATATAGTTAATGATATCATAAAATATTCATCATAACAACATATAATTACTCCTGGAAATGTTACATGTTAAATAATAATTTAATTATCATAATCAAAAACCATAAATATAATAAATAAATATAGTAACACTAAATCATATATTAATTCCCCCATAAAAACACATGTTGTTTCTATATATGAAAATAGATTTATAATATAACCCAAATAATTCATTAGGAAATTACCCATTAATAATCAATGCAATTAATTAAATCATTAAATATATAAATTATTGAATAAATAATTTTATTTTACTAGAAAAATGAAAAAAAAATTAAATAATCATAAAAGTAATGATTACTCATCATTATTGGGAATTCCATTTGTTCCATGTATGTAAAAAATTAATCCCAATCCTAATTTCTATAAAAAGTAAAATATACCACACTTGTAAAAAGATAAGAAGGTTAATTTTTTATATTTTTTAATAATTTTAAAATATAAATAAAAATTAAATTAAATTTCATTATAATAATATAAAAAAATAACTAAAATAATTTTAATGAATATATAGACATTGATGAAATGATTATCAACTGACGAGAAAAACATTGTTATTTATCATGAAAAAAATATTATTTCGATATAATATATAAATACATAGTGGATAATCAAATGATAAAAATTAATATAACTAAATTTAAATATTGGAATGCAATTAATAATATTGGTGAGATATGTATTATATAATTTCATTATTAGATATTACTACATAAACAATCCCGACATAAATGGGGTTGTGACATAAAACAGTTTCCTCAAGTCCATATTTCTACAAAATCACCCAATATAAAAAAATTAATATAATTAAATAATATAACTATATTAAAACATATAAAACCATACAAGGGTTACTTATAATATTATATCTCTAACTCATTAACAAAATTTCATTACCATAATTATTACTGGTGTTAACTACTTAATTTGTTATATTTATTTAGGTTTTCAAACTAAAGTTCTTGAATAACGATCATGATTTCATATTTTTCATACTTTTCATGATAGTATAAATATAAAATATTTCCATTTTATTCTTTTTTATAACCATTTTGATATATAGATGATGAAAATTTAATTACATATCGACATAGAGATGATTGTATGTATGTATGCATGATTGATATTTTCATTTTTCAATTGATGTCACAAGAGAAAGATAAATATGGAAAAAAAATTAAAAAAAATTAATATATAATAAATATAAACAATATACATAAAATCTGTAATAATAAAAAATTATCAATGATTAGGACATAAAATGATGCATATCGCTTGGTGGTGATCATATTCCAAACGTATATTCATCCAATACTTCCATATCCCATTTGATAGATATGTGATAGTGAGTGGTTAATCAATCATAATAATAATATATATGTATATTTATGAATATATATTCAGAATTTCCCATAAATACTATTATATTATATAATGTAAAATAATAAATAAAATTAAAAATTATTATTTATGATTTATATATCATCACTAAGAGACATCATTTTTATTACACCATTAGACTATAAGGATTTTATTTGTTGTATAAAAACAATCCATTACCATGGGAATTTATCATTGAAGGGTTATTAATAGGTATTTACTAAGTATATGGATCAAATGGTATGGATAATGGAGTAGAATATGTGACATTTGTATGTGATGGGAGAGGCACACATGGAATTTCCTAAAATAATTAAATTATATTTGATCACATTCATTGAAAAATGGATGAAAATAATATATTATATTAATGTAGGAATCAATATTTTTTGAACATACTAAAAATAAGAATCATTAAAATGTGGGATGAAATAATACCATTATCACTTGTTATAAACCATAGTAAACATATATTAACATTTACCATTATAATAAAATTTTATAGTTATTAATATTCATAATGATAGAAGATTAAGATGACACCCATTATATTATTTTAATTAATATGAATAAAAATATAAAAAAAATTCCAATATTATATTTCTATTATTGGATGAATTTAATTTTTAATAAGTATAAAAACTATAATGAAGTCCCATTTCAAAAATGGGGTTTTATGAACTAAATAAAAAATTCTATTATATATTGTATAGTATAAAAATATTTATTTGAAAATATATAATTCACCATATAATACAATAATTATGTTAAAAATATCTATAAATATATTTTTATATAATTTATTGTTACAAAAACACAATGCTTGACTAGACCATCTTTTGATGAAAATGTTTTCTTAATCCAAAAAAATGAACTCATACCGAAATCAAGAATACATATGATTCATAAGTAATTAATTATATCATATTCAAATTAAATCATTTATATTACACATTATTATAAAATTAATCTCATAATAGGTCTTTTACCTGAAAATAAATAATTTTTTTAGACAAATAACTTTTTGTCACAATTTACAAAATATTATTCAATTATTAAAATTCTAATAAAACCATACTTTAATATTGAAATTCTAATTTTTAATATTATATAAATAACAATATAATAGTTATTTTATAAAGAATTTATTCATTATTTTTCATTTATATTCCTTCTTTTATGTAATAAAAGAAACCGAATAATTTATTTTTATTTGAGATGAAATATATATAAAATCACTAGGTGTCAGATTCTACATCAATTTAATTGAATTTAAACCTACAAAATTCTAACGTTTTCTTTCACAAAAATGTACATATATATTATTTATAATATCCTTAGATTCCCCTATTTCATTCTAAATATGTTGATTTCCCTAATGAAATTTTACCATATGTGTAGTCTTATTCCATATATCTTTTTCGCTATGATATAGAATTAAATTGCCCCAAGTACGAGGGAGGCGAGGAATCGCGCCAGGTACGAGCGAATCACATCCACGGGGAGGGTCGTGGTGGCATGAGTTAGGTGTCTGTGGATTGAACTAGTGAAAACTGCAGGCATTGGGGAGAATGTTCCCACTTTATGGGTGTTGATATCCCCGGGGATGAGGGTTGGACAGAGGACTTCCATGGGGCGGGGGTCTTGGGTTCGATGGATCCTGCCGGTGGGAGGTTTGAAGTTAAATGTTGATGGCGTGTGCGCTAGAGAGAACATGCGTGGTGGTGGGGTGCTTCATGATGGCAGCGGTAGTGTGTTGTCGGCTTTCGCTTCACACTACGGTATGGGGAGCTCGGTGCAGGCAGAGGCCTTGGCAGTACTCTCAGGGATGTTGTTGTGCTTGGACAAAGGCCTGGTGGTGGAGCATATAGAAACAGACACAAAAATTATACATGATGTGTTGCATGAACAGGGCACGACGTCGTGGAGGATCTCTTACACTATTAGGCAGTGCAAGGCGATCATGGGGAACAACGTAAGGGTAAATCATACCTGGCGGGAAGGGAATAAAGTTGCGGACTACTTTTCTTCGATTTCGGTTCCTGGGGACACTATGGTTTGGGTGGATTATGTGGTGCCCATTAGACCCGAGGGAGTCAATCTGATTAGGGGAGACACACTTCGGTTGCATTATTTTCGTCCACCGTAGGGGGGACCGCGTTTGTGGTTATTTTGTAGTGGGGTGTTTTATGGAATAAAAATCGTAATGTTGGTAGTGGATATAAAATTAAATTGTTTTTTCATCACAGGAAAGAGATTTTCATGTGGTATAACCTCTATCATTAGGACATGTAAAAAATTGAGCACAAACTTCTCTATAAGAATACAATTAACACATTATGGTCTTGAGAGACGTTCACTAAGAAATCCAGGAAAAATAATATAATAACTATATAACCAAAATTCATGATAGGAAAAATATATCTAGATCCTATCATTCCATTAATTTTTATTATTTTAGACTTTTTTAATGGATAAAATCAAACAAAAACATATATCCAAACATTAAAATAATTATATCATCAAAGGGTGAAAACATAACTTTATTTTCTACATTGAACTTCCTTGATGTACTACAGAAAGGCCCAATTATTCTAAACCATTTCCTCTACTAGATAATGTACCTATAGATTCCATTCCCCAACATCATTCCTTAAGGTTTATGTTTTGATGATATTTTAATAATGGGAATTATAAGTTCCCTTTTTAATGATCTGATGAATGAAATGTTTTTAAGAGGATTTGACTATATGATTGTGTTGATTCTAATAAACATTATAATACTAAAAAACATGAAGACATATTCAATCAGTTTTAAAATGTATTATATGACTAACCATATCTTTTACGATGATATGCTACACTATTTAAATAACTACATGTCTAGAACTATCAAAAGGAATCTTTAGAACATTGTGGAAACACTAACATCTCAATCAGATACAATATTATGTTGTAATATTTAAAACCTTATCACATCAATAATTTATATCCTTTAAATCCAATAAAGAGAGAAATTAAATATAAAATTAATTAATTTTTATTCATGTATATGGTTAATATCTATAAAATAAATACCAATATTTTTTATATACCTCAGGGAGGTTTGTGGCCAAATCAAATGAAATTCATTCCTTTTTTCCATTATCATGTTGTTGATGGTTGTAACATTCAATTCAACATCTATCTCTCTAAATTTACTCGGTGATATACAAATAACCATGAAATATACTCTAAAATCTATATCCAAATTTTTTCACACTCTAAATATTCATTAATATCTCTATAAGTATTGTAAATTAGATGATAATTATGGAATAGTGAAGAATTAATTTTTTCTGAGAGTCCCTTCTTCATGTATAATATTTATCATATACACATATGTATCTATAATCTTATCATTCTGTCACATCCTAGGGTTATACTAAGAAAAGTTCTAAACTTATTTTTTAGATACCCATACTCTATTTATGAGTCTTATATATATAAATTAATATATATTTGTACAATCATATGGTGAAGATAATACTTCTTCCCTTTCGTTAGGATTTTAAGGTCCATTATCTATAAATCCATAAATATGATATATTTTGAAATAATTAGTATATATAATATAGATAGGTAAATTATTTTAAATCACTAACCAACATTTTCTCATTATAATGATTGTAATTTATTGATATACAATAATATTTAATTTACTCCATCTATATTCGATATCATATATTTAATTCTTTTCTATGTGAATATGTACAATAATAATTTATAATAAGAATATATTTCATCCATTTAATTCTAATTATTATTAAAATATATTTTTAATTTAAATATTAATTTTATTGAGAACCAAAATTTATATACAAAGATAATGAATATTAATAAATGAATATTTATTAGCTAACATTAATATCCATGCCATAATAATTTATCCCTATTATACATGGAAATATGGAATCATAATGACTGGTTCATAAAATATCTAAATCATCTCCCAAATAATTTTTAATTTATATAAAATTTCATAGAATTATTATAAATAATTCCATTTTTCATTACATGGGGATGAGGATTATAAGAAAATGGCGACCTCAGGTTCTCATTAATGCTAAAAAAGGGAGATATCCATGATGAAATAAGTATAAAATGAGAAAAAGGGTATAATATCATGATCTTATCATTAAGAAACCATACCCTACAAATCAATGAATAAAATGTTACTCCTTGTTGTATATCATATATGTTTATATAACATGAATCATAAGGGAATCAATAAACATGATCCCTAGAAGCATAACATTATCATAAGTTATGGAATTTTTTATTACACAATTAAATAGAAATTAATTACTTATGTAGTCAATGATATATACCAATATAATAATTATAGAATGGGTTCACTCCACGATACATTTTAGTAGTCATAGTTCACACCCAATACTATCCAACTGGACATAGGCCCTTACTGAATTTGGTTCATTCTGTAATCTATTACTGTTTTTATCATGAGATATTAATATTTACTCAATGCATTGGAGTAAAATATAGGTCTCACCCATCAAATAATAAGAATCATACATATATTTACAACTAGTGATAAATTTATCATCATATCATAACCCATAAAATCATATGGGTTTCATAATATTTTCATTAAGCATAACCCATTGAAAATAAATCGATTTCAAAAACAGATTTTCATAATAAAATCAAACAATATAGGAAAAAAATAATGATTTTATAATTATATTATATCTATATTAAAGAATATTTTAAATAATTTGTTTTTAATTTGGTGAAAAACAACCCATTAAAACATCATTAATTTTTTTTTAGGAAATTAACAATTGTATTTATAAATCAATTATTTAATAAAATATGGGAAATAACAACGGTTAAAATATTCTATGAAAAACAATTTCAAAATTTATTTGAATAATTATAAAAAAGATGTTTCATGGTGAAGGGAAAAGTTGTTCATGGAATATAAATTTTACAATTATTCCATTTAAAATATTATAAAAATTAAAAAGTAACCCCATCTGAAAATGATGATAATATGATCTCAAAACTATTTTTTTAAAGATGGGATAAAATGGAATTAAAAAATTACAGGTTAAAAATAAAAGCATTGTTTAAAAATTTATATAAAATATGGATATTGATGAAAGATATTCCCTGGAAGATAATTAACATAGAAAACCTGACATATTGATGACATAATGAAGTAAAACTATTACCTCGAGTTAAACATGATTTAAAAGAACTATATAATCCTTAATAATAAATTTATATTTATTTTCATAATAGAAAAATTTTCATTTTCATACGATTAATATCAATAATTATTACTTTATTACATTTCTATGCTATATTTTATCCATATTGATTTATTAAAATCGTAATTTGCATGTGTTAACTATTTCATTTATCATTAGTATTCCAGTTCATTTGTTAATGACCTAGAAAATAAATGTTCAATACACATCCTCTTAAACATATATGTAAAGACCCTTAAATTCCAAAGAATTTTTTTTCTTAATTTTCATTGGAATTTTACAAGAACGCAGTTTCTGACGGCACCTGATTCCGAGGCCCGGTGTGCCCAGAATCATTTTCCGAAGTTTGGATCGGGTACGTTCAGTGAACGGACGAGCGGGTTTTTCTAACTTTTGAACCGGTAATCGGAATCGAATTCTGAGGGCACCGATGGAATCGCAGTGCCAGTAATTGCTTAGAAACGCCTCTTCCGGAGTTGCGTTTTCTCGGGTGTGGTTTTTAATTTTTGGGCTTAAAGTTAAGAAATAAAATAAATTGTACGACAAACTTTATTTTATTTCACTTAAGCCGCTTGGAAGCCACTTGAAGCCACATAAAGCATCTTAAGGTGAGTTGTTGTAGATAAGGTGCTATCCAAAAATATCCTACCCTCTTGGTAGGATAATTGTGAGGTGAGACCCGCACGAGCCCCACCGTTTCTTTTCCGCTAAGTAACGCACCCGTGAAAACCCGTTATTATGAAAGTCAACTGACGCGTTTTCTTAATTTCTTAACGCACCAATTAATTGGGCGGTTTTCTTCGTTGAATTAATTGGGCGGTTTATTTCGTTGAATTAATTCTATGAATTATTGGGTCGTTACTTATCTCTTTATTCGTTTCTTAACCGGTTTGAAATCTGTTGGCGTAGTAATAAAATAAGACCAACGCCACATCTTGAGGATTACACGTTGGGAGGCCTTCATCAGAATTCTTGTGCCTTCACCCTTCTTCGTGAAGAACGCGAAGAATGCTGACCTCTGACGAAGAACACCGAAACCGCGGAAATCGACGCCGCGACGCCGTGTGCCACGACACTGACGTTTCCTCTTCTGTGACGTTCCTTCCTCCGCAACAAAATCTTCAATCATCTGTTGGAGGTAAGAGATTTCGGGTTCCTTTTAAAACTCCTTTGTGGTTTTTATCAACGCACAGATTTAATTATTATTAATTAAATCCTTTTGTTCTTGAACCTCGGAGTTCGTCGACGTGACACCCTTCCGCGACGACGCGACGCCTTCCGCGACGCGATGATCGCCTCCTTCCGCGGCGATCAATTCTGCGAAGAACGCGCGTGCGACACTTGACGAGGTAGGGGTTTTATTTGAATGTTTTATACTCCGTGAATGCTTCCGTTCAAAGTGAAGAACCCGAATAATTAGAATAATTTTAATTCATTAAAATTATTTTTGGTTATGTATTCATGTGTTGAATAATTCTCTCGTTGTTATTATCTAACGCGGAGGGTGTGGGCCAAACAAACACGGCCCGACAACCCTCCGCAGATTGTTTATTGATGTGTGGATCGACGGGCGATGACAAATGAGGTCGCAAGTTGATTTTGAGGCATCCGAAGTGAAGGTCGGGTCCCGGGAGGACCATAGGCGAAGACGGCAGGAGAAACGGACCACCGGAGCGCGTCTGGTGGTCCGCGGAAGGCGGCGGCGGAGCGCCGGCGGTTCGCCGCCGGCCTCAATCAGCGGCGAAGGGCGGGGGAGTCGCGCACCCCGCCCGCGGTGTCCGCTCGGCCTCGCTGGCCGAGCCATGGCCGGCCGGTCGGGCCGGACCGAACCGGACCGCGCCGGGCCGGGCCCAGCCGGGTCAGACCCGGGTTGGGTGGACCCGGTTCGGGTCAACCCGGTTCGGGCCGACCCAGGGGGGGTCGGCCCGGGCCCAAACCCCCGTTTTCGGACCACTTTCGGTCAAATGCCCATAACATGAGCTACGGGCCTCCAAACGACTCACTGTTAGCGGCAACGTGATCTTTGGATTGAGACGGTCGTTTCGGTATATCACACTCAAGGTTTCGGATTACTTTGGGTTCGGCCGGGTTGGTTCGGAAACGAAACCAACCGGGCCCTTGGAGCGGAAACGCTCGTAACTTGAGTTCTGGACGTCTGATTGACGTGCTGTCGACTTTGATGGATTCCTCTAAGTGAGACGGATCTTTTGGCTTACTCCGCTCGAGGTTTGGATGCCGTCGGAGTGTGGTCGGGTTGGTTCGCTCACGAAACCAACCGGGCCCCTGGAACGAAAAAGCCAATAACTCACAGACCGGGTGTCCGATAGTCGCGCTGTCTGTTTCGTTGAATTCCTCTTGATTAGACGGAACTTTTGGAAAACTTCGCCAGAGTTTTGGATGCAGTTGGATAGTGGCCGGGTTGGATTGTACCCGAAATCCAACCGGGCCCCTAGGACGGAAAAGCTGATATCTTTCAGACCAGACGTTCGTTTGACGAATCGTCAGCGGCGTTGGTGATCACGTTGAGAAATGGTCCCTATGAGTATACCCTATGACTGTTCGGGGTATAGTTGAGTTACGGCCGGATTGGTTTGCACATGAAACCAACCGGGCCCCTGGGACGAAAAGGCTAATAACTCACAGACCGGGAGTCCGATTGACGTGATGTTTGTTGTGTTGAGACCCTTATGAAGAGGCGGTCCTTTGAGATACTTCTTCGTGGGACTTTGTGATACTTGGAGTATCGACCAGTATCTCGTGGAGTGGACCCTCCCAAAGACGAGAGTACGGAGTATGGAGACCGTGTAGCCGGCAGAGACCTGAAGACTGCTTGTCCGATTCGATTCGGAGTGACTTACGTAGCCTAGTGGGGAGCACTAATTTGTGAGGTGGAAGACCCACAGCGGAGGAGCACTACTATGTGATGTGGCAGACCCGCGGTACTCGACAGGAGGAGTACCTCTGTAGGATATGAGGGGGGAGCACTACTGTGTTTGGGTGGCAGACCCCGGTGGGAAACACTACTATGTGAGGTGGCAGGCCCGCGGTACTCGATAGGAGGAGTACCTCAGCAGTCATAGGTTAGTGAGCAGTACCTCGGAGTCGTGACAGGACCAGTATACACTCCAGAGACGGAGCTCTTCAGCAGTTACGGTTTCGATAATGAAAATCCTAGTTTGAGCTGAGACTTTTGACCTTTGTGTTTACCTCATGATTGAGATGGGTCACTTGATAACATAGTTATATGTATGGGCATATTCCTGGGTAGTGGTTATCCGTTGATTTCAAAATCCTTGTGTTTCCTCATGATTGAGATGGGTTACTTGATAAATTAGGTATATGTATGGGAATTTATCTAAGTAGAGGTTATCTGTTGAGATCTTCTTGTGGTTATCCTTGTTGGTTTAGTGAGACCTTGAGGGTCTCGGGGTCCCTACTGAGTATCGTTATACTCACCCCTGCACGGGCTATGCCCGCACCTCATTGTGTTTATTGCAGACGACGGGCAGTGCTGACGGAGGCCGAGCGTTCGAGGACTGGTCGGTACCCGGAGGTGGGCTACACGACGAGTCAGTACCCGGAGGTGGACTACACGACGAGTCGGTACCCGGAGGTGGACTACACGACAAGTCCGTACCCGGAGGTGGACTACACGACGAGTCAGTACCCGGAGGTGGACTACACGACGAGACAACACACAAAGGAGGTTGACAGACGAGAGCGTGGAGGAGGCTATCTATACCTACCCTTCAGGTAGGATCTGTGGTGGACGACCAGGAGTTGCGCTATCTGTACCTACCCTTCAGGTAGGATCTGAGGAGGACGACCCAGGAGATGCTTCCTTCTTCCAGTTGTTTGTCTTTTTGATGTTGTACCTTGTTCAGTTGTAGTTGTACTCTCTTTTGGGTTTGTATTCTGGCCCATTTACTTTTCAGCATTTCTTTTGTACTTAGTATTTTTCTTCCGCTTGTACTCTGTGGTGCTTGTTTTATTTTATAAAGGAAATTCCTTCCCAGTTATATGGATTTACGCCCTTGGTGCTAGTCGCCAGCCCCTGGCCTATGGAAGGCGGGCTTGGGGTAGTCACAGCACGGGCCCTGAGGACAGGTCGTGACAATTGGTATCAGAGGAGTTCGGTTCTACCGTAGAACTAATAACTCTGATGTTTCTTTCTGTGAAGCAATAGTGTTAAGATTACCGAGTGTGGTTTTCAGTTCCGGGAGTCCAGTGTTGGTGCGGGCGGCCGTTGTATCCATACACCAGGACCCTGAAAACTGATTTCCGGCTTTGTGCACGAAAACACTAATTGCATGTGTGTTTTCAAAGTTTTTTCCCCTTAAAATATCTCGAACCAGGTCACCTCACCAGGTATAATCGTTTGATCGTGTCACGTTGTTTCTTTCAGGATGCCTTTTCTCGGACGACTAGCTAGAGCCCAGAGGGACGTGCATACTGACAGCTTGCCGAGCGACGAGGCTTCGGTACAGGGCCCTCTTGCAGTAGAGGCACTAGCGGAGGCACCAGCGGTACTACCATACGTTGGTCCACCGATGCCACCAGCCCCAGCAGTAAGCGATGCACGCTACTTGAGTGCGCTTCACGAGTTCCAACGCTAGAGGCCACCCAGGATCCGGGGAGAGACGGACCCTCAGGCGGCTGAGGATTGGTTGGAGGCTGTGGTGAGAGTCTTCAGGCTATTGGGGACGCCGACAGACTTCGTGGTGATCCTTGCTGCCAGCCTCCTTCAGGCAGCAGCTGTCAGGTGGTGGAGCCACTTTTTCCAGTTTTGCGACGGGATGACCTTTGCATGGGAAGTCTTCGAGACCTTCCTTAGGGTGGAGTTTGTTCCAGTAGCTCTACACCCCGAGCGTGTACAGGAGCTTCTGCCTTTGCCGTAGGGTTTTTGATCAGTTTCTGAGTCATCTGTGGGCAGTAGACAGATGATGCAGAGGTCCAAGAGGACCAGACCAGCAGTTGGACGATCTCGGGTTTTAGGGTCAGTGGTGTGGGGCACCCGGGGTGGGGTTAGATCCAGGCGTTCTAGAAATGGACAGTGTTTCTCCTGTGGTAGGAAGGGTCACCTAGCACGTGACTGTACGACCCCCCGCACGGTTGATCAGCGGGTGTTGGAGGAGCCACCGAGACAGAAGTAGCGGCTGGTGCTTGAGAAACAACCGAGTAGTGGACAAGGCAGTAGAGCTCCGAGAGCAGGTGGACAGGAGAGGAACTAGTGAATACGTCCTTTTACTTCTAGTTCCATGTTGCTTTTTTATTAGTGTCTTTGTACTATGAGCTGTAATAATAAAAAGACACTTATATTTTTTTGCTTTCCTGACCTTTTGTTTGGTTGATACTGAGTGGTCCCGGTTAAACTGTTGACTTGACCCTCACTTTCGATATTTCTACTGGAGGAGACCCAGTGACCTCACACTGATGCCGACAGTGTGACTCGACCCTTGGAGGTGAGAATGATAGTTAGATCTCTTGGTAGTTACGTCGAGGCCTTACGACGTCATCCATGGCATGAATGCATCATTCATGTTAGGATTGACTGTATTAGGCAACGAATGTGGTTCATCCAGGGGATGAGACCGGGTTTCTCTTATCGGAAAATAAGAAATCATAGCAGCTCTTGTGAGACTAAAGGTGGTCCAGGTCATCCAAGAGCGGATGAAGACTGCATAGTGCAGTAAGAAACAAGAAACTGGTGCCAGTCTTAGAGACTCAGGTGTGTTAAATGTTTCAAGAACTGTAAGCTTTAAGGATAGATGATTCTGTGAAGCAGCAGACGTGGAGCCAGAGCTAGGAGAGCAGTACGAGGTGGTGTACATCTTAACATGCTACAACCACCCGCCTTAGTTATCCCCGCCCGGTTCAGGGAGCTGGATGGCGGTGGAAGAGTGCGGCTGCGTGCGGTCAAGGAATGTGACCCAATGGCTCTAGAAATGATTCAAGGGACAGTCTGTGTCCACTACTAGCTGTTGTAGTAACGGACGTCGATATGAATCATTCCTTGCTTTCAGAAATATTGTTCTAGACCTAGAGTTTCTGGTAAGCCGTGGACTTGACCCTCACGTCTGGAGATACCTTGGGAGGAGACTCGATAATCACACTTATGTCAACGGTGTGGTCATATCCTCGAGGCGAGAGTTTCGGTTGGAATCTCTTGGTGTCAGCGTCGAGGCCTTACGACGTTGGTTTGAGTATGGACTGGGCAATCACAGTTCATACACAAATTGACGGTATTAGGAAAAAAGGTTGTAGTTTAACTACGACATCGGGATGGGTTTTCCTTGGTCGGCGAAAAAGGAAACCCCAGGCAGCGCAGGGTAACTCTTGCACAGGAGGGTGCGACCGATCACTCTTGAGTCGGTCAACCTTACCCTCGTAGCAGCAGTCATTATGAGTTTCAGTTCTAACAAAAAATGGAGACCTCGGGAGTTCGAGGATGACGACCACGTCTTCTTACAGGTCTCACCTTGACGAGGTTTACGGAGATGTGGCCAGGGAGGCAAGTTATCTCCGAGGTTCAACGGACCTTTCTAGGTCCTCAGCTGGGTAGGCGAGGTGGTTTACCGCTTGACCCATCCACCTCAGTTGCACTAGGTGCACGACCTTTTCCAGGTATCTCAACTGAGGAGATACATGCTCGACCCTTCGCATATCATCGACCATGAGGAGCAGGACAATGGCGATGGGGTTACTTCCACGGAGGTTCTAGTGGGGATCAAGGATCGACAGGAGCGGATCCTACGGGGACGATCGATTCCTCTGGTGTGCTTTCTTTGGCAGCACGGGAACCTCCAGGTGAGAACATGGGAGCGGAAGGCTCAGATGCGTGCTCAGTACCGCCTTTGTATCCCTAAGTTTGTGGTGAAGCTTTACAGGGACGTAAAGCCCTGTGGTGGGAGTAATGTAAAGACCTGTAAATTCCAATGAAATTTTTTTCTTAATTTTATTTGTAATTTTACAAGAACTCAGTTTCTGACAGCACCTGATTCCGAGGCCCGGTGTGCCCGGAATCATTTTCCGAAGTTTGGCTCGGGTACGTTCAGTGAACGGACGAGCGGGTTTTTATAACTTTTGAACCGGTGCTTGGAATCGAATTCTGAGGGCACCGATGGAATTGCAGCACCGGTAATTGCTTAGAAACGCCTCTTCCGGAGTTGAGTTTGCTCGGGTGTGGTTTTTAATTTTTGGGCTTAAAGTTAAGAAATAAAATAAATTGTACGATAAACTTTATTTTATTTCACTTAAGCCGCTTAGAAGCCACTTGAAGCCACTTAAAGCAGCTTAAGCTGAGTTGTTGCGGATAGGGTGCTATCCAAAAATATCCTACCCTCTTGGTAGGATAATTGTGAGGTGGGACCCGCACGAGCCCCACCGTTTCTTTTCCGCTAAGTAACGCACCCGCGAAAACCCGTCATTATGAAAGTCAACTGACGTGTTTTATTAATTTCTTAACGAACCAATTAATTGGGTGGTTTTCTTCATTGAATTAATTGGGCGGTTTATTTCGTTGAATTAATTCTACGAATTATTGGGTCGTTACTTATCTCTTTATTCGTTTCTTAACAGGTTTGAAATCCGTTGGCGTAGTAATAAAATAAGACCAACGCCACATCTTGAGGATTACATGTTGGGAGGCCTTTGTCAGAATTCTTGTGCCTTCACCCTTCTTCGCGAAGAACGTGAAGAACGCGAAGAACGCGAAGAACGCTGGCCTCCGACGAAGAACGCCGAAACCGCAGAAATCGATGACGCGACGCCTTGTGCCGCGACGCCGACGTTTCCTCTTCTGCGACGTTCCTTCCTCCCCAACGAAATCTTCAATCATCTGTTGGAGGTAAGAGATTTTGGGTTCCTTTTAAAACTCCTTTGTGGTTTTATCAACGCACGAATTTAATTATAATTAATTAAATCCTTTTGTTCTTGAACCTCAGAGTTCGTCGACGCGACACCCTTCCGCGACGACGTGACGCCTTCCACGATGCGACGATCGCCTCCTTCTGTGGAGATCAATTCCGCGAAGAAAGCGTGAGCGACACTTGACGAGGTAGGGGTTTTATTTGAATGTTTTATACTCCGTGAATGCTTCCGTTCAAAGTGTAGAACTCGGATAATAAGAACAATTTTAATTCATTAAAATTGTTTTTGGTTATGTATTCATGTGTTGAATAATTCTCCCGTTGTTATTATCTAACGCGGAGGGTGCTGGGAAAATAAACACGGCCCGACAACCCTCCGTAGATTGTTTATTGATGTGTGGATCAACGGGCGACGACAAACGAGGCCGCAAGTTGATTTTGAGGCCTCCGTAGTGAAATTCGGGTCCCGGGAGGACCATAGGCGAAGACGACAGGAGAAACGAACCACCGGAGCGCGTCCGGTGGTCCACAGAAGGCGGCGGCGGCGCGCCACGCCGGCGCGGCGGTGCCGGCGACCGGAGGCAGCGGCGTGCTGCCGGAAGGGAGGCGGTCGGCGGTTTGCTGCCGACCTCAATCGGCGGCGAAGGGCGGGGGAGCCGCGCACCCCGCCCGCGGTGTCCGTTCGGCCGAGCCGCGGCCGGCCGGTCAGGCCGGACCGAACCAGACCGCGCCGGTCCGGGCCGGGCCGGGCCCCGCCGGGTCAGACCCGGGTCGGCTCGACCCGGTTCGGGCCGACCCAGGGGGGGTCGGCCCGGGCCCAGACCCCCGTTTTCAGACCACTTTCGGTCAAATGCCTGTAACATGAGCTACGGGCCTCCAAACGACTCGCCGTCAGCAGCAACGCGATCCTTGGATCGAGACGGTCGTTTCGGTATATCACACTCAAGGTTTCATATTACTTTGGGTTCGGCGGGGTTGGTTCGGATACGAAACCAACCGGGCCCTTGGAGCGGAAACGCTCGTAACTTGAGTTCTGGACGTCTGATTGATGTGTCGTCAACTTTGATGGATTCATCTAAGTGAGACGGATATTTTGGCTTACTCCGCTCGAGGTTTGGATGCCATCGGAGTGCGGTCAGGTTGGTTCGCTCATGAAACCAACCGGGCCCCTGGAACGAAAAAGCCAATAACTCACAGACCGGGCGTCCGATAGTCGCGCCGTCTGTTTCGTTGAATTCCTCTTGATGAGACGGAACTTTTGGCGTACTTCTCCCTAGTTTTGGATGCATTTGGATAGTGGCCGGGTTGGATTGTACCCAAAATCCAACCGGGCCCCTAGGACGGAAAAGCTGATATCTTTCATACCAGACGTCTGTTTGACGAACCGTCAGCGGCGTTGGTGATCACGTTGAGAAACGGTCCCTATGAGTATACCCTATGAGTGTTCGGGGTATAGTTGAGTTATGGCCGGATTGGTTTGCACATGAAACCAACCAGGCCCCTGGGACGAAAAGGCTAATAACTCACAGACCGGGCGTCCGATTGACGCACCGTCTGTTGCGTTAAGACCCCTATGACGAGGCGGTCCTTTGAGATACTTCTTCGTGGGACTTTGTGATACTTGGAGTATTGACCAATAGCTCGTGGAGCGGACCCTCCTGGAGACGAGAGTACGGAGTACGGAGATCGTGTACTCGGCAGAGACCTGAAGACTGCTTGTCCGATTCAATTCGGAGTGACTTACGTAGCCCAGTGGGGAGCACTACTTTGTGAGGTGGTAGACCCACAGCGGAATAGCACTACTATGTGAGGTGGAAGACCCGCGGTACTCGACAGGAGGAGTACCTCTGTAGGCTATGAGGGGGGAGCACTACTTTGTTTGGGTGGCATACCCCGACGGGAAGCACTACTGTGTGAGGTGGCAGGCCCGCGGTACTCGACAGGAGGAGTACCTCAGCAGTATTAGGTGAGTGAGCAGTACCTCGGAGTCGTGACAGGACCACTGTACACTCCAGAGACGGAGCTCTTCAGCAGTTACGGTTTCGATAATGAAAATCCTGGTTTGAGCTGAGACTTTTGACCTTTGTGTTTACCTCATGATTGAGATGGGTCACTTGATAACTTAGGTATATGTATGGGCATATACCTGGGTTGTGGTTATCCGTTGATTTCACAATCCTTGTGTTTCCTCATGATTGAGATGGGTTACTTGATAACTTAGGTATATGTATGGGCATATATCTAAGTAGAGGTTATCTGTTGAGATATTCTTGTGGTTATCCTTGTTGGTTTAGTGAGACCTTGAGGGTCTTGGGGTCCCTACTAAGTATCGTTATACTCACCCCTGCACGGGCTATGCCCGCACCTCGTTGTGTTGGTTGCAGACGACGGGCAGTGCTGACGGAGGCCGAGCGTTCGACGACTGGTCGGTACCCGGAGGTGGGCTACATGACGAGTCAGTACCCGGAGGTGGACTACACGACGAGTCGGTACCCGGAGGTGGACTACACAACGAGTCAGTACCCGGAGGTGGACTACACGACGAGTCAGTACCCAGAGGTGGACTACACGACGAGACGACACACAGAGGAGGTTGACGGACGAGAGCGTGGAGGAGTCTATCTGTACCTACCCTTCAAGTAGGATCCATGGTGGATGACCAGGAGCTGTGCTATCTGTACCTACCCTTCAGGTAGGATCCGAGGAGGACGACCCAGGAGCTGCTTCCTTCTTCCAGCTGTTTGTCTTTTTTCTGTTGTACCATGTTCAGTTGTAGTTGTACTCTCTTTTGGGTTTGTATTCTGGCCCATTTACTTTTTAGCATTTCTTTTGTACTTAGTATTTTTCTTCCGCTTGTACTCTGTGGTGCTTGTTTTCTTTTATAAAGGCAATGCCTTCCCAGTTATCGGGATTTACGCCTTTGGTGCTAGTCGGCAGCCCCTGGCCTATGGAAGGCGGGCTTGGGGTAGTCACGGCACGGGCCCCGAGGACGGGTCATGACAATATATAATTATTGAAATATCATATATATTCAATAAATAAATATTAATCTCTATACATAATTTTTAGAGATAGAAAAATTAATTACACCGTTCCTGGTGATGGTTGGTCATACATACACATAAATTCTATTTTCATTATTCGATTTATTGAAATAGGTAAGAATTAATTTCTTATTATAATATCATTACTATATCATATATATACTATATATTAATTTAATTAATCTTCATTACCATCCACAAAAAATATAAATGGAAAAAAATCACCTAACTCTATAGAGGTGGTAGACCACGTGTACCTCAGAATGATGATATCATTTAATATATAATTAAATGATAGGTATGTAGATATGATATTATAATTCCCTAGAATAATTATTTCATATATATAATTTAAATAAATTTAACCCATAATAAATACCATCAATAATATTTTGTGATGAATTTTTTTTGTATCATTAGGTCGAGATGGTTAGACATACCTCCACACAAGTAATACGTTAACATGACATGTGATGGGAATGGGAATGTATAAATGTCATCATGTAATAATAGTTAAATTTCATATTATATTTGATAAGGAAGATATTTTTTATGATAAATACAATAAATTTGGTGTAGGTGAAGTACATTAGAAAAGAAAGTGATTGGTTAAGGAGATTACCACTTCACTAGAAAAGTCTTTTAGATCACCTATAAAAGGCCTTTGGGATTTAATTTTATAGTGTAAAAAATATCTATGTAAGAAAAATATAATATTATAATGTAACATGGTTCATTTGGGTTGAGATATAAGTCTTAATGTTGTGAAATCAATTGGGGGATAATGTTCATTTATATAATCTTGGTGGGGGGAACTTCTGTAATATATTAAAATATTAAATAATAATATGTTCATTATCTAGAAAAATTCATCCACATGGTTATAGATTCAAATATGAGGGTTGATAGTGTTTTGATCAAATAAAATACAATCTTGAAATATTTTGGTGTCACATTAGATCTTATCCTTTTCATTAATCCTCATTTAACTAACTTTAATATTAACTACTATAACAAATGTCTTAATAATAATGTGATTTAATTTATTCAAATATTTTTAAAATGATACATAATGGACCATGATATGAAATATTATATCATATAATATCTACCATGTCTTATTAAAATATTTTTACAATTTTAATATAATATTATAAAATATTATTTTTATTATATATCATTACTAACAATTTAGAAACTATTTAATTATTTTGACATAAAATACATAAATATTCAATTTGAATTATAATATAATATTTAAAATAACTATATCATACCATATTTTACTATAAAATTTGTAGAGAACTATAACATAAAAATATTATATAACTTTTAATATTTTTAAAATCATATATTATATATTTAAACTAAATGGTGAATTGTGGAATTAGTGTTTTATAGTTAATTAAATTCATTAAATTATTACTAAAAATTTCAAATAAATAACATTCTTCAAAATTATTAAATTAATATTAATACTGACATGTATATTCATTAATAGCTTAATTTAGTCACTATTTATGAACATAAGTGATATTAAATAAAAGGATTGTTAAATTTTCTAACATTGTTTGTTTTAAATCAAACAGACGTCATATTCATTGAAATGTGCTCATTAAAAAACTAGATCTCAACCAAAATTTATTTAATGTAAAAATACATTCTTCAAAAAAGAATTTGTATGGAATGTTATGGTCATATTGATTATAAATGATCCATATTAATCTTATTTACCCTTTACCTAGGTAATATAATTTACCACTATTACTATTCATATTGACAAAAATTAGAAGGGGCATAATTAAATTTTTTTCCCTTCCTATTTTAACTATGATATTTATTTGATCTATTTTTATTACATTATGTAGAACAAAATAATTTAATGTTAGTCATAATATTATGACAAAAACATCTTTTTAATAATCTTTATATTTTTATGCATTAAAATTTGTTTATTCATATTCAAGAAGAATAACAATATTAGTTGAATGTTTAAAGTAGTTATTTTGGAAAAGAATATAGAAAATTAATTAAAATCATTAACCATTAGTTATTAATTCATTTTATTAATAAAAATATATATTGGAAATATAAAATAAATTAAAAAACATTTATTTTTAATAATATTTTATTTTAATACTCAATATATGATAGATAATAAGTTCATTTTAGAAATTTTTAAACCATATATTTCTTTTATATTTTTTATTACTATTTATACCTTCAAATCAAATGGTTTGGTTTTAAATAACACTTAATATTTTTATAATATTAAGAAGTTTTTATGGACTCATTTCTATCTGTAACATAATCTATCAATGAAATTATATTATATAAATAGAAATATTTCATAAATATCTCAGGGTGTTACATTATATGAACATAAAATGAATTTCAAAGCCAATGATAATCACTCTGGTAAGAACATATGTGGAGTCTACATCCTCATCATATCCTATGGTTCCCATAAATCTTAATCTAATTGGTGGTTTCATAAAAAAATAATGAATGGGTGAGTGATCATATTTTTTAGAACTATATCTTTATAATCTATAATGTCTATTAGTTATTTTAATATGAAAACATTTCAGCGGTGGTACGACATTTTATATTAGTTCATGTTAAGGATATGTTATATACTTCTTTATTAGTAACATATAGAACACATCTTGAACATGAAATGAAATATATTTGGGGGAAGATCCAATGATAAGATAGAATCATGATATGATCAATAATTTATAATGTAAAGATACACCTAGGTATTATATTTTACATCATCCCAAATACCGTCACCCATTTCTAAATATATATTCATAGGAATACCTTGTCATAATTATAAAAAAAATCTCTTTAAAATGATTTTTAGAAATAAAATTTCTAACTCCAAGATTCCCTTATGTGATGTTGAATAACACTATCCTTATCTATGGTTTCCTCTTAATTAGTTAGAATTGATATCATTCATTCCAAAATATCATTCCAGCATGTTGGAGTTCTTCAATTCATACCTAAAAGGAAGTTATAAGGATCCATTTGAAATCTAGATTCAAAGATATTTTTTACAGAAATTTTAGAAATGGAATGAATTGATATCTGCCAAATTTTAAATCTATATTGAAATGTTTAAAAATGTATTATTGTGCTTGAATTTTTCTCATAGAATAAAAATATATTTAATAATGACACCCAGTTCCAAAAATTTCTTAAGTATCAAAATTCTTGTGAAAACATATCCAAAATTGTGAGGTAATCCCCAGATCCCATTCAGATATAAATAATTTCGGTAAACCATTAAATCAATAAAATTCAGTAATTCATAACTGATTATGTTAATAAAATAATAAATATAATGAAATTGATATAAATTATGATCAAATATTAAGGTGATTGAACATGCCCAAACTATAATTACATCGATTTGATATTTTAGGGTGTCTGATTGTAATATCATCTGTGTCATTTTTCAATTCCATTCTAGTATTGGTAATGGCTATGAAATCCACATTTACATCTACCACCCATCATTAAATTTCTATTATACCAAAAATTGGAAAAAATATACTATATCTCTCTTTATTCCATTAAAAAAAATATACTCTATCAAATCACTACTCATCCTTATTATTCATATATGGATAGAGAATGATGAATAATGAGATTATTCCATTAGTTCCTTCAAATATGGTACCTAAGGGTCACATAAATGTCTCCAAATCATTATTATTAAATAAAAATCAAGGTCAAACAAAAATGATTTCTATATTTATATTAAATCCATACATCATATATATGAGCCTCTTTAAAATTAACTAGGATATATGGATGAACACTCATTTTTGAAATATAATATATCTCACCTTCAGTAATTTTTTACTATCACAATCCATTGGAAACCAATAAATCTTGGATATTTTGTGGTACTCATCATAAAAAATATTACTGGAACCATTCAACAGATATTATCTTCCACCATGTTTATTTCTCAAGGTGGTTGTGTATTAAGTTAGAATAATATTTAATCAGCTCCAACTATCTAATTTTATATTGGTTAATTTATGTTAGACTGTTAATATACATTATAAATTTATTATTTTTAAATATTTCCCCCAATTTATAAATATTATATATATATATATATAATTATAAAAATATTATAGCTGACACTAAATCTTGAGCTGGATAATTTTCTCAATGACATTATTTTTCATGTGATGAAAAATCAATAACCATATATGTTTACATGATGATGTACCCTAGTATAATTTTTCATTAATTAGTAAATATTTTTAATCCCTCTTAGAATATAGGATAGGGTAATAACATGATATATGAAGAAACTATATTTGATTCCCTAAAAATTCATCACATTCTCCAATCCTATGGAACATAGCTCCATTCCAAGATAACATTGTGAGTATATTTAATTTTTTAAATAATATCCACAATGTGAAGGTAATATATATCCAATATAAGAAAAATAAAGATCTTAGACCCAATTGATTTTCTATTCCGATGTTCAATAACATTTATCTTTTAAGGGTATTTGGATATACCATCAAATGAGATTATATGAACCATGAATGAATTTACAAATGAAAAAAATCACACATGGAAATTTTTTGAATATTTTTTATCATTCCTCAAGGTCATTATTACAATTATGAAATTACCTTTATTCTATTATGTTCCCTTTGAATAATTATTAGATCATATATAATTTATACTAATAATATTTCAATCTAATATCTAAGGACTGTAATTATTAAATCATTAAATATAAGATGTGAATTAGTAATACTAAATAGGACCATTATAAATTAATAGTATTAATATGTTGTATGGAGTGATACCTTAGTTATATCCTCCATGTTATCCCTCATTTGATGATATCCAAAAGGAATGTAAATCTAGGGTAATTATTTATTACTATGAATTTGACAAAACAAGTTATCAAGATATGGTATATGATATTAATTCATAATTGTGATACTTATTTGTTATTGTTAAAAAATATATCGGGTAATTGATCCATATTTATTCTTAAAAAATTGAAATGGTGCACCACAAGGTCACAAACATGCCCGAATGAATCCCTTTTCATGATTCTGTTGTAGTTGCTTCTTCAATTATTTCATCTCAATCCAGAAAAATTCTGTATAGAGTAATTGAAATAGGTGTATCACCAGTTTTGAGTTGTAAAAAAACATCAGGAGTCAATGGATGTCTATGGAACTATTCTATAAGGAAATTAATAAACACTCAAAAAAGAGGAATAACATTAACGTTGAGTTTAATTTTATCCATATCAGATAAAATCCCTTTTGAATATGAATCATGACCCATATTATGGATGTAATTTCCTTTATATGTTCAGTTTTTTTATCTCATAGATAGTCAATAATTGGGGGTATTGTAATATGAAAGTAATATTCCCATCCTCATATTTTGTTGTGGTATTAATATAATGAAATAAAATACATTCAAAAAAATAACATTTAATTATACTTGTGTAATAATGACATGATTTCCATGAAAATAATACACGCAAACATTATCAAGAAAATAATCATTTAATTAAGATGTGATCAACATTAAATTTTTTTTTTTTAATACTAAATTAACATATGATTTTTGAGGTAATACTTTTATAGTATTATAAATTTAAGTAGAAATAATATATTAGGTTGATCATGAATCATGTAATATGTTAGAAGTTATAGAGTGGATGGGAAGTGTGTCTTTCACCATTTTGTTATAACACACTTATCATAAATATTGATCTCATGATATATCATTTCTCAATGTGACTAAATGTTTTTGTAAATGAATCATTAGAATTGACCTTCATATTTTGTCCAAAGATATCATAACATCTATACAAATAATATTTCAAATATTTGATTGTTTTTGTTACATTTTTTATATATTTTTCTATATTTATAAAAAATTGTAAACTATTCCCATCATATAAACACTCGATTTCCTAATGACATTCCTTTCCATTGATGAAAATTTTAATAGTCCCCTTATGAAAGTTCACTATATGATTCTTTCCCCACTTATAGCATAATAAACAGAAAATATTTTCCCTATAAGGTATTTAATATGAAATTTTACTTCTATATATATTTTCTTTTAAAAATATTGATATTAATTGATAAATCCAATCTATATATCTATCATGATGTTACATAAAATAATTTTATCATAACAATTAAATTCACTTATGGGTGACTTCATTTGGAGACTTTTTTATGATACTAATGAATTGTTCACCCTTATTGTCAATATTGATGATATTACCAGAAGCATATAACATATGTCATGTAAAAGTTTCCCAAAATGTGAAAATGAATTTCTCATTCTTGTAATTTATGAAAATGAATTCATTCTATATTTTATTATAAGGGATATTATTATTTTTTTTAAATAAAATTTACCTTTAACCGACTATATATACACACTTTTATATTATTCGTTAGTGTTCTTCATTATATTACACCACTTATCTCATTCTCCTTAAAAAATTTAAACATCCATTATAACATTCACATTTTCTAAAAATTGAATAATGGAAAATATCATTCAGTAGTACTGATCCATTTCATAGTGACTAGTGGATTAGTGGACTGACTCAAAGAACATAAAGTTTTCCCTGACGGAATACAAAGATCATTTTTGTCTCCATTTCTTGTTTGAAATAATTATATGATTCATATCCTGATAATTTTTTGTTATTATATCAACATGTTATTTAATTTTAGATCCCATAACATATGTTTTTTCCGGAATATTTTGTTTAAATTTATATCACATGAATAATTATCATGATTCTTCTATTTTCTATCTGTTGAATATAACCAAAATCCATAGTGTGAGATATAATAATCTGATGTGAATAGAAAATTAATAATGAAAAATAATTTATGGGATGTATAATTCAATGACACCGATTATATGTAACCATTTTTTTAACCAAGGGCCTTCATGATCATTACCAAATCAATAGAATTTTATCCCTTTAATAGACATTTTCCTTGGGTCAATAATATTGTTTTATTATCATTGTATATAACAGATAAATAAAATATTATTTGGAAGAAACTATAGTGACCCTCTCATTTCATAAAATATATTACATCTAAATATATGAATATTCTTTATATAATGTTATGATCCACACCAAAACCAATTAGGTATTGTATTTTTCAAAACATTGAAGCATAAAAAACCACTTCATAAAATATCCAATAAAAATTAAAAGTTAATTCTTCATAACTAAGACCCTACAGTGATATAACATACCACATATCTTTCTTCATAACAAGGTAAAACAAAACATAAGAAATCTATGATAACACATTATTAGTAAGGGAAAACAAGGGAGATATCAATGATCACATTTGAATATCATTAGAATATGAGAAAAAGAAAAAAATTAGATTTTTAAAACCATTTTAATCATATAAGAGTTCATAATAATAACTTTTAGAATAAAAATTGGTTGTTAATAAGATACAAATCATAAGGGAATATAAAATTATCTATTAGAAAATAACATTGGAATAAAACGTGGAAATGTGGAAAACATATAAGAATTGAAAATCACATCCTTAATAGTCAATGAACATTTAATAGACATTAATAATGGAATTGGTTAACTCCCCCATACTAACATAGTTTTCTAGGTTCACCTCAAATATTATTAATGTAGACTGAGTCTCTTACATAATTTCTTTTAATCCCCATTCCATTCATATATATCTAATTAAATATAAATCTCATCCCCAAATAATGGATTATGTTATAGTACCCAATAATCTGATAATTAGAATAATACATATATATTTATACTATCACATAATTAATTCATCATTTCAAAACCCATAAAATGAATTGTGTTTAATATACATTTGATCGTCGAATAACCCATGAACAAATAAACCATACTAATAATCATATTTTCATAATAAAGACAATCCATATTGAGATTGAATATGCATATTACATTTATATCATATTTCAATTGAATCATAAGTAAAATCAAGGGTTTTTTTCTTTGATGAATTTAAATAACACTAAAATATCATTTACACATTCATGAGGGAAATTAAATTTTAATTTTTGAAGTCACATATTTAATAAAAATTATGAATTGTAAAAAGAAAAAATTCATTAAAAACATCCTTCAAAAAATATAAGTGAATATTCAAATAAAATATTTCTCAAGATAGTAATAAAATGCATTCTTATTATATTAGATAAAAAATTATTTTTAATCTTATAATAAATATTAATAATTAATGGTTCAGAAAACATCAAAAATCTTCCTTTGAAAATGTTTCATAAAATAAAAGATCATTAAAAATAACATTAAATAGTTATCATCAAATAGTAAAATAAATATTTAAATATTTGTGATATAATTATATATATGGATGAAAAATATAACCCATTGGATACATAAACAAAAACAATCAATAAAATGACGAGGTTTCAAGGTAAACGTTATACCTTATGTTTTCCATGATTAAAAAGTATTTTAAAATCTTGCATTATTTTTTTGTTATATTTATATAAAATAATCATGTTTGTACTTATAAAATCATATATTATCCCATAATAACTATTCGAAAATTATTTTTGTAAATAATTCCTTATTAAAATTTTCATTTCTATGTGTTAACTATTTCATTCAACATGAGTACTTCACTTTTTCAGTTCCAATCCTTGTAAATTATTCTACGGTAAATCACCTGAAAATTTAAATAATAATAATATAAATATCATACATATATTATATATATATATATATATATTTATTCTTATATAAAATATAAATATATAATGATGAATTTCACCATTCATAGAGAGGGTAAGTTGTACATAAACATGAAAGCAATTTTCGGTATTAAATAAAATGAAATATGTGAGATAATATTAATTAAACATATATGTATCATTATTATATCTTATATAACATATATATTAATAATAATATTCCTTATCACTCCCCATGTAAAATATAGATAAATAGAAAATCATATCACTTCCTGGAGACGGTAATCCATACATACAAATGAACAAAATTATATTTCTGTATTGGATTGGATGTTTACTAGGTAGGTGTGATTTTTTATTTAAAATTAAAATAATTTCATTAATATCATATATAATCATTTTAAGAATCATAAATACAACTGATAAAATATTGTTATGGAAAATGAATTGTATCACTTTATGATGATATTAATCTGTATGTATAAACGAGTGAAACATTCACTTTTCATTTAATGGAAAAGATGGTGTAAAAATGTGTTTTCATAATCATAATAACATATATGAATATATATGAAACATATGCATTATTTTATGAGGAATAAAATTTAATTATATATGAAACATATGTGTATAAATGAACATGATCAGATATAGTGATTACCTCTCCTTTGAAATGACTCTTTTATATCTCTTCTAAAGGGAACATGAGATGGGTTGTTGGGAATAAAAAAACTATTGCATGTGGATGATGAATTATATAAGAGAAATATGCATATATTTCTCAGTCTATGAAGCTTAATTTGGTTTATAGAAATGAGGTAGGAGGTACATCTTTATAATGGATATGAGGGTTACTTTTGATATTTCTCAAGATATTAAGTTATAATAAATATATTCTCCATCACAATGCATCAAAAGTCCAATGTATTTAAGGATAATGTTGGATAGGGTTTTAATCCGATCATATAATATAATTTATAATGGTTTTATTACAATTCTAAACCATATAATTCTGATTGGCCCTTAGATAACAATTTGTAATATAAATTACGACAAAAATATTAATTATAAAGGGTTGTAATTGGAACATTTTTGTTAAATATTGGCCAATAATTTGACATGTTATTAAATATTAGACAATATAAAATAAATATTTTCTTATTTCAGTATTTTTTATTTTGAACAAATTTAGTGAATTTTTATTTGGATAAAATATCCTTATTTTAAATTTTGTCTCAATTGATATAATTTGACACAGATGGCAGAAATAAAAAGATATAATTTAAATATAATATTTGAAAAAAAAAACATAATATTTAATTTTGAATAATAAAATTAATTTAAAACTCTATATTTCTAAAATTATATATCATTCAATATGATTAAATTCATTTACGATATTATTTTATTTAATTGAAAATTTTTTCATCTGGTTTGTAAAATAAATTAAGGTCATTATATTATTAAAAAAATTAAAATTCATTTATTATCATATAATATATTAAAAACAACAAAATATTAACTTATATTAATTTATACAAAACTTTCTTCTTGAGTTTAGACACAATAAGAATTTAAAAAAAGAGATTGAGGTGTTATTACTTCTATGGATTTAAATAATAAATATATCATATTCATGTAAAAGTGTCCATTAAACAACTAAATTTATATCCAATGGTTTTAATTTATAAATTTTATTAATATACTATTAAAGAGTATATAAAATTATGGTTATACCACTTATTTTTAATCTATATTAAACCAATTTACCATTTATCATGGTGAAGAGTTTTTGTTGTGTCACTATACAAATTGACCAAAAATTAAATGGTACAATAAAAATATATTAAAATTATGATTCTTTTTATTAATAAATTTTATAATTTTTTTAAAAAATAAATATATTATGTTAATTTTAATTTATTTTCTAAATACTACATACAAAAAACTACTTCTTAGAAAAAATAATTTAATAAGAAAATGATTTATTCTTATATTATGCAATGAAAAAAATTAAACGTTAAAATTATTTTCCAAATAAATAATATATAAATCTCATTAAACACATTAAAAAATAATAAATAATTTAATTTTTTTAAACGAAAATACATTTCATATATAAATTATTTTTTCCGAAACGTCACCACATTTAATTTGAAAAAAATATTCATTATTTATAATTATATGATATCGTATAAATTAATAATATAAATGTGTAAAAATATTTTTTTTGATTTTTGATAATACTCTTTATATAATCTAATTAATTTACTATAGATCATTGAAATATATTTTCTTTAATAATTCATTGGGCTTCATCTAAATAATATATTTCTAATAAAT
Source organism: Viscum album (assembly GCA_963277665.1). Lineage (NCBI taxonomy): Eukaryota > Viridiplantae > Streptophyta > Magnoliopsida > Santalales > Viscaceae > Viscum > Viscum album. The sequence continues at coordinate 1,830,473,489 of OY728131.1, forward strand.
ATTTATATAAAAGAAATAATTTGGTTTAATGAGAAATACTTCATAAAAATATTTAGGTGTTAAAACTACCTAGAAATATGAATCCATAGTTACATAATTTATCACATCAACCATCATATTTTTATGGTGTATTTTTTCTCCATCTCTCCCTATATAAGAACAAATCTCAGGCCCATTCTAATGCATTAGTAAATATCATAAATCTTGTACCACTGTAGGGTAGTGTGATCATTGGTTGTTTGGATAAAATTCTATTTATTCCATAATATTATCTTTAAAAACATGAGTTTGAAGGAACATTTACCTAATCCATGTAAACATGAAAAATGGTGTAGACCTACATGTGAAATACTTCAAGAAGCACTAATAATATCCATCCTATTTTAGAAAAATAAATATCTCAGTCACAATAATTTTTTCTGGGCCAATGTTCTGAAGTCTCTGATGACTTTACTAATTTAATACATTAATATAATAAGAGAATTCATATAAAAAAGGGTTTCAATATAAATTAATAGCATCCATACCTCAAACAGAAGGATAACTTGGTAATTTATTCATATTTTACATGCCATTAACAATATCTAGATTGAAGATAAATATAGCAGCAATTTTGATCTCCTTTTAAATGATCATAAAAAAAATCAATATGTGATTAAGGATACTAATCATTTATGATGATTTTCCGAATATCTACATAATAAATTCCATGTCATATTGACCAATAATTTTACTTAACAAATGAATTAGAACACCCAATGGTGAAACCCATGGTAAAATGAATTAATTATAAAAATTATTCTAGTTTTTTTCATCAATTTTTTCAAATAAATAATTGGGATTCAATATGGTGTCTTTTTTATATGTGAATAATTTTCTATGAGATCATTTGAAAACGGAATTCCATGATTATAAAAACTACTAGTAAACTTTTTTAAAATATATCATCAATAACACAATCAATTTTAATATAATAATTGTTTAGATTATTCAAAACATATATGATAAACACCCTCTTTTTATAAAATCAATACCCATTTAATTGATGTAATTTCCATTGAAAGTTCCTGTTTATACTCACAATAGAAGAAACCCAATAGTTTTTTAGAATATCATATGTTACATGTATTCAATGGAAATTATATGGTCATTAAATAATGTAATAAAAGTATTTCCAAATACTACATCATATTCAACTAGAGGAAGAATAAAAATATTTCAAGAAGAATATTCTATTAAACATCAATTATAAAATAATCTTGGTCTTGAGATATAACCATAATACTATTATAAATTTTTACTTTTATTTTAACATATAGTCATTGAATATTAAATTCCATTTTTTAATTTAATGAAATACTAGAATTCATATAAGTAATATCAACTACAGTAGTTCTATATATGAGCAGACCATTAACCACCTCAAATAACCATTCTATCTTCAATACCTTGGTAAAAATAAATTGCAAACATGAAAAAATTCCATTTAAATTTGGTGTGATTAATCACCGAAATTAATCTTTATATACATAAAATATTAAATATTATTTCTATAAAATAATAAATTATGGTTAACCAATGTAATCCAAGGACATTATTGATTTAAATCATTGATAAAGTTTCATAATGAAAATTTGAATTAACACAATAAAAAACATTATGTTTTTTCAATTAGGTGAGTTTCAAAGTCCATTTGAACGTAAAACATAATCATGATTGAGATATAGTTGATCTATTATTCTCGATGTGATGACCCAGACTCTCTTGGTCCTTCCCTTTGCCAAAATCCAGGTTCTAAAGGAGTGGCGTCTCGGTGAGACCGATCGGTGGGACCGATCGGTGAGACCGATCGGCATCACCCGACCTTGTCAAGTTGTTTCCAGTAGCGCTTCTTTGCGTAAATAGGGTTTTAAACCCTATTCTGTCTCGTTTAACCGTGTTTTTAAGACCCGTAATGCCCATAAGAGTTTTAATTAAATGCTTTATCAATTCATGAGTCAGCTTAAACCACCCAACCCCCTTTTGTGACGAGTGGAGCCGCGTGATCAACCCACGACCCTCGCGCCTTACGCGGTTTCACGTTTTCACCTCAACCATCCCCGGCTCTTATAAACTAAGGGTTAGCCATGGTTTCTCCTTTCCTCGATCGTGACTTTTCACAAACAGCTTCTGGTGCATCGGGCCTGCCGCATCATTATCCGTAAAGTTCTGTGCCCGCGGCCTAAACGTCAATCATATATCAACAAGTAGGGAATTTCTCCTTAGTCTCTCTCTTTTGTGTATCATGCGGGGTGGGCGTGCTTTTGATCCTGTAGAATTGGGAGAACCAGACCTAATTAAAGATAAAGATCGAATTCTATAAAGAAAGAAGAGGGGGGTCTGTGATCATTGATGGTGTTTTATATTTTGATGATGTTTCTTCTATGACCATCTTGTTGAGTTGTGATGGATTATGCCTCCTGAAAATCGAGGTCGTTGGTGGTCGTTGCTTGTGCACTAATAAACCCTGCTGATGTTTTAAATGGCCTGTTTGTGGTTGTAAACTCCTGCTGTGAAAAGTGAATCGGTTAATCATGTATATCTGGCTGAATAATTGAAAGCACCAGGATCAACCCTTCAGTGATAACTCCCAGTTAGAACACACGGAATTTGAAACCAAGGAGTGTGTTAAGTCATTTAAATCTGAAAATCCCTGACTTGTGTTGGTGGTGGTGGTTTGTTGTTTTCCTTTCGGGCCGATTTCTGGAAATGTGGGAGGTGATGGGATCCCCTGTTCTTTTATACTCTCGGTGGTTGTGTGAATTTGGGTATGGGATCTCCTGTTGATTTGGATCCGGGTGGTTACTTGTTTATATCACAAATTGGGGTGGAATCCTCTATTGTTGAGAACCAGGTGTAGATGTTTTGGTTGTTGTTTGACTGTTTGCTTTTCTGGACTTATGCCTATGACTAATAGTTTCCCAGTAGTGCTTAAACATAAACATTATTACTAAATGTGAAATAAGAAAGGGGACTCATGGGTTATTAGCGTGAGTTGTGACTCGGACTTGAGTGTTTTTGTGATCTGTAGGCTGTTTGAAGAAAAAACCTAGCTTTGGGTGAGTGCTTGTTATATATATATATATATATATCTGTAGCTTTGTGTTTCTTATTCGCGCCCCTCCCATGTTGAGCACTTAGTGTCGAACACCCCCATTTCATGGTGGAGGGTTTTTTTCCCAACACTATTCTTAGTGGCTGGTTATTAGCTCCTTTTCTGCTCCCTTTCCCGGATAGACCAAGTATCTTCGGGCAGGCTGTGATGGCCTGAAGTCCATTATTAGCCCAAGAACCTTCGGGCGGGGTGGTGTGGTGGTTGGCCAGGTGTGTGCGGCAGGTGGTTTCCCAAGTGTCTTCGGGATGAGGCCCAGGTGTCTTCGGGTGTGGCAGGGGATCCTTTAGCCCAGGTGTCTTCGGGCGTGGTGGTGGTTGTTCTGGACAAGGTGTTTTGAGGCATGGTTACATGTGACAGTTGTGGCCCAGGTGTGTGAGGGCGGGATTTAGCAGTGGGACTACGTGCGGTTGAGCCCCAGGTGTGTGCGGGCGGGATTTCGGCAGTGGGATTGTGTGTGGTTGTGGCCCAGGTGTGTGTGGGCGGGTTTGGTAGTGGGACTGCGGTGAGAATGGCAGGATTGGTCCGATGCGTAGGATGTCTCAATAACCAATAGTAAAGTGGCGCGGGGTACCCAAACATCGATGTGCTCTTATTATACATATTACTTGACTTGCGTTATTTGGGGAGTGAGCCTTGGTGAGGCCTCGGATGGATAGTTTTCCTTGTTAGGTGTTTGGTTTACTCTTTTTCTCATGGGACTTTAGTACGTTCCCCCACTTGTGCACGAGGGTCTTGGTTTTCCCTACTCAGTGTACTTGTATGCTCACCCTACATATATAAAACAGCTTTCAGGTTTCCAGGAGGACTTCGGGGATCACGCAGGACCTTACTAGCTCGGACTTTTGGAGCAGTTGTAGTTGTTGTTTTTCTTTTTGGTACTTACCTTGTAGTCACCTTTTGCACTTTGTGGCTTTTACTTTTGAAACATGCACGTGGGAATGGTTTACTTTTGGCTTTACTTTTCTTTCTACCTTGGTTTTGTTGGGTTTTCTTCTCCTTATCTCTCGATCCTATAAAATAAAAAGGGTAATGCCTTCCATTTGCGAGAATTTTCTATACCCTTGGTGCTAGTCGCCACTCTGGGACCTATTGAAGGCGGGTTTCGGGGGTCATTATCTCTCCTTCAACTTAAAGAAGGAAGGGCCTGGCAATTTGCTGACCCTTCCCTCCTTTTGGTGAAGGCGGGTCGTGACATAATGGTATCAAAGGTGGTGGTTGAGCGATAGGATGGAGTCTGGAGTTAGGCACAATGAAGATTGCATGGGATGGTAAGGCAACGGTGTTGGGTGACCTTGGAGCGTGAATTAGGCTAGGGAAGACCAGCTAGGACACAGGATTTTAGGGCCCCTCGTGATACGATGCAAGGACTCTGGACCTACCGAACGACCAAGTGAGGCCACACTAATTTCAGGGTAGAGACCCTAGGAGAGGTATATGCATCATAATGACTTGTGTTCTTGTCTTTCTGGGATTTCTTGGGAATTAAGAATAAATTAAATCTTAAGAAGTTTTAAGAACAATATTCTGCACTACTTGGGATTAGGCATTCCTTTGTTTACCTTGCAGCTATGGCACCTGGAAGATGACCACGTGTGGTACAGCCGATCAAGGCCCCTGAGACTACATTGGCCAATCGGCAGAGAGCTGGTCGAGAGGAAGAGGACGACCAGTGGTAGAAGACTCTTCGAGCCTTCCAGCGACAGGCCCTCGAGAAGTATGAGGGAAGCACCTTCGATATGAAGACCGAAGGCTGGCTAGATGAGATAGTTATATCCTTCATCCTGATTTGGGCCCCGACCGAGTACTGGGTTCCCCTGGCCGTTAGCCAAATGCGGGGAGCAGCACGTCAGTGGTGGATGCTTTACCTGGGGGAGAGGATAGATTCTGAGGTGGCTTGGGTGGACTTCGAGAAGGAGTTCCGGGCGGAATTACTCTCCTCGACGATGAAGGCAGAAAAGAGGCAGGAACTACTCTCCCTCCAGCAGGGGAGTATGTCTGTGATGGAGCTAGGGATCAAGTTCAAGGACCTCCTACATTTTGCTCCGGACCTCTTTCCCGACGAGGAGTCTCGGGCAAGACGTTTGGAGGAGGCACTCCGACCCTCCCTCCAGTATGTTGTTACCCCCTTTACCCTGCCGACGTACTTGGAGGTCCAGAAGAAGGCCGAAGTGGTGGAGCGGATGCATGCTCTAGGGGGAGTGTCGCGAGAGGGGATCCAGCTGGGACCATCAAAGGGGAAAGCCGTCAGCACCAGGCCTCCAGCGTCAGGACCCTCTAGGTTCCGACTCGCAGGGAGCAGGCCGCAGCAGTTTCAGTTTCGGTCCCCCGGCCCTCGTCCTTTTCCTACGGGCCCGGGACCACGGTGCTTCATCTGTGGGAGCCCTGGGCATCTCTGGAGTCAGTGCCCAGACCGGGTGCAGTACAGCAGTGGCAGTCAGCCCCAGCACCCGCCCCAGGAGCAGCTTCCAGCCAGACCTTTCCAGCAGCAGCAGCAGGGACAGCGAGATCCCGCTCCTCCGAGGGCAGACGTAGGAGGAGGCCGACCTCAGGTCGCTCCACAGGGACCTCGACCAGGGCGTGGTCGGGGAGGTGGCCAACAGCCGAGGGGCAGGGGAGCTTGGCGTGGACAGTTGCACACTGCAGAGGTAGCAGTCCCAGCAGGGCCAGAGGTTGTTCGAGGTATGATCATTCTGTTTAGCACTCTTGCTTATGATTTGTTCGATACCGGAGCTTCGCACTTCTTCGTTGCACCCAGTCTAGCCCGTGCCTTGGGTATAGATGCCGAGAGACTTCCAGTTCCCCTGGTGTTACGCACACAAGTTGGAGGTCAGACCGACTTGTTGTTCATTTGTCGGGGATGTAGACTGATGATAGGGCCACATCAGTCGGTTCGGGATCTTCATCTGCTACAGATTTAGCCATACGATGTCATCCTAGGCATCGACTGGCTATTTTCTGTGTGTGCCGTCATCGACTGTTTTTGAAGAAGGGTGGTGTTCTCAGACTTGGACAGTCGGCCTGTTACCTTCACCGGCGAGCGGAGCAGTCCGAAGGGAAACAGGAGAGAGGAACCTCTCCTCTCCTTGTTGACCGAGCTGATGGTAGAATCAGTAGATGCATAAATGGTGGAAGTGCTAGAGATCGTCCGTGAGTTTATGGACATCTTTCCTGAGGAGGTGATGACTCTACCCCCTCGACGTGATATCGAGTTCGGGATAGACCTCCTGCCCGGCGCTTGTCCAATCTCGATGGATCCTTACCGGATGGCACCTTCGGAGCTACGGGAGTTGTGGATACAGATTGACGATCTGGTGAAGAGGGGTTATGTTCATCTGATTGCGTCACCGTGGGGTGCTCCGATCTTGTTTGTAAAAAAGGCAGATGGAGGTCTTAGGATTTGAATAGACTACAGGAGGTTGAATCGGGTGACGATCAAGAATCGCTACCCTCTCCCAAGGATAGATGATCTTTTTGACCAGCTGAAAGGGGCAGGATGGTTCTCGAAGATCGTCCTGCAGTCTGGGTACCACCAGCTGAGGGTGAAAGAGAGTGACATCCCGAATACAGCGTTCAGGTGCAGGTATGGACACTTCGTGTTCGTAGTCATGCCCTTCGGTGTTAAAAACGCCCCGGTTGTGTTCATGGGGCTTATGAACTCCATCTTCCGGGAGTACCTGGATCAGTTCATGGTTGTGTTCATCGACGACATCCTGGTCTACTCTAGATCAGAGGAGGACCATGCAGAGCACCTAAGGATAGTTTTGGAGGTCCTCCGACAGCACCAGCTCTATGGGAAGTTGTCAAAATGCAAGTTCTGGACACGAGAAGTGCACTTCCTCGGGCACATAGTGTCTGAGCAGGGGGTAGCGGTCGACCCATCAAAGGTTGAGGTAGTTGTTTTTTGGGCAGCACCAAAGAATGTGGCAGATGTCCGAAGTTTCCTCAGGCTGGCAGGTTACTACCAGAGATTCGTACCCAACTTCTCCCGAGTAGCAGCACCTTTGACGGATCTGACCAAGAAGGACCAGGCTTTCGTATGGAGTGAGCAGTGCCAGTTATCCTTCAGTTATCTGAAAGAGAAGTTGGTCAGTGCCCCAGTGCTGAGATTACCAGAAGAAGGGGTGGCCTATGAGGTATTCTGCGATGCTTCGGGATAGGTCCTGGGATGCATGTTGATGCAGCGACGAGGGGTGATCTCTTATGGGTCCAGGCAGTTGCATTCCCATGAGCGTAATTATTCCACCCACGACCTAGAGCTTGCAGCGGTCGTTTTTGCGCTAAAGTTATGGTAGCACTACCTCATCGGGGAACGCTTTGTGGTCTTCACGGATCACAAAAGCTTGAGGTATATCTTCTCCCAGTGGGACTTAAACTTGCGACAACAGAGATGGGTGGAGTTCCTCCAGGATTATGACTTCGAGATCTCTTATACTGAGGGCATGGGAAATGTGGTGGCCGATGCTTTGAGCAGGAGGACGCAGAAGGATGCGGTCCGAGAGTTGGTGGACGCCATGAAGGCAATGTAAGAGTTGGCTACCTTACACCTGGATGCGACGATGGATAGCGGCAGAGGCTGCCTATATCAGATGAGTGTGCAGTCATCCATTTTTTAGCAGGTGGAAGAGTCTCAGTGGGGAGACCTAGAGTGCGAAGTGATGCGTGACCAAGTTAACCAGGGAAATGCTCCGGAAGGATGGACCGAGGACGGTCAGAACCAGATGCTTTTCCGGGGAAGGTTGTTTTTCCCAGAGGCGATGCGCGGCAGGGTTCTCAGTGAGTTCCACAACTCACCCTTGGCGGTACACCATCGGGTTTCCAAGATGTACCAGGGTTTGAAGAGGCAGTTTTGGTGGCCCGGAGTTAAGCGAGCGGTGGCAGAGTTTTTGGCCAAGTGCCTAGTGTGTCAGTAGGTGAAGGTTGAACACCGAGTTCCAGGCGGCCAACTACAGCCCCTAGGTGTCCCCGAGTGGAAGTGGGATGACATCTCAATGGATTTTGTCATGGGACTACCCAAGTCCCTAGGAGGGTTGATGCCATCTGGGTGGTAGTGGAAAGGTTGACGAAATCGGCTAACTTTCTGGTGATCAAGGAGTCGAGTGCTATGGATGCTTTGGCACGAAAGTACGTGGATGAGGTGGTGTGGTTGCATGGAGTCTCGAGGTCTATAGTCTTGGATAGGGATTCATGGTTTACCTCGCGGGTCTGGAGAGGATTGCAGCATGTGTTTGGCACCCAGTTACGCCTTAGCACTGCTTTCCATCCCCAGACAGATAGACAAATGGAGCGCACCATCCAGACCTTGGAGGATATGCTTCGAGCATGTGTTTTGGACTCAGGAGGGTCATGGGTGCAATACTTTCCTCTGGTAGAGTTTTCCTACAATAATAGCTACCACTCTACCATTGGCATGGCCCCGTTTGAGGCTTTGTACGGGAGGCCATGTCGTTCGCCTGTGTGTTGGACCGAAGTAGGAGAGGCAGGCATATTTGGTCCAGAGGTGGTGCAGAACACGACAGAGAAGGTTCAGCTCATACTGGAAAGGATGAAGGCAGCCCAGGACCGAAAGAAGTCGTATGTTGATACCAGGAGGAGGCCCTTGGAGTTCGAGGTTGGGGACCACGTGTTCTTGAAGGTCTCCCCTCGGCATGGGCAGCGGAGGTTCGGTAAGGGGAGTAAGCTTTCCCCTAGGTTCATCGGGCCCTTCCAAGTGTTGTGGCAGGTCGGCGAAGTGGCTTACCAGCTAGCATTGCCACCGCCGCTACTAAGGAGACATGATGTCTTTCATGTGTCCCAGCTCCGTCCGTATCTGCACGACGATTCACACGTCCTTGATTGGGGCGAGATGGACATCGAGGACGACGTGAACTTTGTGGAGAGACCAGTGATGATCGAGGATCGCAAGGAGAAGGTGCTTCATGGGCAAACCATTCCCTTGGTTCGCGTGTTGTGGAGACATGGTGGGCTTGAGGAGAGTACGTGGGAGAGGGAAGCACAGATGCGTACCGAGTACCCAGAGTTATTTTGAGTTTTGTTCCTTGTTGTACATGTTGTGATAAAACGTTTTGTCCTTTGGCTATTAAATGTACTGGTTTTATTCCTCTTCTTGTGTGTGAAAACCCCCGGCTAGAGGGAAGGAGAGAACCCGACCCCTAATCAAGACGCATTAAGGTGGATGCAATTAAACCCGTACGGGCGAGTCAGTGTCGCCCAAAGCGGATAATATCTTGACATGGGGGAAGAGACTCCCCAACCCACGTGCCCGGGCAGTTTGGCATGGTATGTTGCTTGGTTCGTGTGACAGGAAGATGTTCTTAGTTAGTGATGAGGTTCACTCTTGAGATGTATCTTTTGGGGTGGTTTTTCGGACCCGCCCTTTCCTTCTGGGTTATCTAAATTATCAGGGACGAGAATAGTTTGAGAGGTATCTGATGTGATGACCCAGACTCTCTTGGTCCTTCCCTTTGCCAAAATCTGGGATCTAAATGAGTGGCGTCTCGGTGGGACCGATCGGTGGGACCGATTGGCGAGACCGATCGGCGTGACCGATCGGTGAGACCGATCGGCGTCACCCGGCCTTGTCAAGTTGTTTCCAGTAGTGCTTCTTTGCATAAATAGGGTTTTAAACCCTATTCAAACTCTTTTAACCGTGTTTTTAAGAACTTTAATGCCCATAAGAGTTTTAATTAAATGTTTCATCAATTCATGAGTCAGCTTAAACCACCCGACCCCCTTTTGTGATGAGTGGAGCCGCGTGATCAACCCACGACCCCCACGCCTTACGTGGTTTCACGTTTTCACCTCAACCGTCCCCGGCTCTTATAAACTAAGGGTTAGACATGGTTTCTCCTTTCCTCGATCTTGACTTTTCACAAATAGCTTCTGGTGCATCGGGCCCGCCGCATCGTTATCCGTAAAGTTTCGCGCCCCTGGCCTAAACGTCAATCATCTATCAACAAGTAGGGAATTTATTCTTAGTCTCTCTCTCATGTGTATCATGCGGGGTGGGCGTGCTTTTGATCCTATAGAATTGGGTGAACCAGACCTAATTAAAGGTAAAAAACGAATTCTATAAAGAAAGAAGAGGGGGGGGGCTGTGATCATTGATGGTGTTTTATATTTTGATGTTGTTTCTTCTATGACCATCTTCTTGAGTTGTGCTGGCTTATGCCTCCTGAAAATTGAGGTCGTTGGTGGTCATTGCTTTGCACTAATAAACCCTGCTGATGTTTTAAATGGCTTTTTTGTGGTTGTAAACTCCTGCTGTGAAAAGTGAATCGGTTAATCACATATATCCGGATGAATAATTGAAAGCACCAGGATCAACCCTTCTGTGATAACTCATGGTTAGAACATGTGGAATTTGAAACCAAGGAGCGTGTTAAGTCATTTAAATCTGAAAATCCCTGACTAGTGTTGGTGGTGGTGGTTGGTTGTTTTCCTTTCGGGCTGATTGCTGGAAATGTGGTAGGGGATGGGATCCCCTATTCTTTTATACTCTCGGTGGTTGTGTGAATTTGGGGATGTGATCTCTTGTTGATTTGGATCCGGGTGGTTACTTGTTTATATCACAAATTGGGGTGGAATCCTCTGTTGTTGAGAACCAGGTGTGGATGTTTTTGTTGTTGTTTGACTGTTTACTTTTCTGGACTTATGCATATGCCTACTAGTTTCCCAGTAGTGCTTAAACATAAACATTATTACTGAATGTGAAATAAGAAAGGGGACGCATGGGTTGTTGGCGTGTGTCCTGACTCGGACTTGAGTGTTGTTGTGATCTGTAGGTTGTCTGAAGAAAAAACCTAGCATTGGGTGAGTGCTTGTTATATATATATATATATAGCTTTGTGTTTCTTATTCGCGCCCCACCAAAGTTGAGCACTTAATGCCGAACACCCCCATTTCATGGGGGAGGGTGTTTTTTCCAAAACTATTCTTAGTGGCTGGTTATTAGCTCCTTTTCTGCTCCCTTTCCCGGATAGACCAAGTATCTTCGGGCAGGCTGTGATGGCCTGAAGTCCATTATTAGCCCAAGAACCTTCGGGTGGGGTGGTGTGGTGGTTGGCCAGGTGTGTGCGGCAGGTGGTTTCCCAAGTGTCTTCGGGATGAGGCCCAGGTGTCTTCGGGCGTGGCAGTGGATCCTTTAGCCCAGGTGTCTTCGGGCGTAGTGGTGGTTGTTCTGGCCTAGGTGTTTGCAGGCATGGTTACATGTGACAGTTGTGTCCTAGGTGTGTGCGGGTGGGATTCAGCAGTGGGACTGCGTGCGGTTGAGGCCCAGGTGTGTGCGGGCGGGATTTCGGCAGTGGGACTGCGTGTGGTTGTGGCCCAGGTGTGTCCGGGCGAGTGTGCCAGTGGGACTGCGGTGAGAATGGTGGGATTGGTCTGATGCGTAGGATGTCTCAATAACCAATGGGAAAGTGGCACGGGGTACCCAAACATCGATGTGCTCTTATTATACATATTACTTGACTTGCGTTATTTGGGGAGTGAGCCTTGGTGAGGCCTGGGATGGATAGTTTTCCTTGTTATGTGTTGGGTTTACTCTTTTTCTCACGGGACTTTAGTATGTTACCCCACTTGTGCACGAGGGTCTTGGTTTTCCCTACTGAGTGTACTTGTATGCTCACCCTACGTATATAAATCTGCTTTCAGGTTTCCAGGAGGACTTTGGGGATCATGCAGGACCTTACTAGCTCAGACTTTTGGAGCAGTTGCAGTTGTTGTTTTTCTATTAGGTACTTACCTTGTAGTCACCTTTTGCACTTTGTGGCTTTTACTTTTGAAACATGCACATGGGAATAGTTTACTTTTGGCTTTACTTTTCTTTCTACCTTGGTGTTGTTGGGTTTTCTTCTCCTTATCACTTGATCCTATAAAATAAAAAGGGTAATACCTTCCATTTGTGAGAATTTTCTATACCCTTGGTGCTAGTCGCCACTCCGGGACCTATTGAAGGCGGGTTTCGGGGGTCATTATCTCTCCTTCAACTTAAAGAAGGAAGGTTCTGGCAATATGCTGACCCTTCCCTCCTTTTGGTGAAGGCGGGTTGTGACACTCGATCTTATTACCCTTGATAAAACTACATCAAACCAACATCCACTTGTAATATCCACATCAGGATCCATTACTAACAAAATCTTACTCATTTCTATACCATTTAAGAAGTTGATATCCTATAATTAGGATTGTCACATGGGTTCTTTCTAAAGATTAATAAATCATAATTAAAAAGATATATATATTTCTTTCATGGATAACAACTATGTTCACTCTAAACATTACATACATATAGTCTTCTTCTTATTAGTAGATTATTCATCACATAACCACATGATCATTTCCATAACTGTAAAGATTTACTGTTATTATAATTAGGGATACATTAAAATATTTTACAGAAATTATATACATCATTTCACATTAATTTATTCACAAATCTAAACAATCATGGTCATAAATTATTATTAGTGTGTATTAAATATAAAATATATGTAATTTCTCGGACCTCTCCGGCCCATTACATTATGAAAATATTGTGTTTGAGGTGTTCCCATGGGACAAGGTGACTTAACCCCAACAATTCTTCAATTCTCTCTTTCGGAGAATAGTTTCATCGGTGACCCTCAGGGAATAGTTCCAGTGGTAGACAGTTCAGAACAGTGCATTGGTAACCTTATGTAAATAGTGTTCCCGGAACATTGAGGTTCCAACAGTGAGGTTTCAATGGTGTGGTTCATGAACTATGTTTCTAGAATGGTGAGGTTCCAACGGAGTGGTTCATGAACAGTGTTTCCAGAGTGATGAGGTTGCAATGGTGAGGTTCAGGAACAATGTTTCTAGAAAAGTGAAGTTCCAATAGTGATGTTCATGAATAGTGTTTCCAGAATAGTGAGGATCCAACGGTGATGTTTCAATAGTGAAATTCATGAACACTATTTCCATAACGGTGAGGTGAAACGGTGAGGTTTCAACTATGAGGTTCATTAACAGTGTTTCTAGAATGGTGAGGTTCCAATGGTGAGGTTTCAATGGTGTGGTTCATGGATAGTGTTTCCAAAACAGTGAGGTTACAATAGTGAGGTTTCAATGGTGCGGTTTATGTACAATGTTTTCAGAACATTCAGGTTTTAATATTGAGGTTTCAACAGTTAGTTTAATGAACAATGTTTTTTCATTTTCCAAATTTTGAGTTCATGAACGGTGTTTCCAGCTTCCAACAGTTTCACCCCTTTGACATTTCCATTGATTTAAAATTCATTTAAATCCTCTTTTTAAGGACTGTAAGTCTGATTAAAAGGCCATAAATCATATATTAATTACTCCTATGGCTCGAGATGTTTTTACATTGACAAACCACGTGGGTTTATGTAATCTACTATTAATGGGAAATTAAGATTATCTTAAACCATCGATCCGTTAAATCTTCTAATGGGATGAGATATCTTCCTCCCTAATTCATTCACCTTGTTCTTAGGTGTGATATTCTCTAACATCCCATTCCTTATCATAAGAGTTTCTCAATCAAACATTCCTCCTCGGATTGGTTCCGCTCTGTTTTGATGTCACCAAGCAGCATCGATCAATCTTCGATATAAGGTATGTTTTATCATTGTTCTTTTGGGGTTTATCTTCTCTTTTTTCTCTTTTCCATATTATAGCATGTAATCTCCTTGCTTCTAATGTAGTTTTCTTGGGTTTCAGTGTGCAGTGGTATCGTGGCATCCTCGGGTGGATGCAGTTGTCATGAGAGGAAGATCGTGACCCGTTGTGTGGATTGTGCTCATATAAATAACATCAAGAACTATTTGAGGTACGGGACTTGTTGCTTATCTCTTATTTTACATGAAACTGTATTGTTATCATGTTTTATCCCACTGGATCAAAATGGAAATGACCTAATAAATATTTGATCCAAATTAAAAAAAATTTATCGGTCGTATGTTATTGCCTCATGTTTTTCTAGATAATGTGATACTAATGCTTGATGTGTTTATCATTTCATTATTGACGAAAATTGGTAAATAACATAAAGATTTAATTAATTGATAATGGTTTGGCTAATGACAAAGAGGCATATAAATGAATACGGTTCTTCTTGTTGTAATTTGATGTTAATCCAAATGGTGCAGTAAGAATGTTTAATTATTTGTGGTGTATTATTGATTAGGCTTCTCAAATTTGGATCCTAAAAATAATAATCACTTAATATAAGATGGATTAATGAATCGGTTGACTAATAAAAGATAACTCATTTTAGGGTTCTGAGTTACCCTATTTTTTGTTAAAGGGACAAGTGACCAAATGTTAAATTGTTTGTTTTCCTGCTGCTTGTGTTGTGATGTGAGCATGGACGGCTGTTGTGATATGTTGTGGCATGGAGCCCTTTTGGTTGTGGTAGCAGATGATTCCTAGAGTGGCAAGATACATCGGTTTAAGCATGTGTTTTTCGGGGAGGACACCAGGGATGATGGAATGGGATGGATGTGATTGTTGGATGCTTTCTATTTATTATTGGTTGATTATCTTATTTACTTTTCCCCACTTCCAAGGAAGCTAGTCTTGCTTACACTTCTTCCTAAAGAGGTGAAGAATCACAAGGTATGGAACCTGCTTTCTGTGTTTTTCTTCTCAAGAGAGGATGGGTCTACACTATTGCTATAGGCGGCAAAGAATTGACGGGTTGTACATCTACTCACTGTGTTGATCCCCCTTTTGGTAATTAGAATAGAATGTTTTTCTAGAATGCATGGGAATATGGGAAAGTAATTCTGTAATGAATAATTGAGTAAATGATGTTAACCTTCGGGGTTGGAGTTGATGGAACATAATGATGAGGTTTTCATTTTAAAAGAGACAGTGTACTTTGGGTGTGATGCTAATGAACATTAATGGGGAATTGGTACTGGTTAAATAAGTTAGAAATAATTAATTAACGAAAAGTGCCACTGATAAAAAGGGAATGAAATAATGTATTAATGCTCTTTAAATGGTTGTGTGCTTATAGTATACCTAGTCTTAGAAGGAGAATCCAGAGTTCAAGAGACGTTAGCTACAGTTGAGTGTAAGAATAGGTTATTCCCATAGTGTGGTTGTGAGATTCAATATATACTATATTTTTTTGTCTTTATATACTCTACTCCAGTCTGTCAGAAAGGGAATCTTACGCCCTAGGGATTCCGAGCCCTGGGTGTGTTTTCCCCAACATTTTGGTGGGAGTATGAATAGCTGACTACCCCCTTTAGCCCTGTTCTCATATCTTGGTAGTTACTTGTGCTGGTAGGAACAACTGTTTGTTTTTCCCATATATATATGTAGAGGGATGTAATGGATTATGGTTATTCACAAACATATATTCTTAATATAGTTTCATATGGACTTCAACAGGTATAACATGTATTGGCTGTGATGGCTTGAGGATCCTTACTCAGTGTATGGGTTGTAATGGCTTAAGGTATAATACTCGACGTATGATACATGTTATATGGGCTGTGATGGCTCCCAGAAACTACATGGTTACATGTATTATGTTGACGTTGTGTTTCTGTTGCAAGAGGTTCATGTTGTGGGGCTTCGACCATGTGTTTTCAGGCAAGCCTTTTGGAGAGAGATGCTTAGGACGTTTGATGTTGGTTAAAAGAGAAAAACCAGTGGGGAATTATTAGTGGAGTACCCTTGATATTATTTATTATATGATATATTCTTGTAAGCGTTACATGGTTTGAGTATCCCAGGTGATTTTGGGAACATATAATACCTGTTTAGGTGATGAGTTAGTTTCACTTATTGTTCATTGTGCTTTATCATGCATTCGTTACTTTTGCACGAGAGGCTATGGGGAGGATCCTACTGAGTATACTGTTATACTCACCCTATATATATATAAACTATTTTTAGGTCACGTGGAGCAGTTTAGAGACAACCTAACATCTACTATATTGGGGTTGGAGGAGCTATTCGGGTTTATGGTTGCTGTTGGTTTTTACTTTCCATTGGGTACTTGCAGTTTTCCCCTTCCAGTTGTAGTATTTTTTTATGACTATACATATGTTCAAAGGGGTTTTCTTTTATATTTCGGTTCTGAGTTTGATTTGGTTGGTGTCTATCTTATCTCTCTCTTCTGCAGGTGTTTTCTTAGAGGGAAATGCCTCCCATTTGTGTGTTTACAATACCCTCTATGTTAGTCGCCAACCCGGTTCCCACTGGAGGCGGGACTTGGGGGTTATTATCTCCCTTCTCACATTGTCGACCCAGGAGGGAAACACTTATTGGGTAGGGGGTCATGAAAGAGTGGTATCAAAGGTCTGATTGAGGGATAGGATGGTGTTTGGAGTTAGGCACATGTGAGGTTTCATGGGTTGGTAGGGAAATATTTTCATTCAACATTAGCACATGGTGTATACACTGGAGACCTACCGAGACATAGGCATTTAGGGCCCCCTATGATCTGATGTACGAACAATTAAATATACAATGGATACGAAATGATGTGATACTAGTTGTAGGGTAGAGACCTAAGAAAGGATCATGAATCATTCTTCTATGTGCCTATGTTTGAATAGGTAGACCTTGCGATAGGTTAATCTAAAATAAATAAAAGAAAACTATTAATTAATTAATATTAAGTCTTCCATATCCTAGGATTAGGATCCCTAAATATTTTTTAGTTTATACGTATGGCTCTAGGTCGACGTCCTTGTCAAGATCGCATAAAATATGTTCACTAGGTTGTTCCAGCAGATCGTTGTAGGGTAGAGCTTGACGACGAAGACATTTAAAGGAAGACACTACGAGAGTTTCAATGATAGAGTCTGCAGAAGTACGAGGTCTCCTTTTCAGATGTAGCTATGGAAGACTGGTTGGAGGAGGTCAAAATCGACTTCATTTAGTTCAGTTCTCAGAAGGATCACTGGGTGTCCTTGGTTGGGACGACATTGCATGGGGAAGCGAGGAAATGGTGGTTCTTGTTCCTCGGGGATCCTGAGTAGTCAGCTATCTCATGGGAGGAGTTCTGACAAAAGTTTAGAGTATAGTTTCTTTCATCGACTACAAAGGTGTCCAGTCACTAGGAGCTTCATACCCTTCGATAGGGGATCTCTAGTGTGAGAGAGTTTTTAATCCTTTTCATCAATCTTTTACAATATGCTTTAGACCTGTTTCCCGATGAGGAGGCCAGGGCGAGGCATTTCGAGGAGTCTTTGTGTTCAGACTTCCAGTTCCTGGTCACCCCATTTATTCTAATGACATATTGTGAGGTGCTGGTGAGGGAAGAGGTTGTTGAGAAGACTTTAGCCTGGACTAGTTCATCATAAGAGGGGAATAGTCATGATTTCACATGAAGCAGAGCTGTGGTCAGCAGTTCCCGGTTTTCAGGGAAGAAGAGTTTCCGTTCAGCCAGGGGCAGATCCCAACCATTCACATCTTGTTTCTCCAGAGGCAGAAAATATTAGGCCTGTGACAAGAGATCATATTCTTGTTTTCTTTTGGTGGTAGAGGTCATCAGTATCAGGAGTGACCGACCTTTCAGAGCAGTCATCGTGCACTAGGTGCTTCACTCTAGGTTCGTCCGTTGAAGCATTTCCATCTGAGGAAGCAACACTAGGATGAAACAGCTATAGATCCATAGAGGGTAGATGGGGCAGGTAGAGGAAAACCATGTGACGCTCCTCGTCCTCAGATCGTAGATTGAGGCCATGTTTGTGGTGGTCATCATGGTCCGTGTAATCGTGGATTAGGTCATGGTCAGCTTCATGCTCTAGCATTGCCATATCTAGGGGAGCCCGATGTCATTCAAGGTACCATTTGCTTATTTTCTACCATGGTGTATGCCTTGTTTGATTCAGGAGAGAAAAAATCCTTCATATCACCTACCATTGTCCATGATTTGTGACTTGAGGTTGAGAGGCTTTCAGTTCCCTTGGTGTTGACTACACCAGTTAGAGGTCGAGCTGACTTGTTTAAAGTATGTAGAAACTGTGAGCTAGTGTTGGGGAAACACCTATCTTGGGTAGATTTTATATGTTTACAAATATAACCATATGATTTCATCCTCAGCATGTATTGGTTGTATTCGGTGAAAGCTATTGTGGATTACTTTAGGAAGCATGTCGTTTTCATCGATGAGGATAGAGATTTGGTGGTGTTTTTGGGAAAGTGAGTTCCTCATATGTGTTGTAGGATCACTTTGACCTTATTATCCATGATGGCTTAGATGATGTTGATTTATTCAAAGGATTGGATGTTTGTGTTTCCTAGGGTCATAAAAGAGTACACTGATGTTTTTTCAGAAGAGGTTGTGGCATTACCCCCTCGACGAGAGATCATGTTTTTGATCGAGCTACAACTAGGATCATTTCCTATATTTATGTCTCCGTATAGGATGGCCCCTTATTAGTTAATAGAGCTACGTATACAAATTTATGGTATGTTATAGTAAGGTTTTGTTTAGCCAAGTGTGTCACTGTGGGGTGCACTAGTTTTGTTTATGAAGAAGGCTGACGACAGTTTGCAATTGTGTGTCGATTATCATCGTTTAAAAAAGTGATGATAAATAATCGCTATCCTCATCTGTGGATTGAGGATTTATTTGATCAACTAAAGGGTTCATGTTGGTTCTCAAATATCGACTTGGGGTCAGGATATCATCAGATGCGTGTGAAGGATGAGGATACCCCGAAAACTACTTTCTGTTGTCATAATGGGCATTTTGAGTTCGTTTTAATGCCGTTTGGCGTGACAAGTTATCCATTCGTGTTCTTGGGATTTCTGAATGCTGTATTCCGTGAGTTCCTAGACATGTTTTTGGTAGTTTTCATCGACGACATCCTTTTCTACTCCACATCTAAAAAGCAGCATACAGAGCATCTAGACGCTTTTTGGGAGTTCTTCGTAAACCTCATTTGTTTGGGTAGTTGTCGAAGTGTTAGTTTTGGGTTCAAGAAGACATTTTCTTGGGACATGTTGTGTCCCAGTAAGGAGAAGCTGTGAATCCATTGAAGATAGAAGCAGTTGAGTCTTGGGAGGCCCCCAAGACACTGTCGGAGGTGAAAATATTCCTTGGTATCGTAGGCTACTACAGGAGGTATGTAGTCGATTTCACACGAGTTGCAACTCCTCTAATAGGTTTTAACAAAAGGATCATGCATTCATATGGACTGATCTGTGTTATTCAGCTTTCGAGTATCTAAAAGAGAAGTTAGTAAGTGATCCAATTCTTTGTCTTGCAGTTGAGGGAGTTCTGTATGATGTTTTTCTGTGATGCTTCGCATCTTGGGTTGGGTTGTGTTCTGATGCAGAAAAGATCAATTATTTCTTATGGGTCTCGACAGTTACATTCCCATGAACGTAACTATTCCACTCACGGTCTTGAGTTGGTAGCTGTGGTGTTTTCTCAAAAGTTGTCGAGACATTACCTCAATGGTGTGTGTTTTGTGGTTTTCACAGATCATAAGAGTTTGAGGTTTTTTTCTTCCAGTGTGTCCTGAACTTATGAAAGCATCGGTGTATAGAGTTATTACCGGAATATGACATTGAGATATCATATACACCTAGAAATGGGAATTTTTTTAGCCCATGCACTGAGTCCAAAGTTAGTTAGTGATGTTGTGCGTGAATCTGGTGACTCCTGGAGTGTAATGGAAGAACAGACATCATTACATCTTAATATGGTTGAAGTTGGGGGCAGAGGTTGTCTTTTTCAGATGATGGTGCAGTCATATATGGTGAAAAAGGTGGAAGAGTCCTATTTGGGGGATCTAGAGGTGGTGGTCTGCAGAGGGCGAGTTGTTTGTGGAAAGGCCCCCGATGGGTGGTCTGAGGATGAACAACACTGAGTGTTATATCACCGAAGGATTTTTGTTCCTTTGACAATGAATGAGAAAGTTTATAGAGAGTTTCATATTTCAGCTTTAGTGGTGCATCCTGGCATGAACAAGATGTACCAAGCCTTGAAGAACCAGTTTTGGTGGCCTAGGCTGAAGCATTCAATCGTTGGGCTTGTGTCTCGATGTTTGGACTTACATAATATGAATATCGAACTCTGTGTTCTCGGTGGTCTGCTCCATCCATTACATATTCCTCAGTGGAAGTGAGAGGATATATCAATGGACTTTGTTACTGGTTTACCTCGAGCTTTAGGAGGACATGATTCTATTTCAGTGGTAGTGGATCACTTTATAGAATCAGCCCACTTTATAAAAATCAAGGAGTCAATCTTAGTGGAAGTCTTTTCAAGGAAGTATCTTAAAAAGGTGGTGAGACTTCATGGAGTCCCTAGGATGACATTTTCTAATCGAGATCTTTATTTTACCTCTAGGGTGCGTAGAGGTCTCTAACATACTTTAGGTTCTCAATTATGACTTAGTACTTATTTTCATCCTCAAACAGATGGTCAGACATAGTGTACCATCTTGACTGTTGAAGCTATGTTACGCTCTTATGTCCTTGATTTTGGAGGTTCGTGGATGAGGAACTTACCCTTGGTGGAGGTCACTTAAAATAATAGTTTTCACTCCTCAATCGGTATGTCACCATTTGAAGCCTTGTATGGCCAAAATTTCTGTTCTCTGTTGTGTTGGACTAGGGTCGGAGAGTCAGTAATTCTCAGACCGGAACTAGTGTAGAATACAACAGATATGGTTCAGGTGATTTGTGAGAGGATGAATATAGTGCGGGATTGTTATAAATTTTATTCTGATCAAAGGAGGAGACCCTTAGAATTTAATGTTGGGGATCAAGTGTTTCAAAAGGTGACTCCCCGTCGTGGGCAGCGAAGGTTAGGTCATGGGAGTAATCTTTCTCCCCTCTTTGTTGGGCCTTTAGAGGGGTTAGCTCATGTTGGAGCTGTGGAATATCACGTAGCACTTCCCCCACAGATGATCCAGACACATGATGTTTTCCATGTATCATATCTCCATCTTTATCTTCATGATGACTCCGAAGTCTTTAATTGGGGAGAGATAGATGTTGATGATAATGCAACCTTTGAGGAACGACCAGCAGAGATCCAAGACCGCATGGAGAAGGTGTTGTGTGGGCGTTCCATCCCTTGGTTCGTGTCTTGGGGCGACACGGTACCATGGAGGAGAGTACATATGAATGTGAGACAAAGATATGTGCTCAGTACCCAGAGTTGTTTCATGTTTAACTCTTTTCATGTATCAATGTAGCCATTTTGGTTATAAACCTTTCATTTTTATGAGATGGCTTCCTTTTGTTACTTTTGTGGGTGGCTTTCTTTTGAGAGGTATCTCGATGGGTGGTTTTTCGGACCCCGTTTTGTTTTCACTTTAAGTGGACTTTGAATTATCTAGGACAAGAATGTTTTGAGGGGTATCTGATGTAATGTCATATACCTCTCCAGCCCATTACTTTGTGAGAATATGGTGTTTGGGGTGTTTTGGGAGGTCAAGGTTACTTATCCCCATCAATTTTCCAATTTTCCCTTTATTTGAACGGTATCATCGGTGACCCTCAGTGAACAGTTGCAACGATAGACAGTTGAGAACAGTGCATCGGTAGCCTTCTGTGGAGAATGTTTCCAGAACAGCGAGGTTCCAATAGTGACGTTTCAACGGTGAGGTTCATGAATAGTGTTTCCAGAATAGTGAGGTTCCAATGGTTAGGATTCAACATTGAGGTTCATGAATAGTGTTTCTAGAATAGTGAGGTTTCAATGGTGAGGATCATGTAAAGTGTTTCTAGAACAGTGAGGTTCCAATGGTGATGTTTCAATGGTGAGGTTCATGAATAGTGTTTCTTGAATAGTGAGGTTCGAATGGTGAGGTTTCAATAGTACAGTTCATGAACAGTGTTTCCAGAATGGTGAGGTTCCAATGTTAAAGTTTCAATGGTGAGGTTCATGAAAAAAAATTTAAGAATAGTGAGGTTCCAACAGTGAGGTTTCAATGGTGAGGTTCTTGAATACTGTTTCTAGAACAGTATGGATCCAACAGTGAGGTTCATGAATAGTGTTTCCAGAATGAAGTGGTTTGAATGGTGAGGTTTTAATGTTGAGGTTCAGAAACAGTTTTTTCCCTTTTCCAAATTTTCATTTCGTGAATACTATTTCTAGCTTTCTACAATTTCCCCCTTCGACATTTCCTTTGACGTAAAATGCATTTAAAGCATTGTATTATTGAATCTAAGGCCTATTCAAAGTACATAAATCTTATATTAATTATTCGTATGGCTTGGGATGTTTTTACTTTGTCAACCCATGTGGTTTAATGTGACCCGCTTTTAATGGTAAATTAAGTGTATCTTAAACCATCACTCTGTTAAATACTCTAAAGGTACAGGATATCTTTTCCCCTAATTCTTTCTCCTTGTTCTAGTGTGTGAGATGCCCAAACATCTCATTCCTTCTCATAGAAGATTCACAATAAAAATTTCCTCCTCAGATTTTTTCCTCTCTGTTTTGATGCAACTAAGCAATATCGATCAATATTCAATATAAGGTATGTTTTATCGTCGTTATTTTGGGGTTTATCTTCTCCTTATTCTCCTTTCCATATTATAGCATGTAATATCCATGGTTCGAATAGAGTTTTCTTGGTTTTCAGTTGGTACGGTCGTATCATGACTTCCTCGGGTTGATGTAGTTGTCGAGAGAGTACGACCGTGACCCATTGTGTGGATTCTGCTCGTTTAAAGAATGTCAAGAACTGTTTGATTTTGGGGATTCGTTGTTTCTCTCTTCTTTTAAATGAAACTATATAGTTTTCATATTTTATCCCACTAGATCACAATTTAATTGACCTAATAAATATTTGAATCTCATAAACAAATTAATATTGGTTGTATGTTACTGCCTCTTGTTTTTCTAGATAGTGTGATATCAATGATGGATGTGTTTAGCATTTCGTTCTTGATAGAAATTGGTAATGAACGTAAATACAAAATTAATTGATAATGGTTTGGATAAAGTTAAAGTGGAATGTAAATGAGTCTGGTTCTTCTAGTTGTATGTTGATGTTAATCAAAATGGTGATGTAATCTTGTTTAATTATTTGCGATAAATTTCTGACTAGGTTTCCCGAATTTGGATCCTATGAATAATAATCGGTTAATATAAGAAGGATTGAAGAACCAGTTGATCGATAAAAGATAACTCTTTGTGGGGTTCTGAGTTACCCTACTGTTTGTTAAAGGGCCAATAGCCCAACTGTTAATATGTTTGTTTTCCTGATGCATGTGTTGTGATGTGAGCCTAGATGGATGTTGTGATATGTGAGGACATGGAGGCATTTTGGATGTGGCAGAAGATAACACCTAGAGTGCAGAGATGCATTGGTTTATGTATGTGGGTGTCAGGGAGGACATCGGGGGTGATGGAATGGGATGAATGTGATTGTTAGATGCTTGTTGTTTCTTATTGGTTGATTATCTGATTTATTTTTCCCCACTTCTCAAGGTATCTGGTCTTGCATTCCCTTATTTTGAAAAAGGCGAAGATACAACGGGTATGCCAAGTGCTTTCAGTGTTTTGCTTATCTAGGTAGGATGGGTCTACGCACTTTCTATAGGCGGTAAATACTCTACAGGTAGATTATCTACTCACCGTGTTGAGCCCCCTTATGTTTAGTAGCATAGAATGTTTTTCAATAATGCATGGGAATATGGGAATGTAATTCTATAATTAATAATGGAATAAATTATGTTATCCATTGGGGATGTAGTTTCTTGGAACATAATGATGATGTTGTAATTTTAAAAGGGAAAGTGTACTTTGGGTGTGATTCTAATGAACATTAATGTAGAATCAGTACTAGTTATTTAATTTTTAAATAATTAATTAACGTAAAGTGAACCTGATAAAAAGGGAATGAAATAATGTATTAAATCTCTTTAAATGGTTGTGTGCTTATATGATACCTAGTCTTAGAAGTAGCATCCATAGTTTGAAATACATTAGCTATAGTTGAGTCTCAGACTATGTTATGCCCATAGTGTGTTTGTGAGATATAGTATATCCTTTATTTTTTGTGTCTCTATATGAAACTTTACCCTATCAGAAATGGAAACTGACAACCTAAGGATTCTGAACCCTGGGGGGTGTTTTCCCTAACATTCCAGTGGGAGGATGAATGGTTGACTACCCTCTTTGGCCCCACTCTGTTCTCTAGGTAGTTACATGTACTGTTAGGAATAGTGGTTAGTGTTCCCCATATATGTGTGTAGAGGGCTGTAATAGCTTGTGGTTATTCACACACATATATTCTGGATATAGTTTTCTATGGACTACTATAGTTGTAACGTGTACAGGATGTGATGGATTGAGGATCCTTACTTAGTTTATGGGCTGTAATGGCTTGAGGTATAATACCTGACGTATGATACACATTGTGCGAGCTGTGGTGTCTCCCAAAAACTACCTGGTTACATTTTTTTTGTGAACGTGGTGGTTTTGTTTCATGAGGTGCATGTTGTGGTGCTTCGCCCAGGTGTCTGTGGCAAGCCTTTTTGGAGATAGATGCTTAAGACATGCGACATTGGGGAAAAGCAGAAAATCAGTGGGGAAGTAGTAGTGGGGTACACTTGATACTATTTATTATATGACATATTCTTATATGTGTTACTTAGTGATAGTAGTCATGGTGAGGTTGGGAACTTAGTATACCAATTTAGGTGACGAGTTAGTTTCACTTGTTGTTCAATGTTATTTAGAATTCATTCTTTTCATGGGCACGAGAGGCTTCAGGGAGGATCCTACTGAGTGTATTGTTATGAACAGCCTATGTATATAAAAACTATTTTTTCTGGTCACTTGTAGTTGGTTGGAGATCAAGCTGGTTTCTACAAGCTTGCAATGGCAGGAGCTGTTCGGGCGTTAGGTTGTTGTTGTTTTTTACTTTCTTTTGGGTACCTATAGTTTTCCCCTTCCAGTTGTAGTAATTTTGCATGACATTACATATGTGCACTTGGGTTTTAATTTATATTTCAGTTTTGAGTTGAAGTTGATTGGTGTCTATCTTACTCTCTCTTCCGGATGTGTTCTCTTAGACGGTAATGCCTCCCATTTGTCTGTTTACTATATCATTGGTGCTAGTCGCCAATGTGTGGCCAACTAGAGACAAGAATCGGGGTTCATTATCTCACTTCTCACATTGCTGGCCTAGGAGGGGAACACTTTGTAGGGAGGGGGTCATGATAATATAAAATGAAAGCATGATCATAAATTACCATTAAAATACCCAACCATTCAAATATCTCTAATCATGAATCATAGAATTATATTTTTTTAAAATAAAAAAAAATTTGATAAAAGAGGGTGGAATCTTCAATAATCAATCATGAGACTTGTGAATATTTCATAATAATAAGGAATCATTTGTTTCAATACAAAAATTCATTTAAAATTATTTCTTTAATCAAGTCTCACACCCAACACTATATTTTTGGATTGGGTTCACTCCTAATCTATTATTTCCATGTTATATGTTATATTCCATGACTATCACATGTGAAAATTATCTTACTGAATTGGGTTCAATCCAAATTGTAGTAATTATTAACACATGATATTAACTAATTTACCAAATCCATTGTATTTTTAAATATTTCTAGTCTTGCCCATCACATGTTGAAAACTATATACCTATCTACACAAAAATATAACAAAATCTTATTCATATAATAATATTTATTCCTAAAAAAGGTATAACGGTATCATAATTATTTCATCATCAATGTCATAAATCATCTAGATGAAGAAAAAATATGGTAGCATTGAATACATATACTAAATAAAAGATAAATATATCATTTTTCAATATTAAGATTGAAGATATCCTTAAATGACAACTAGAACATTTAATGATGGAAATACCCATTGATTTTGATATTTTTTATTTAAAATAAAAAGGTATATAAAAGTAAGAAAATAATTTTAATTGAAACAGCCAAGGAATATTATTACGTAAGATTTAATGACAACATTATTCACCATGGAGGGGCATGTTGTTCAAGTAGGTTTGATAAATAAAAAATTTTATACACATATTCAGTACAAAAATGCATCATTATATTGCTCAGAAAATAATAAAAAGATTCAATTTAAATTTTATAAAATTACCTAAAATATAGTTAGTAATGAAATTAAATATATTCTATAAAATGGTAATAACAATATTGATAACATTGAAATAAAGTTATGGAATCAGAAGAGAATATTCCCTAATAATGATATAAACAGATAGATATTCCACGATAACAATTTATAGCTCTCTTTAGTAAATAATATGAGTAAACATAAACGAAAAAATTTTAATATCAAAAAATAAACAGTTTTTTAAAATATAAATAATAAATTTAATTATACATTTTATAACTTCATCATGAAAAATTTAAAAAAAAACCAGTTACAATAGAAATTAAATTGGAACAAAAAACCTTACATAAATTCTCTCTTACTTCATAAGATCTCAAAAATTCTATAAATAAAGTTTAAAAATGATAAAATTTAATACCATATATATATATATAATATCACATAATGTTTAATAATAAAATCATATAGCTCATCCAACAATAATATTTCATTTTCATTATCATTTTTGGTGTTAAAGACTTTATTATTGTTATATGTTTTGTTCATGTATTTATATTTCAACCACATTGATCATTGTTACAAAAAATAAATAATTATAATTATTATTTAAATATGTTATAAATAATTAATATAATAATTTTCCACATTTTAATAAATTTGTTCTGAAAATAGAATGACATCACAATATGGATATGGTAGTTTGTAGGTCTTCACAAGTGATGTTATTATTTTTTAAGGAAAAGAATTAATTATAGATAATTATTAATACAATTTTATAGAAATAAAATGTTATAATAAATATGCTATATTTAAAAATAAAATCAATCATAATAACCAAACATTAAATTTTAAAATAGAAACAATTAATTTTCCGTAGTTGAGGTGGTAGTCCACAGGTATACATGATAGGTAATTTTATCCCCCATTTGACAGAGAAGAGGTTGTGAATGGTTTTCCATCAAAATAATAAAATTTAAATATATATACGATACGACATACATAAATTTTTTTTCCCAAAATAACAGTTACATTTGATGCAGAATATTAAATAATATTATAAGTTGTTCGTTAATAATTTACAACCACTTTAAGAGTCCTCTATTGGGTTACATGTTATGCGTTGAAGTATAATCCATGGGATGGGAAAAAAATAACTAAATTTTATAGAAATAATATAACAATGTTTTAAGGTGGTATAGTTTGTTATAAGTTTTCAAAATGGTGTGAATAAGGAAGGATAAGAAGTTCCTTTTTATATGTTAGGGTAAAGTCATACAAGGCATTTCTTAGAAAATATCAATGATTATTGCAATTAAAAAAATGTATACAGTATCTTACATGTATATTAATTAGTCATAAGTTATATTTATATTATAATATAAAATGATTATTATATCATAATTAAATAATAATAATACATCCATAAAAAATAAAAAATTGTTAAAATAATTGAAAAAAATGATAAAACTAATTGTTGAATTATATACATTGGAAAAAATATATCCGTAAAATAATAAATCAATGTTTTCACTTTTCATTTTTTTAAAAATATCATGAAATATATCAACTAATATAAATAAAATAAAATATTTACCACTTTATCATATTTTCTTCATTTATAAAGTAAACAAATTGATAGATTATATGATATTCAATTATTTGATCATATGTTAATTTTTTAAGTATGAAAAATTTTATTCATAATATAGTATTTTGGATACATTTTCTTTCTTGGTTAGATTTCTAGTTGTTTATAGTAATTATTTATCGCAACAAATCCTTGAAGGTAAAATTATTTTAAACATCATTGTTTCTTATACCTTAAATTATTAATTTTAATTATACAACTATTTTTATGAAAAACCTAATTAATTTAAATATTATGTTCTCAAAGGTGATAAAATATGAACCATATATTATTATAATCATTATTTTTTTCATATATGCATATCTTATATCATTTATATGGTTTATTATTTTTGATTAAATTATATTTTTAATCAACATATTTAAATGATTTTTTACAAATTTAATAATGTCTAAATGTTCAACGACTCCATAATGTAAACATTATTTCCCTTCATTTTAATATTTTTATTTCTAATCCAAAAATACATTTTCCCAACATCCAATTTCTATTTTTCTGAAACATGTTTTACTATCACATACAACTATTTCACAAAATATCATTTTAAATAAATTCACAATATGAAATGAACTAGAGTATTAATAAGGGAATTGAATTATTTTTGAATTTATGTTTAAAAATTACCTATCAATGATATAAACATAATCTATTATTCCATAATTTACATAATGTATTTTAATTTTTTAATTCAATAAATTATGTGTCATTGAATAAATAATTAAACTTTAACTATATTTCTAATCATAATTATTATTTTTATTTATACAGAAATAAAATTTAACTTGACCTATGTAAATGGTTTATTTTTCGGAACACAAACAAGTATTAAATGAGATAGTTTTTCTAGGATACTATGCACTGTTTTTTGGGTATTTGAGGTGATGAGACATTGTTTTCTTTGTGTTATAGATGATAGAAATGGTTTTTTACATTTCTAGTTATTCTCCACTTTGATGGGGCGTAGTGGTTTTGGTTTTTATCCAATATTTGATTTTTTTGTGGGGTGATCCATTTTGTGGTCTCTATTTTGAGGCCTTCTTAAATTTGGGTATATAATATAGTACGTCATGATCAATAGAATGTGAAATGACTATAATGGTTATTTTTAATCAATTTTTCATCTATTATTTCCCCTTAAAGAAATGTGGAATAGGACCACATTTTTGTGTGGTTAAAGTGTTTTCCTAAGGTTTCATGGGATCCACAGTTGGAAATTAGTGCCCATTAAATTTTCATTTTATCGGGTATGGTGAACTAAGAAGACATCCTTTGGGAGATAAGGTGACCACAATATTTTTTTAAAATAATTATTTTTTATGCTCAAGGTGTACTCAATTTGTACACAGGGAAATAGAAAATGATGATATGGAGTCCCCCATACCATGGTTAATGCTGTTTATGTTAAAAAATATGAAGTTATTTACCTTATCCCACATTGGTGGTCATTAATTCTTATTCGGTGTTTGAAATTATTCACACCATTCATAACCTTAGGCTATTTTACATCTCATATAACATTTATTCATTGGGTAAAAAAAATTATATATAATGAGATCAAAAGAGTGATTTTTGGACCTCCCTTTTAAATGTGGAACCATGAGTGTAAAGGAATTCACTATGTTAGAGTGGAGGACTTCCACTGTTCCTTTGTAAATAGAGGACCTGTATATTTTTTAAAATTTATAATTTATCTTCATATAGACAATCTATATCCACTAGACCTCCCACTTCTCTCAAGACACATTCATTAAGAGTTTGAGCATGTTTGATTATTTTATCTAAGTGTTGTTGTACAAGGTATTCTTTCATATCAATTTATATTTATCTTATCTATTATAAATATACATAAATATTTCATTTGGAATTTTTTTGTTAAGTGTTTATTTTCAATAATGAATTGATAGTAATTAATTTTTAAATATTTCTCTAGGGGTCTCTATCATGATTTTTGGTGTTCATTAATTGTGTCTCTTTTTATTTTTGGTGAATGATAAACATATAATTAGTGTAGGATATTAATTAAATATTGTTTTCTTTATGATTTTTTTATTGATGTAAAATTCTTTATAACTATTTGGTAATGGTTCATGAAAATATAAAAATATTATAACCATAATGAAGAATTAGTTTAATGTTATTTAATAAGAACATGTCTAGATACATTGGGTATTTTTCATCTTATGATAAAAATTATATTGTCCCATATACATATTTTCTTTGTGGTTGAATATAAGGGTTGATGTTTATGAGAATTACTAAAGAATTTTAATATGAAAATTAATAAGTGATCAATTGAAAGGGAATTTAAATTAACAATAGTTCTTCCAAGAAAAATATTGAATCTAAATATATTGCATGAAGAATGTTTTTATTTCATTCCTAGCTATGGATTTAGTTGACTATGGGTTTATTATTATTGATTACTATTAATGTATAATTAGTTGATAAAATTAGGGTAATAAAAATTATTATTATTAGTGATGTCTATATGGGGTTTACTGAGTCTATTATAGTCCATTAATGGATTTCGTAACATTTTCTGGTGGTCTTACATTCCTCATAAATAATTTATTTAAAAAGTTATTTTTATTCTATATATGATTTCACTAGTAAGCTAGATCCTCATTGTGTTTTTTAACAAAAAAAGATGCTTTATTTGATGTATGATATTATTGTTTTTTTGGGATCCAGGGGTGTCTAGATTTGTTTGACAAAATGATAAAATATGTTTTGGGTAATTGTTTTGGGAATGACACTAGGATGGTTTGTATGGGTTGAGAGCTATGATTTCACCTGGGTTCAATCTTAATTTATTCTTATGGTAGGTATATTCCATATTATTTTTTAGGTTCGAACAATATATTAAAATTTTCTGATGATTTAAATGCATATCTTCTAAAAGTATCATATGATGAGGCATAGTTCTTTATTGTTAAGGAATGGTATATTGATTAATATATTTAGCAGTGGGATGGGTTTTATTGGTGTTTTTTGTGATTAATAAATTATATGTAACCACTGAAATGTTCAATATTATTCATTAATGAACATGGGTTGGAAATTTAGAAATTTAAAATGTGAAATATAAAAGCATGTTGTATTTATTTTAACCAATTTTTTTAAGGCGGAGTTAATACTGAGATAAAAATTGTTCATAAATTATAGGTATTTCATATATAAAAATGGTAATTTATATATTATCAAATGAATTGTTTAATGACGAATCTTGATGCTTATGTGTATGTATGAAATTTTATTTCCAAGATAATAATGGTGGTAGTTGATTCTAATGCATGGTATATTCATGTAGTGTGGATAAGTGTTAATTATATTCTAATATAAGAATATTTCATATGGTCCACCCAATGAGTTATGTAGAGATATAACAATATTTTATTTCATGAGTGTTTTATAATTCATTTATGATTATATAGGAATGAATTTCATTCCTCTCCCTCTTCCATGTAGTATTTATAGACATAGCATGATGTGTATCTATATATGAAATGTGATTGATTTAGCCATATAGTATGTATATAAAATATGAATGTTGGAATATGATTTCACTATATATATATTTATAGGATATTATTGATCGACTTTATAGAACAAAATTTTATCCAAAACTAATGACATAGTTTTTGATGGAATTGTATTCATGGGATATGATGGAATAAGTAATAATGCATAATAAAAGGGTTTTAATTAATTTTGGAAATAATACATGGTTATATATGATATTATGAAGATTATTTGATTATATTTCTATGTATATACATACTTATGTCAATATAGGATATCAATACCTACACTGGACTTTGATATAAAGTGTAAAAAAAGACTAGAGATATCTATTTATCAATATCTGGTCAGACCACAACATACATTATGTGAATTCATGATCCCCTCATGTTTATGAGAAGTATCATGAGTATCAAATACTATCATTAAATTTTATTTTACCCCTGACACTATGTAAAAGGGATTGAATATTTATACGATAAATATTGAATTACACATCCATAAGTCAGACATTCAGAATAATCCATTTGGCTGATATTTTTTTAAGAACATAAAGACAAAATATAAAATAATCCATCATCTTTACCTCCAAAATCCCTCATTATGCTATCGCCCATTATTCACCACCCAAATCCTTCAATACACAACATCCCTAAATCACCCATTCATTATTAAAATAATAATTTCCATAAACAACAATAACCCAATGTAGTAAAAATATTAAAGGAATTTTTTTTGAGATTTCAATTTAAATGAAATGAGGTCCTTCTAAATAAAAAATTTAAAAAAATAACATCTCTGATAAAAATATTGAAAAATAATCTCAAATTCTCCCTCATAACTAAATTTTCCTAATATCAAACACATCCTTAGACCAATACATGAATTAGATAAAATCCTAAAACTAAAATGTTAATATATATATATATATGAGGATAAAAAATAAAAAATACATATTGTTTTATTCTAAAATATATTAATATAATAAGATATGAATTTTAATAATTTAATGAAAATATGGATAGTAAAATAGTTTTATCTTTAAAAATTAAAATGAATAGTTCTTCATTATTAAATATTAAATTTCTTAAATTTTTTTGATAAATATAAAAATTAACAATTTAAATTATCATACCACATAATTATCAAAATTATTTTTTATAATACCTTTTATAAATTATTTTTAATTTTTTTTTAAATTTCATTGAAACAATATTAATAATTCTTCAATAATGAGTGAAAAGGATGCCTATAATCTTGGGGTTTTCTCAATATGTAATATTTCTTTTGCATCATATATTATTGAGGATGAAATAAAGGATCCCTTGGTATCCAAATACAAATAGTCAGATGATATTTATTTATTTTCATACCATTGAGAAAAGTATAGGAATGGTAGAAATTATCATAATAAATTATCCAAGACATATCTATATACATATTTGTGTAACCCAAGTTTTATTCCCATTAAAAAATTTCCTTCTAATAAATAATATGTTCTACTTTAAAACATTTAACTTCTTGTATTGAATTAGAAAATTTTAAGCTCCCAATATCTATATAAATATATATCAAAATATTAATAGACAAAATTTAATTATCTAAAACACTCTTAATAATATATATAATTTAATTTAAAACATGTGAACTATGTCATTAGAATTTATTTTAGAAATAAACCTTTTAAATATTGACTAGATATAATGCTAATTATATTTTATAGTCGTAAAGGGTAATAACACCACCCTCTATATTATTCCAGGACCACAACATTTTGTAATAAAACCTAACCATATAATATATTCATTATAATCCCTAAAATAATTTAAAAATACATGGAATTTAATGTATAAAAAAATTCCTACTATAAACATTCCAAAATTAATTCTAAATACATCAAAAAAAATTCAAACTCTAGTATTCTTTTTAAAAATAAATTTGGGAAATTTTTATAAAAACACAATATCCATAATTATTTTAAGATTGTATTTTGACATGTTTCAATATCAATTAAATTCTATTACTTGAATTTAAAAAATATATTATAACATTTTCCATTAAAATAATGATTTATTATACATAATAACATTATTGAAAAAATAATACCTGAGGTAAAAATCATAATATCAATGGTTATAAATTTAAAATATTTGGACATGGTTGAACCAACATGGATTTTATTAATATAGTTTTAAAAAAACATTATATTTAATGATCTTGAATATATCATTTAACACCTAAATTTATGGGATTCCAAAAAATAGGGTCAATCCGATTCCCATGAGGTTCATCTGAATTGCAACACTACGTTGAAGATAAGGAAATCACAAGGGAAAAGGGATGCATGGAAATAAGAAACTATATCAATATTAGATGAATATTGATCATGAATATTTCACTATAACACTCTATTAATAATGAAAATCATAGATATTGTGGAATTCATGAATAAAGGGGTTTATTTTGTTGTGTTTTCATTGATAATGATATATGGGAGGTTAGAGGGTGGATTCAATTCACTGGAGATGTTTTGGTGAGGGATGCATTCATGTGTGGGTATTTGTGGTAGGGGTCATTGTAGGTGGTGAGTAGACATTAGAGAAAATATATTTAGATGGTGAATAATATAAGGACTTGACCTTAAACATTACATAATATTGAATTTAATGAATAATTCATATTGAGTATCTTTTCAGGTTTAGAGTTTTAGAGAATTAGGCCATAACTATTACATTACAACTTTAATATTACAAGTAGACACTACTACTCAGTATCCATTTTTTTGATAAAATAAAAACTCTTAAAAAGAAACATGTCTAGTTCCATGTTTTAGACAGCATGACATTACCTTGATCACATCCTTGACCCAATTCATATTTAAGTCCTGTGAAAACATTTCAAAACATGGGATGA
Source organism: Viscum album (assembly GCA_963277665.1). Taxonomy (NCBI): domain Eukaryota; kingdom Viridiplantae; phylum Streptophyta; class Magnoliopsida; order Santalales; family Viscaceae; genus Viscum; species Viscum album. Next base: position 1,830,507,770 of record OY728131.1, read on the forward strand.
ACACAAAAAGAAAATTAAGGGTTATAAAATAAATAATGGAAACATTAACCCATAAATAAACACAAATCAATGAAACCAATACTTTTCATACATAACATACATTATGAAATCAGAAGAATTATGAATAACTCAAAGAAATCATAAATCATAAATGTTACCTATGGAATCCATATAAAACTTAAATTTTAGCTATCAATGCTATGTAGGGAGTTACACTTGGAATACCCATCACAATAGATTCACTAAAATATATTAGGAGAAACATTCATGTTTACCTCTGTCACATTACCCAATGCATTGGAGAGCTATCTCGGGCTCACCCGCCCTAGGTCTATCACGAAACCACCTTTATATATAAACAATTCCCAATTAACATAACATATTCATAACACATAATACAAGCATAAATTAAATATAACATTTCCACATTCCAATAATAATATATCAAACCAAGATATTGAAATAAACTATTCTTTGTCAAATCATTTTCAAGACCATTTAAAAACAGATTTTTGAATCAAGGTGTCCCATACCACTTTGAAGCTTTTAAATGAATTATCATTTGATAACATTAATGTTCATATAAATAAATCCTAAAACCTATTTTGAAAACAAGGACATTAGTGAGAAAATATTCAGAAGAATAAATCTTTAAAATAATTAATACTGTCTTTTAGTTAAAGAGTTTTTTTAACAAAAAGGAGAAATTCTTGAATACAAATGATTGAGGAATAACATTTAATCAGAACTTTATAATATCATAAGAATAAAGGGACTTAATTATATATCATTCCAAAGTGAAGTATATACACCATATAATAGTGGATTGGTGAATAAGAACAATGAAGTCTCAATGGAAATGTTAATTGAGATAAAATCCATTATAAAGATGGTATCCTTAAATTAAGGATAAATCAATCACATAATTATGTCTGAAAAATATAAATACACCCAATATATGTGAATATTATGTGTAAAACAATTAGAGTTAATTCACACATATTCATAAGAATACATATTCAAGAATTATAAGTTGAACCCAAAGAATTGAAATTGGGTTAAGAAGTTACCTTGAAAAAATTAGACAGCCTAAAGGCGTCACTTTAAAATTTAGAAAATGAGATGATGAGATTAAAATGGTATATAATAACTTGGAAATAAATTTTACATCAATATATATATATAAGAACATATCCCAACATAATAAGATGTAAATTAAGGGACATAACAAAAATAAGTCTTTTAAAAAGAGGAGGGTGAAAGATTCCCTTACCGATTTGGTAACTTAAAAAACATACACCACATGAAAAAGGATATTTTAATAAATATGTAAATAATCAAAAATGAATGTATATTACACAAATAGTAAAATCATGGGTAGTACATTTACCACACAAAAGGAAATAGTGGCAAGTATTGCATGAGCCTCACATGAATAAAAACTGAGATGAAACACTCTACCACGATGAAATCAACCGAGTCATCTGACAAAAGGTTAAAAACCAGAAAATAATCACATAATACCATGAATAAAATGATAATAATGATAATATATATCAAATAGAAGTACACAAAACAACACATGCAATGAATAAGTGGAAAACAATGGAAATATCATGGAATTAAAGGCAAGATAAGAAAATCCCTTACCTCGTGTCCAACTTGACTCGATCGTTCCTTTAATCTCCTGAATAATAAACTAAAGTTAATTTATACTTTCTTTAGAACCTTTTTAAAGTTTATTATTACTTTTATATCAATTACTACCATTTTATAAACATTATGTAATCATTTAAGTTAATAACGTCCATTTTTTCGATATTTGGTATTTGAGTAAAAAATGAACACCTTATATTTACATGTTGTCCATGTGGTCAATAGTTAATTATATCCAGAATGAAATTAATCATTTAGATATCATACATATCATATATATCCAGTATATACATGTATTTATAATAGTACATAACATTTGGAGGTAAGAAATGAAATCCATCGTTCATGGAGACGGTAAGTCGTACGTACGCATGAACCCTACTTTCATTTCTATTTCATCTTTTAATGAAATTAAATCATAATTATGCATAGGTATATTATAATTACAGTATAATATAATATATAATATCCTTAACTCTATCCTTTATATATCCCAAATAAGGCATTAACGAATCAAATCACTTTGAGGGGGCGGTAGTCCGCACTTCCTCAAATGAGATTATCATATTTACCCACTATAGAAACCATAAATGTGTGCTATAAATGGGAAGTACATAAGCATAAGGAAATCATAAACATAACATATATCATATATAAATATAGTTTCATCATAATGGCTACCATGAGAGGCGGTAAGATGTAATTGAACAATCATAGTTTTGTGAGGCCTTAGTTTTCCATCTACAGAAACATTGTGTTCTTCATCCATTAGATAGAAGTGTGTGTAAGTGTTGTTATAATACTTCTCATAAAAACATCCTAGTATACTGAGGATACTGTTTTTGTTACAAAAGAAAAGAAATAAAAATATTTTATGGGTTGGAGAAGTAAAATAAAAGAAAACAATTTCAGAGAAATCGTTAACTTTAATTTGGGTAACTCTCTTTGGTTTGAACCAAAGGACTTCTTGGAATGCCTTATGCATAAGTTAGGGTTTATAGGAGGAGAAGAGGTATGTAGGGAGTGTAATTAGGTAGATTTTGGACGATCAAAATGGCTTGAGAGGTGTGAGTAATTGGTTAGAAGTGGTCTCCTTTTATAAGGGATAGGAGGGACTCTTTAGGAAAGTGTGAAAATATTATTTTCTAATATAATGATATTCGTTTTATAATGGTCCAAAAATAATTAAGGTAAAATATAAGATGACTCATAATCTAAATAAAATCATCTAATAATAATTGGACATGTTTTGGATAATATTTTAATCATTATAATCTTATTTATTTTAATCATTTATTAATGAGGTAAATACTGCATCATTATTGTATCATAAATAAATTAATATATTCCATGTATAAAAATTATATAAAAAATACTATCCTATAAAAAATCCTTTTATATTTCCAATGAATATTTATAGTCGAACATAGGACTTATATAACACCATATAAAAATTAATTTCTAAAAGATTTTTGTTTATGTCATTTTGTCCTTTACTTTAAATTAATTAATCTAAATTGTCATTATCACTTCTATGTGGATCAAAGGAGTCCCAAAATAGACCCAAAGATTCCCATGGTCGTTAGTGACTCAAAAAATAAGTTTTGGACCGGTTTTAAGTTAATTTAGAATTATTATATTATTCTATTAACCTTGAATTACCCTATTTACCTTTAATCGCTGTAAATAAAATTCAAAAGTTACTATTCACCAAAAATTATATTCATCTTATTGAACCACATTTTACTTCTTGATAACAAACATTTATGTCGGTTTTTTGAAATTCAATTCACAGAAGTGGTAAAATTTTATTTAAATGAAAAAGTCAGTTTTTTTAACTACCACTAAGTGGTTTCACTATTCGTCAAAATTGATGTTTTTCAGAAAAATAACAAAAATTCAACCTAAGATATATTTGATATTCAGAATTAAAAAATTTTGTATATTTTTCCAAATTCAAAACATAGAAGTGGCATTATTTAATTTTAAAATTAATTCCCATTATCAAAACAAATAGCGTGTTTTTAAGAAACAATAACTATCAAAAGCTTGATACTTTTTTGTGTCCAATTTCAAAGTTAAATTAATTCCAATGACCAAAATTGGATTAAATGGTAAAAATATATTATAATTACACTTTAAAACCATTTTAAGAGATAATAAATCCATATAAATAAATTATATTAAAACACAATTTTGAATTAAAATAGAATATTTTTCACTATTCATTTAAAAAAGAACTTTATCAGAAAAAATTCGAGAAATTTACACAAAGTAAATTTTGATGTCCCCATTCTAAAGAAAGATTTTATTTGGTCAAATATAATGTATTAAAGTGACAAAAAATAGATTTAATGAAGGTTCTCCATTAAAAGGCAGTAAATTGGCCTTTTTAATGTAAATTATGCTTAAAATTAGAATCATTCATATTTTAAGCCTCTTACTTTTATTGGATAAATGTAAATACATTTAACAAACATGTATAATCATATTGTAGTTAGTTTTATTCATTCCTACCAATATAATAGTTAGGCGATATCTACCATATAAAATAATAGTATATTATTAGTGTGCAAAGTAAGATTTCAAAGAATCCTATTGTTGCGTATCAGGTACGATATTGAACATAGAAGCCCATTTAAATTTAAATTAATATTTAATAAAAATAAAAATGTCATATTATTAATTTTTCAAGGATGTTACATCCTTTCCCCACTTTTGGGAATGCGTCCTCACAATTTAAAAATTGGGCTCATGAACTTCATTGAAAGCCCCAAATCGAAAAAAATTCAATAAAACTATCACTTTAAAATAAAGGAAGAGAAGTACAAAGGTAACTCTAGACAACATATACTAGGATTCCATGAAAACATGGATATGGAGGATAAAAAAACCTTCATTTTTTGATTGAGAGTGGTAGAAAACATGTTTAGGATAAAGTTAACCACCAGAAATTTACAAACTTGTGATGGGTTAAACTGTCTTTGATCCTCGATAGGAAAAGTTTACAGACAAGGTTTTTTGTTTAAAGTTACTTTTCATTGAGGAATTTATTTATGATCTTAACTAGAAACATAACGAAATATACTTACATATCATGTAGACATTCATATTTTACCAGATTACTAACACAAACTCATATTTTCTCCAAATGATGAATAATTAGGATAACTTTTTTTTAAATTAAGAGCGCTATAATCAACTTCGAGAGAATCAAGTAATCAAAAAAAGATGAACTATATATTTCCCATGACTTTAGATATTAACTAAAACCAAAACGTTTAGTACAAGGTCCGATAATCCCCCAAAAGGATAGACTTTTACATAATGAAAAACTACTCTTAATCTCCAAAATTTAAGAAAAAGAACCCAAGGTTCAAGAAAGACCATTAAATAAATGGTAATCCTTAAAATTCTTCAAATTAATCCAAACAAATATTGAAACCTGAATCTCCGAAAGATTTAATCACATAGTCTTCCAAGGTAAATCTTAACATTTATCTCCAAATAACATCAGTTACTCTTAAAGTCTCATACTGAAAAGTAATTAACCTAATCACATATCCACCATGATAGGTTAATCATTTCCATAGATAACCCAAAATCAACTTATTCATGATTATTAAGATCATCTAACTAAAAAGAATTAGTCATACTAACCAGGGACTTCACGTAGTCCAGTGTTAGGCGATAAATACCAGTCACACTTTGGTTGTGGGTTCGATTCCCACAGATCCATCCGACCCGACGGGTTGTCACACGGTTTTCTTGTTGGCCCTTTTCAAAAACTATATAATTTTATAACATTACCAAAAAGAAATTAATTCATCAAAAATAACCATTACATATTTTAACCACAAAGGTTATCTAATAAATTTTGTTTTTTATCCAAAAATGTATTAACCGGTAATTTCCTAAAATTCAAGGATCATATAAACCCAAATGGTTCTTTATAACTATATCAACAAAAGAGAAGACAATTATTCCTCGAATAAAATTTTCATATATCAAAAATCAGGGTTACACATACTATAAAGATTCTTATAATGTGATCTCATCATCAAAAGAGCCTTAATAATTTTAAGCATTTCACCATCTGAAATCTACCATAACTCTTGAATCCCTTATTTGTTGACCTCTTACTCATTCAACAATCATCACGATACCTTAACCATTATTTACAAACTTATTCTGAAATACATCTTTCCTACAAAAAAATGATTCATATCCTATGGTTTCAATAATATGAAAACATATGTTAAAAATAATCCATACCTTTCATTGGTCATTGTCTGTTTCTTCAACCTCAATTGGAAAGGCATTAGGTATTGGTAAACGAATATTTGTACGATCCTGGTGATCCCATTCTCGAAACTTCTTCATAATACATGTGTTTGTATAATGAACTTTCTCAGCACATTTAAAACATTAAATTGATCCTTTAGAAATAACTTCTATCCCATTTCTAGAGTCAACTAGATTCATAGTTTTTCCATTGAAGGTTCTTGCTTTATGACCATAATTTCCACATCTAAAGCATCTTCCTGTCCCTTTGAAACATTTTCCTATGTGTTTCTTTCCACATCTTTGACACATAGGTTTCTGTACATACTTACCTTTATGATTATTACCTGAAATAACATAGGGATTTGTTTCTCGCATATATGATGTCTTATAAAAATCACTAAGGTTCAGGTGGACAATCATGACTCCAGATAGTTAGTTGAGAATAACCATAAGAGTTATCATTGTAGCTCCCATATCATTCAAATGCACGTTCAGAAAACTGTCATAGTTTTCTTCACATCCATTGTTACTTTGGTGCCTGCTATATTCATCCATTTTCTATAACCAAAAAGTTCAGTGTGAGTATATCAGTAAAATCATCATATAATATCTTATGAGGAGGGTAAATACTAAGATATACTTATTCATGTTATCTTAAACTCATTCACATTATAAAAATAACTATGAATCATTCTAAAATCCTAACCATTATTGTAATTTCACTTATGCTTAAATAGTATCCTAACCTCTAAAGTTATCTAATCCGACCTTTGATACCAACTATATGGACCCGTCCATAAACATTACATAATAATGAATTAAATGAATAATTCACATTGAGGATATTTTCAAGTTTATAGTATTATAGAATTAGGCCATAACTATTACATTACAACTTGAATATTACAAGTAGACACTACTACTCAGTATCCATTTTTTCATAAAATAAAAAATCTTAAAAAGAAATATGTCTAGTTCCATGTTTTAGACAACATGACTTTTCCTTGATCCCATCCTTGACCCTATTCATCTTTAAGTCATGTGAAAACATTTCAAATATTGGGTTGAGCACAAAAAGCTCAGTAAGGGTTATAAAATAATTAAAGTAAGCATTAACCCATCACTAAACACAAATCAATGAAACCAATACTTTTCATACATAACATACCTTACGAAATCATATGATTTATGAATAACTCACAAAAATCATAAATCATAAAGGTTACTTATGGAATCCATATAAAACTTACATTGTAGCTATCACAACTACATAGGGAGTTACACTTAGAATATCCATCATAGTATATTCCCTAAAATATCTTAGGAGATACATTCATGTTTACCTCTGTCACGTTACCCAATGCATTGGAGAGCTATCTCGGGCTCACCCATGCTAGGATTATCATGGAACTACCCGTATATGTAAACAATGCCCAATAATCATAAAATATTCATAACACATAATACAAGAATAAATGAAATATAACAGTTCCACATTCCAATCAAAATATATCAAATCATGATATTAAAATAAACAATGCTCTGTCAAATCATTTTCGAAACCATTGAAAAACAGATTTTTGAATCAAAGTGTCCCATACCATTTTGAAGCTTTTAAATAAATTATCATTTTAAAACATTAATGTTCATATAAATAAATCCTAAAAAACATTTTTAAAACATGTACATTAATGAGAAATATTTAGAAGATTAAATTTGTAAAACATTTTAAACGGTCTTTTAGTTAAAGAGTTATTTTTAACAAATAGGAGAGATGCTTGAATACAAATGGTTGAGGAATAACATTTAATAAGAACTTTATAATATGATGAGAATAAAGTTACTTCATGATATATCATTCCAAAGGATAGTATATACACCACATAAGAGTGTATTGGTGCATAACATCAATGAAGTCTCAATGGAAATGTAAATTGAGATGAAATCCCTTATAAAGATGGTATCATTAAATTAAGGATAAATCAATCACATAATTATGTGAGACAAATATAAATACACCAAATATATGTTGATATTAATTGTAAAAAAAATTTAGGTAATTCACACATATTCATAGGAAGACATATTCAAGAATTACAACTTGAACCCAGAGAATTGAAATTGGGTAAAGAAGTTCCCTTGCAAAAATTCGACAGCCTAACAGCATCAATTTAAAATTCAGAAATGAGTTGATGAGATTAAAAGGGTGAATCATCACTTGAAAATAAAATTTACATCAATAAAGATATATAATAACATATCCCAACATAATAAGATGTAAATTAAAAGACATAACAAAAAGAAGTCTTTCAAAAAGAGGAGGATGAAAGATTCCCTTACCGATTCGGTAACTTTCCAAACATACACCACATGAAAGAAGGGTCATATATTAAATATGTAAATATTAAAAAATGAAATTATATTACACAATGAGTACAATCATGGGTAGTACATTCAGTACATAAAAGGAAATAGTGGTAAGTATAGCATGAACCTCACGGGAATAAAAAGTGAGATGAAACCCTTTACCACGATTAAATCAACTCAGTCGTATGACCAAAAGATAATAACCACCAAATAATCATATAATTCAATGAATAAAATGAAAATCACGATAATATATATCAAATTTAAGTACACAATACAACCAATGCAATGAATAAGTGGCAAATAATGGAAATCTCACGGAATTAAAAGCAAGATAAAAAATTACATTACCTCGTCTCCAACATGACTCGATCGTTCCATTAATCTCCTGATTAATAAACTGAAGATAATTTATACTTTCTTAATAAGCCTTTTCAAGTTTATTATTACTTTTATATCAATTATTAACATGTTATAAACATTAGGTAATCATTTATGTTAATAACGTCCATTTTGTCGATATTCGGTATTTGAGTCAAAAATGAACACCTTATATTTACATGTTGTCCATGTGGTCAATAGTTCATTATATCCAGAATGAAATTAATCATTTAGATATAATATACATCATATATATCCAGTATATAAATGTATTTATAATAGTACATAACAATTTTTGGTAAGAAATAAAATGCACCGTTCATGGAGACGGTAAGCCGTACGTACGCATGAACGCTACTTTCATTTCTATTTCTTACTTTAATGGAATTAAAAAATAATTATACATAGGTATATTATAATTCTAGTATAATATCATATATAATATCTTTAACTCTATCCTTTATACATCTCACATAAGGCATTAACGAATCAAATCACTTTGAGGGGGCGGTAGTTTGCACTTCTTCAAATGAGATTTTCATATTTACCCACTATGGAAACCATGAAGGTGTGATATAAATGGAATGTAAAGAAGCATAAGGAAATAATAAACATAATAGATATCATATATAAATATAGTTCCATCCTAATTTCTAACATGAGAGGCGGTAATATGTAATTGAACAATCATTGTTTCGTGAGGCCTTAGTTTGACATCCACAGAAACATTATGTTCTTCATCCATTAGATGCAGGTGTGTGTAAGTGTAGTTCTAATAATTCTCATAAAAACATAATCGTATATTTAGGATACTGGTTTTGTTACAATAGAAAGTAAATATAATGATTTTAGGGGTTGGAGAAGTAAAATAAAAGAAAACAATTTAAGAGAAACTATTAACTTTATTTTGGGTAACTCTCTTTGGTTTGAACCAAATGACTTCTTGAAATGACATATGCCTAAGTTAAGGCTTCTATGAGGAGGATATGGTTGTAGGGAAAGTAATTGGGTAGATTTTGGACGAGAAAAATTGCTTGAGAGGTGTGAGGAATTGGATAGAATTGGTCTCCTTTTATAAGGGAGAGGAGGGGCTTTTTAGGAAAGTGTGAAAATATTATTTTATAATATAATGATATTCAGATTTTAATGGTCCAAAAATAATTAACATCGAATATAAGATGACTCATAATCTAAATAAAATCATCCAATCAGAATTTGACATGTTTTGGATAATATTTTAATCATTATAATCTTATTTATTTTAATCATTTATTAATGAGGTAAATAAAACATCATTATTGTGTCATAAATAAATTAATTTATTCGATATCTAAAAATTATAAAAAAAATAATATCCTATAGGAAATATTTTTATCTTTCCAATGAATATTTATAGTCGAACATTGGACTTATATAATACCTTTTAAAAATTTATTACTAAAATATTTTTGTTTATGTCATTTTGGCCTTTACTTTAAATTAATTAATCTAAATTGTCATTATCACTTCCATGTGGATCAAAGGGGTCCCAAAATAGACCCAAAGATGCCCATGGTCGTTATTGACTCAACCAATAATGTATGGACAATTGTTAAGGTAATTTGTAATTATTATAATATTCTTTTAACCTTGAATTACCTTATTTACCTTTAACTGTTGTAAATAAAAGTCAAAAGTTACTATTCACCAAAAATTATTTTCATCTTATTAAACAACATTTTACTTCATGATAACAACCATGTATGTCGGATTATTTGATATTCAATTCACAGAAGTGGTAAAATTTCATTTAAATGAAAAAGTCAGTTTTTCTAATTACCACTAAGTGGTTTCACTATTCATCAAAAATTCATGTTTTTCAGAAAAATACCAAAAAATCATCTGAAGCTATATTTGATATTCCGAATTCAAAAATGATGTCTATTTTTTAAAATTAAAAACATATAAGTGGAATTAATTAATTTTACAATTAATTCCCGTTATCAAAACAAATAGCATGTTTTTAAGAAACTATAATTATCCCAAGATTGATACTTGTTTATGTCAATTTTAAAGTGAAATTAATTCAAATAATAAACATTGGATTAAATGGTAAAAATATATTCTAATTAATCTTTAAAACCAATTAAAAAGATAATCTAACCATATAAATAAGTTATATTAAAACTCAGTTTTGAATTAAAATACAATATTTTTCACTATTCATTGGAAAATGAACTTTATCAGAAATAATTAAAAAAATTACACAAAGTATATTTTGATGTACCCATTCTAAAGAATGATTTTGTTTGGTAAAATATAATGTATTAATGTGACCAAAATTATATTTAATGAATTTTTTCCATTAAAAGGCATTAAATCGGCTTTTTAATGTAAATTATGCTTAAAATTAGATTCTTTCACATTCTGAGCCTATAACTTTTATTGGATAAATTTAAATACATTTAACAAACATGTATAATCATATTGGACCTAGTTTTATTCAATCCTGCCAATACAATAGCTAGGAGTTAACTACCATTTAAAATAATAATATTATGTTATTAGTGTGCAACATAAGATTTCAAAGAAACCCGTTGTTGCGTATCAGGTACGCTATCGAACATAGCAACCCATTTAATGTTTAGTTAATATTTAATAAATATAAAAATTTCATATTCTTCATTTATCCGGGATGTTACAAATTAGGTGAAATATAACTAGAATAATAAAAACTAAACATAATGAATTAATTTGGAAAACCCATATAGTTTAATAACATGGACAACCAAACTATATAGTATCAATTTTTCTACTACTAAATTCCTAAATAAATTGATTCTAAATTACTCATAGGACCCCACATGGTTCATTAGACAATGGGATGACAATTCCCAATATAACTACTCCATAATAGAACCAAACCACATTCTCATTAAAAAATATTAAAAACTATTTTGGTTAACCATTTACTCCAAATAAACTCTTAAAATAATATAATTTTCTAAGTAAAATATTATATAACTCAAAATAAATAAAAGATTATAACAGAATTTAAAAATAATATAAAAATTATTGGTGTTTGGTGGAACTCCCTTACATAATGTTCTCTACCCTATGAAATATATTGATAGTCGATAGTATGAACTATGTTAAAAAACCAATCAAAACATGTAGTGATAGGTTGAGTTATGGGGTGAATAACCAGTGGTATCATAAAAAACATTGAACATAGAAAATGAGTCATCACCGAAAAAACCCATTATCACCAAAATAAGAAGATGTAACAAAGAGAAAATATAATATGTTATTATAAAATCTCAGGATATTATTGAAATCTATTATTAGTCTACAAATAATTTATAAATTCATAAAATGTTGGGATTAAGAGAGAAATCATCATGAGACTAAATAATCAACCATGTAATTGAATCTCTATGACCTTTAATATAATTATCCAAAATAAATAGTCACCAAAAACCACTTGGGATCCCACTAAAAATTAATGTGGAATATTTCCCAATGTAATCCAAACATCTATAGATAAACCACAATCTGTGTAAAAAAAGAAAAATATGAGGAATCACCCACATGCTTTTAAAAACAGTGGATTACATGGGGTTTTGAAAATGGTAATTGTTATTTTCAAGTGAGTTGTTTATTAAAAATGGATCATCATCAAAAAAATATACAAATAAAGCTGAAAACATAATTTGTTCAACTGTATAAATGTTGGACTCATCTTACTTTCTCATGAACCTACCCCATGGGCAGTATAATACAACCCATTTTCAAACATACTTTATAACTACAAAATAATAAGAATACATCAATTTCCATAGATGGGTATATTGATAAACCATCAAGGATTGAATCAAAACAAATGTACCAAATATGTCCACATATGAAAAAGGACCACATAGTGATCAATGACTTAATTCTACCACAAAATGGGTCAACCAAGGATTCCTCTACCCACACCAAACTTTTTTTTCACAAAATCAGAAACTAAGCATGTTGCCACAATAAATATCCAAGATTATGCCTAAAATATCTTCCATATCGATTTAAAATCATATGAATATGATATAAAGGAATGATATGATTATATAAATTTTGTACCAAATTCCAAGGAATAATATATTATATCTCTACCAATACATTTCAATTTTGGGTAGGGTCATTAAATAGAGAATTCATACCTAAAAATAAAGAAAATCACATTAAAATTCACACCATAAAATGAACCATACATCATTTCCATGGATTTTAAGAGATAATAAAAATTTATTAATATGATGTGTGAACTATACAAGTTCATATATCATATATCTAAAAGAAATTAGAATAATAAACAAGAGGAATCAAAAAAATAAAAAATAAAAAATAAATCATTGAACATAATCACTCATAAAAAATAACGTATCTCCTCTTGAAATTTCATAATATTAATTATAAACTAGAAACCATTTTACCAAAATCATATCTTTTCAAATAAACTATAATAACACACTACATTTCCATTATTGAAAATTGGTCTATATAACTGAACAATTTATTTTAAAATAATTAATATTCTTTTACATAATAATCGATTTTTCAGGTAATCATTTACACCATTGCACACCCTCAATGTAAACAGAAAATCCCCATAAAATATTCCCAAGTGCAATTTCAAAATATAAAGACAATCCAAATTTCCAAATAGAATCTAAATTTTTTAAACGAAATTCCAAAAGATTTCTTCAATGGATATATTAATTTTTATCAAAAGATTTTAATTTTTTATACTTTTAAAAAATCGTCAAAAACCATTTTAAAATAAAAAATTTTATAATATACAATAGTTGTACCATTAAAACATTTCACAAACACACACTACTAAAATAATCATTATTTATATCTTGAAATCTATCAAACATTCTCAACACATCACATAGTCCCATAAAATCACCCCCCATTAGGGGATATCACTCAAGAAAGGCATAAATATGAAGAAAAAATGTGGTAAAAATCATTTATTCACTATTATATATGTTTTTAGGGTATCTTTTCTTGCCAAAAAATTCCAAATACATCATGTTTGAGAATTTGATTTTTCTATTTTATCATAACATGGAAACCAACATCACAACACTAATCGTATTAATGTATTTAGAAAAAAATACAAGCATGCCAGATGGATACTCTCACAAATAAAATGGAGATAAAAAATCATCAATGCTAATAAAATAATTTTTCCCTCCAAATTAGATTCCATATTACCCATTTTGGATCAATCTACATAATATTGGGTAGTGATTAGGAACACACTAATGACCAACCTATTAATTTCAAATGAAGAAAAAATTCTTAATTTATTTCACAATACCCAAAAATACATAATGGATTTTCAATAAAATAGTTTGCCACTATGGAACCTCATCATGAGGTAAAACCATTTCATCGAAAAAAGTGTTTTTTTATATATCAGAATCATGATTTTTACCATGACATACATGAGGGGCATCCCCAATACCTAGGATGATAAAAATTACAACATATATAATGATTATTAATTGGTGATGAATTCAATGTTAAATTATTGTTAATGTCGAAAAGCATTTATATGCTATAACTAGAATTATATTTTAATATGTTGGGAGCACATTAATAAAATCGTCTCATAAATATAGAATGTATTAAAAATAGGTATTATTTATGAGGAAATAAATCCATTAGATCACCAACCCAAATCCCTATATATTTATATCCTTCATCTATCAACAAACTCATACCACATATAGTACCAAATAAATCACTCATTTTTCACATAAATAATTTAATAAATCGATTACTATAACTAAATATACTAAATTGATCACTTATGGTTGAAAAATGGTTGTTAAATCTATTAAAAATACACAACTTCATAAATAAAATAAGTAATCAGAAGCACATTATATATTAAATTAAAAAAAATAAAATAAATGAAATCACTATTAGACACTAACTACTCTTAAATTCATGAATAAACTAAGAGTGAAATAAAAAAATATATAATTTTGAAAAATGAAATGTGATAATATTGGAATGAGAATAAATTTTCAAGTGGACAACACTTATCATTCAACATTTTAGTCCGTTAATAAGATATCTATATTATAAAGGGTTTGAATATATATGTAAAAAATAGTTTTATGGTATCAAAAACATCATTTCAATTTGTAAATTATATTTTTTTTAAATCATTTTTTATTTCCCTAAAATGAAAACCCCACTTAAGAAAACAGTTGAACGTCCAATTCTACTATTATCTAAGAACAGTAATTTGAAACCCCATTATTTAAACCATTATAAGAGATATTATTTTTAAACACATTGTATATTATTTAACTATGTAAACAAAAAATATAAATAATTTAGACAATGAAAAAAATGAAAGGAGATAACAAATCAACTATCACAATATGAATGAATATGTAAAACTAAACACCATGGGTAACCATTCGGTGTCTATGGTCATGATGATTTCCAGGATCCTTGTACTCATTGTAATCAAATTATATATAATAATTACTATTCATGAACCACTAAATAGAAATAATATGTACTTCCAAATATATATATATGTTATGAAATGAGATTATATATACTTTAAAAGATTTACGTTCTCCTATAACATGTTCTATATCCAAAATAAAATATCAAGAAAATGAAAAAGTCATTAAAACATATAATTAATAAATTAAAAATTAAAACTATTATGTTATTAAAATAGTAGTTCTTATGTTTAGAGGGTAATTAATTAATAACAGTTAATATTAAAAATAATATTTCTAATCACAATTTTTTTCTTTATATAATATATTTAATTTTAAAAATGAATAATTTTAAGTCAAAGAATTCATGTTTGATAAGGTAAAATTTAATTTTCAATTCCCCAAAAGAAAATCAACATGGGATAAATTTTTCTGATTTATAAAATGTAACTAATTTCCCGATGATTTGTGAGAATATCCATTAAAATAATATCAAAATTTTATTAAAATTATTTTTTATTTGAAAACATTTAAAATTATTCATATATTATTCATATTAAAAAATATATTATAATATATGATAAAATATTTTAAATTTCATTGTTAAACTATTAATATCGTGCATAAAATTATGGATGTTAATAATTTTAGTTAAGGAAATAATTTTCCACTATTTTCATTAATTACATATAACATGTTGAAATGAGGCTTTATATTACATTTATTGTAAAAATAAATAATTTATAAAAAGTAATTTTTATTTTAAACTCATTTCAATCAACGGAATTGAAAATTCAAGCATACTGATAAATTTGGTTTTTGAAAAATATTTATTTTTAAATAAAATTATTTTTACATTAAATGTTATCACTATAAGACTAATTTATATATAAATTGATTCAATTTGATATTATTATTACTATATTTGAATTTAAAATTTTTATAATATTTAATATGTATAATTTAGTTCATATGTATAAATTTTGGATGATTAGAATTATTTTTAATTGCCATATTAATGGGGAAACAATTATTTGAAATTAACTTCTTAATAAGATGTAAATGATATCTAATCAATAAAATAATACTATTTTAAACAATGATTATAATATGACTTATAAACCCATATATTTATATATTATCACTCATTTAATTTTTAATTTACGCTAAATTAGATTTAAATCAATAATCGACAATTTTTAGTTTTTCTAATTAAAAATATTTTAAAAATATGTATTTTTAATAAAAAAATAATTTTAAAACATTTTAAATTTTAATTATATTCTTTATTAACCTAATTTCTTACTAAAAAACATGGTTATATGGGTTATGTTATATGTTAAATAAATAATGAAATCAATTTGGTAAGACCAAGTATCATAGTTTAAAATTAATAGAGTAAAATGTGAACTCATAATGGTAAAACCCTAATAACATTTTTAAATAACTTTTAAAATCCATTTTTTGACTCTTTATTGCACAAAAAGATACAAAAATTATTTATTTATAATATTTTGATCTATTTACCATTGATTTGTGTCAAAGACTGTCTGAATATTGTGTCAAAGTATTATTAAAATATAAATTGTCTTCTAAAATGTGCCCTTTTCCTCCCGTATAAAAGGGGATCACTTAAAACATTTCAATATCACAATTAGAATTCTAATTACTCATAAAATATATTTAATTTTAATATCTCTATAACCTTCTCCCAAAAACTTTGTCCCCTAGTCACTCATTGTTATTATAGACCCTTCAATTTAATGAGAGCTTTTAGGAGAAAAATCAAGAATTCAAAGTAGGTATTATCTCTTTATTATATTTTTATACTTAATAATACTCGTCCAAATGTAATTTTAACGTATAACATGATTAGTTAATTAAAAGTTTTATTCTTATATTTTTTCATTTAAATTTTTTGAATGTTAATAAATCATTTATACCATCTTTGTACAGCCAAAAAACATAATTAGTTTGATGTGGTGGCTATCACTACCAGAAAGCGATATCATCCATTTTTAATCATGAGATTTATTCAATATTTAAAATTTTAAATAGATGAATATATAATTGACATATATAATTATTGTTATTCTTAAATTTCAATTTAGTATCTATCTTCACCACCTCTCATTGGTTATGAAATTAAAATGAAAAACTCGGATGATTGTGAACTACCACCACTACCTTAAATGTTTTAATATATTAATTTATATTTTACTATACTATTTTAAAAATATAAATTATAATTATCCTTCATAAAAAAATAATAAAAAATCATTATGATTCTATTACAATGATATTATGTCACAATAATCATCTCCTTAGCTATATGCTCCAATCGAGTAATATCATGTTCAAGTATACAATGTTTTAAAAAACTATGTGAAAAAAACCATTTAAATATGAATACAGATTAATATGAAAACATAAAAATCAAATTAATTTAATATATTATGTTAATAACTATTGTCATTTTTTGGAATATTATTATATGTAAATTACTTATTATTTGGTTGTCATTTTCATTCACTTGCATTTCCAAATTGATATATTTTCTATTTGAGTTTCACAAAATTAAACCAAAATGAATATAGGAAAAAAAACTAATTAAATTTATATTATATATTATATTATATTAAAATATATATCAATGTTATTCTTCATTTAAAAAAGGGGGTAATTATATCCAAAAATTTAAAGAGGCATAAAAGAGTAATATTTTTTGACACCTAATAGTCCAAATAATCTACAACTAATTAATATTCTCCTAACAATGAATTTTAATTATGATAAACCCAAAATTGATACCAGATCAAACTATAAGTATACCCAAATTTCCACATAATTAAAGGGAATTTGTAATCAAAATGAGCTTACTACTAGTAACTAACCTCAAATAAAAACCAGAGGGAATGATTTCAACCCAACTAATGAGAACACAAGGAATATATATATATATATATATATATATATTATACAGAGAAACAATGGAATAAATAATAATATTCTACAACTACAATATGATTCTGGAAATGACATGAAAAAAATACACAGAACATCCCAAAATACTACTCCATACATAAAAGGATAACTATTATAGGAAACCAACTACTTTATGTTATAGCGTGTAAAACTATAAGGCCCTAGACATAAAATTTACATAATCATTAATTAATCTAATAATTCTCATTAATGATATTTTTAGTTTTAGAGCACTATTGAATTAGTTAATAAATTATACATAACAAGTTGTATATGACAAGTAGACACTTTTACGAACTATCCATTTTTTGTCATAAAATAAAATCTCTTAAAAAAGAAACTTGTCTAGATCCATGTTTTAGACATCATGAATTTTCCATGATCCCATCCTTAACATTATTCATCTTTATCTCATGTAAAAATAATTTCAAAACATGGTATTATCATAAATTTATCACTAATGGATATATAATGAAGGAAATATGATAGTTTTAAAAAATAACATGTAAACCATGTATACAATATCATGAAGTAATACCATTATCATTTATGAAGAACAAAAAATATTAAGTACCCTTTACTGAATAAATTCTAACTGCGTACCCTTTTTGTTACTAAAATATTACCAGAAATCTCATATAATTCATCATATATCCTATAAAGGTAACATTGGACATAAACATATTGATATAGAAGAACCATATGGTCGACTTCAACACATATCACAAAATGAAATATTCATAAGCCCGACTTCAATACCCAATGCATTGGAGGTTATAAAGTTATCACCTTTCCATGCTTTATCACAGAACCACCTGTCATTTGGTTAATCATGTAACCACCCACCAAATGTAAAATTACAATTATATAATCATTACATATAAAATATTCCAAATATCCACATCTCAATAATGAAATTTTATTAGCAATCACAAGAAATAATATCAATTTATTAAAATAGTAAATAAAATTTCAAAACAATTTTAAATACCAAAATATGTAAAAAGGTTATATGCTATATATTTTCAATTTAAAAACATCACAGCTTGTTATTGAAGCTAAATATCAAAATAATTAGAATGGGGTCAGATAGTTTATTCTCACTACATACGTTAAAAACATTAATATTTTCGTTTAAAAAAACATTTCATATAAATAAAATTCCCTTTGAATGATAGTAAAATTCAAAGGGGTTTATTATAAACCATATAAAAGAAAATGTTTTATATTATCAAAATATGCCTTAATGATAGGATATTGAGATAAAGTATCACAAAAATTCTACAGCCTAATGGAGGCATAAAAAAACAGAAAATGAGTTGATGATAGAGAAAAGGGTATCTAATCACATGGAAATAAAATTTAAAGAAATAAGGTTATATAAGAAAATATCCTGACATAATAAAATGGTAATTAAATGAAAAAACAATGAAAATGTCTTTGAATAAATGAGAAGGGTGAAAGGTTACCATACCCCAAGTCTGAATTTCCATGAGTATTCTTTATTTTTTTCTGAATAACGAACATAAGTCAATTTATAATTTCTTAAAAACTAATTTCTAGTTTATTATTGTAAAGACCCGGAAATTTCAAGGAAATTTTTTTCTTAATTTCTTTGGAATTTTACGAGTCTGTGGCTTATGAAGACACTTGATTCTGAGGCCTGGTTTTCCTAGATTCAATTTCAGAAGTTTAGCTCGGGTATGTTCAGTAAACGAATGATCGAGTTTTTCTATCCTTTGAACCGGTGCTCAGAATTGAAATCTGAGGGCACTGATGAACTCGCAGCGCCGGTAATTGCTTAAGGGGATTTTTACAGCAGTTGATTTTTAAGAGGGTTGAGAATTATTATTTGGGGAATTAGTTATAAATAAATAGAATTGTTGAATAGTTTTATTTTGTATCCTTGGAAGTTAAACCCTTCCATGGGATGTTATCGGTGGAGCCCACAACCACCGAACCTCCCATGTATTGTTATATGAGAGGTGGGTCCCCCACGAGCCCCAACCTTTCATTTTCCCCAAACTCCCTTAAAACCCTCCTTCATTATTTTGTTAACTCCTCTATAATTTTTTAAGTCTTCCTTTCCTCTCTCTCCCTCTTTAACTCTTGCCAACACACCTTAATTTATAATTTGAATCTATTCAAATAATTAATTAAGTGATTTAAATTTTGAAATTTAAATTTCTAGTGTTAATAAAATAATAGGATTGACCTATTATTTTACTTTGTTACTTGTTGGGTAGGGGGATTTTGAGAGAGCTCTTGTGAAGAAGAAGAAGAAGAAGAGAATTCCACTTTCGTTGAAGAACGACGCCTCTTCAACGAAGAACGCTAGTTCCACAAAGAACGACGATGCGCTACCTTTTATTCCTCCACGTCAAGGGAGGAAATATAATCGCAAGGAACTCGCCAACGATGATGGTTATTTCCCGACGTTGAAAGAGATAAAACGGTTTCTGAATATACGACGAACGAACCATATTTTAGGTCGGGGTTAACATCAATTTTAAAAGCATTATAATTGTGCCTCGTTTTGTTGTTGTATAATATATTTTTTCTGACCTATTGTTATCTATTAATGTGGAGGGTGCGGTCTGAACAAACACGTCCCAACGACCCTTCGTTTGATCCTATTTATTGATGGAATTGGTGATCAGAGGCGGAATACTGAAGAGGTCGGCAGCACAAGGGCCGACATCGCACACGATAAGAAAAGTCACGGCCATGCGAGCCGCGGTAGAGGAAGTAGGGCGTCGTCGCGCCGTGCCTGGGATGCGGAGCTGCGTCCAGTATAGGTCGTCGTGGAGGGAGACGACATCGTCGTGCCAGATGTGCAGTAGGAATCGTGGCCCGCTTTGCGGGCCGCTTCGGCGGATGGACCGGTCGACCCGTCGTCCGACTGAGAGAAGGGGAGTCGCGGCGCCAATAGGGTGATATGTTGGAAAACCGGCCGGTCAGGTTGAGCAGATCCGCGTCGCCAGGAGGGCGCCAGGCCGGAAGTGTCATGGCCCGCCGTGCGGGTCGCTTACACCAGAAGGTTGGCTGGCCGGTTTGGGAAGGGCGGCATTTCATGGGGTCGCTGGTTCGAACAGCCAAGGGGCCGCACCCCTCGGACCGGTCGTCCCTCATGCCGAGCCTCTTGGCCTGCTGACCGAGCCATCCAGGCTGCGCGTCCAGCTGGCTATGCCCAGCATGGCCGCACCCAGCCGAGTCAGGCCGCGCCGGGCTCGGCCGGGCCATGCCCCATCGGGTCGGGCCGCACCGGGCTAGGCCGGCCCGTGCCCCTCTGGACAGGCCACATGACTCATCGGGCTGGTCCGACCCCTTTTTCAAGTCGAACCCGCCAAAACCGAGTCGACCCGACCCTTCATCCCATCGAGTCTAACGGACCAGGCCCATTTTAACTGAAACATGAATAACATGAAGATCACGCATCTGATCGATGTGCCATCTACGGAACTGGGACCCTCGCGACGAGGAGGTCCTTTTGCGATACTCTAAGTGAGTTTTGGAAAAATTTGGAAAACGACCGGGTTTGGAACGAGTGTAATTCCAATCGGGCCCTCAGAGCGGAATCGCTTATAACATAAGGAATGGACGTCTGATTGACGTGACGTCGAAATTGTTGGATTCCTCTTGACGAGACGGTTCTTTTGGAATACTTCACCTAAGGTTTGGACGCAGTTGGAGTATGTCCAGGTCGGATTATACCCAAAATCCAACCGGGCCCCTGAAACAGAAATGCTAATAACTCACAGACCGAGCATCCGATTGATGTGACTTCTATTGTGTTTAGACTGCTATGACGAGGCGGCCCATTGAGAAAATTCTTCGTGGACTTTCGTGACACTTGGAGTGTGGACCAGTAGCTCGTGGAGCGGATCCTCCCGGAGATGAGCATACGGAGTATGCTGACATTGTAGCTGGCTGAGACATGATGGCTGCTTGTACGATTCATATCAGAGTGACTTGACTAGCGTAATGGGGAGCACTATTGTGTTTGGGTGGAAGACCCATGGCGGAGGAGCATCGCTGTGTTGGGGCGGCAGACCCGCGGTACTCGAGAGGAGGAGTACCTCTGTAGGCTCGTAAGGGGAGCACTACTGTGTTGGGGCGGCAGACCCATGGCAGGGAGCACTATAGTGTTGGGGTGGCAGACTCATGGTACTCGACAGTGGAGGAGTACCTCAGTAGTCTATGGTTAGTGAGTAGCATCTCAGAGTCGTGATAGGACTACTGCGCTCGACAGAGGAGGAGTTCTCCAGCAGCCGTGTTTTCGTCATCGTGAATAAAATTCCTGGATTGAGCTGAGTCAATGACCTTTGTGTTTTCCTCATGATTGAGATGGGTTACTTGATAACATAGGTATATGTATGGTCATATACCTAAGTAAAGTTTATCTATTGAGATATTTAATTGTGACTTATCCTTGTTGGATTTAGTGAGACCTTGAGGGTCTCGGGGTCCCTACTGAGTATCGTTATACTCACCGCTGCACGGGATAAGCCCGCACCTTGTTGTGTTGGATGAAAACGATAGACAACGCTGATGGTGGCCAAGCATACGAGGACTGGACGACACCTGGAGGTAGACCTCATGACGAGTCGGTACCCAGAGGTGGACCTCACAACGAGTCGGTACCCGGAGTAGGTTGACGGAGGAGGGTGCTGGGGAGGTTATTTGTACTAAACCTTTATGTAGGATTCGTGGTGGACGATCCAGGAGCTGCTTGTCACCTTCTAGCTATTTTGACTTTTACCATTTACTTTATATTTGGGCTTGTATTTCCAGCCCCTTACTTTTAACACTACTTTTTTTCAGTTTACTTAGAGTTTTCTTCCTCTTGTACTCTAGTTGTGTGTGTTTAGATTTCATAGAGGCCATAACAACCTTTTTATCGGGATTTACGCCTTCGGTGCTAGTCGCCAGCCCCTGGCCTATGGAATCAGGGCTTGGGGTAGTCACGGCATGGGCCTCGAGGGCGGGTCATGAAAAATTAGTATCAGAGGAGTCGGTTCTACCGCAGAACTTAAGACTCTTATGTTTCTTTTCTGCGAAGCAATTATGTTAAGGGTACTATGTCTGGTCTTCAGTTCAGGGAGTCCAGAGTTGGTGCGGGCGGCCGACGTATCCATACACCAGGACCTTGACTTCTGATATCTGACTCAGTGCATGAAAACATTTATTGAGTGTGTGTTTTCAAAAGTTTCTTTTAAATCAGTTCAAACCAGGTCAGCTTTCCATGTATAGTATTTTGACTGTGTCACATCTATTTCATTCAGTATGTCTTCACCCAGTCAGTCAGCGTGGGTACCTAGTGGAGAGAGCAATGATTTATCACCGAGCAGGGAGGCCTCAGTAAATATCCCTCTTTTAGTTGAGACACTAGCGGAGAGTGCACACCGCTTGAGAACTTTGCATGAGTTACAGCGACAGAGGCCTCCGACGTTTCGAGGCGAGTTAGATTTTTAGACAGCTGGGCACTGGCTGGAGTTTGTAGCACGAGCTTTCCACACAGATGG
This sequence comes from Viscum album, assembly GCA_963277665.1. Classification (NCBI taxonomy): domain Eukaryota; kingdom Viridiplantae; phylum Streptophyta; class Magnoliopsida; order Santalales; family Viscaceae; genus Viscum; species Viscum album. Next base: position 1,830,531,471 of record OY728131.1, read on the forward strand.
GACACCCACTGACTTGATGGTGTTCCTAGCTGTTAGTCTTTTTTAGGGAGAAGCTGAGAGATGGTAGAGCCATATGCTCTAGTTTTGTGAAGAGATGACCTTCACCTGTGGATACTTCGATACTTTTTTTAGTGTGGAGTTTGTAACTGCGACTCTACACTCTGAGAGTGCTCAGGAGTTGCTGCCCTTGCCACAGGATTTTCCAACTGTAGCGGAGTCTTCTATAGCCGAAAGTAGACAGAAGACACAGAATTCCAAAGCGGACTAGGCCGAAAGGTGGGCGGCCTTGGGGTACAGGTCCGGTTGTGCAAGTCACACTAAAACAGAGCCATCCATACAAGGAGCAGGATGTGCTATGCATGCAATAGGTAGGGTCACTTGGCTCGAGTCTGCCCGACCTGTCCAGCAGGTGAGCAGTAGGTAGTAGAGGAACCTACCAGACCGGGGCAGAGGAGTTTTCCGTACATCCGGTGGTGTACGACATTTCATGGTGTCTCCACCACCACCACCAGAAGGTCCACCCTGACCGCAGGGAATAGGTGGATATGGGAGATCACAACTTCAGGCAGCAGAATCATATGACTATGGAGCTTCGGAAGAAGGTGGACAGGATCGAGGTACTTTCAAGGCATGGAGGCCTTTGTTCTTGGTGCTTCTAGTTTCCGTGTTTTTGTTGTTGTGTTTTCTTTGTGACTTTGTACTTCGATCTGCAGTAATAAAAGACACTTATCTTTGTGACATTTACTTTCTTGTCCATTTTTTATGGATGATACAAAGTGGTTTTGGTTAAAACTATTGACTTGACCCTCACTTGCGATATTTTTACAGGAGGAGACCTAGTAACCATGCATTGATGCCGAAAATGTGACTCAATTCTTAGAGACGAGAGTAACGATTGGATCTCTTAGTAGTAGTGTCGAGGCCTTACGAAGTCATTCAAGACATGAAGTGTACCGTTCATGTAAGGATTGACTGTATTAGGTTAAGAACATGTTTTATCCAGGGGATGAGACCAGATTTCTTTTTTCAGTAGAGGAAAAATCTCTGCAACTCTTGTATAACATAGATGAAGAAGGGTGGAGATGAGTTCTTACAATTGGCTAGTCTCACCCATTGTTCTTTGAGAGAACAATTTACGGTTCTCTCCAACTCAATAGTCTAAGGATTATCTTCTCTTAAAAGGACATGAACCTGAGACAACAGTGATGGCTTGAATTCCTCCAGGACTATAACTTCGAGATAGTTTATATTCTTGGGGCGGTGAACATTGTAGCAGATGATCTTAGTAAGAGATCAGGCATTCAGCTGTTAGGAGTGGCAAGACAACAGTTGTCCTCGTTTTAGATATCCATTAAGGATATTGTTGGAATTAGCACGTGAAGAAACAGAGATGGTTCAGGCAACGATGGAGAAGGTACAGATCAACCATGAGTGGATAAAGACTACACAGAGGAGATATAAGTCCTATACTGATAGGAGATGGAGACCACTGGAGTTCGAGGATGGTGACCACGCCTTTATACGGGTCTCACCTCGACGAGGTCTACAGATATGTAGTCGAGTTAGAAAGTTATCTTCGAGGTGCATCTGACATTTCCTGGTCCTCAGTAGGGTGGGTGTGGTGACTTGTCGCTGGCATTTCCACCTCAGTGGCACAGGGTGCGCAACGTATCCACGTATCTCAGCTGAAGAGATGTGTGCACGACCTATCCGTCATAATCGACCACTTAGAGCTGGACATCGATGACGGGGTGACTTTCACGGAGTTCCAATAGAGGTTGAGGATCGACAAGAGCGGTTCCTATGGGAACAGCTGATTCCTCTAGTGCGCTTTCGTTGGCAGCATGAGAAACCTATTGGAGAGCACATGGGAGAGGAAGGCTCATACACGTGCTCGATACCTCATTAGTTTCCCTAGTCTGTGTTATAGCATTACAGGGATGTAAATCTCTGAGGTGAGAGTAATGTAAAGACCCAGATATTTCAAGGAAAATTCTTTCTTAATTTTTTTTGAATTTTACGGGTCTGTGGATTATGACGACACTTGATTCTGAGGCTCGGTGTTCCCAGAATCAACTTCCAAAGATTATCTCGGATACGTTCAGTAAACGAACGAGTTAGTTTTTCTATCTTTTGAACTGATGCTCAAAATTGAAATCTAATGGCACCGATGAACTCAAAGTGCTGGTAATTTTTTAAGGGGACCTTTACCGCAGTTGCGTTTTTAGTGGGTTGAGAATTATTATTTGGGGAATTAGTTTTAAATAAATAAAATTTTTGAACAATTTTATTTTTTAACCTTGGATGTTAAACCCTTCCATGGGAAGTTGTTAGTGGAGCCCACAACCACCCAACTTACAATGTGTGGTTATATGAGACGTGGGGCCCACATGATCCCCAACCTTTCATTTTCCCCAAACTCCCTTAGACCCACCCCCCTTCATTATTTTGTTAACTCATCTTTAATTGTGTAACTCTTCCTTTCCCCTATCTACCTCTTTAACTCTTTCCAACACACCTTCATTAATAATTTGAACCTATTAAAATAATTAATTAAGTGATTTAAATTTTGAAATTTAAATTTAATGTGTTAATAAAATAATAGGATTGGCATATTATTTTACTTTGAACTTGTTGGGTAGGGGGATTTTGATAGAGCTCTTGTGAAGAAGAAGAAGAAGGGAATTCCACTTTCATTGAAGAACGATGCCTCTTCAACGAAGAACGCTGATTCCATGAAAATTGACGATGTGCTTCCTTGTCTTCCTCTGCATCATGGGAGGAAATATAATCATGTGGAACTAACCAACAACGATGGTTCTTTCCCGACGTTGACGGAGCGACAACGCTTTCCGCATATATGACGAACGGACCATATTCGAGGTAGGGGTTATGTTCAATTTTTAATGGATTAATATTGTGCCTTGGTTCATTGTTGTATAATCTTGTTTGTCCGACCTATTTCTATCGCTTAACATGGAGGGAATGGGCCAAACAAACACGGCCTGACGACCCTCTGTTTGATCCTGGTTATTGATGGAATTAGCGATCAGAGGTGGAAAATTTAAGAGGTCAGCGGTGCAAGGTCCACCGTCGCACACGATATGAAAAGTCGCGGCCAAGCGAGCCGCAGAAAAAGAAGCACGACGACATCGCACAGTGCCGGGGATGTAGAGTCGCGACCATCATAGGCCACGGCGGAGGGAGCCGGCGGCGTCACGCCGGCTGTGCATCAGGAATCGTGGCCCACTTTGTGGGATACTTCGGTGGAAGTATCGGTCGATCTATCGGGCGGGCGGGCGCAGGGAAGCAGCAGTGCAAAGAGGGCGTCGTGCTAGAAAACCGGTCGACCCGTCAGCCGGCCGGGTGGAGCAAATCCGCGTCGCCAGGAGGGCGCCTCGCTGGAAGAGCTGCGGCCCGTCAATCACTTGATATTTTTTTTATTAAATACCATGTTTCCTTTTAAAAAATATTAAATAAAACTTAATTATAACATTAAATCATGATTCAATATGTCATTGGTATTTTATTCGATTTTTATAAAGGAATTAAGGGGTTTTTATGAATCAAATATATTTTTCAGGTCAAAATGACTCATCAATGATAATAATATTTAATTATTGATATATTATTACCTATGGGGATGTTATATTTTATATAAAAAATAATTTATATATACTTAATTCACTTTTTAAATATATAATTCATAAATTATATGCCTTCATAAATAAAATATTTTCATTGGTAAGAATTACTCACATCGTTGATAATTAATATTTTCTTCCTTGTCCATATTTTAACACTCAATGATGTTCTTCTCTATTTATAAAGAGAAATTAGAGATAAAATTGTTATTTTCATTATCATTTATCTTTTTAAAAAATATAAAACTTAAATTGATTTTAATTTTGTGGGTTTATAATATTTTTATTTCAATGGGAACTAATTCTTAATCCAACCTGCAAAAAATAACATGTTTTCTCTTCCGCCCAAAATTTCTTATAACCCTTATTTTTTACAAATTGTTAATGAATATTTTTTAAATTAAATATTTAAAATGTATTTTCACTTTTTATTTTTGAAAATATTATGCGTTTTTCTAGTATCAATTATAATAAATTCATATAAAAAAATTATAAAAATTATTTTATTTGAAATTGTTTCTAATGTATTTATAGTTACCATTTTAAACAATTATTCTATTTGATTTTTTTTAAATAACTCATCATAATATGGTTTAATATGTCTTTTTGGTCCCTATATGATATCATGGATGGATATATTAACTTAAATATTTTATTTCTTTTTATAGAAAACATTTAAATTTTCACAAATATTTACAATAAAAATAGATATTTTTCATGATGAAGATATTTGAAAACCGTTTGTTTGAAATTATGATATTTTATATATTAAAAAATTATTATATTGTTTTTATTTGGTTTCATTAGTTTATTTTATGTGATGTTTTTGAATGTTTTAAAAAAAACATTCTTTTTAAAATGGGCTCTATATGAGATTATGAATGTTTTATTATCAAGTGGCATGAAAATTTGTAGATCATGAGGTGTCTTATACCAGTATATATTCATAACTAATTGGGTAATGCTCGATATCATAGACAAGATAAATTTTATGTAAATTGGTTAGAAATTTACTATGTTCACCAAGGGTGATTTTCAAGCCATTATTCTTTAATCAAAATATTTCATGAAATAATGTTATAATTATTCTAGGTGAAAAATGTGTGAGTTTTGTTTAATTATGTTCTACAAAAAAAATATGTGAATAGGTGATAAAGGATCTAGTTTCTTTAATGGAATGAGCATTGACATTAATATCTACATAATATTTTTAGTGTGAACATGTTGATAAGTTGTTAGGTTTAAAAACAATGATGTGATGGTTTTATGATCTACTATTAATTTTATATGTCAATAGGTTATAATTTTTTGGATATAAAAAATTGGTGAGGGTGATGGGAAAAATATATACTAAAAATTTTAAATGTTAATAGGTTTGTGAGTATCTAGGATCTAAATATAAAAAATTTTATGTTTATAATAAGAAATCCATTTCACATTATTTTTCATAAAATTACTTATTTTCATGACTGGTCATTTTGATTAATGTATTATACTCTTTTACATCATACCCACATTTTTTAGGATTATTGAGAACTATTTTCAGGTAATGTAATTGATTGAATCGTTACATAAAGATCATAATATGATCGTATGTTACTTCATCTAATTTTATTATTATTTATGATGGTGTAATGATTTTTTATTAAGTTATTTAAATAATTTTCATAATCTCATCCATAATTATGGTTGAATCTTTTATGATATGTATTTTTCTATACTAATTATTTCATCTCACCCCTTACATATGTTTCCAATCCCTTAGTTATAATGACTATTGGGTCCTATTAAATGTTAGGAATGGGTTAGAGGACCATAATTCTGGATAAAATTTTCCAGTGTCATTAAATAAGTTAATTATGTAACTTATATCCAAGATAATAAAACATTTAGTCTTTCGGTTTTATGATTGTTAATGAGATGTATTTTTTTAATCACAGATTCATGTATTATTTATGTAATATTTACATTTGGTCAATTCAATATCAATATAAATTCATCGAATAATATTTTGATTTTTAGATTCATTTTTGAACAGAAATGGAGGGAGGTCATTTTCCTACAATAAATATCTATGTATTCCAAACAATATTGTCTTGATTCCCATTTTGTCCCATTTTATACAAATCAATATAATAAGTCACACATGAAACCTTAATAATTTTTTTAAATCAATTTTTGAAACCCAGGAGATATATAATAAAACATCATGATAATTATAAACTATATTTAATAAAATAAAATATATTTTATAAAATATAACAATATATTTAATGAATATAAACATGGAAATTATATTATATTTTTGAAATCCAATATTTTTATTTATTTAGAATGGAAAATAATTTTGATTATAATTATAAATGTTTTATGACAACCCCATTCACTTTAACGAAGTAATAAAAAGGGTAAAACCCATTTCATTACCTATTAATTTATTAAAAATAAAACATTAAATATTTAAAAATTATCACGACCCACCTTCACCAAAAGGATAGAAGGGACGGAAAATTGACAAACCCTTACTTCTTTCAGTTGAAGGGGAGCTAATGACCCCAGAGACCCCCCTTCAATAGGTCCCAGAGTGGCGACTAGCACCAAGGGAATAGAATCACACACAAGATGGAAGGCATTACCCATTTTATTTTAATAGGATCAGGAGATAAGATAGTAAATCTCAAAAAAAAAAACAAAAGCTGAAGATAAAGATAATGCCAGAAGTAAACCATTCACATATGCATGTATAAGAGTAAAAGATACAAGCCACAAGAACATAAAAGGTTAGTACCCAGAAAAAGGAAAACGACAATAGCAACTACCCCGAGGTCCGAGCTAGTAAGACCGCGCACGATCCCCGAAGTCCTCCTGGAAACCAGAAATCAGTTTTATATATGTAGGGTGAGCATATAAGTATACTCAGTAGGGAAAACCAAAGACTCTCATGCACAAGTGGGGAGGCATTAAAATGTCATGCGAGAAAAGAGACAACCAAAGCACCTAGCAAGGAAAAATATCCACCCAAGGCTCAACAAGTCACACTCCCCAAATAATGCAAGTCAAATAATGTATAGTAATAGCACATCGATGTTTGGGTACCCCGCACCACTTTCCCATTGGTTATTGAAGATATCCTACGCATCGAACCAATACTGCCATTCTCAACGCAGCCCCACTTCCACACCCCTCTCGCACACACCTGGTCCATAACCTTCATCATGCCCGTAGACACCTAGGCCACAACCACCACGCGTAACCACACCAGCAAACACCTGGGTCAGAACAACTACTACCACGCCCGAAGACACCTGGTCCTCATCCCGAAGACACTTGGGAAACAACATGCCTACAAACACCTGGTCCAACTGCTACAACTACCCTACTCGAAGATTCTTGGGCTAATACTGGACTTCAGGCCATCACATCCTACCCAAAGGGTCTTGGGATATTCGGGAAAAGGATAAGAAAGGAGCTAATAACCAACCACTCAATGTAGTGGTGGGAAAAACACCCTCCCCCATGAAATGGTGGTGTTCGGCACTAAGTGCTCAACTTGGGTGGGGCCTGAATAAGAAACATAAAAACTATAGATATATGTACAGTTAAGAAGCACTCATTCCAACCTAGGGATCCAAAACCTAATCACAAACACCCTCATTACTATTCATTCATAAAATAACAGCACAAGACTCACGACCAAGTCACAACTCATTCCCAAAACCAATTCCCCATTTAACTCATTCTTGTTTCATTTTCAAACAAACCCATTTAAATGAATCCTACACTACTGGGTAACTAGCAGGTGTGACCACAAGCCAGAGGAAAAGAGAAAAAACCAACATCAACTGAAGCATTCACACCTGATTCTCTTGTAATGATACAATATCAAAAGGGGATTAGTGAGATCCCTCAAAGTACTCAAACCAAATAAAAACTCAAAAAAGGGATAAGTGAGATCCCTCGATGCACTGGAAACAATTCAAACCTCGAGACACAGCCCCACGTCCCCAAAAATAGGAACCAATAATTTCTCAACAATAAAAGATCCCACCCGAGTTCGTTTCACAAGCAGGGAAAACACACAGTTTCAGACTCACAACCAAGAGGATCCCCTCCTCACCCACATCACCCCATAGGTAATCAAACAGAATAACACACCTACTACCAAACAGATCAGGGGAACTTCTAGGGCACATCATTCATTATTTTATTCTTTCTGTTGGTCAGTCGGGGTGACCACACAGGGCTTTATGTTCACTGGGTATCCATTTAATCTGCTGAGTTTACGTGATTAACCAATTTCCATGTTATAGTCATTTAATCATCATAGAAGGCAAGGGTTCATTAGTGCACAAGAAAATGCCATCAACGGCCATGATTTTCAGTGAGCATAGACCAACAGTTCACTACATAAACATCAAGAAAGAGATGAAAAAAATAACAACAACACGTCGTTCACACCCCTTCCCTTCATTCTTTAAAGTCTGTTTGTTATCTTTATTTAGGTTTGGTTTCACCCACTCCCATAGGAACAGCAGCATACCCTCCCTACATGATACACATAAGGGAGAGACAAAGGAAAAATCCCTACCTAGTTGATCAAGGATCGAAGTTTTTTTCTCTACGTTCCATGAACAGGGGATGCACAGCTTTCAGTGGAGGAATTTCGTGGAATCCAGGAGGTGAAGAAAGCTCATGTAGAGGCGCACCACTATCCAAAAAAAAAAAGAAATCCAGGCACACCAGGAAGAAGAAATAAATATAGCCGATAAGAATAAAGAAGAAACTCTACCATGAGATATAGAGAGGATATGCTATTGTTATGAGATATGGAATTTTGAATGCCTGGAATGTCGGATCGCAGTTTCCTACGTGGGTGAGAAGTTACTCACGATGATATTAAGGTGTAATTTATTACCCCCCCCCCCATCAGGGAGGTTTTTCGGTATTTTTATGAATTAATTATGGGCTTTAAATGGATATAAAATGTTAAAATAATTAATTTACATCAAAAATTACGTTGCAGGAGCGGGACTATGAAAAGAAAAAGGAGGGCTGGGTGAGGACACCGTTCCACTGTGACCAGTGCCACCGTCACGGTTCCACTATTTTGGTGGAGCCTTATTTTGGCAAAGTAATGGCTAGGGGGTCTGGGCCATTACATCAGATACCTCTTAATCTATTCTCACCCTCGAGAATTAAAGCGAGATCTGAAGAAAGGTGAGGGGTCCAAACAACCACCTCAAAAGATACCTCTCAGGAGTAGACCTGAACAATAATGATTATATCGCTCCTCTCCCTCGTGCAACCACTCAAAAAAAAGATTAAACCATCCGGTCATGTGGCGAGGGGATTCCATTCCTCCATGTTAAGATACTATCTGCTTTGGGCAGCACTGACTCACCCGCATGGGTTTAGGTGCATCCACTCTAATGCGTCTTAACTAGGGATTAGGTCCTCCCCTCCCCACATTTCATGACACTGAACACACATCCACAGAAAAGGAAAACCACACATTCCATAATTAATGAGGTAAAGGGTTCCATCAACCATGTTTAAACAGAACAGAACAAAACTAAAAAATATCTATGGGTACTAGGCGCGCATCTGCGCCTCTCATTCCCAGGTACATTCCTCAAGCCCACCATGTCTCCACAACACACTAAAAAAAGGATTGGTTCGTCCATAAAGAACATTCTATTCATGACCTTTGATCATCTCTGATCGCTCCACGAATGTTGCATCGTCCCTGATATCTAGCTTTCCCCAGTCGAGGATGTGTGAATCATCGTGCAGATACCGAGGAAGCTGGGACACATGGAAGACATTGTGCACCCTTTGTAGCTGTGGTGGAAATGCAAGATGGTAATCCACCTCATCGACCCGCTGCAATACTTCGAAGGGTCCGACATTCCTGGGGGGAAGCTTACTTCCCCTATCGAACCTCTGTTGCCCACACCGAGGGGAGACCTTCAAGAATACATGGTCCCCGACCCTACACTCCAAGGGTCTCTTCCTATTTTCGGCATATGATTTTTATCAGTCATGAGCCGCCTTCAGCCTCTCCCGTATAATCTGATCCTTCTCAGTCGTGCTATGCACCACCATTGGGACAAGAACACTTGTTTTCCCAACCTTAGTCCAGCACACGGGTGAGTGACATGGCCTTCCGTACAAGGCTTTGAATGGAGCCATGAAAATGGTTGAGTGATAGCTATTATTATAGGGAAACTCTACCAGAGTCAAGTTTCACACCCACGATCCTCTAAAGTCTAGGATACATGCCTGTAGCATATATTCCATTGTCTGGATGGTGTGATCTGTCTGCCCATCTGTCTGGGGATGGAAAGCAGGGCTAAGACGTAGCTAGGTGCCGAAAGCATGCTGCAATCCTCTCCAGACACGTGAGGTGAACCGTGCATCCTTATCCAAAACTATTAACCTTGGAACTATGTCTAACTGAATCACCTCGTCCACATACCTCAGTGCTGAGGCATCCACTGCACCCGACTCCTTGATCGCCAGAGAGTGAGCCGATTTTGTCAATCGGTCCACCATCACTAACATCTCAATCCCCATTATATCTTGGAAATCCCCAGGTACACTGCTATGGGTGAGTTGTGGAACTCAGTAAGAACTCTCTCGCACATCACCTCTGGAAGAAACAGCTTTCCTCGGAGAACCACCCGATTCTGACCATCCTCCGTCCATCCTTTCGGAGCATCACCTTGGATAACCTGGTCACACGTCACTTCGCTTTCTGGGTATCCCCATTGGGAATCCTCTACCTTTCACAACAAAGAAGACTGCACTTTTATCTGATATAGGTAGCCTCTACCACCTTCCATCCTCGCATCCAGGTGCAAGGCAGCTAACTCCTCCATCACCTTCCAAGTATCTGTCGACTCTCGAACCACATCCTTCTGCGACTTCCTGCTAAATAAATCGACCACCACATTCCCTATTCCTGAGGTGTAGGAAATCTCTAAGTCGTAGTCCTGATGGATGTCCACCCACCTATGCTACAGTGACTTCAAGTCCCGCTGGGAGAAGATATACTTCAAGATTTTGTGATCAGGGAAGACCACAAAGCTCTCCCCAAAGAGGTAATTCCTCCGCAACTTTAGTACAAAAATGACCACCACAAGTTCTAGGTCAAGGGTTGTGTAATTACGCTCGTAGGAACGTAACTTCCTAGACCCATAAGAGATCACACCCTAGTGATGCGCATGGAAAAAAAACCTTCTTCATCAGATCGTCAATCTGAATCTGCAACTCATATAGCTCCGAAGGTTCCATCCATTAGGGAGCCATCGAAATCGAATGAGCACAAGGTTGCAAGTCTTTCCCAAACTCGATGTCATGTCAAAGGGGGTAGAGTTGTCACCTCCTCAGGGAAGATGTTCATAAAATCACTGAAGACCCCTGGAACTTCCACCGTCTTCGCATCTACCAACTCCACTGATATCTCAACTAACAAAGAGGGGAGGGGTTCCCCTCGCTTGATGCTTCCCTGGAAACTCCGCTCACTGATGAAAGTAACATGTCGGTCGCCCATGTCTGAGAAGACAACCATTTCTCGGATGTAGTAAATGGCAGCACAAATAGTGAACATCCAGTCAATGCCTAGGATGACATCGTATGGTTGTATCTACAACAGTAGAAGATCCCTAACTGACTGATGTGGCCCTATAATCAGTATGCATCCTCGACAAACATACAGCAAGTCGGTCTGACCTCCAACTTGTGTGTGTCGCTATAGGGGCACTGAATGTTTCTTAGCGTCGAAACCCAAAGCATGGGCCAGACTGGGTGTAACAAAGGAGTGAGAAGATCCTGTATCGAACAAATCATATTCAAGGGTACTAAAAAAGCTTATTGTACCTCAAACGACCCATGGCCCTGTTAGAACTGCTGCCTTCGTGGCGTGCAACTATCCACGCACAGATCCTCTGCCTATCGGCTGTCAGCCACCTTGCCAACCATGCCCATGTCGAGGTCCATGAGGAGTGCCCTGAGGTCAGCCTCCTCCTGCAATGTCTGTCCTCGGAGAAGCAGAAGCTCGCTGCCCCTAATGCTGCTGCTGAAAGAGCCTAGCTGGGAACTGCTACTGTTGAGGTGGGTGCTGGACCTGCCCACCCCCACCATACTGTAATCTATCCGGGAACTGATTTCAAAGGTTCCCATGGCTTCCATAGATGAAGCATATCAGCCCTGGTCCTGAAAGAAAAGTGAGAGGGTCGGAAGTTCAGAACTGGAACTACTGAGGCCTACTGCCTACTGGTCGAAACCTAGAGGGTCCTGATGCTAGAGGCCTGCCTATGAGGGCCTCCCCCTTTGACGATCCTAGCTGGATCCCCTCTCGTGACACACCTCCCAGCGTCTACATCCTCTCCACCACTTCATCCTTCTTCTGTACCTCTACGTATGTTGGTAGGGTGAAGGGAGTAACAGCGTACTGAATAAAAGGTCGGAGTTCCTCCTCTAAATGTCTCACGCAAGACTCCTCATCCGGAAAGAGGTCTGGAGCGAAGGGAAGTAGATCCTTGAACTTGATCCCCAACTCTCTCACTGACATACTATCCTGTTTTTGGGAGAGTAACTCCTGCCTCTTCTTAGCATTCATCATGGAGGAGAGGAATTCCGCCCGAAACTCCTTCTCAAAGTCTGCACATGTCTCCTCGGTCTCCCTCTTCTCCCCAGGATAAAACGTCCACCACTGACGTGCTTCCCCATGCATATGGATTATAGCCGGAGGAACCCAATACTCCATCGAATCCCGGATCAATCTAAATTCTATCACCAGCTCCTCTAGCCATTTCTCTGTCTCCACGTATGAGATGCTGCCCTCATACTTCATGAGGTTATGTCGCTGAAAGGCTCCAAGCGTCTTCTACCACATATCATCCTCCTCCTCTCGGTCAGTCCTCTACCGATCGGCCATGTCATCCTCATTGGCCTCAATCACCCGCACTACTCGTGGTCGCCTCCCAAGAGCCATAGCTGCATGGTAAACAAGGAATGCCTAAGCCTGAGTAGTGTAGAATATTGTTCTTAAATTTTCTTAGACTTATAAATTCATTTTGAATCCCCAAGAAACACATGAAACATAAGAACACAAGTCATTATTATGCATGTACCTTTCCTAGGGTCTCTACCCTACAATCAGGGTAGCCTAACATAGTCATTTGGTAGGTCCAGAGTCCTTGCATCGGATCACGGGGGCCCTTAAATTCCTATGTCCAAGCTGGTCTTCCTTGGCCTAATTCACTCACCATGGTCACACATCACCGTTGCCCTACCACCACATGCAATCCTCACTGTGCCTAACTCCAAACTCCATCACATCTCTCAACACTCATCTGATACCATTCTATCACAACCCACCATCACCAAAAATAGGGAAGGGACAACATATTTCCAGACCCTTCGTTCTTTATGATGAAGGAGAGATAGTGACCCCTGATACCCGCCTTCAATAGTTCCCAGACTGTCGACTAGCACCAAGGGTATAGTATCACACACAATATGGAAGGAATTATTATTTTTATTTTAATAGTATCAGAAGATAAGATAGTAAATCTCAAACAGCACCAAAAGCTGAAAGTAAAGGTAACGCCGAATGTAAACCATTCCCATATGGATTTTCAAGAGAAAAAGATACAAACCACAATAACTCCAAAGGTACATACCAAGAAAAAGTAAAATGGCAATAGAAACTGTCCAAAGTTCTGAGCTAGTACGGTCTCGCACGATCCCTGAAGTCCTCCTGGAAACCTGAAAACAATTTTATATACGAAGGGTGAGCATATAAGTTTACTCAGTAGGGAAAACCAAAGACTCTCGTGCACATGTGGGGAGGCATTCTAATGTCCTGTGGGAAAAGAGACAATCAATGAACCTGGAAAGGAAAACTCTCCACCAAAGGCTCACCATGGAACACTCTCTAAATAACGCAAGTCATGTAATGTGTTGTAATAGCACATCGATGTTTGGGTACCCCGCTCCACATTCCCACTGCTTATTGACGACATCCTATGCATTGAACCAATCCCTCCATTCTCACCACAGCCCACTACCAAACCCCGCCTGCATACACCTGGGCCATAACCGCCATCTTACCCATAGACACCTGGGACACAACCCCCACGGGTAACCACACCCGCAAACACCTGGGTCAGAACTACTACTTCCACGCCTAAAGACACCAATGTGTCATCCCGAAGACACTTGGGAAACAACCTGCACGAAAACACCTGGTCCAACCGCTACAACTACCCCGCCCGAAGATTCTTGGCCTAATAATGGACTTTAGGACATCGCAGCCTGCCCGAAGAGTCTTGGGATATTCGGGAAATGGAGCAGAAAGGAACTAATAACCAGCCACTCATAGGAGTGGTGGGAAAAACTCCCTCCCCCATGAAATGGGGGCGTTCGACACTATGTGCTCAACTTGGGTGGGGCTCGAAAAAGAATCATAAAAACTAAAGATATATGTATAGGTAAAAAGTATTCATCCCATCCTAGGGTTCCAAAACCTATGCCCAAACACCATCATTACTATTCATTCATAAAATAATAGCACATCACTCACAGCCAAGTCACAACTCATTCCCAAAACCCATTCCCCATTTAACTCATTCTTATTCCATGTTCAAACAAACCCATTTAAAATAATACTAAAATACTGGGAAACTGGAAGGTGTGACCACAATCCAGAGGAAAAGAGAAACAACCAACATCAACCTAAGCATTCAAACCCGGTTCTCATGTAAAGTTACAACAACAAAAGCGGATTAGTGAGATCCCTCAAAGTACTGCAACCAAAGAAAACCTCACAAAAGGGATACGTGAGATCCCTCTAGGTACTGGAAACAAGGAAAACCCCAAGACACTACCCAGCATCCCCAAAACCAGGAACCAAAGATTTCTCAACAATAGAGGATCCCACCTGAGTTCGTGTCACAAGCAGGGCAACCACACAGTTTCAGACTCACAACCATGAGGATCCCATCCTCACCCACATCACCCCATAGGTAATCAAACAAAATAACAGACCTACTACCAAATAGATCAAGGAAACTTCCAGGTTTATGCACATCATTCATTATTGTCTTCATTCTTTTGGTGAGCCAGGGTGACCACACAGGGCATTATGTTCACTGGGTATCCATTTAATCCACCGAGTTTACAAGATTAACCAATTTCAAAGTTATAGTCATTTAATCATCATAGAAGTCAAGGTTTCATTAGTGCACAAGGAAATACCACCAACGGTCATGATTTTCAATGAGCATAGCCCCACATTTCACAATATAAACATCAAAAAAGAGAGGAAAGACAGAACAGCAGCACATCGTTCACACCCATTCCCCTCATTCTTTAAAGTCCTTTTGTTTTCTTTATTAAGGTTTGGTTTCACCCAATCCCAAAGGAACAACAGCATACCCACCCCACATGATACACATAAGGGAGAGATGAAGGAAAAATCCCTACCTGGTTGATCAAGGGTCGAAGATTTTTCTCCACACGCTAAAAACAAGGGATGCACGGATTTCAAGGGAGGAATTTCATGGACTCCAAGAGGTGCAGAATGCTCCAGAAGAGGTGCACCACAAGCCATAGAAAAAGAGGAACTCCAGGTGCACCAAGAAGAAGAATGAAATCCAGTTGAGAATACAAAAGAAGAAACTATAGCGGGAGATATAAAGAAGAGATCCTACTGTTAGAGGATATGGAATTCTGAATGCCTGGAATTTCGTATCGCGGTTTCCTACATGGGTGGGTAGTTACACATGATTATATTATGGTGTTATTTAATACCCCCCCCCCATCGGAGAAGTTTATCGGGATTTTTAGGAATTAGTTATGGGATTTAAATGGCTTTAAAAAGGTTTAAAGAATTAATTTATGTCAAAAGTTACGTTGCGAGAGTGGGACTGGGAAATAAATATCGAGGGGTGGGTGAGGACACGGTGCCACCGTCACGGTGGCACCGTTACGGTTCCGCCGTGACCAGTGCCACCGTGACCTGTGGCACTGTGATCGGTGCCACTGTTTTGGTGGAACCTTATTTTGGCAATTTAATGGCTAGGTGGTTCGGGCCATTACAAAAATAATTATAATTTATTTTACAACTTGAAATACCATGAAACAAATTCCAAAAATAAACATAAAACCCCAATTTATTTATTCAGGAAATATTCAATTTTTAAAAATATATATTGGATATACAAAAATTAATCTCATACAAAATTAATTTACTTTTTTGTTATAATTTTCATAAATCATTGAAATATACCCTCGTGTATAAATATCATGTAGATCGTGATTTTAAAATCAAATAATAATTATAATTAATTTGTACCATTATTCCAAATTTTAAAACATGAATTAAAACTAACATAATAAATGGTTATGAAATTCAAATCACAATGAATGGTAAAATCTACAAGGAATTGATGGAAAATGAACAATAACTAATATTTAGATTGAAAACATTATGGAAATTACATCACACACCCTAAGCACAATGTAACCCTATAATAGGGTCAATTTGAAACCCAAATGGTTTGGATATTAAAAAATGTGATGTGGAAGAGGAAATTAGGGGGAATGTGAAGATATTCAATCATATACCATTCTGTAGTGAGACCAACCAAAATAAGAATATATCATTATGAATCATAATGAATAAAGTTGATCTAGGGTATTAAGGAATACATAGATAGAAGGGGTTTAGATCAGGGTACTAAACCCAATAATGGGATATTTGAGGCTATATAATGACCTAGTGTCAAGAAACAACCCGGGTCAACCCTAAACTGGCCATTTTGGAAGATCTGAAACTTGGCTCGAAACGCATCACCAATCTCCATATAATGAAAAGTGGTGGCTGCCATCAACATAGATACAAGGGAATATTTTCTCCAAATGAAATTAAATAAACAAAACAATATAATGATAAAGAGATCATTCCAAATATATAAAT
This sequence comes from Viscum album, assembly GCA_963277665.1. Lineage (NCBI taxonomy): Eukaryota > Viridiplantae > Streptophyta > Magnoliopsida > Santalales > Viscaceae > Viscum > Viscum album. The sequence goes on from OY728131.1 coordinate 1,830,548,103, forward strand.
AATCAATAGAAATATTTTTCAATATTGAATAATACTGCCTCACTATACAATATAATCTAAACTGAAATCTGAACACTGTATATCTATATGTGACCCTAAGGGTCACACTCTGATACCAAAAACTACTATTTCCCATAGTGATCAAGAACATGTTGTAACTATCACCACATTCTAAAAACAATAGGAATATATTTACGTGAGTATTAAAACTCACTAGGAAAGCCTGAACAAAAATATTTCCAATTCAAATCCTTTAAAATAAAAAAAATAATTAAACTAAAGTTTGAAATAAAATATAAAATGTTATATTTTTCAAGCATATTCCATTATAAAATAAATTTTTTCTAATTTTATCATCATCCATTCCAAAAAAGTGTGTTTCCATTAATGAAAATTTTACATTTTCAGTGTTTAAGTGATGCATTCATATAAAAATAGAAAAAGAGAGTATAACAAAAATTTACATTAAATATTTATCCATAATTATTAGGAAGAAACCTCCTCAAATTCCATGAATGAAACCAAACATGAAATCATTAAAATATTTGGATATTAAGGGAAATAGAAATACGTATAATAGAGTAACCATGTATCTCAATCTTCCTTAATAAATAACTATGTTATAATAGACATAAAAGGAAACTTGGAGCTTATGAATAATCCAATTCATACTAAACATATTATCTCAAAACATATTACATTCCTTACTCGATGACATCAAAATTACTAAACACATATAGCCCTAACCCACATGGTCAGACCGAGTTTCATAATCTTAGGCTTGTAATAACATATATTTCCATGATATGGGTAACTATCTTGTGAATAATCTAAATTATGTGTAAATAGTTCTTAGAAAATTCAATAAAAATTTTAGGTTCTCCTGGGCAATATATATACAGTGGTTGATCCAAACAATGCCTACTTAGAATAAAATCACATACAAATATATATTAGTTAAAATAATACGCATCACCCAAATCCACACATGGACCCATCTATTGATTTAAAACTCAAATATCACAAAGGAGTCCAAATAGAGGGTATCCCATTACATAGAAGAAATTTTTTTATGATGATTCCACATTTAGAAATTCCCACAAATTCACGAAAAACAAGGCTAGAGAATCATCCAAGGATGGTGTTCATAATAACTTTTGATATTATTAAAAAACATTCTGATTGTGCCTCAAAAGAATTTCACACAAATTTCTTCATTTAAGGAATGTAATAAACATCCTCAAGGATAGACAATGACCCATTTCTAGTTTAATGACCACTTTGATAAAATCCATCAAATACTAATACTTCTTTTTTAATGTAAAACCATTATTATAAAAATTCCAAATGTTCCATTTACCGTCAAAACCTCCAATCCCACATTTGAAAGCCAAATAAGCATTATATTTAAATTTAATCCCACATTTAAACCCCTTGTATGGAACCCAATTCATCATTATATATATCATGAACATATTTACAAGGCCAAAAAATTCATTAGATATCAGAAATACTATAAAAAGCCAACGAAAAATTTAATTGAACAATTTTTGTGCAATATTTAAATAAACAATATTTTTTTGTCGCATAACAAGATATAAGACACCAATTTTCACAACCAAAAAAATAAATCTAACGATCATACAGCACTATTAAGAATACGAGGTATGTGTGAAAAACATGAATAAAATGACTATTAAATTTAAAGCATGTGAAAAGGGAAACCTACCTTGAACTACAGTCTCTTTAATAGAACTCACCTGAAACAACCCGTCCAATGATCCAAGTGAAATGATATACCAAGAGGATCCTTAACCAATATAAACCTAATAATTAATCATTTTGATCATGTAGCCTTGGTATGATAGACCATAGTAAGATATGAACACAATAGCAATTGAATTAAACATGATGATTGAGGAGAGATGAGAAGAAATATAATAATTTTCTCACCTGAAACCATGAAGAAACCATAGATCCACACCATTAGAGAAAGGTGGAGGATTTTAAAACAATTATAAAGAGCCTCTAGGGTTGCATGAACCATAGAGATAATAAGGGAGGCACTTCAGGTTAAAAATATTTCGATGGAATACTTGGAATTGGACAATTTTTTGGATTTGGGAAACACTCATGGTTAGGCCACAAATTATTCCAAACGATGTGCCATCCATATGGTACATACGTCTAAATACTAGATAGAACATGAAACAAACCAACATAGTTTGACATAAGGTGTGAAAACCATGTAGTAGCTTCTATTCGAATCCATCACCTTCCACACCGTTACCTAGGTCGGGGCACATAGATTTCCAAACTGTGAACCAACCGTGAGCAGGCTACTAGGAAATCAAAAAACACAATTTTTATCTAATTACACCCAAAAAAACTATTAAATTTAAACTATGTTAAATCTAAATAATGATACACATCAGAAGTTAACTTTCACCATACTGATAACTCAAAATAATGAAACTGAGATCCTAAAAGAACCGTAAATCAAGTTGAAAATGAAAAACCGGGTGTAAATATTCTCCCCACCATTAACACCTTATATTGCCCATAATCCACAACATTTCCCGTTTCATCACAAAATGACTAAGGAGATCGCATATGCCTAATATAAACATCCCATACCAAAAACATCTCAATGACTCCTAACATGATTACACCTTTTCAATTAAAAAATAAAAAAAATAGAAACAATTTTCAAGAAATTATTTGGAAAACTCAAGCTAAAAATTTCACACGCATGCTTCAAAAATAATTGATGGGCACACTCCATAAACCAAACATTCACCCTAACTGGATGTGAACCCAAAACTATTGATTATTAAATGAGTATATCTATTACAAACCCAAAACCAAAAACCCAAATAGATCACTATCAAGGGGAGGCCCAAATGGAATCCACATCATTAGAAAATAAATAACATTGATTTATCACCAAAGAAATTTCAATGAGTCCCATGGTGGGTGTCCCAACCATTATGAATTAATTATCTTAAAAATCTTAGGAACATTACCCTATGAATAAAAAACCTCTACCAAAAGGGGGTGAGATTCCCAATGAATGGGAGACTAATACAAAAAACAAATAACCCCCAATTAATCCCCTTCGGATTACCAAAAAATATGGCCTTTCCAGAATCACACGGTCTATCCACAAAAAGAAAACTCATAAAAACATGAAACCAAGATGGAGAAATCACCATAACTTCTTAAGTCTTAAGTCCATCATTATTTTTTCAAGAATATGTAATTCACAGCAAAAGAGTTCCCATAATTGGAACAACATAACTAACTCATCCAAATGGTGGAGGCACGAGTAAGAAAAACTACCCACACCAACCCAGATTCCTGACCACATAAAAAATTCACTCATAATAGTTTGGATGGAGGGATGATTATTGATGTATCCAAAGACACATTCTCATAAGATATTAATCTTAAATCAAAACTCCTTCATTTGGTTCGAAAATCATCCATACAAAACTCGAGTTGAAATATAATATCATGAAAAACCACGAAACTGAATTTACAAAAAAATAAACTTTTACCCAAATATACTATTGGATGATTCACACATAGAATACACCACCACATAGAATTGAATTATTTTCATGATTTCTAAAATGGAACACACACATTAATTAAAACAAAAGTTTTCAAAAGATCCATAATATCCCCATTACATTAAAAATAAAAAACACTACTATGAACAACCGCCACAAAAGAAACATTCACCATATAATCATGGAACTTAAAATAAATTCACAATAGATCTCTAGTCCATTAAAACAGATAGTGTAACTTTTGAAGATGATGATTGAGAATTCAAAACTTGAGAATGAACTCTGGAGGTTAATAAACTATAAATATTGTAAATAGGTAATCACCCATAGCTACTCCTATAATATTTTTTATATCTCAATGGGGGTAAAACTATGAGATAATAAAACCAAGAGATATATAATAATTAACTACCAAACCAAAACACACATAGAATGAAAACTTTCACATAGAAAAACTAGATGAATGATTCCCCAAAAAATTTCTAGAATCTAACTAAGACACCACATTAAGACCCAACCATCAACCAGATTTCTAGTAAGGAAGAAATAAAAAAAACACCTCTAAATCACAAGAAACCACACTAAAAAAATTATGAAACATGCAAAAATTAGTGGCAAAACAATTGTATTATAAAAAGGACACATTTTCTAGCTTAAAACCCTATATTAATGAGAATTCATAAAGAGTAAAAAAAATCACTCACCAATGGTGTTCTATAGAGTCTCACTCACATGTACTTTTTTGTGCCCATTTAGAAACACATCAACGCATGCTAATCTAGGGAACTCTCTACCAATGTGATCTGTAAAGACCCGTAAAATTCAAGGGAAATTTTTTCTTAATTTTCTTTGAAATTTTACAAGAGCGCGGTTTCTGACGGCACCTGATTCCGAGGCCCGGTGTGCCCGGAATCAATTTCTGAAGTTTGGCTTGGGTACGTTCAGTGAACGAACGAGCGGGTTTTTCTAACTTTTGAACCGGTGCCCGGAATCGAATTCAGAGGGCACCGATGAACTCGTAGCGCCGACTTTCCCTTAAGGAGACCTTTTCTGAGGTTGCGTTTTATGCGGGATGAAAGTTAGTTTTGGGGGAAATTAGAAGAAGTTAAATAAATTGTGGAACACAATTTATTTTTAACTTTGTTGGTTATTTCCTCCCAAAGGGAGTTAGAGGTGGGACCCACATCCACATAACCGCCCTTGAGAGGATTAAGTGTGGTGGGTCCCACATGAGCCCAAACTCTTCAACTTCCCTTAAACTCCCCAATAACTCCACTCTAATTAATTTTGACAACTTGTGTTATTAATTAAGATGAGTTACTTAATTTCAAATTTTGAAATTCAAAGAGGTTAGGATGTGTAAATAAAATAAGGCTTAGACTTATTTTATTTTGGTTAGTATCTTTCGCCACCTTGAGAGGATTGGGAAGCGTTCTTCATCTTCTTCAAACTTGACGAAGAACGCGAAGAACACTTAGGCTCTGACAAAGAACGTCGTCACCATAAGAAGAGAAAGACGTGTCGTCTCTTCCCTTCTTCGCAGCCGGTGTGTTTCCGAAGATCGACGACGCTGCTTCTTTCGATCTTCTTCCCGTGTCAACGAAAGGAGATGCCGCTTCCTCCTCGGGCTTTCTCCATCAGCTTACAAAGCTTCTCCAGCGACGTTACCTCTTCGGACGCACCTCAACGTCAACGGAATCGACGTTCGATTTCCGCGACGCCCGACCTCCGCGACGCTTGTCCTCCGCGGCTTGTTGACGTTCTCCTCTCTTGAAACCGAGGTGGGGGATTATTTGTTAATCTATTAAATTTATTTCAGTTCTTGATTCTGGCATGTCGAACTTCGTGGTTAATCGACTAAATGTTATCGTTTAACGAGAGGGGGCCGGACCGCACAAACATGGCCTAACCCCCTCCATTGTTCATGATTGTTTCTTTGTGAATGGAACGGGATGGCGTGGTGTCGTCGCACCACGCGGGAATCACACGGCAATTATTGCGCGGCGCCGTCGTGCCGCGCCGTGGAAAGAAATTCAAGAAAGCGACGCTGTCGCGCCGCGTTGAAGGAAATCGAAGGCGCCGCGGCCGGGGCGAGGCCGCGGCGGAGCATGGTGACCGGCAGCCAGCTGGGCCGCCAGTGTTGGAGCCGGAAAGGGACCAGCCACTTCCGGTCCCGTTGAGGAGGAGCCGGCCGGCCAGGTCGGCCGGCCGGAAATGGGGAAAGCCGGGGGAATTAAATCCCCCCGGCCAGCTTGAACGGCCCCCCATTATTGAGGGGGGTCACGGTTACACAAGGGGGCAGGTGACCACTATTTTTCCAATTGCTCGGCCGAAGGCCGAGCTGGCAGCGCGCTGGGCGCGCTGCGTCCAGCCGGACCGGCGCCCGGTCGGTCGGGCCGGGCTGGGCCGCGCCGGGCCGGGCCGCGCCCAGCCGGGTCAGGCTGTGCTGGGTCGGGCCGCGCCCAGCCAGGTCGGGTCGTGCCGGGCCGGGCCGACCCTGTCCGGGGTGGGTCGACCCGGTTCGGGCCAACCGAGGGGTCTCGGTCCGGGACGGCCCGGGCCCGAAACCCCTGATATCGGACAGTTTGGGTTCAAATGACCATAACTCGGGCTAAGGATCTCCAAACTACGCGCCGTCAGCGGCGATGCGATCCTTGGATCGAGACGGTCGTTTTGGTATATTTCACTCAAGGTTTTGGAATACTTGGGTTCGGCCGGGTTGGTTCGTACACGAAACCAATCGGGCCCTCGGAGCGGAAACGCTCATATCTTGAGCTACGGACGTCCGATTGACGTGTCGTCGACTTTGTTGAGTTCCTCTTAGTGAGACGGATCTTTTGGAATACTCCGCCCGAGGTTTGGACGTAGGTGGAGTTTGGTCGGGTTGGTTTTTCCTAAAAAACCAACCGGGCCCCTGGGACGAAAAAGCCAATAACTCTCAGACCGGGCGTCCGATCGACGCGCCGTTTGCGACGTTGAGTTCCTGTTGACGATACAGAACTTTTGGATACATCAACTCTGGACTTTGTGACAGCTGATGTATCAGCCTCTCGGCTCGTGGAGCGGACCCTCCCGAACGAGCTTGTTGTGTGCGGGAACCCTAGTGCTGGTTGCGACTGCTACTGTGACTGCGACGACGACTGTGCAGAGATCCTCAATGGATTCGACGACGACGACTACAGAACTTAGCGATCCTTTGTGGATCAGTGCTACCGATCCTGTGTGGGTCTGATCCAGTGTGGGTCAGCGCTCAGCGGTCCTGTGTGAACCAGCGCCTACAGATCCTGTGTGGGTCCGATCATGTGTGTGTCTTTGTGGGGCTTAGTACCTATTGATCCTTTGTGGGTCCGATGACTTAGATGGATCAGTGATCATCTCTATCGGCTTTCGAAAAAGTATACCTGTGTGAGCTGAATCCTGTTTCTTTCCTGTGTGGATTGTGTTGTGCTATCCTGTGTGGATTATGTTTGCTTTCCTGTGTGGAATACGTATACCTTCCTATGTGGACTGAGTTGTGCTTGGGCTCGGAGGTTGGAGCGTATTGGAATTGATGACTTAGGTATATGTATGGGCATATACCTAAGTAGTGTCGGGTGTTACTTCGTGATTGTATCTTTCCTTTGTGGTTTATCCTTTGTGGATTTTGGGAGACCTCCGGGGGTCTCGGGGTCCCTACTGAGTAGCTTATACTCACCCCTGCACGGGCTATGCCCGCACTACGTTGTGTTGGTTGCAGACGACGGACAGCGTTGATCGTGGTTGAGGCTCGCAGAGCAGGACGGTACCTGGAGGTGGACCACTGGGCGGGACGTGATCGGAGCGGACGGCGGGGCCCGAGGAGAAGAGGAGCTATCTGTACTCACCCTTCAGGTGGGATTTCCAGTGGACAGCTCGACGTAGCAGCTTTTACTTTTCAGTTGATGTTTTCCTTTTCGAGTTGTACTTTACTTTCAGTTTGGGTTTGTATACTGGCCCACTTACTTTTCCGCACTTACAGTTGTACTCTGTTTTTACTTAGTGTTTACTTTTCCGCTTGCTTACTCTGTGGTGCTTGTTTACTTTACAAAGACAACGCCTTCCCTTTTATCGGGATTTACGCCTTGGTGCTAGTCGCCAGCCCCTGGCCTATGGAAGGCGGGCTTGGGGTAGTCACGGCACGGGCCCCGAGGACGGGTCGTGACAAATTGGTATCAGAGGAGTTCGGTTCTACCGCGAACTCTGATCTTTTCTATGTGAAGAAATAATTTTTAGCGTATTAAGTGTGGTTATCAGTCCCGGGAGTCCAGTGTTGGTGCGGCGGCCGACGTATCCGTACATCATGACCCTGACTTCTGATTTCCGACTTAATGCACGAAAACATTGATTGCATGTGTGTTTCAAGTTTTATTTGTGATTACTTTGTATCAGCTCACCAGGTATACTATTCTGACCATGGCACACCTATTTCCTTTTCAAGATGGCCCCACGACGGCAGCCAGCTAGGGTTCTGAGAGTCGAGCGTGACGACAGCCCACCGAGCGACGAGGCCTCGGTGCAGGTCCCTTTGTCAGCAGTGGCACCGGCAGTAGCACTACCCACCGAGCCACAGATACTTCCAGCACCATCCGCTGACGATGCACGTCGCCTCAGCGCACTGCATGAGTTTCAGTGCCAACGACTGCCCAGGTTTCATGGGGAGATGGACCCCCAGGCAGCTGAGGACTGGCTGGAGGCAGTCGTACGAGTTTTCATGCTAGTGAGGACACCAGCAGACCTCATGGTGATCCTCGCTGCGAGCCTACTGCACGCAGCAGCAGGACGATGGTGGAGCTTGATGCTCCAAGTGCACGATGAGGCATCTCTACTCTGGACAGACTTTGAGAGCCTCTTCCGCTCAGAGTTTGTCCCAGCCACCCTCCATGCGGTGCACATACAGGAGCTTCTTCAGCTGCGGCAGGGCAGCATGACGGTCGCTCAGTACTCGGCGAGATTTACTGATCTCTCGTGCTACTCGACCGACATGGTACGGGACCCATTCTTTCGGGCCCGGATCTTCGAGCAGGGTTTGAGACACGAGATCAGGGCATCGCTGATCTCCCTCAGCATTCTGACTCAGACAGAAGTACTAGAGCGGGCCCTTTTGATTGAGAGATTTCTTGCTGAGTCTACACCAGCGCCGAGACCCAACGCAGGGCGGCACGTAGCAGATTCTTCTAAAGCAGGCAGTCAACGGATGACTCAGGGGACCAGGCATACCAGACCCTCAGGCAGACGACCTCAGGACACTGGCTCAGCAGTGCGGGGCACACAACGCGGAGCCAGTCTTTCGAGGGGCAGGCAGTGCTACTCGTGCGGCGGGCAGGGCCACATGGCTCGTGACTACCCGACCCACCGTACTGAGGAGCAGCAGACAGTTGAGGGACCACCGAGGCAGAGGCAGAGGGTCGACCGTGGTGGTCCACAGGGAGGAGGCGGACGAGGCAGAGGAGCTAGCCGAGCAGCAGGTGGTGGGCGATGCTTTGAGGCACTACGACCACCACCACCAGGAGGTCCACCCCAACCACAGGGAGCTGGCGGGAAGAGACAGGCACAACTCCAGGCAGCGGAGGCCTACGACCACGGCACGCCAGAGATGATTTGAGGTACTATCTGTGTCTATTCCACCCTTGATGTAGTACTTATAGACACAGGAGCGAGTCACTCTTTCATAGCTGCTGCCCTTGTTCGGAGCTTGGATATTCCGACAGAGCCGTTGGCTCGATCCTTACGGCTAGAGACTCCTACGGGAGCAGACTTGACGATTACACACTGGTGCCGACAGTGTGAGCTTACTCTAGGAGGCGATAGCTTCAGCTGGGATCTTCTTGTAGCGGCGTCTAGGCCTTTCGACGTCATCTTGGGCATGGATTGGTTATCTACGGTCCATGCACAGATTGACTGTTTTAGGCGCAAGGTGCGATGTGTACACACCGACGGGAGCAGGTTCACCTTCACCGGCGAGAGGGGAGCCTTTGCAGCACAGGATGGACTTTGGCAAAGGAGAGGACAGCCCATCACTCATCAGTTGGCTAGCCTCATCCTAAGAGCAGTTGACGTGTGGAGTCCTGGTTTTCCTGCAGTGGTGGATCAGTTTGCGGATGTTTTTCCCGACGACGTTCCAGCGCTACCTCCTCGTAGAGAGGTAGACTTTTATATTGACCTGTACCCCAGGACAGCCCCGATATCGACTCCAGCATATCAGATGGCCCCCGCCGAGCTTCGAGAGCTACGGGTACAGTTGTAGGACTTGCAGGGAAAGGGGTTCATCTGACCCAGTGTTTCACCCTGGGCTTCCCCGATATTGTTCGCCAAGAATGCGGACGGGAGCTTGCGACTGTGTGTCGATTATCGTCGCTGGAACCAGGTGATAGTGAGGAAAAAATATCTGCTACCGAGGATTGATGACCTCTTTGATCAGCTCAAGAGAGCACGGTGGTTCTCGAAGATAGACCTCAGGTCAGGCTATCATCAGCTCAGAGTTAGAGACGAGGACATGTAGAAGACGGCCTACAGATGTCGGTATGGCCACAATGAGTTCTTGGTTATGCCTTTTTGTGTAACCAATGCTCCAGAAATGTTCATGGCCCTCATGAACAGGATATTTCAGCCATACCTCGATCGATTTGTCGTGGTCTTTATCGACGACATTTTGATTTACTCGACGACTGAGGAGGAGCACGCTTACCACTTGCGGGTTGTACTAGACACACTCCGAGAGCACCATATTTATGGTAAGCTCTCGAAGTGTCAGTTCTGGATACGTGAGGTCCACTTCTTGGGACACGTCATCTATGAGGTGGGAGTTGCAGTGGATCCTGCGAAGATCAAGGCAGTGTTAGCTTGAGAGCCACCCAGGAGCGTGAAAGAGGTTCCAAGTTTCTTGGGACTAGCTGGGTACTATTTAAGATTCGTGCCAGACTTCTCTAGAGTTTCGACACCACTCTCAGCTTTGACAAAGAAGGGGAAACCCTTCGTGTGGTCAGACAGATGTCAGCAGAGCTTCCAGGAGCTGAGACAGAGATTGACCAGTGCACCTATCTTGTGGTTCCCTGAGGAGGGAGTAGGGTACGTAGTCTACTACGATGCATCAGGGACCGGACTCGGATGTGTTCTGATGCAGGAGCGGGCAGTGATCGCCTATGGATCATGTCAGTTGAGGCCGCATGAGCAGAACTACGCTACCCATGATCTGGAGTTAGCAGCAGTGGTCTTTACTCTGAAGACATGGCAACACTATCTGATGGGCGAGCGCTTTACAGTCTTTTATGATCATCAGAGTCTTAGGTACATCTTCTCGCAGAAGGATTTGAACTTGAGACAGCGGCGATGGCTCGAGTTCCTCCAGGACTATGACTTTGAGATAGTCTATACTCCTGGGAATGGGAACTTAGTAGTCGATGCCCTCAGCAGGAGGACGGGAATTTAGATACTTGAGGAGGCGACGGAGCAGCTAGCCTCTTTGCAGATATCCTTCGTGGATAGAGATGGAGCAGCCTTCCTTCAGTCTCTCACAGTCATTCCTCCACTACTACAGTAGGTAAGAGAGGCACAACGTGGGGACACTGACTGTGAGACGCGGCGTGCACAGATATCCTCAGGACAGGCACCTGATGGTTTCTAATTTGGAGCAGAGCACAACATCCTTTTCAGAGGACGTACCATGGTACCAGTCGCTTTAAGGGAGGAGGTTCTGAGAGATTTTCACACTTATCCTTTGGCGGTACATCCCGGAGTGGCGAAGATGTACCAGGATCTCAGACGACAGCACTGATGCCTAGGCATGAAGAAGGCTGTAGCAGAGTTCGTTTCCCGATGCCTCACCTGCCAGCAGGTGAAGGCTGAGCACCAGGTACCAGAAGGCTTGGTACAGCCCTTGGAGGTCCCGAAGTGGAAGTGGGATGAGATATCTATGAACTTTGTGACTAGACTTCCACGCACTTCCAGAGGTTACGACTCCATCTGGGTGATTGTCGACCGACTCACCAAGTCGGCTCACTTCTTACCCATCAGAGAGAAGGGCTCAGTGAAGATCTTGGGACGCCTTTACGTTTAGGAGATCGTGCGGCTTCATGGTGTGCCATCATCTATCATCTCCGATCGAGATGCTCGCTTTACTTCCTGGCTTTAGAAGGGGTTGCAGGAGGTGTTCAGGATGCAGCTACGTTTGAGCACAGCCTTTCATCCTCAGACAGATGGTCAGAAGGAGAGGACCATTCAGACTCTCGAGGACATGCTCTGCGCATGTGTCCTCGACTTTGGTCGTAGCTGGGAGGACCATCTACCCTTGGTGGATTTTTCGTACAACAACAGCTACCACTCCACCATCGGGATAGCACCGTACAAGGCGTTGTATGGCCGACCTTGAAGATCTTCTTTGTGCTGGACAGACCCTGGAGAGTCAGCACTTGTGGGGCCGGAGATGGTCCGGGCCACGACAGAGAAGGTCCAGGTCATCCAGGAGCGGATGAGGACAGCTCAGAGCCGGCAGAAGTCATATACTGACAGGAGACAGAGGCCACTAGAGTTCGAGGATGGTGACCACGTCTTCTTGCGTGTCTCACCTCGACGTGGATTACGGAGATTTGGCCGAGGCGGAAAGTTATCCCCGCGCTTCATCAGACCCTTCCAGGTCCTCAGCAGGATTGGCGAGGTGGCTTATCGCCTGGCTCTACCACCTCAGTTGCACCGGGTGCACGACATCTTCCACGTATCTCAGCAGAGGAGATACGTGCACAACCCGATGCACATCATTGACCATGGGGAGCTTGACGTTGACGATGGGGAGACTTTTACGGAGATTCCGGTGGAGATCGAGGATCAACAGGAGAAGGTCCTACGCGGACGGACGATTCCTCTAGTGCGCATCAGATGGCAGCACGTGAACATCCAGGAGAGCACTTGGGAGCGGGAGGCTCAGATGCATGCTCAGTACCCTCATTTGTTTCCCTAGTTTTGATTATCTTTACAGGGACGTAAAGCCCTGAGGTGGGAGTAATGTAAAGAACCGTAAAATTCAAGGGAAATTTTTTCTTAATTTTCTTTGGAATTTTACAAGAGTGCGGTTTTTGACGGCACCTGATTTTGAGGCCCGGTGTGCCCGGAATCAATTTCCAAAGTTTGGCTCGGGTACGTTCAGTGAATGAACGAGTGGGTTTTTTCTAACTTTTGAACTGGTGCCCGGAATCGAATTCATAGGGCACCGATGAACTCGTATCGTCGATTTTCGCTTAAGGAGACCTTTTCCGAGGTTGCGTTTTATGCGGGATGAAAGTTAGTTTTGGGGGAAATTAGAAGAAGTTAAATAAATTGTGGAACACAATTTATTTTTAACTTTGTTGGTTTTTTCCTCCCAAAGGGAGTTAGAGGTGGGACCCACATCCACATAATCTCCCTTGAGAGGATTTAGTGTGGTGGGGCCCACACGAGCCCAAACTCTTCAACTTCCCTTAAACTCCCCTATAACTCCACTCTAATTAATTTTGACAACTTGTGTTATTAATTAAGATGAGTTACTTAATTTCAACTTTTGAAATTCAAAGAGGTTAGGATGTGTAAATAAAATAAGGCTTAGACTTATTTTATTTTGGTTAGTATCTTTTGCCACCTTGAGAGGATTTGGAAGCGTTCTTCATCTTCTTCAAACTTGACGAAGAACGCGAAGAACACTTAGGCTCCGACGAAGAACGCTGTCACCATAAGAAGAGAAAGATGTGTCATCTATTCCCTTCTTCGCAGCCGGTGTGTTTCCAAAGATCGATGACGCCGCTTCTTTCGATCTTCTTCCCGTGTCAACGAAAGGAGATGTCGCTTCCTCCTCGGGCTTTCTCCGTCAGCTTACAAATCTTCTCCAGCAACGTTACCTCTTCGGACGCACCTCAACGTCAATGGAATCGATGTTCGATTTCCGCGACGCCCGACCTCCACGACGCTTGTCTTCCGCGGCTTGTTGACGTGCTCCGCTCTTGAAACCGAGGTAGGGGATTATTTTTTAATCTATTAAATTTATTTCCATTCTTGATTCTGGCAGGTCGAACTTCGTGGTTAATCGACTAAATTTTATCGTTTAACGAGAGGGGGCCGGACCGCACAAACACGGCCTAACCCCCTCCTTTGTTCATGATTGTTTCTTTGTGAATGGAATGGGATGGCGTGGTGTCGCCGCACCACGCGGGAATCACACGGCAAGTACTGTGCGGCGCCGTCGCGTCGCGCTGTGGAAAGAAATTCAAGAACGCAACGCTGTCGCGCCGCGTTGAAGGAAATCGAAGGCGCCGCGGCCGGAGCGGGGCCGCGGTGGAGGGGCGCGGTGTCGTCGCACCGCGCCGGACGTCAAGGTCCACAGCCGGTTCCGGACTACGGCGGAGCATGGTGACCGGCGGCCAGTCGGGCCGCCGATGTCGGAGCCGGAAAGGGACCGGTCCCGTTGAGGAGGAGCCGGCTGACATGGTTGGGCCGGCCGGAAATGGGGAAAGCCGGGGGAATTAAATTCTCCCAGCCAGCTTGAACGGCCCCCCATTATTGAGGGGGGCCGCGGTTACACAAGGTGGGCAGGCGCCCCCCGTTTTTCCAACAGCTCGGCCGAAGGCCGAGCTGGCAGCGCGCTGGGCGCACTGCGTCCAGCCGGACCGGCGCCCGGTCGGCCGTGCCGGGCCGGGCCGCGCCGGGCCGGGCCGACCCTGTCCGGGGCGGGTCGACCCGGTTCGGGCCAACCGGGGGGTCTCGGCCCGGGACGGCCCGGGCCCGAAACCCCCGATATCGGACTGTTTGGGAATGCCCATAACTCGGGCTATGGACCTCCAAATGACACGCCGTCAGTGGAGATGCGATCCTTGGATCGAGACGGTCGTTTTGGTATATCGCACTCAAGGTTTCGGAATAATTTGAGTTCAGCCGGGTTGGTTCGTACACGAAACCAACCGGGCCCTCTGAGCAGAAACGCTCATATCTTGAGCTACGGACGTCCGATTGACGTGCCTTCGACATTGTTGAGTTCCTCTTAGTGAGACGGATCATTTGGAATACTCTGCCCGAGGTTTGGACGCAGGTGGAGTATGCTCGGGTTGGTTTTGCCTTAAAAACCAACCGGGCCCCTGGGATGAAATAGCCAATAACTCTCAGACCGGGTGTCCGATCGACGCGCCGTTTGCGACGTTGAGTTCCTGTTGACGATACGGAACTTTTGGATACATCAACTCTGGACTTTGTGACAGTTGATGTATCAGCCTCTCGGCTCGTGGAGCGGACCCTCCCGAACGAGCTTGCTATGTGCGGGAACCCTAGTGCTGGCTGCGACTGCTACTGTGACTGTGACGACGACTGTGCAGAGATCCTCAGTGGATTCGACGACGACGACTACAGCACTCAGCGATCCTGTGTGGATCAGTGCTACCGATCCTGTGTGGGTCAGCGCTCAGCGATCCTGTGTGAACCAGCGCGTATAGATCATGTGTGGGTCTTATCCTGTGTGGGTCTTTGCGGGGGTTAGTAGCTATCGATCCTTTTTGGGTCCGACGACTTAGATGGATCATTGATCATCTCTATCGTCTTTCGAAGAAGTATACCTGTGTGAGCTAAATCCTGTTGCTTTCCTGTGTGGATTGTATTGTGCTATCCTGTGTGGATTACGTTTGCTTTCCTATGTGGAATACGTATACCTTCCTGTGTGGACTGAGTTGTGCTTGGGCTCGGAGGTTGGAGCATATTGCAATTGATGACTTAGGTATATGTATGGGCATATACCTAAGTAGTGTCGGATGTTACTTCGGGATTGTATCTTTCCTTTGTGGTTTATCCTTTGAGGATTTTGTGAGACCTTTGGGGGTCTCGGGGTCCCTACTGAGTAGCTTATACTCACCCCTGCACGGGTTATGCCCGCACTACGTTGTGTTGGTTGCAGACGACGGACATCGTTGATCGTGGTTGAGGCTCGCAGAGCAGGACGGTACCTGGAGGTGGACCACTGGGCGGGACGTGCTCGGAGTAGACGGCGGGACCCAAGGAGTAGAGGAGCTATCCGTACTCACCCTTCAGGTGGGATTTCTCGTGGACAGCTCGACGTAGCAGCTTTTACTTTTCAGTTGCTATTTTCCATTTTGAGTTGTACTTTACTTTTAATTTGGGTTTGTATACTGGCCCACTTACTTTTCCGCACTTACAGTTGTACTCTATTTTTACTTAGTGTTTACTTTTCTTCTTGCTTACTCTGTGGTGCTTGTTTACTTTACAAAGGCAATGCCTTCCCTTTTATCAGGATTTACGCCTTGGTGCTAGTCGCCAGCCCCTGGCCTATGGAAGGCGGGCTTGGGGTAGTCACGGCATGGGCCCCGAGGACGGGTCGTGACATGATCATCCCACCAAACAAGAAAATATCCTTATATTTTAACACCTATGAATATAATAATGATAAAAAATACATTCTCATTTTCCAGAACAATAGAATCGACCCTATTTAAAAATTCATTAAATATTACAAAGGATCACTAACCACCTTATAAAAAACTATCTCTATAATACACTTTTAATTCCATTTCATTATGTTCAAAAATAAAATATAATGAATTTCCATCCAAAAATTTAATTTGATTTATTCGAAACATTTTCTTGCAGCTCATAAAATAACTTTTTGTCAAAATCATTTTAATATAGATCCACAAGATTTCATTTAAAGAAAATTAGAAAAAAAACATCTAAATTCATAATAATTATTTTCCATAAAACCCAGGTTTTATTATAGAAATCCAATCTCATTAAATCATTTTCATTTTACCTTGATTGGTTATTTATAAAAAATGCATTTTTTAAATTCTTCAACCTAGATAATTATAAAACCCCCATATCCAACATTTAAAAAATGATACCATTAACACTAAAATCATATTTTCACAATATTAACATTAGGGGGTTTAAAAATGATTTTAGAATTGAGTAAGATCCAAACAACTCCAAGTGGGTAGACTGGTGTAGATGGATAACTTTTTGATATGGTTTTTGACCATATTCCAAACACACACTAGTCATAAAGAGTCTTCTAGGACCATATACCTTGATGAAAATGGATTGTTATGATCTGCAAGCTCGTGATTACTACAATCCCATATCCATTTTCAGGAACAATACACCCAATAATCCATAGGAACAAAATCGACCTAACAAAAACAGATATCCCATGGAAAATGAATGATTGAAATAATAACGGTTTTATAACATTCTTACCATTCTTACCTCTTGAGTCCCGATAGTCTTACAAAATCTACCATGACATTCCTATGGAACAAAGGGAACTCCATAAATAATTTTCCTCCAATGTATAAACTTTATATGAGATAAATTTGTTACAAACCATCCCAGATTCACCCTGAATAGGTCACTGGATCCAATCCACAACATCACCCTATAGGCATTCCTAACCCCCATGGGATGGAAACTAGTATTAGGCATCGACATAGAGTAATGGTAATAATTTATACAAATGAAAATAAATAATTGAAACTATAGAGAGATAATGAGATCCACCCACATATCTAAATAATCATATGTCCTTATTTTACATTGTTGAAAATAAAACCAAATAATACCATAAAATCCAAACATAATCCTAACTACCCAAAATCTCTATGTTCCCATTAAGGGAAATCATTGATAACATGAAAACCTATCACCCACGATGACCACGAATTTTTTTTGACTTTCCCCACAAGATAATAAACAGAGGAAAGTATAAGAGCGAGTTTTAAATCTCAATAGTCATTCCTAAACAAATCAATTATAAATATAGTTCTATTAAAAAATGAAACCTGAACCTCTGGTTCGAAATACAATATACAAAGTAATATTTTTCTTGCATTCTCCATTTTAAAATGAATTATGCTCAATTTCCATTTTCTATTCCAAAAACTATGTTCTCATCTATTAAATAAAAATTATCATTTTCAAGGATAAAGTGATGATTTTCATTAACTATTGGCGCTAAGGATTATAATACCATTTTACGTAGAATCATTTTTCAACATTCCATTATGACCCCATACATCAAATTAAAAAAAATGACACCACATGTTAGATAAATTCAAAAATAAAATAAAAATGAAAATGAAAATAAGCACACAATAGTAAGCATGTATCTCAATCATCCTGTGTATGTAACTATGCACCGATAGACATGGGATGCACCTAGGTTCTCATGAATAGTACAAAACATAATAATATATGTTTACTCATCTAGAAAGCATGAATGAATTTGATGTCAACAAAATTCGACATTGTGGTCTACCATATCATAGATGGTTTGGTGGTGGGGCATAATTCAAAGTAATAATAACAAATATCCACATGTAATAGTCCACTATAAAGTGCGTAATCATAAAAGTGGATAAATTATTCATATAAAATTTAATAGATATGTAATGTTCTCTATGTCAAAATATATAAAAAGGTTTAGCCAACCGATTCCAACTGAGCATCAAATCACATACACATATATAACAGTTAACACAATAGGTATCTCCTGAATCACCCAAAGGAACATTCTCTTTCCAAAAAAACTCAAAGATCATAGAGGAGTCCATTCAAAGGATCTAGCAATCAAATCATGTTAATGGGTCTTGATGATTCTATAGTGAGTTCATCCCACTCATTCACATAAACATGGAAGGGGAATCATTCATAGAGAGTTTTAATGGTAAAATTTTTTATCATTTTCTAAAAAAATCCAAACAGTCCTAAAGAACATTTCACATAATATTCATCCTTTAAAGAACCAAATATATATTCTTTAATGTTTGAAAAAACAGCATTTTTCATCTTATAACCACAAGGAGAACAATTCCATCAAAATACATACATTTTATTATTAATCCAATACCATAATTATGAAAATAAAAATAGTCCATTAACCACTAACTCATGCCAAACCACAATTAAAATCCAAATAAACATTCCATTTATATCCAAAACCACATTGAAACCACATTTTAGGAAACCAAATCATCATTCCACGTATCGAAAATATAGTCACAAATCAAAACCATTAATTATATATCACAGAACAAATGAAAATTCATCCAGGTATTTAATTGAATAATTGATGTTCAATATTAAATTGAAGAGTGCTATGCATCACACAAAACTATTCAAATCAAAAAATTTGACTCCATACAATTGTAATAAATATTAAAAACACAATTTATAATATAAGGGGGTTATAAAATAAAAAAACAAATTAATAATAGAATTAGTAGTCATGTGTAAAGGGAAACCTACTTCGAATAACAAGTGAACCAATAAATCACACCTGGAATAACCCCATAAGGTTTTATGATCCATGATCTACAAAAAACCCTTAAAAACAACCATAAATCAATGATAACAAGAACCCTAGGTCTCAGATACAATAGGAGGAGAATAAAAAAATTTGAAATTAACGAATGTGGATGATAGAAGATAGAGGAGAGAAAATACCTTGACAATATAACCTGCATCATTGAAGAAAAAATAGATCCAAATCATGGGATAAGGGTATAGGCAAGGAGAATAGTGGGAGAGGCCCTTAGAGTTGCCTAAATTGGAGTGATGAGAGGGGAGATACACTTTTTAAAAAAATATATATCATACTTGATATTTAAAAAAATAGTTATGGAAAACTCTCTGGGTTTAGCGACCCATATTACCTATCTATATTCCAACAATGTGGTAGCTTCCTCCCAATAGTGGAATGATCATATGACTAGCTTGCAGAGGTTGACATTCTAGGTGAAGATGGTGTGGTAGCTACTTTCCAAATCCATCACATACTTCATGATTACTTTGGATGTGCCACATGGTTTTCCAAACCGTGCATAGGATACTACCAAGACCAAAATTCCAAAATATTATACAAAAACACAAAAATTAATTGATGAATTACCAAAACATTAAAAATAAACAATGATACACCTCAATATTTAACCTCTCTCACACCTAGAACACTCAAGAGAGAGAGAAAATCCAATATCCAAAAAGAACCGAAACAGAATATGAAAATGAAATAAAAAATGTGAAACACAATATTTTAAAACATGCATATTACATTTTTTGAATATTGAAGACATTAAGAAATAAAAATTATTAGTAATATAATAGAATAGTGTCATTTCTAACATAAAAAAATTCTTCTAACATGGTGAAAAATATTAAACGTCTCCCATAAATATCTTCCATATTCGTACTCTTAATAATAAAACCATTTCTATATTATTTATTCATAACTTTTGGAATGTAAACAAGGCATAATGTGATCGTAGTTACACAGTAAGTATATAAAATTTAAATATCAATGTTCACAGAAGAAAGAATTGATCATATGTGTATAAGAACATGACATTAACATTTTAAAAGCATATCATGTATATCAATGATAATATTGTTGATACCTAGAATAATGAATATTGGTTCATTAACACAGATAACTAAATAATCAAAGAACATGATCAATGAGAGATAATATTGGAATTAGATATTTAATTGCGAAATAAAAATAATCATAGGAAATAAAATATCAAGGTTACTAACTAAGACATTTATAAATTTACTGATTTTTGAAAATCACCAATGTATCAACATTGGTCATGGAATAACCTCTCTTGTACCTCCTTTTTAGCATAAGATAACCTCTAATGAATCCCTTTTTTGGCTGTGTGACCTCTATTGAACCCACATTCAGACATGTGATACCCTTGATTGTACCCATTGTGATCAATTAGAATTAACCATTACACTATATATTAGAAGAGGATATAATTACCACAAATAACATAATGAAAATAATATGTATATATGACATAAGATCCTATGACATTAGTCTTATCATAACTGATGAAATGAAATGGATTTCTTAAACATTTCATCTTAAATAACTTGTTGAATGTAAATAGGTTCATAATCATTTCGTATTTTCATCATAGAATAACCCTTGGGAAAATAAGTGGGTTCTATACAAATTCTATCATGATAACATTGTAAATGGAGAGGGTTTAATGAAAATTATGACATTTTATAACACATAGATGTGAAACTAGTTTCATAAATATATGGTAAACGTAAACATAAACCATTTATATAATAATAAATAATGGTATCCATACATCATTTCACTTGAAAATAATATGTAATATCATATCTTGTCTTCATATATGTGGAATTATTTAAACACAAAATAAATTTTAATGTTACATAATGAAAAGAACTATTCATTGGTAATCAATTTTCAAAATATAAAAATGAATAAGAATTTTTGGAGATTATTTTTATTTATGATACACATTTGAACATATAAAGGTATATAGAAAAATAATTTCAAGTATTTCTTGACGAAAAAACCAATTCCTCTTTGAGGAATCATTTTTGTATAAAATAAAAATTTTTGAAACACAACTTCATTTAATATAACCATTAAAAAATATAGAGGAATAATATTAAATCCTCTAAAAAATTCCATGAGAAAAATATATTTACTTATTATAGAAATATGTATTTGAATACTAAATAATTATTATAATACTTATAATTGAAAATAACCCTGAAAACATATAAATTATTCTTTAAAAATCATTTGAAACATTTCAAGAGTAAAATATCTTATACACAATAAAAACATATTTTCAATGTAAAATTTTTTAATGTACATATATTTCAAAATATCATATGAAACATATTAATTGAGATCAATATAAAATAATGTTCATGATGGTTGGATATTACAATCAGGTCATACACATTAAATCAATTATTCCATTCAAATTAACATTAAAAGGCCAAATGAACATTGTCTGGAAAACAAGGATTTTGCTAAAAATGGTTTTTCAACCAAATTGAGAAACATAGACATTTTTTATTAAAAAATCATTTAGAAATATTTATTTAAAAATTTAAAATAAATTTATAACATTAATTACCATTAAAAACCAATGGAGATCGATTTAAAAGATTTTATTGAGATATGGATCATACATTTTTATCATCCTAAATATAATCATAAACAATCATGGTAATCCGGGAGATTGTAACATAATATTTTTACAACATTAGTAACATTGAATTGTAATCCCATAAAATGAATAAAATTAAATGAAAAAGAAAATATAATTATATAAAATAATTTAATGATATTAAATTTCCAAATTATTTTTATACTTCTTAGGAAAGAATATATGTTTATAATATAACATATGTCTGAAGGGATGCATATTGAGATGAAAATATAATACCAATTTGGTAACTTTTGAACTGTAAACCCCATGATTGATAGGTCATATAATTCTTATAAAAATAAACAAAATATTACGAATAATAATAATAAAGTCAATACATTAAAAATATATAAACCACATAAATAAACACAAGGTAAATATTGATTTTTTTCACAAAAAAAAGTTAGACACAAATCCATTACTACATTTTTATTATAATGAATTGTAATAAATAATAAATAATAAAATTAAATAACATAAAAGGATTTTTAATATAAGGATATTTGTGATCTGAAAATTCAACATATAATCATATAATCCATGTAGTTGAATATGGGTTCATAACCTTACTTGTGTCTAAAAGAAGATACTTTGACACAATATTCACTTAAATTATGTCTTAAATTCCTTATTACATGGACTATACAACATTATAATAAATATCACATTATTATAAATATTTTAATTACCCATTATAATATATATAATACAATATATTCTAATTTTATGACCTTTTATTATCCAGTTATAATCAATTCCATGTACACATCACATTTCAGGATGTAACTCCCTTGCTTATCATGCATGATTTTATTTTTAAATTTTTCGATTCATACTTTGAATTATTTTTCATTAATATAAATAATTTTTGAAATTATATATATATATCATATATATTAATGAAATATTTATATGTATTCATAAATAATATTTAGCAATAGAAGATGAAATACACGATTCATTGAGACTATTGGATGTCTGTATACATGAACACCATTTCAATTTTCTAAACGGATTGAACGAATGTATGGTAAATTATATATTATAATTATAGAATAATTTTAATGTAATTTAGGAAATATATTTTAATTAATCCCATCCTAATTAAAATTCATGTGAATACTACATGGAGAATAAATATCATTGCTTCATGAGGCTATAGTCCTCCATACACACAATCAATTATATAATATTACCACATAATGGAAAAATAGAAGGAACAAGTGGTATATAATTTCTAAAATGAATAATATGGTAATAAATATCATATTAAATAATATACACAATTATTTCAATTCGTGATGGGTGGCAAGGGATACTGAATAACATCGTTTAGTAATGCAGTTTTCCACCATACACAAGAATATTGAATTAATAATCCTTTAGATGAAATAATAGAAAAATCAAGGTCATTCCATTTATATAAAATATCTAAATATTATTATTATACATGGATTATTATATAATTTTTATTTCAGAATAATTTACTAATTTTATTGAACTAATAAATTAAAATGATTGGTTTGAGATGTTACCACATCACTGGACGTTAGTTATTATCTTGAAAAAAAATTCCTATTTAGGATGGATTTCTACATAGGATATGTCATCTAGTATGATATTTGGGAATGAAGTAGGTGATATTATTAGTTCCTGAATGATGTAATGTTTTTATAAAATGTAAATAATATTAGAAAGGTGGTGTCCATTATTAATAGAGGTGAGTAAAAGACACATAATATTTTAAATGAAAATGGTGTACCCAAAAATTTTACATTTCTGTAGGCACCAAAATGGACCTTTAACAACAAAAATATTTATAAAATCTATATAATTACATAAAATGAATTTTTTAAATTATCATGGTCGTTTTTAAATGTTATATTATTTAACCACTTCAAAAAAATATACTGTAATTGTATTAAATAATAATTACTATTGATACTGCTCATTATGGAAAAAAATTATGTTTACCTTAATATATAATTTTTTTTATAATGATTCTGAATAGTAAAACCATTTTTTCATATTCCATTCATGGAATTGGAAAATTTTATTTTTATATAAATAGCACAGGATAAATGGGAAAAATTATTTCTAAAGATAAAATGATCATAATTTAAAAAAATATTAATATAAAATATGATAGAGATTCTATTAAACTAAATTTGTTTTATTGATATATAATTTTATTTAATTTTCAAAAAATGAACTTTTTTTATGATATTAAATGGTTCAAAATAAAAAATAATTATTAATAAAAAACAAGTTTTTAACTATTCATGGAAATTTTAATCTCTTTACAGGAATAGAAAAGTTCATTCTAAGACAATTATGACATGATTATTTGAAAAAAATAAATATTTTTGAAAAATATTTCTAATACTGGAAAAAATTATTTTAAAATATGTGCAGAAAATGGAAAAAAATGAATGTAATAAAAATAATGTTTTAAGTGAAAAATTCGATTAATTATTAAAATTTATCTAGAAAACACATAATATGAATGTTAAGAATTTTATATAAGATATAATAAATATAATTCTTTAACATCAGCATCCCAAAATTGTATGCCTAATTTATTGAAGAAGAACTGTATTTTTACCATTAAAATATATTTTAGAATAATCTTCTCTTTATCATCAAGCATTATTTTTTTTATAATTTATTGGACATAAAATAATTACTTTTATATACATGTTTACACCATCTTTTTTAAGACTTTTTTTAATCATCTTCATATCCACTATTAATATAGATAAGTTATAAATATCATGTTAAATAAAAATATTTTAAATATATGACACATTTCGTTTAAACTCAATATTCAATGTAATTCTTGGTAAACATCATGTTATGTGTAATGAAACATAAAACATCTTATTTGCGGAAAATAAGATAAACATGGTGTTTTTTTAATGGAAAATATCAAAATTACCATATATTTTTAGGAAAATTAATATTACACAATGTATCACAGTGTTATATTCTACCACCATAAAATTCATTTCTCAGTTGATATTTTTCACAATGATACTAAAATTTAACATACATCTTGCTCACTACATCCTCATCCACCCATGATACATCCAAAAGTTGGTTGTTTCTCTAAAAAAAATAATTAGTTATGGATTCTTGTTATATATAGCTTTCTATATTTTTTACGGAATCTCTAGTAGTTATTCATTATAATAAATATCAAGAATCAATGGTTTGACATTTTATTTTAGTACAAGTGATGGATCAGGTAACTAAATACTCATGAAATATCAATTTAATATATTTTCAACATAATATAGGAATACTATAAACACTAATCTATTAGAAACCATCTAAATTTTTTAAACAATTAAATGGGATGAATATACATGGATATATGGATTCTATTATATAACAAACCTAATTTCATCCATTTTTTGTTTATCGATCAATTTTTATATCATCTCCTATTCTATGAAATTATATTTAATTTTTTATTCCAAATTTTTTTTTCATAAGATCTATAATATAATTATATGAAAATCCATATATATGTAGTTATCATAAAAAATGGTTCACTGTGGTAATAAATATGCATAAATCATCATATGGTGAAGTAAGACAATAATATCTAAAACCTCATTAAATTTTCAACATAAACTATTAAATACATGGTTTTCTATATGAAAAATCTAAAATTAAAATTTATAATGAATTTCAATAAACATATAAAAAATGAATATTAATCCTCCAAATATCATTAAGTATGTATTTATATTCACATGCCAAATGACCAAATTCTTTTATCATTTAATCTCGTTAAACATTTTAAAAACCATAACAAATTATAACATTGTTGAAAACATACATTAATAATAATTTGTTATATACAAAATATATTATTGGATAAAATCCATAAATGAAGAAATGTAGGAAACTCCATTATTGATAACATAATATATTTTCTCCACAAATTATTATTCAGTTACAAGTTCATCGATACTCTCCAATTTACATTATTCATATTAATCATCTCCATTTCCAAAATGATTTCCACCTTTTTTACATTAGAAACATATTAAGGGTTATCTGTCATTAATCAAAATAACACCATCACTTTAAATAAATTTTCAACTTCATCTATATTATTCAACCCATTTTATTAAATTTTTTTCAAAAAAATAGACAAAAAAACATATATATATATTTAAATTTTAATATAATATAATTAAATATATTCCAATAAAAAAACATCAATAATCCAATTTCCTCTTGAAACCATTAACTAGGAATCATTATATTATTTGTTAATAATTCATTTCTATATTATGAAATTTAAATAATGTTTTCACATTCATCAACCTCAATTTATCCATTATTCTCATTCTTAACACATCTATAACTATTATGACAACTAATACCTTTATGTTTCTTCTATATCCTCATAATAAATAACAACATAACTATTAACTTTTACACTATGAAAATTTTTATCATGATATTTACCATTAGGTAATTGATATTAATAATTTCTAATATTACTCATTTATATCATTAATCCATTGATAATGACATATGGAAACAATTATTCATATTCCCTTTGTTAATATAACCTTTTAGATTTCTGTGAAAATTACATGATTTCTATCCTTATTTTCCGCAATTAAACTATAATAGTCTACTTTTATGAAATTCAAATGGGATCCTCTCCATAATTCTATACTTATTGAAAATATAATCTTATTTATTTCATGGTCTCCATCACATTAAAATTCAAAAAATATACCGTTATATTATTTGGTGAGTTTGATAGCGGGATGAGGTGCATGTTGTTAATCAAATATGGTGATAACTGTTAAGGCATAGTCAATATATTCTTTACTATAGTCATTATCCAAATTTTTTCTCATAAAAATGCTTTATGTCACATTCAATGTTATCCTAGTTACTTATAGCTCCATTTATTGAATATAATCAATAATCATAGTTATGGAAATAATAATCATACTTGAGAAAAACATAATTATGAGATATCATTTATATTATTTTATATTAATGACATATTTTTTTCAATCTATTAATCCATATTCATATCATTGAACATTCATGGTCATCGCCTATTTAAATAAGTGATGATTTTTCCTAAATAGGTTTTTAATTTTGAAAGAATATCTATTGGAAGTGTCAAAATAGTTGTGCAATAAGGACAATTTTCATGCACTAAGTGATGATCAATTCAATCTCAACATACCCATTTTGGTGTTAATATTCCCAATTACCTCTTTTCCAGATCCATTTTTAAATATGGTATATTTTATAAGATTTAATTTCTTGGAATCTACTTTATCTATCTATTTACTAAAATTAAAGGACATTTTATTTCACTTTGACTCATCCTTATACATATCCTGGGACATGTCATTAGAGATCCGTCTATAATATCATAATCTTGTTTCTAATGGAAAAATAATCATATCAATTGACACCAACTACATTTAATAATATTTCCTTATATGGCTGATAAATATTTCATGATAAATATTTAATATAGTACAAAAAAACATTTCTGGGGACTATAATAAATTATTGTGTTTGTAGAATAGACCCAAAATATTATAATTTTAATATATATTTTCAACATATCCCATAAATATATTCCCTAATAGTTTTATTCTAGTATATACCATACTTATAATATTTTTCTATATCATAGGAAAATTAAATATATGAAACAGTGATACCATATGCTCAGTAAGAGTACTAAAGTGGGATATCAATGATAATGTAAACATTAAATGGTTATAATGGTATGTCAACATCATCATAACACATCAAAACCATACCATTTAAATCAATGTTAATATTACTTTCAAATCGAATAATGATTGGTAATTCATAAGACATGAATTATAAAGGAATCAACAAACCTGATCTGTGAGAGAATAAAATAACCACATAACATGGAATGGTTGAATATAAATATTCATAGAAAATATAATGTGTTCTATACCCACTATGAAATTCACAACATATTAGGATTCTGATAAATACCAATATACCTACATTTTGATTGAGATAACCTCCCATGCACCATATTATGGGATTGGAATATCCTCTCATGTATCCTCTTTTAGGCATCAAATAACCTCGTGTGTACCCTTTGAGCTCATATAACATTAACAATTTCCTAATGCGATTAATTTGTATATAGGTATAACCCAGCACATTATTGAAATCATTCGTATATGAGCAACATGATCAAACAAAATTATCTATATAATAAAAAATTTAATGAAATGTGTTTCAAAATATATTTATCATATCATATCCTATGTATAAGAAATAAGTATATAATCATTTCACTATTTCATCACAACATAAACCATGGAAAAAATATTTGGTTTTAATAGAATTAAATTATTGTATAACCCATGTTAAACAAATTAGTTACATAAGAATTCTATCATTGTATATATAATATAAGGGAAACATGTTTTATAAACAACATATCATCATAAACCTAATCTATTCAGAGAAAAAAATAATTGCAGAGAACATGGATTATATCAAAATTAAAAAAAAGTAACCTCAATTTATTTCATCTTATATAGAGAATGATATTTATGGAAAATATTTTTGAACGTTTCATGACCAAAAAAATTATTTGAAATGAAATTCTTAACACTAAAAATTCTTAAAATATTATGGAAACCCTTTTCGCCTAAAAAAATAATATAAAATATGCATAAATGGTTATAATGAAAATAGAACATTTCTTCAAGAAAATAACATTTCCGAATTGAAATATCTTTTTGAAATAAATAAATCTTTTTGAATATAATATTTTTGGAAAATATCCATGAAATCCTATTAATTAACAATTATAAAAAATTGTGAAACATATTTAGTAAAATATAATTCATAATTTTAAAAAATAATTTATAAAACGTATAGAATATTGAAAATTATTATTATTAAAATAAACATGAAAACATATAACGGATGATTATAAAATCATTTGAAACATTTATTGAAGAAAATACATTTTATACTTTGACCAACAATTTTTAAAACATATAAAACATTTAAAATCTTTTTTGTTGAAAATATTATTTAAAAATATAAATTATAATTAAATGAAAATAATATTTATGATTGATGGAAATACTTTTCATGTGGTACATGTTAAATAAAATATCACTTTAAAACATCTAATAAAATCAAAATTGGAATTTTTTGTAAAAATATTTTATAATTCCATTATATTTTTCATGAAAAAGGTTAAACATGTGTACAAAATTGTTTAATAAATAATTTTAAAAAGATTAAAAACTGCTGATTTTTTAGTGAAATGTTTCTATAATAAAAAGTTTTTTCAATTGAAGAGATAAATAGTTATGATTTTTATTAAAAAGCATATTTTAATATATGAGTACATAAACATAGGAAAATGAAATCAAAAAAGATATAATAATAAAATATCTAAAGTATATGAAAATTAATTTATATATATTTATCAAATTATTTTTTCTTTGGAAATATATCCATAAACAATCCAAATAAATAACTAGATTGAAAAATATAACAATTATAACTATGATATAATTAAACTGAAATCTCTATGAGATACTAACATTAAATAAAACAAAAAATATACAGAAATTAAATAAATTCATTATATTAAATATCTAATTTGAATTATATACTCCACATTATATAATACAGGTTCATAATATAACATACATACCAAGAAAAGACGTTTTTCGAAAAATATTTTTCAACTTTGGAATAATTTGAATCAAAATCATTAGAAAAAAGATATCCTCAAATAGATATATGTAAATACTTATAATTTTATTGATAATAATCCTAAAATAAAATAATTTATTTATATAAATCACAAAGAATATTCATTCTATGAATATGTCTTGTGTGTCAAAAAATAATAGTGAGACAAAAATCCTTTACTCATATAATAATATGTTGAATCAGAAGACCCATAAAATAATAAAATAAATAGAAACATAAGAATATTTATTTAACAGAAATTATTGATATAAAATGTCAATAGTGAATATTATATACCTTGTAGAAGTAGGTGGGTGCATAACATAACATGTGTCCCAGAGAAGAACGTTTTGGAGGAAATTACTTTATCTTATGTCTCAAATTACTTTTTACACATTACAAAATTGTTTTTAATAAATAATTTATATATATATATATTAACAAACCATTATAATAAATATGATCCCATATATTAATTACATATAAAATTTTATTACCATTTTTTAGTAGATCAATGATAAAGTAACATTTCAATCAATAATTGTTTTCTTTTATGTGTTTGTTTTGTTTTTTAATCTTTTGTTCTATTACATTGATCACAACCCCGTCATCTATATAATTTTAACCATGATTGCTGTATTATATATATATATATATATATATATTAAATATATATTAAATATATTTATATTTATAGTAAATCATTGAATTTGGAGATAGAAAATGAAATGCATCATTAATGGAGATGGTTGGTCGTATATAAGAATGAATGATGTTTCCATTTTATAAATATATTGAAATAAAAAAGGTTAAATAATTTAATATACATAAATAAAAATTATTATTTCATTTATATCACTTGTTCACATTAAATTCAACTACACTATAATCCACATATAGTGTATGTGAGGAAAGAATTTTATTTCTTTGTGTGCCTCTAGTCTGCTGTAAAAATGAATAATGTTAGCATTATATGATGATATAGAAATTAGGAATAAAAACATAAAATACCAATTCAATATGAGTTTTAATATCATAAATATCATATGAAAATAATAGATCCATCATTTTATCCATATGTGAGAGGTGTGGATGGAAATCATTACATATTTTTGTGAGGCGATTGTCCTCCATACACCTAATAATGACATCAAAAATGATTTTATGGAATAGGATATGGTTTTAGTTCAAGAACATAGAATATAAAAATTATACGTAAAATACTAAATATATTATATAATCATGGTTTAATAATAATTTAATTATGTGATGAGAGAAACTAAATAATATGCTCATTTTAGAGAGATACATCTTATTTGAAAAATTACAATTGGTTAGTAAAAAAATCATTCATAGGTTGGATTTATTCCCAAAATAAGGATTCATAAATGATCTCTGGGAGTTATGGAATATATTTTTATTTGTTTTTTCTAAATTTTTTTGAATGTTTCAAGAGGACATACGAGGTTGAAGCCTTTTATATTCAAAGTGTATAGAACAATTGTATTTTTTTTGCAAATTAAAAAGATTACACAAGTTTTTATCATTTTGAATTAGTAATAAATAAACCATTCAAGATAATAAAATATTTAATGTGACTATATGTCCAAAAAAAATTGGACAGGTTTTGTGTCCTTTATAGAAAAATATTTTTAGTTTAACCCCCATTAAACACAATTTTAACAAAACTATGGGAAATAATTTTTTCAGTTTTTACTATTAATTATCTAAAAAATTATGTTAAACTTATCATATAATATAAATTATTCAGATTCAAAATATAGTAACCAATTTTCAAAATCCCATTTATAGAAATGAAAATTTCAATTTCTAATTAATCTAGCAGAAACAATAAGATAATTGATTTTTAAAGAGATAATGTCGAAAAGATTGAAAAGATGTTATATAAAAATTTCATCTATTTTTTTTTCAAATAAACTATTTTGGATTAATAATAACATAATTGAATATATTTGGCTTTTAAACCCATATTAATCAACTTTTGATGTTTTCAAATGATTTATAAGAAATTACAGTTCTTAATCAAAATAGGTACATTTATCTATTCAAAAAATTATCAATAAGTCACTAAATGATAATATTTAAATTAATATTAAAATAATTTGGTTTATTTTTTCAAATAAATTAAATTAATGTTTTAATAAATTAATTTAAAAACTAGTCTGCAATAAAAGGTATTTTTTTTGAAATTTTTATTTTTATGTGAATAATAAAATTATTTATTTTCACATTCATATAACATACATTAAATGAATTATAAATTTTTTTTAGTAAATAAAATATAATATGATTAAAACTATTTAACAAAAAAATTTATTTATTGAGAAAAATATGTTTTCTGAATAAAGAATGTTTTTTTATAAAAAAATCCTTTATTTTAAAATAGTATTAATTTAATTTTTTAATTAATAGGTCATCAAATTTTTCTATTTATATATCTGTATAAAATATTAATTCATAATTCAGTTAATATTATTAATAAATGAGAATAAAATGGGAAGTTTATAACTATCAAATTTAATAATAATATTTAAATAGTGTGAAACATGGCGTATAACCATGGCGTTTCCTATAATGCATTATAAATTCGATTTTGCATGTAACACTAGATTAACTCAGTGATTCATGTAGTATTTGATAAATATTCAGTTTCATGTACTGAAAAATATTAAAATTATTTAATATATTTTTTAAAATATACATTTTTAAATATATTTTGTAGTTATAGGAAAGCTGGAAGAGGTCATATGAGTTAGAGGGCCACGTGAGGGAGGAGGTTATGTAAGGAGGCCCACATGAGGAAGGTTATTCAAATGTGGAATGACACAATAGAGATACGAGGGAGATATGTGATAAAAATATATTAAATTAAACAAATTGAATAAAAATGAACCAAAAGAAAAAATGAATATTTAAGAAACCCGTAGTTTATATCTACATGGCTCTCCAAAACATGTGTGAATCATTCTACACCTACTAGAGACCCAAAATAACTAACAAATGAATACTTCTAGGCACATACACAATAAAAATATTGTGTCATAATACTTCCAAATTTTACTCCCCTATGATAGGATATTATTTCATGGTCATTTCATTGTATTCAAAATAGGTTTGGATGACTATGATACCTATGAAGACTCTTGAAATTTTAAAATTTCGGTTGGCAAAAAATTATTAAATATAAAAATAAATAATAATAAAATAAAATAAATAAAATAATAAAGAGATAAAATTAATGGGTGTGATATGTATGGTCGATGAATAATCTACATAAGAGTTGACCAATACATTTATTGGAATATAACATAGAATATTTGGAATTAAAGAATGATTTTGAAAACAAATGTGAATGATAATGAGGGGTAGATTGCATATATATATGCTTTAGATATAGAAATTATTAGTTATATTCATTACATGGTGAGTGAGTCATGATGTCGATGAGAATAATTTTACAATTTTTAGTTACTGATTAGGATTTGTTTTTCCATTTACTAGGCTTTGATATGCTTCGTTTACATTTTCATGAGTGGTTCTATGGGGATTATAGTAATTATAAATGAATGGAAACCCTATAATTTAAGTCATTTTTTAAATCATTATATGATATTGTTGTTTATCATATGAGTGTTACTTTCTTGACGATTTTTTCAGTGGTTGGTTTATCATCTCAGTTACATGAAAATAATTCTTTTTATACATTTTATTTGATTACTATTCTCTATAGTATTACGTTTAAGCACATGAATCACTATAACTATATCATGAGATATAATGAAAGTGTATCATCATATTTCAAATCCTAAAATATATATATATACTTTAATGTATCCCTCTATATAAATTATATACCATATGTTTTAGACACCAACTCATGTCCATATCATGGTGGGATTTTGTGTTTATATACCTCTCTTCAATGTTTGACTAGGAGGGATACCAGTTGTGATGGTATTGAAAGGGTTATATAAAAGATAGTGTTTTGAGATAGAATGTATATTCTTGATAAGAAATATTAAATATTTCACTATTTGGTAGTGAATTTGAATAACACAGATTTTTTAAATGTTGAAAATAAGACACATTTTTTAAGACGTTGGTATTTATGGCCTCATATGTTCTAATAAGAGGGAAATATTTTTTAACGAACATAAATAAATAAATTATATTCTACATAGGGTAGAGAACAAGGTAAGTATCGTGAATTATTATATTCAACACTTGTGTTTTTGATGGGTAGATAGTTAGAATTATGTCAAAATTATATTAATTCATTTATACAAAATATTCAATATTTTTTTTGTAGGAATGATTAATTATTCCCTATTACATTAATTAATAAATTTCAATATTCAATTCATGATTATATTTATATTAATATGTATGAAATTCATGTATATATCTATAGGTTATACCCACATTCCATCCCCAATCACCATCAATAATATCAATCATTCCCTAGATTATATCTCATACTGCCCTATTTATTATTTCCAACTACATCCTTGATTTTCTACTCAATATTTCAAGGTGATCCTTCATTCATTGTCATTTTCTTTTCATTATACTACGTATTACATTATCATCTAATTTTTGTCCCTCCAATAAACCCATGGGGAATTCATGAGACAAATTGTGGTATGAGGTTGTAAAATCATGGTGGTTCTCATTATTAGGGATTTTAGAGGCTCATCCCTTTATTTTAAGAGTATTCTCCATCAATTGTGATAATATGTGGCTCGTTCTGAAGGATTTCCACCATGAATAATAAATTAGAATTTGTGATATTCATTTTAACAGAATGAAAATAGATATAAATTTCTTTGTATTCATTCTGTCATGTTATATTTATTTCTGATTATTATATGATGTAGTATAAGTGTTTAACAGTGAGTATTTTCATAGAATAAATTATTAATAAATTAGATTCAAGAGTGTTTAGTTATTGATATCATTTTTATATGATAATGAGTTGGTGAAATATTTAAATCATAAATTTCAAATATATTTGGTTTTATATAACTATTTTCCCCTTGAGGAATTATTTCTAGAGAGATTAATTATTTGAATATTTCATGTGATTTCTTAGTGAAAAGGTAGTTTTTTATTTTTACAGATTTAATCTTGTTTAAAAAAATTTAACAAACAATATTTTGATTATGAATGTAGAAATGTTTTTGAAATGGCCTTGCCTACCTATTTGAGATATGGGTATGGCATGTTTTGAACATTAAATTTGTTAGTGTTAGTGTGTGTGATAATTGAATTTATCCCCAAAAAAATAACCAATAAGGGGGTTGTTATGTCTATTTGTATATTGGATGATATGACCATTTTTATTTATTATAATTGAATTATAAGTGAGTGATTTTGTGGTTTTTAGTCAACTAACTTCATTCAAAAATTTCCCCTTACAAATGATGCACAGTTATTACCACAAGGTTGTCTCACAAGGAGGTTGCAAGTAAAGATGTCTATTTTTCAATTTTTAATATTTTATCCAAATTTATGAATTAAAAGTGATATTAATATTTTTTGAAAATTTTTAAAGGAAAAAATATTTTTTAAAACTATAAATCATCATTAGTAATTTGATTTTATAAGTAAAACATACTAAGAAGCCCAATCTAAAGAGGTTAGTGGTGGACAAACATCGATATTCAGACACTCACTTTACCATTTTTTACAAGAATTATCCAATTTTATTTGACAGTGTATACCTATAGACCTTAAGGGATTCCCAAAAAATAACTAGAAACTATATTGATTCCTCAAAAATAAATTTTAATGAACATATAAATTTAATTTCATTAAACGATAACCACCCAAAAAACAAATCAGATTGCACTCAACGTTCTCAATGAAAAAAACCCACCCAAAGAATATTAAAAATGGCCATAAAAATTCAATATAATAATATCAACTAAAATATATAAAAACATACAATAAATTGAATAAAAGAATTGAAGTAACCTATATCATTCAAGAGAATATGTTTCTAGAGAAATATATATAAAAACATAGAAAATCATAATCTCAAATGGGTATATGGAATCATATCGTCACTTCCCACCACTGGATCGATCCTAGATCTTCATACATTCATTATCATCAAGAAATGATATACCCCTAAATAATATATTTATGAATATATCTCATTATTTAAATCATACACCACAATGAAATTATTTTGATATTATAATATAATGGCAGAAAGGGGATTGAAATTTGTGTCCCAAATCTTTTTTGAAAGAATGTTTCCTCTTTATAGGACTACTCTCATCTCAATATCATCATGGTTGATTCTAGGGAGTTATACAAATCCAACCTTCTATTTTCCCACCAATTTTTATAATATTTTGACATGTGATAAAAATTATATGAATTTATAACTAAATAAAATGTTTTTTTCTCAAGTAGACCCTACATATTCTAAATGTATGACTACAACAAAAAATTCTTGATGATAAAATATCTCTTTGAACCACATTATAATCATGCCCCTTTAAGCCCTCCATCGTCTCAAATTAAATAAAATGAATTTGGACCGATGTAACGGGTGTTATTCCCATTTGTATGATGTTTGGTTCACTCTATATTCCAGAACAACATTATGCAAGGATTGGTTTATTTTTCTAACAAATAATCAAATCAAGACCTAGAACAAATGACCAAAATATAGCCCAAGAATACAGGAGGGCCAAAATGGAAAAAATAAATTTATTGAAATATATATAAATATATATAGAAAATAAAATACCGGTGAAAATTCATAAAATTATAGAATTTGGGAATTCTCACAATTATGCTCAAACACTTAAAAATTCCAAAAATTATGAAATATCACAAAATATTTCGAATGGGTGGGTTTGAAATAAATGATATATATATTTGAAATTTCTAAAATATCAACTCCATAAATTCCCCCAAACATATGACTTGTACTCCCAGACATGGGATCTCTCAAAATTATCTTCCAATGAAAACTAAAAACATATAAAAATTAAATTCCCTTGCTGAAAATAAATTTATAAAATGTATCATGCCTCTCTAATATCATAAATTAAAAATCCCCATTGTGTAAATACATTCCATTCCAATTTCATTCATTCACCAATACACATTTTTTCCCACCTAACATGTTTTTTCTCTCAACCAATGATTATAATTTTGACTAAATATTTTCTCTTTTAAATAAATTAAAGGGTCATCATATAGTAAAAGATTTCTAAATATTTACCCAAATGAGTAAAATAATTATATTCATCAAGTGTAAATAGAATTTTTTTTCTGAGGTTTCATGTTTGGTGTGTTATCAATTGAAATAATATATGATGTGGAAAGAGTTGACTTGGAACTTTGATGAAGAAAGATTTCACGATTTCATATTCCACTCATGCATGGTATTATAATCATTCATAATTGAATACAGTCATTTAAAAAAATTATTTCATTAATTTCACAAAACAAATCCAAATCATCATAAAGGGAACAAAATATTCTCATAATTTGGTATTATTATTTCTTTTAATGTCTAAGAAAACCCCAATTTTAATTCATTGGGAGATCTAGAAAGATGCAACTCCGTTTTTTGTGAAATATCCAGATGTTCATATCTTCATAACATTATTATCCATCGTTAATAAAATCACTCTAATATTTGAATCTCCCCCCAGTGCAACACAAAATATGGTACCACATTTCATCACCCACATAATTAAGCTTTTCTAAAATCATGTAATGTACATCTAGAGAGAGTGGGATAAGGAAACTAGCTTATAATGTGGATATTTAATAATATGTACATGGATATTAAGGGCTTAATAAATATAAAAATCAAACAAGCCTTAGATCGGTTGGTAAGGACTATATAAGTGCATCAAAGTGACCAAGGATCAAATCCAAGTGGAGGAAGAATTTCTGGGAGTACTGTAGAATTACTGTAGTAGTGCTGTAGAAGTACTGTAGCAGGTACTGTAGTGGGAACAATGCAGGCATTGTTTGGCACTATAATAGCCAGGAATATGCCCCTGTTTGGGCCTTCGGGTCACCGATTTGGTCCCAGAGTCCTGTAAGGCCTTCAGGCCACCCATGCCTTCAGTTCAGTAAGTCCTTTGGGCCACCTCAAGGCCTTCGGTCCACCATAAGTGCAAATTCAAACCATACAACCTAAATGGAACAAGCTCTACATGGAGGAGGAGTAAGGAGGTTTCACCATATCAGAAGCTAAATGGATTGCATGAATGAGAGGGTATAGCACATTCCATTGGGACAAGCCAGTGCATGCATGAGAATGCCTAGACGAACAGCCACGCAAAGGTGGAGAGCTGATTTCACGATGAAGATGCTGGGGAGGAGGAGTTCCAAGTAGTTAGTCTGGGTTGTATGTAATTTTTGAAGCATACAGGCTATGAATTCCTCTAAGGCCTACAGACCATGTAATACTTATTCCTACGGGCCTTGTAAGGGATCCACCTCACCCCTTGAATGGTGGATTATCAAAATCAATAAAAAATTAAGGCCTTTGGGCCACTGAAGTAAGATATATAAAATATACAGGTAAGGCCAAATATAAATTATAACCATGAAAGATAGTGCTTTTAATAACAAAAAAACTCATCTCAATAATTATTATCCAAAATTATTTCAATATCACATGTGTTGACCAAAAAATGAATGTTTTTATTAAAACATTATTTTTTGGGTTCATACAATAAGATTAGTGAATGTGAAGAATATCCAAAATTGAATCATAAACCACATGTGATGTGATATTTAGTATCCCACAACATTCATGCATGTAATTCC
Organism: Viscum album; assembly: GCA_963277665.1. Classification (NCBI taxonomy): domain Eukaryota; kingdom Viridiplantae; phylum Streptophyta; class Magnoliopsida; order Santalales; family Viscaceae; genus Viscum; species Viscum album. The sequence goes on from OY728131.1 coordinate 1,830,586,297, forward strand.
AAATTCATTAGTATTTCAATGATTTTACACTACATCAAACCCGGATAATGAAAATTTTAACAATAATTCATGTTCCATTCCATGAATAATATTGGATCCATTAATTGAAAAAAATCAACTCAATGTGGATATTAAATTGAGTTGAAAATGTAATTTAACACAAAATTTCAAATAAGACATAAATATATTGAAAAATCCCACAAAATCCTAATCTAACAGGGATGATCCTCCCCCAAATTTGTTTATAATGATCACATTATGCATAGTAGTTCAACTTGTGAAGTAAAAATCAAGAATATAGGACATGAACTAACAATTTGAGTGGAAGGATACAAGAAGGAATTTATTGGGTAGTAGTATCCTTGATCTAGCCTCCTAAAAGATCAAACATGGAAAACTATATGAAAATAAAAACAAAGTAAGAAAAATGTATTAAATTAGGTGAAATAAATATAATAATAAAGATAATGGAAAAGAGACTTGTTATGAACCCCCTTAGATGCACAAGGAATTCACTTCACCTAGTCTTGATGTTCTAGATTATCATCCCCAATATAAATTTGGGTGTGGCTTCTTACTCATAAACAAAAAAAATATTTTTATCCAATGTTACTCAGTTAATAATAATTGAAAAAATCTCCCAAAATTATTATTCTTAGATTCCCTTCTATTAGATTATATTCCAAATATTCAGTGGTAATTTGAAAAAATGTTAAAAAACCTCACATGAAATTATTATCACAAGATTTGTCAACTAGTTTTTTATTTTAATATCAGGAGGTGGATCATCATCAATTTTATTATCATAAATGATTTATTGTTTTAAATCTATATTTGTACCATCATCATTATCTATGAAAAATAACTCATCAAATAGACTCACAATTCATTGTCGAATTACAATCACCACATCATCTTCATCATAAAAATTAGTCCACTCAATAGAAATGGGAGAAAAACATTCACAAGGAGCAACAAAAAGAAATTTATTATCAAAATATTCAATAAAATATGAATCAAAATTTATGAATTTTTTTTATGGATTATCATGTTCATTCTCTGTCTACAAGTACCAAAAGTTGCATTAAATGTGGGCACCAGCTCACGTTTCATCTAATTCTCTTTAAAATGAATGGTTAAATTTTCACTTCAACATTATGAAAATATTCATCAAAACGTTCAATGTATTAAATTTAAGAAATAATGGATACACATGAAATTTCTTTTTTATCCATTGTATTTAAATTGATTTGTAATGTTCATTTACATCCAAAAGAAATATAAATTAAGGAATCAATGACCATTTATTCCTTCAAATATTTAGAAGGTGATTCCAAATTAATTTTTTAACTCAACTTAAAAGGGTTCTTCAATATTAAATGTTGATGAGATATAATTTTTCATTTATTTAGAATAATTTTTCACTTTCAATTCATTCAATTCATTTGAATTATCTATCATTTATTCTTACTTCATAAATATTTTTTTGAATCAAGATATTTTTTTGATGAATTTCAAAATTATTTTTCTAATTACAAAATTCATCATGACTGTGCTGTTCATATTGATGATAATGAATCTAATAGAGGAGTAGTCACAGTGAATGTCCTTTTTTAAAATTTCTAAATCATGGTTAAAAAATCATAGAAATTCTAAAACCAAAAAAAAACATATGAAACCTCTCTAGTAATGGAGCCAATTTGAATTTGGGTTTTTTAGTCACCCAACTCAAGTATATAATTTCCCTATAATAATGTAGTGATGTGTGGACCATGAGGTTGTCCCATGATGAGGTTTCAAGGTAATATTTCAAATTGTTACTTTGATTATTTTTTGTTAAATATCATGAAAAATTTGGATTAAAATGGATTTGAAAAATTTTAAATCGCAAAAAACCTGAATAAAACCATAAATCATTGTTAGGAGTTCTAAAATAGAAACAAACAGAACTAAAAATAACAAGATAATGAAGACAGGTGTGGATAATGATTAATGTTCTGACACTCCCTTTATCATTTTCTACATGAAATATAAATATATTTGTCTCATTCTATACATAAATACCTCATGGGATACACTTAAACATACTAGACTCCAAATTTAAGCATCAATAATGAGTCATTATTCTCTTATAAGTGTGATATTATTACCCAAATACCTCTATGGAACTAAATCAGATTACACTCATTTTTCTTATTTGGGCGACCTCATCCAATAAAATATAAATAATGAGAATAAAAAAATATATGACGGCAAGATGAAAAAATACAGAATCATTTATAATAAATTTAATTCATAAATAAAAAATAAAACATCATTCATTCTATAATTTTTTCATATTAATTCAAACGGAAGTCAAAGAGAAGCACAGTCTCAAAAAGGGATATGTCATCATACCTCTCCTTCAAACCATTTCATAGAACCTAGAACATCATTACTTCATTATCATTAGGAAAAAAATTCCATCCCCCAGCACATATTCTCCCATATACATCACACTTTCCATTAAACCCTATAATAAAATGATTTTGACACAATAATATTAAGGGAAAAGGGGGTTGAAAACTATTGTCCAGAATCTATTTCCATGTATTTAACATTTGTTTAGGGCCCTATATTGGTCGAATATCCTACTAGTTTCTAATAAATAAAATTTGAAGATAAATCTTATCTATTACCTCCAATTTATAAAATATTATGACAAATGGTATAAAGGATATGAATTTATTGCTGAAGAAAATTGTTCCAAATTGAGGAGACCCTAAAACTTACACATCATTTGTTCACTCAATCAATTCCTTAATGATCTAATTTATACTTTAAAAAAATCTCGAGATCTCCCATGTTCGTCATATTTAATATCCTATTTTATTTAATGAATTTTGAATAATTTCTTTGTAGTTATTCAACTTTTAGTGTTTTTGGAACCCCTGTGTTTTCTAGAACATCATTCCACAATGATTGATTTATTTGGGCCACAAGATATTTGAAACAAGACCAAAAGTAGTTGGAGAAAATATGTCCCAATAATATAGGAATCCTAAATAAAGAATAAATCTATTTGGATTGGTGAATAATAATATATACCCAAAAAACTGGTGAAACCCAAATAAAATTCCACAATTAAGGAATTTTCATAATTAATCTCAAAAATTACAAAAATCCAAAATTAATACAATTTCACATAAACTGTCGAATGCATGTGGTATGAATCATTGAAATACACATGAAAAATATCTGAAATGTTATCTATATCATTTATCTCAAACATAGAACTTGTAATATCGTACAAGGGTGACCTCAAAATAGATTTTTAATGAAAATTGAAAAAACAATTTCAGTAAAACTCACAGGCTCAAAATAAGTGCACCAAATATATAATGAGTTTTCAAAATATTCAATTAAAAAATATTTATTTTGTCCATCAATTCCATTCCCATTTCATTCATTAATAATTTAACAATTATGACTACCTCCCTTTTTTTCACTCAACACTTGATTTTTATTTTAGGTAAATGATTTATTATCCAAATAATTATAACGGTAACCAAATAATTGAATTGATTCTAAATATCCACCCAATTGATTCAATTAATTATATCAATCATGCGAAATAATAAATTATTGTTCTAATTTATCACATTATGTTTCTTTTCAAATGTAATAAATTCTATGATAGTAATAGATGGCTTGGATCTTTAGTGATGTAAAATTATATGATTTCAGTTTTTACTCATGCATTGTCTTCTAATTATTCACCATTGAATAAAAACAAATCTAATAAAACTAAAAAAATTAATTCATTAATATCACACAAATTATCTAAATCATAATAATTAGAATAACAATTTCTTCTAAAACTATCTTATTTTTCATCCTATTTAAAGTACAGAATAGAACGATAATTTTCCGTTGGTAGATCGAGAAAGTCACTTCTCTCATTTATGTGATGCTCTTTGTGGTCCTAACATTTAATTGGTTTTCCAATAGTAAAAAAATCTCTTCAAAAATTGATTATTCAATAAAGGAACACCAAATTATGTGTCACACTAAAAAAAATATCCCCCACACTTATTTGTTACTAAAATCATTCAATTTAAATCTAGAGTGGGTTGTATATGCTAACTGGCATCAAATGCAGCTATCTAATTGGTTACCTAATGCTAATATGTGATCAATATAGATGAAAATTATAGGGAGGTCCATATAAAATATATTATCATGAAATATGTGGCATTCAATCAAAAACTAATTTCCTCAATCATTTTGTACACATCATATTTAAATAAAACATGTTTTGAAAGAAAAAATGAAGGTTCTGGTTGGAAAATAATTTTTTGGGCTTAATCATGTTTTGCTTGAATATAAATGAAGATCTAAAATTGATTCCCAATACTCATGGTCCTGTTATTTTAATTATTGAATGGAATTAATGCCATTAAATTCAATATTCTATATTCATTCCATGAATTCCAACAACTTGAATCCCTAACAATTCACTTTTTTCAATATTTTATGTTTTGTTCAATGAATTATGTTTCATCCTTCCATTGAACAAAAAAAACATATACAAAAGGATATTACATTGAATCTAACATTTTTTTTCAAAACAATATTTAAAAGAAAATAAAAATAAATTGAAAATACACAAAAAATCATAATCTAACTATGATGATCTTCCACCCAAAAATATTATTTTTTATAATTTCCTCATTGTGCATAGATGTTCAAATTGTGATGTTAAAATAAATAATATAGGACCTGAAAAGAGCATGTAGAGATGAAAGACCCAAACGATTTTTTAGTAGTAGTAGCCTTGAGTTATCCTACAAAAATTTGAAACATGGAAACCTACATGAAAAACAAAACAAATAATCAATAATTTTTAAATTAATTGAAAAAATAAAAAGAATGCGAATGGAAAAGAATATTGGTATATTCCTACATGTGGGTACTAGGATTTACCTGCCCCTAGTCAGGCAGTTCTAGCTAATCATCCTCAATATAATGGTTGGTGCAGTTTCATCCTCATAAACCAGAAAATGAGTTATCTCAAATCCTCATCATCTCAAAATAATTTTAAAAACACCCAAAAATTAATTTATTTAGTTTCCCCTACATGTGTATTAAATTCTAATGATGTAGTGTTTGTGTGAAAAAATGTCAAAGAAACCTCCCATTAATTTATTATCAGATGAAACCTCTACTGGTTTCCAAATATTGATCTCTGGATGAGGTTCATATTCAATTTTCTCTTAAAAATTATTTCTTCTTTAATAGCTATCATGGTGAAACCATCCTCATCTAGGCCAATATACTCATGAAAAAGAAACACCATTCTTTATTCAATATCGATATTCACATCCTCTTCATTATAAAACTTTTCTCCAAAAATGAAATGGATGATAAATAATTACATGGAGAAACATTTATCAATTTACATTTATAATGATCATGAAAATATATATCCAAATATAAGAATTATCTCTATGGATTGTCAAGTTCCATATCTGTTTTTTACGTAATATAAAGTGGTATAGAATCTAGGCATTAGCTCAAGTTCCTAAAAATTATCTTTAAAAAAGGATTCATCAATGTTATATTATATTCTAGATAATGAATCATAAAATGTTTCAGAATTTTCAATTTAAAAAATAGTGGTTTCATAATAAATTTCATTTTAAAAAATTTCCTCCCTAATATTTTCTAATGTTATTTGATTTAAAAAAGGAATAAAATTTGGTGTTCACCAAAAATTTCTTAAATGATATTTGGAAAATATCACTCAAAATCTGTTCTCATCTCATAAAAAAATGTTTTTAACATCAAAATGTTTTGGGAAATGATTTTCTAGTTCTTGATCTTCATTATTAACATCCAATTCATTGAATTATATTAATTCGTTGGAACTATTTCCTTATTTGATTCATTACATATTGATTACTATTTTCAATCAGTAAATTCAATTGTTTCATTTCAATAGTGTATTGTTGTATAATAAAAAATTCATCAGGACTAGGATCTGCATTTGGTTGGTAATCAGTCCAAACATAGGAGTAGTCACTTCAAACCCAATTTTTTTTTTGAAAACTCTAAATTAGTGGTATAAAATCATATAAATGTAAAACTAATCAAAAAATTGGAAAAATAAAATGAAATGAAATCAAATTAATTTTGTTGTTTTATTCTCATAAATCCAGTCAATAATTTCCTGTTAAAAATGTTTCACAATTATGAACAATGATTTACCTTATAATTATGTTTCTAGGTTAATTTTCAACCGTTCATATTTATAATTTTTTTTCTTTTTACAAATATAGAATTGGTGATTAAAATAATTTAGACAATTTAAAGTAAAAAACCATATTAATTGTATAAATCAATGTTATTAATTATAAATTACTAGAAAATTTGATTAAAATAAAAATTATATGGAAGGCAGCGGGGGAAAAACATTCATCATCGAACTGTCCCTCAATTATTTTATACATGAATTATCCAATATTATTTCATATTGTATACATAAATACATAAATGGAAACACATAAAATTACTAGACACCATATTGATACCTCAATTATGGGTGTTTATCCTCATATAAATATGATCTATTTAACCAAATACATCTAAGAAACCAAATCATATTACACTCATTTTTTTCAACGGGGAGACATTTCCCAAAGATCATTAATGCTATAAAATCATTAGATGAATGGAAATAAATAATAAATAATAATAAAATGAATTAAATAAATAATGAAACATAATTCATTGATGAGAAACATTTTCTATTGAAATACAAATGAAAATAAAGGAAAACAAAAAATGAAAAGGGGATATGTCCTTGGATTCCCACTTGAAACCACCGCTTGGCACCAAGACAATCACAAATTCTTTAACATGATAAAATACTCTACTCCTCTATCACATTGTCTCTCATAGAGATCACTCCCCTAATTGACCCCCTCAATTAATAGATGATGAGACTAGAATATAAAGGTCAAAGGGGGAGGAAATTGATGTCCTGGATATATTTCCCGAATGTTTCCTTTGTTGAGGGATTATATTCAGCCTAATATCCTGATGGTTTTTTTGGGAGTTGTTATAAATTATGTACACTATATTCCATCACATATTTAGAATCTTTTGACATGTGGTGTAAATTATAATAATTTTTTAATATCCAAATTGGTAATCCCCTAGGAGACCCTTCATATTCTACATGTTTGAATCACTCAAAGAAAACATTTATTATACAATTTCACCCTAAAACTCAGGATGTGTTTTCTAATATGATTCTTATTTCATCAATAATTTTAATAAATGAATTTCTACACTTTTATCTGAGGTTATTACCCTTTGAATAATTTTGATTTGTCTCTACCGTCCATAACAACATTCCAAAAATATTTATTTGTTTTTGGACTCATGATTTTTTAATCATGTCCTAAAATAGATGAAAAATAATTTATAACAAAAATATATGAAGAATATAATATATTATTAAATTATTTTGATTAATATAGAAATACATATTCTTATAACAGAAAACTGTTGAAAACAAGTAAATTTTTTAGAATTAGGGAAATCTAGCAATTAAACTCAAAACACCTAATGATTGAAAACATGTTAAATTTCATTCAAAATTTTAAATGAATGGTTTTTCAAATCATTGAAATAAAAATGAAAAATATCTAAAATATCTTCATAATCATAAATAAGAGTCATATTTTCAATGTTATTTACTCAGGATATATTTGATTATTTCATGTAAACATGATTGATAAAATCTATTGATTTTATAATTAAACTATAAATTACTAAGTATAAGTTTAATATTTATGTTACATGATATTTTTTGGAACTCCCTGTAATGATCTCTATGATAGTTTTACTATACCAGTAGAATTTGTTTACCTCATTTTCACAAAGGGGTTCTGAATGGTGGTGTTGTGTTTTCACTCTGTAAGTTTTTGATAGAGTAACAAGATAAAATATGTCTAGTATAATTCATATCAGAGTTTAGTGTGTTGACCATGATACATGATGTTTATATATATGATATAGACTATATTTTATACCATATTTATATTGGACAATGTCAATAACACAGTTTTATGTTTGTAGTCACTATATTTAATATCATCATCTACATGGTTCATTTCTAGTTGTTTTTATAATTTAATTTCTATTGGTTTGATTAATATAAATATTGTTAAAAGTGTTCCTATAATAATAATCATTAAATTTAATTGAATAGAGTATTTTAAATGCCTGTTTTTAAAGCATGATTATGTTTTTAATGCCAACTTTTCAGTGTGGTTTAATAAATTTCAAAATGTGCGGTTGTTTTATAACATTATAGGCATAATTATATTTGTTTTGTAATTAAAAAATATGGAAAACTATTTTATAATTTTATTAAAATATAACATAAATTTATTGTTTTTTATTTTATAATCCATAATCATATATAAGCATCCTAAATAAATTTATTTCAATCACTCATTTTATGTAACATTCTGGGTATATTGGTGCTATGTTTTTTGGATTTTTTTAATACATCTCTCCTTCTTGTAGTATTTACATTTTTTTTGGGTTGTATTGGTGTATATATAGTGACCATGTGGAAACATGGAGATGGTTTTTAGTTTTTTTTTTGTTTTTTTTTGTATATTCACATACTAACCATTATGAACAAGACGATATTCACCAAATTTATATATATAAGATATGTTTGTAATCATATGATTTTATATTGTTACTTGTAATTTATTTATTAATGATTCAGTCTATGTTAGGATATTTTATAATAATAATTTTATGTTCATTTATCTGAATTTGTTTACCATATATATATATCAAACAATATTGGTTGTTGGATATCTATGTTATGAACTAATTCATTATTGGTTAAATCATTTATAAACTATGTCTTGGAAACCCAGAATGTAGTGTCTTTAACATGTGAATTGAGGATTATCTTCATAAACATGATTTTAATGAATGGGTACTTGTATAATAAATCCATGGATTGATTCATTAAAATATAGGTTGAAAAATAAAAATATTTGAGGTGTATATTACAAATAATTTTCAATACAGGTCATTAAATTTATATGCGGACTGCAGAAAATGATTATAAGAAAATTTGGTTTGATATAGAAGATATTTCATCTACTGTGATTCATGATCAGAGGGACTAATAAGTTTTTTGGATGTGACTACTCTATGTAGTGGTATTATGATGTGTGTGTTATTATTTCTTATATCATGAGGATTCTCCAATTTTATTTGTATCATTATTTGATTATAAAAGGGATACATTAATTCCACTAATGGGGAATAGTTTTAGTTTGATTATTTTCTTAAATATCATTAGGGGTACTGATCATATAATATATTGTTATATATATAGAAATAAATTGTGTTATAATTTGAACCATATTAAATATGATAATTATAGGGACTATAATTTCAATGGAGGGTTTACATCTCGATATCTAGCTCTAGGGTACTATATTTTCGTTATTGTCAAATCGAGAGCTATTATAGAAGATTAATATTAGTGCGAAAAAAATATATAATACCAAACCATAAATTGTGTGGAGTGGGTAGGATTCATAATGGTTCAGATATGTCCCAAGAAGTTCATTGTTCCCTAGTCTGATGTATTAATATATAACAAGGAGAATGATCTATCATTATTCATCACATTACCACAATGAGGGAAGTAAATAGAATCCTTTTAGATGATCGAGAATGTATTTTTATACTTTTAGAGGGAGTGAACAATAGTATAATGATTGTATATCATTTTTTTCAGAGCTAGTGTAGAGTTTTTGGCCCAATAATTGATCTCCCATAGTTGTTTTATTGTATGTAAGATGTATTTTTTTAGTATAGGATGGAATTTTTTATGGAATAGGAATCTTAAATTACAAAATGGGTCAAATTTTATATTATAGTTTTGAAGTATCATTCTTGAGGATATAATAGATTTAAATTTTTTGGACATTGAATATGTCTTGTAATGTATCTTGAGGTATTCATATGGGTCTTAGGTGTTTGGGACATGCAATCTGTGTACTGTAATAGTTTAACATATGGTGAATGATTGCTACATGACTAGTGATAACCATGATTTTTATCTATGTTGAACTATTTTAATTGGAATACAGGATGGTGAAAACACATCCCAAGTTATTTAAATATTTTTGGGTGACTGCAGTTTGTTATATACATGTTACAAAATTTGGGAATGGTCTATTAAACAGTGTTCTATGGCTGTGATAGAGCTGTGGTGTCAAAGTAGTTCAAACTGCACATTTGGTGCATGGTTTGGAATATTATGTGGCCATTACATGTCCCAATTAAATATGGTGAACATAGTATAAGTACACATTTATATTTAATATTGAAGCCCATATTTTTATGATTTATCATCCCCTACATGTACTAAATCCCTTATCCATTTCTCTGTGGAAGTTATCATTTTTTGGTTTAAATCAGATGTTATTAGGTGTGTTGGAATCCATGAGTTTCATCTTCAATATATTTATTCACTATTTTGTTCTTTTTCTTCTAAATCTATCAATGATTCCATTAGTTAGGTATTGTGGTCCAATTTCTATATGATCATGGTAGAATCAAACATATGTGATGGGAGATTCACTCTACCTAGGAAGAGTGTTAATTGATATATCGTACGGGCTTGTTCGTGTTCTTTTTCATTAAGGTATAAATTTTTTATAAGTTTGTAAAAGGTATTTTACCATATTTTATTTTATTAATTTTTTTTTTTTTTTTGGATAGGTACGTTCAACGTAATGGTTGTAGGGGAACCATTGATTCCTTTTCTACGTGGTTACTAAAATATTATTCGAGATAATGTCGTATAGTGATTAATATTTTGTTGTTCATTGTGGAATTATTTATTATTTAATTTCCAATTTTTTAATTGATATTATAGAATTTTTATTTTTCATTCCAACATGTAGAAGTGGAATGAATGTGGATGTCACTTGACTCTGAAATTGAAATTATTTAACAGAGCTACTAAGAGTTGTTTGTAAATTATTTTTAGATTCATAGTGGTATGTGGTTTTACATAACATCCCTAAAGTAATTATCATTATTTTTAAAATTATTAGTCTTCATGGAATTACTATTTATGGAAAATCCCCTATTTAATCATTCTAATACGGTATTTGAATTTAAAAAATTTAGTAGATTAATTGGATGAATGATCGAGCTCACAAAGAAACAAAATGCTCTAGATTTATACTTTGAATTCAGACTATTTCTATGATTGAGGATCCCCTATGCGAATCCCCTATTTTTTATCTTTCCTAATGAATCTCATATTTAAATACTCCATCTAATTATAGATTTTGAGTACCCCAAGTGGGATGACCTTGTTTTGTAATTATATATAGTATTATTTGAGGTTTACCTCAATTTGAAGGCATACCTAAAGGATTTAAATTAGGATTTCATTCATAAGAATTGACCAAGAGGACCCAATGGGTACCCCAGTGTTGGATTGGGCTAATCAAGTACAATATGGGTTTGGATGTAGATTTTAGTGGTTTTCACCATAGTACCCATTCAATATTTTCAATCCAATGCAGCTATGGAGGTGGTCGTTGGTTTGGGAATATTTCGATTCTAGCAAATTTATTTATGAACCATCCATGTTATTTTTAATGCAACAATGATTTTTATAGGTGGTTTTTGTTACCTGGATAAGGAAATTTATGTGATAATATGCAATGGTTTGGATTACTATATGTACTTCCTAGATCCACCTCATGATATTTTCTAACTATTGTTACCAATACTATGATACACTTATTCTTTATTATTCATCTAGTTAAAGAGTATTTTAGAGTGGGAGGATGATTAAATTTAGGAACCCCTCTAACTAGTGTCACCTATGGATTCATATCCCCTAATATCCATGTGATATATATGGTTTTTTTTGAGTGGATGTACTTTCCCATAGTTTTGGATGTTTCTGATATCCTTGTGGATTAACATTTATATCCTCTTGTGGATCCCATGATACATTATAGGGTCAGCTGGACACACTACCACAACAACTCCAATAGTTTTATCAGAATGAGGTTTTTGATATAGTCTTTATTGGATTCTAAGGGTTATGTTGGATCTAGATAATAAGTATTGATATTAAATAAGGGTTAACCCATTAGTGATCATTTGTGTTTCAATATATAGATTGAATATGGACCAGGATATAAAAAACAAATATCAAAATGGACTATATATTCGTAGAGTTCATTGGCCTCCAGATCTATGACTTATTTTTAAGATATCCAAACATTTACTAGATCCTTCTTCATAGTGATTGGGGGAATGTATGATTCATCGTTGGGCTTGGATATGTATGTCATGTGGGTGATGTAGCATTCTCATATATATATATATATATATATATATATATATCCAATAACTGATAATGAAGGCTTTGTCAATTGGGACTATATACTTATTAATTTTATTTAGTATACATCAGTTTTATGGAATAATATCCATCTCAATATATTGTGCATTGGATGTTAGGATGATTAGGATCACAGAACCATGGACCGACTGTGGACTTTTTCTATTTATATTATTTGATTCTTGACTCATATATATATATATATATATATATGGGGAAACACAGACACAAATATAGAGTGATATATATATATATATATAATAACACATCCCACTTGTTATTGATAAAAAAACAGAGCACATTTTATATGCATTCCTTTTTCGATTATTTTGGATTAGTTACTGAAAACATTTAATTGTTAAACTTATTATTTTTTCCAAACGAATAGCTCAAATATACATACAACACATATTACTATCTATTTATAGGTCACCATTAGTTACTCCCTAATGTGTTTTGTAGTGAAACTCCTCATGGGGATCAGTTGTACTATGGTATTCATGTATTTATTCAATTCATTGTAGGCACAACAAGGGTTAAGGCTTAGGATTGATTGAACGTGATGGATTAGATTTGTATGTATGAATTAGCAATGGTCTATGTCTAAGAGTATGTTTTAATGTTTTGTACCATTTTTATAATTATTTTTTATACACTAGAATATGTTATTATAGTAATGGGTGATCCATGTTGAATATATGACATGAATGTTGAAGAAATTTTAAATTCTAATCTATCATATCCTTGTTCTATTTACTACTCACATAATCTATTTATATACTTCAATTAAGGATGTTATCTCTTTAATTTTGATTTTTCATTCTCTAATATGTGGTAGTAGTATATCTATAGACACACCTTATGGACTTAATGATATCCATTATCCTCTACCATATTATGTGGTCCTCTTGAACCATTGTGATCAAGTGACATAGTGCACCGATTCCATGTATCCTAGGGCGGGAGGTGACAAAGATGAACTAGAGGTGTTATTTTCATGTTATATTATTATTTTTGATATGGAATGTAGGATTATTTTGAATGTTTCATAATCTATGATGGATATTAGATTGGTTCATCAAGAATAAAATTTTGGATAAAAGTATAGGTTTCTTGGTTTATGGTATTATTTTTCATGATATGTGATGTTATAGTAATATTTGATTTTTGCATTGAGAGAATCATATTTGTATAAAAATTAATATAAACTATATAATATTGGATTTCATCCAATTGGTGGGGGATCATTGGTTGATTAATGGATATTGGATGGTTTGGAAGAGTCGAGTGACTTATTTCAACTCTTCTACAAGAATGGAAAAAGGAATCTCTTGCATCATATTGTGCACATAGTGTTCAGATGATATAGGACAATTTTTGTTTGATTATTACTGATAGTCAAGGATAATTTTTAAATGTATGTGAAAATTATTTAATTTTGTTTTTCTTATAAAGGTTCTTTCATGAATAATTCTCAATTGGAACAAAAAATATTTATACAATTATATATGTATTCCCTCTGATGACAGTTCATCAAGATATAAAATGATATTTTCATCATAGATTATATTTAATTAGTCATTATGCATGTTAGGTTCAATTACAATCATATGTTAATATATAATATATTCAACATGTGTAAGGCTCCTTTTGGGGTGTTGTTTATTAGGTTTTCTTATTTAAAAGGATAGTTATGTCTTATATATTCACATATAGATTTGAATTTATTTAGACATAACCAAAGTGAATTCTTATGATAGGACATGTATCATTGATCTAATATTACTTACATACTCTTGATCATCATAGGTAAACATAGGAAATTTATTCCTTCTTCTATTTTGATCCAATCTATATAGTTTTTATAATAATGATAGGGACCTAATCCGTCATAATGAACTAGATCCTGATGTATGTATTATAGAATACAAAAGCCCAGTGAGTCTTAGTTCATAATTATATAATATGTTAAGTCCATGATACTTCAATTTGGTGTAAATATGAGGATACATGGATAAAATCCATTCCATAGAGGGTCGATGTTGATAGGTGATGAAATTCATCAGTTGAAATTATATTAGTTTACCAAAGATAGAATTCATAGGTATGTTAGATTTCTCGAGTTGAGATGGGCCTGTGGATGATACCCTATGTGTTTTGGATTTAGTGAGGTTTAAATTTGTTGATAGGTGTTTTGACCTAGATAAATTAGTATGTTATAAAATCGATAAGGAAATTAAGGATACATAGAGACCCTTAGTTATAAATTCAACACATATTAATTGATAATGTATAAAATGGAGAAAATGTGATTAATGGGTAAACCTAGGTTAATAGATACCATTGAGGGGTAAATCATAATAGTATTCTTTTTAGATACTTATGAATGGTGGTACATATTTTTTTAAATTTATTCATGATAATGAATTTACTTTCTAATGACACAATTAATGTTGTTGGGTAATTAAAAATAATTTTTTGGGCGTCAATGTTCAGGTACATGACCTAATTCTACATTGATATTATTGTTAAAAATGATTTTGATGTACTTGTAGATTTTCATGATGAGAATGACATTAGGTTATGACTGATAAATGAATAAATCATAAAAAGTTGTAGTGTCTAATTTTTGACCATATATCAAAGGGAGATTCTGAATTTGTGATAATAAACTGCTTAATAAAACCACCAACATATCCCTATCGATCATTACTTATAAGATTATTTTTTGGATGAAAATTTTATGTGTATCTTATTTTTTTTACTATTTAAATCATAAAACAATGAGTGATCATATATAAGACAACGATAAATTCTTTAAAAAAATATGTTTGGATTTGTTTCTTATGATTTTTGATAAAATGGTAAATGTATATCCATGGTAGATGAGTGTCCAGAAATAAATTAGGTGAAAAGAGGTAGTAAACCCATGGGATGTCCTGAAAAAACATTGGTAGAAGATATAATGAAATGAATCTATTAAAATAATGTATTACCCATTCTTATGCGGTCATGCTCATGAGATAGATATGTGTATTTTTATTAAATAATAATATACTCGTAATTTAGAGATGATCATTCCCAAATATCATGACACAATCCTGAGTATGATAAGGGGGAAAGATTTGTACATAAAGATATCCAAATTCCTTTTCTAATTAAAAAAATGTAACACCTCGTTATTTTAATTGAGTAGTAGTATATGGTAATCAATGTAGGCAGTAGTGAAACATTGGATAATTGGTGAAGTTGACTGTCATTTTTAGTTCGTATTTGACATTTTAAATGGAATCCATTTTTTGAAATGAGGAATAAGAGACATTGTGAGTAGACTGCTAAGAGAGAGTGAGTTTCATTCCATGTAAGTGGTTATGTCCCAAAACTATAAATGGAATTGTATTTAATGTTCAATAACTCGTTTTGATGATGCAATGACAATGACGATCCTAAATTGGTGAGTTGAATGTTCATAACTAGCTTATCACCCTCACATAAAAATGGTCTTGGAACTGTGTGACTGGTCATTGGATGGTTATTTGAATTTTCTATACTATTGGAAAAATAAAGATCTATACTACTGAATTTTATAGAATGCTATTTTTAAGTGTTTGTGTTTTGAAATAACAACTGAATAGATAGGGTGTGCTTCATTAAGGAAATGTCACATAGATTCAATTATGGAATCCAGTGATCATGTTTACTCTAATATACTATTCAAATTTTATATTATCTCTAAACCCACATTTTTTTTACTTTTCATTTGATTTTGTTTGCAGTTGTTTTAGGTAATAATTTTAACAATCTTGAAAATTATGGGCTATTGTACGGTTGGCGCATGACCAAAAAAATGTTTCCAAAACATAGTTCCATACAAAAGAAAAATGGAATATTTTATTTAGAGTTTTCTTCATGATTTGTTCATTGTTATTTAGGTCAAGAACCCTCTCAAGGAAAATCATGTCACTATTAATAATGGGAGCACTTCATTTGCACTTTTTTTCAGAATTGTTCTTCATTTCCTTGGAAATCATGTGAAAATATATTTATTAGATTATATTTTTTGTTAAAAATTATAAAATAATCATTTCTATTCTCAGACAGACCTCCATTTACCGAAAAATAGTTCTCCCTTCCTTATAACTCACAATAATGATTCTTGTCCCCTTATATCCTTCCTGAATCAATGATTCTTTTGGAGAACGGTAGTCAATATCCTTCTGGTTATTTTTCTCCTCCCTCTATAAATATCTCATGCTCTCACTCTTTCTTTGGAGGGTCTTATCAATCTACATTATTGATGTTTGCTCTAATACCTACTATTATGGATCTAAACTAGGTTTGATTATTTTTTTACAAGATCTCATTATTGTCTTTTTTCCGTAATTAATTTTAGAAATTGTTTGGTGATTTGAGATCTGTTAATCCCAAGGTAGGTGGTTATATTATGATACAAAATTTATATTAACCTTAATTTCATTGTTAAAATATCCTTGGTTATTATTTACGTTCAATTTTTTTGATTTTTATTACATATCCAACAATTGGTTGTTGGAAAAACCCAATTCTTGTGAATTTGGGTTTTCAACCAAAATGGATTTTTGGAATGGAATTGGAAGTTGGTGGGATTTAAATTGATTAATTTTTATTTTGGTTTTGAAGGAAATTAAATATAATAAATATTTTTATTTTTATTTTGTAAATTTATTTGATTTAAATATTTGGAAAACCCCAATTCCATTAAATTTTGGAATTGTGATGAAATTGATGGAATTTTTTGACAACTAAATTTTTTGTTTTAATTTTGAAATAGATTATGAAATTTCATAATTTTGATTCAAATACTTATTTATGAATATTTTATTAAAATTATTTTTATGTAATCCTTAGTGGTTCATCTTGTTGAAAAGAAATATTTTTTTTATTAAAATTTAATTACGATGGTAAATGAGAATATTGGAATATTTGAAAAGGGGGATGGGATTAAACTATATTTTAAGAAGTCATGAAATGGATTTCCTATAATTGTTTGTAATTGAGAACATTTAAAACATATATAGTCAGTATGTTTTTTTCTGTGGCACTTTCTAACATACACCATTCTAAAATATCATATCAGCACATCACACTATATAAGTGATTGTGATGAGAACCCTTTGCCTTATTCCAAAATAAGAGTATGTACATACTTTTTATTTAGCAATGGTGTATCCTTATAACCTAAAACTATAATATATATTTTTTACATGACCATGTTCCTCGCTTGTAGTATTTAAAATGTATACTCAAATATTGAAAACTGTTCTACATTTTTAGAGAATTTATATAAAGTAATTTATATAAAATTTTATGGTTAATATAAAATTTGAAAAATTAAATTTAGTTAAGTCATCTTTTAATTAAATTTTAGATTCCATATCAGGAAAAATAATCCCTCATATTTAATTTATTGAATTATTTTATAAATGTATAAACACCTATTAATTTATTGTGCATGATTTTATTTAATATTATATGTAAATGTCAGTCCTTTTATTTCTTCATTAAAAATTTGAAATTAAATTTTTTTAAATTTTATGGTGGAATATTATTGTGTAATCGTTCATGTAATCCCTAGAGGATTTGTATCACTCATTACTTATTACCTCATGTATTTTTAGTTTATAATATTCTAGTTTTTAGTAAAGGGAAAGGATCACTTGGATGCAGATTCTCTATTGTACCTTAGTCTTGGTGAGTCTTGTAGCGTTTAGGTTATTGGATTTTTTCCCTTTTTTGTAACTTTTCTTATAGTACATTGATATTTCATGCATGTATGAAATTAGGTACATTACTCCCAATGATGTTTCTTTTGTAATGCATTTGTCTTTTTTCGTTTAATTTAGAAATTTCTAGTGGGAAAATTGTTCCAATATCTAATATGTTTGGTTCTAAGTGATATTCAGCTAACCCTACAGATGGGGAACATTTTTTGGGCTATGTCAAGACTATATAGGTTAATGGGATACTATGGTTCCCTTACTAGTTCATTAGAAAAATTTAATATAGAAGGTTGATAATATTTTTTTTCGTAAAATTAATATGCATTTTCATAATTAGGTAGGGACTTAAGAAGTCATTGTGATTGGGACCATGGAATTCTCCCACCATAATGAACCATATAATATCAAAAGGTGGTTAGGTAAAGACTCCTTGTGGATTTGTATTCTTATTTTTCATATATTTATCTGGATATATTGAAATGGAAATCAAGTGGTCCTATATGTTAGGATTTATTTTCCATTGTTTCTCTATTTGAGTGTTTCTCTGATGTCTTCATTTTTTGTTGATGTTATGTAGCTTCATTTTTCTGAGAAGATGTGATGATTAGATCTAGAATGAATCTTCTACCGAGCCTTAGTGGTAAAATCATTTTGTTGATAAAAATTTGAATGAGGTGATTGTGCGCACTATTAATTCTCTAGGACATATACCACCTTCAGTTCCCTTTTAGAAAACTACTATGGAAGCTCATTGGGATATTCTCAAATCTAGTTCTCACGATTTCCTTTACTAATAAATATCACAATTTATGTTCTCAAATTATTCTCAAGAGTTGGATTGTTTGATTATTATGGATTGTTTGTTTGAGTTCATGAACACACATGATGAAATCAATGTAAAGTGGTCCACCTTCATGACGGAATGACCAATACGAATATGGTGGGACACTATAGTTCCGTAGAATAAGCCCAAGGTATCAGTGTGGATGGATGTATATGTTATTATCACTAACTAGTTCTATACATACTCAACATTTTTTCCATTTATATAGAGTTTTTACAACTCAAGAAGGTGAATAAGACTGTGATAGAATATGAAATCTATTTTTCTATGCACATGCACCTCGAACTTGATATAATATCAAATGAGATGTTGAAGGCTCAAAGGTTCAATTCAAGGAATCATTAGGATATTTGTTATTAGATTTTACAAATAATGATTCTCTCTTATGAGGATGTACAAGATAGATGACATAGGGTGGAAATGGACCTGGAAGAAATGTCGAGATTAAGGGGTTTTTTATTTTCTCCCAGTGGTTGTGTGATTTACTAAAATGGAATGAGGAAGCACAATGATTCTATAGGATTTTCCTTGTAGATAGGTTTTTCTAGAACACATGAGGTTCCTACCAAAGTTATGTTTGATTACATATAATGTGGAATGGTAGACCATTGAAAGAAGGTTTTCACTAAGGAACCCAAGAATTGTGGATCCTATGGATATTTAGGACACTATCAGTTATTATTCCATATTTTTTCCACCTCGCTTAATGGAATGATATCATCATAACATCGTAAAACTATGATAAAATCAAATGATTCAAGTGCAAAGGAGATACATCCACAAGAATCTGGAATAAAGCTTCTTTAAATAGTAGAATATTCTCCATGGAAAGTGTACACTAGTCCAACAAATATGAGAGGTACCATTACTATATCTCCATCATTATTGACATCTTTATTTGATAATTATTCATCATGTATTTTAATTGCTATCTATTTTGTATTCTTCTTAATTTTACTATGATTTTTTTTATCTTGTAAAATGGAAATAACTACACCCATTTGTTACAAGATAGATTGGTGTCTCCATAGTCCACCGTGTGGTTTATATATATCTCATATGTTGATTTAGTTTTTAATTTTACGGTTATTAGTATAAAATCTATGGAGTTCATTTTCAAATTGGATTAGATCATTTCCAATAAAGTATGAATTGATCATTATATTTGGAGGGTATATTTTTCCACACCTTAAGGCCTGTCTCGTGTCTTTTAGGGAGTGTGTATCCCAAGGATGAGTAGGTACGGACCTTCATATCTGATGTTGAGTAAATTAGTAATAGTGATTTTCACTGCCTTGGGGTGCGAGTCATTTAGCTGTGATCTACACCCAATCATCGTCGAGATTCTTGATGTGTTTACATTGGATATTTCTATTTTACCATATGTTTGTGAGTTTGATCTTCCATTTATAAAATTCATGATACCCAATGAATTTTTATCCCCTCCTACTTCATGAAACCAGCTAAAATTAAAGTATTGCATTCAAAGTTATTAGATCATCATATGAATGGATTCATATTCTTTACTGTGTCTCATTTGAAGGTGTTGGTTCCCATTTAAATGAAGGATTATGGTTTTCTACCCTCATGTGTTGATTATTGGAATAAAAAATGAGATATCATAATGAACAAATATCTATTTCTACAGATTGATGATTTTTGTTGATCTATTGAAAGTGGAATGTAGTTCTCAATAATTGATCTTCGTTCTGGATACCATTATTTTTGGAGAAATGAATCTAAAATTTAGGAAATTTTCATTTTTATTAGTTATAGACATTATGAGATCTTTTTTATGACATTTATTCTAACCAATTCTCATGCATATTTCATCGCAATAACGAACAAGATTTTCCATGAGTATCTTGATACTTTCATTTTGGTCCTTGTCGACAACATCCTTCTATACTCTATGTACTAGTAATATCATGACCATAATTTTAGAATAGTTCTGGGGTTGATGAAAAATCACCAACTTTATTCCAAGATTGATAAATGTGAATTCTAGATTCTTGAGGTAAGATTTATTAGACACGTGGTGTTGAAATAGGGAAAAAGAGTTGATCCTCATAAGTAGAAGGTTGTTATGACTTGAGAACCACCATGAAATGTCTTTGAGATTCTATTATTCAAGGTATTAGATCAATATCATCTCTAATTTCAGAATGAATTCTCAATATATGATTCTTTGAAGATGGAACTGATAAAAAAATGGGTAATGGTTTCTTGGGATGAGAAGGGTTATGATATTTTTTTTGATCTAAAACATATTTTGAAAACTATTTTGAGGTTGAATCTTTCGTTGGATGGTAAGGGCTATGTGAAATTTTTTATGCATCTAGTTTTGGTTTTGGTTTCATTTAATACAAGTTGATCTTTATGTTTCTTATGTTTTTTATGAAATTCAGTCACATGAGAATAGTTAACCAACCCAAGAACATGAACATAATATTGTAATGCATTTGATTAGGAGTTGGTAGCATTAACATTATGAATAATGGTTTACCATTTATTCAAACCACATGATGTTGAGTTATATTTAATATCAAAAAAATATAAATCCCTTCCCAATTAATTGTTTGGAATACCTACTGTTTTCAATTTTGACATCACATATACCCCAAAAAAAGATAAATTCTTTGCTGATGATTTTAGTACGAAATTTTTTACTGAAGAAGTGAAGGAATCATTGGATGTGTGGAACATGATATCTTAATTTCAATAATTGCACATCAGAATCCCAAAATTTTGGGCCAATTTTTCCTTTTCAAACATTCAATTAACATCCACTCTTCTCTAGATGATTCTATTAGAGTATATTTTTAATGATGAGTTTCATAGATTTATAGACCCTCTTTGTGTTGGGGAGGCAGTAACTTCATGGTCATTCTCCAAAGAGGTTATTTTTTTCTATCAAAATCAATTTGGGGTACTGACTTCAATAATAAAAGCTATTATGTGGGATTTCAATAGTTCATATTGGGTAGTGTACCTAGAAACCAGAAAAATATTCAATGACATATAGTGTAAATTGTTTTGGAGAGGTATGAGATGATGAATCATTGAGTTTGTTTCTCATTGTTATACATGCTAGCAGGTTAGGGCCAAGAACCAGATACATTCAGTGTTTCTTCATCCACATCCAATCATTACATGGATGTGGTATGATATCTTTATGGACATTGTGTTTGGGTTTACATGGACTAAGAATAAGAAGAATGTGATATAGGTTGTGATAAATGGGAGTATGAAATTGGATAAATACTTACACATTCATGATATAACCGTATTTATGTAGTTAATAAATCTCAAGGTGATATGGATTGTTATTTTTCAGGGAGTATAATTTTCTAAATTCTTTTATTGGGATCCATAGTTAATTTTACAATTTTTTGAGGCCTTCATGAGGAATTGGGATCTCACAACCATTTTATTACATCATGCCATTCACAGTGGGATGGCCAGACAGAATGAGCCATATATATTCTTGATTACAAGCTCCATGATTGTCTTTTCACATTGGTAAATCTTGTGATGATCATTTTTGACTATTTGAGATCTCATATAAAAATAGATATGGGTTGATGAATGGGTTATCTCCTTTTGGTCGGATATTTGAGACAGTTCCTTGATTGGACCAAGCATGGTCCCAGACACAATAACAATGTCTTAGTAGATTCATAAAAAAATTTGATGACATAAAGTCCATATATGTATTAGGTTGATCATTTCCATAGAACCTTGGTGTTAACATTTGGTGACCATGTGTTCTTAAAGGTCTCTCCTTGGTTGGGTTATCGATGTCTTGGGAAGAAAGGGAATATTGATCCTTGTTTTTTTGGAAGTTTTGATGTTGTTGAGATGGTGAGGATTATTTCATATCATTTAGAACTACCCATGATGTTGATTTTGATATATAATTGTTTTAAATGAATTATACATTCAAATATATTTATTGGACTGATCATATGTTATGTTTTGGCGTGATTTTTATGTCAAAACTAATTTATCTGTGAATGAGCATCCAATAAAAAATTTTAATTTTAAGACCAAGGTACTTCATGGAAGATGGATACCATTGGCTGGTGTGAAATTTTATCATGGATCTAAACATCATAAAATTTGGGAGAGGGAGGCATTGAAGAAGTGTAGTGGAGTCATTTTTTTGGTATAGAGGTATTTTCATTGGATTTCTAGGGATAGAAAGTTCAAATGGTGGGATGTTTGAAATATCATGGTTCTATTTTCAAGTATTTCTAAAAACATCATTTTAATTGAGCATTTTTAGGTTTTATTTGGGGGTTTATTCATGATGAAAATTTATTAATCATGAAATTAATTGGATTGTGCATGGTTGGAACATGGTCTATACAATGTTTTCAAAACCGTGAACCCTACAATAGGAAAATTAATGGTTGGGGATATAGAGCTATGAACGACCATTACATGGTTAGTCAAGTCTTGTGACCACTCATAAAAAAATAGGCAACCCATTTTTAACAGGTTTATTTCATGCGAACTATTTATCCAAACTATGTCCCATTTCCTAAGAAACCATGCAAATAGGTTTTCATTAGATCTTAATCATTTTTAAAAAATGAAGGACCTCCTTCAACCAAAACATGATTATCCAATCCATAAACCACTTAATGAGGATTATTATCCCCTTAGATCACTCCTAAAAGTGATTCCATGTTTGGTGGATATTGGTCGATCTCCTTATGATTTGTTTTCTACTACCGTTCTCAATCTCATGTGGTTTCCCTTTTTATTCATAGAGTTTTATAAAAGTATATTGTTTTCTAGAGGATATAATACCTTTTGTTATGGATATAATCCTAGGATTTATTCTTGTTTCTCCAAGATGTGGTTGTTTTCATTCTTCATTCACAAATCATGGTTGGGTTTGATGATATAGAATCTATTGATCTTGAGGTAGGTGGATTCATTGAGATTCCAAATTAATATTAACCCTGCTTTCATTGTTCAAATTTCAATTGATTTCATTTAAGTGCTATTTTTGTATTGGATTATTTAAAATTCAACTGGTTATTAGAAATACCAAATTCTTTTGAACTAGTGGTTTTTAAAAAAAATGGATTTATGGAATTGAATTGGAAATTGGTGAGATCGAAACTATTATATTTTATTTTTTTATGTAAATTGAATAAACTAAATTTATGGATTCAATTTTTGAAATTAATTTGATAAAAAATTGGTGGAAGACACCAATTATAGTGAATTTGGGGTTTGGGATGAAATTGATGTACTTGTTTGAGAATTATATTATTGTATTTAAATGTAAATTTTTTTGTGAAATTGCATGAATGAGATTCAAATACTTATTTATGGAAAATCCATTTAAAATGTTATTATGGAAACCTCAGGGTATCATCATGGTGAAAATCCTATTTATTTATTAAAACTTGTAATGGTTTTTAATCATGAAATTGTAAAATTTGAAATGGGAGATGGGATTTATTTATATTTTAAGAAGTATTGAAATAAATTTTCTATCACAATTTGTACATGAAGACATGGAAGTCTTAGGTAGTTAGTCTGTTATTTTCGGTGGCACCTTACAACTTAAAACATTATAAAAGAGTATATCCCTACACCACATTCCTTAGGCGATGGTAATGTGTTCCCCTTTCCATTGTCCCAATAGGTAATATTTACATACTTTCTGGTTCACATTTTTGGATCCCTATAATCTGGAATTATCATACCTATTTAGATGATGACTGTGCTTCCCACTTGTTTTATTTCAAATTTATATTCCAATTTTGTAAACTATTTTAGATTCCCTGAAAATTTATATAATTTATTTTATATAAAAGTGTTTATTTTTAAGTCATTTTTTGAAAAAAAAATTCCCAAGGCATCATTTTATTTGAAGATACATTCAATATTTTGAAATTTTTTTACATTATATGTAATTAAAATCATTATTTTCTAAAATTATTTCTATATATTAAATAGTAAAGAATGATTTTTTAAAAAATTCTCTCTAAATATCATTCATAATTTTTACATTTATAATAATACTAAAAAAACAATATTGGTTAATTTGATATTGAAATATCATATTGGAATATTTGGTGGAATCCTACTGGGCTTTGGAAAATACTATACATGTGCATTATGGTCTATGTAGATTATCCCTTTCTAAGTACAAGTAAAGTTAAATGATCTTTTAGAGGGTGATGTAGTCATTGAACCATAAACATTGCGAGTTGTGTAGGATTTGGGTCCTAGGCTTGTTTCACTATTTTTTGTAATTTTTTCACAGTACATTGGGATTTCATACCAGTTTTACATTTGGTACATTACCAAAAATAGTGTTCATTTTGTTATGAATAATTTGTTATTTTTTTTTATTTCTACATTTTTTTGTTGAAAAATCATTCCCACTTCCATTTTGTATGATTCTATATTCTAGTTTCTGACCTTTGTAGATTGTTAATTATATTCATGGTATGTCAGGATAGTCTCAGTTATCAGTATACTAGGGTACCCGATATGGTTCATAGAATTTAATGACATTCCTAGTGTTCCATTATATAAATGCATAAAGATCATGGTTTTGATGGCGCATAGACTACATGAGATCATTTTTGAGAATTATCATGTGGAGGCTGTTTATCATGAACATTTATTTTTTGTTAGAAGTGGTCGATAAAGAGACAAATCAATAATCCCGTTGGGATGATAGTGGTGATTTTCACAAGTTTACAATAATTTTTTATGTAAAATCTTGTTTGAACTGGCTGAAAAAATATTTTTAGAGTAATACCATTAGATATAATTGAGGTTTATTGTGTTTTTACTCAGGTGTGGCTAGGGGTTTCTATTTGAAAAACATTTCTAGTTCTTCGTTTGAATGATGGGGGGTGATCTGTTATGCAATACTAATGGTGTAAGTCTTATTAATTTGAATTATCCATCTAATGTATGATCCTATAGTGAGGATTAACATAGACTAATAATTTAGTGGGATAAAGTAATAAACCTGTCTCATGTTAAAAAAGATTAATTAAGTGTTTACTGGATGTTATAGAAATTTAACTAATTGTGTACTATGTTTTGTTGTGTTAGGAAACATGTGTTTGATGTGGTTTTACATGGGTGAAGGGAATTATAGAATGTAGTTTAATAATTTTAAAAACAATCATGACCTATGTAGATAATGTTGTTCATTTTAATTCCTAAAAATAATTAATGGACACAATATGTTTTATGGTGGAGAGAATGTAAGATCCCACGTTCTTCATAGATTTATTTTTCTAATAAAATTAAAACATTCAATAATTGGACGCGTCAATATTTTTATTGGAGTTTTATAATTTGATTCATTCAGTTTTTTTTCATTTAAATGTATTTTTATAAATAGAATAATGTTTGGAATGTATATAATTGGTTTTGGGAGTGTCTCATTTGTTAAGGACCCAATATCAGCATTTTATAAATTTAATGTATATGGTTCATAGTAGGGGAATTATTATTTCTAACTATGCGATCAAACCATATGTTCCATTTTTCACAGGCACATGGGATTTAGAAACTACAATGTAGGATATATCAGGCTATGTGTTTTTGTCAGTTATTTCAGATATTTCACATGTGTGATGAATGTTCCGTTAAACCATGTACCATTCCATGTGTGGGGTGGGTTGTGTGGGTTGTTCCAACAAAATTGTTGGTGAACAGTTTGGCCAACCTCTGAAGAAACCATGTATACCATTATAAACTCTGAAATCAAGCTTCAAATAATGAAATAAATGAATGGTATGATATTATTTTATTCCATCATCACACCTTGTGTGTCACTATCCATATCTCTTCATTTAAGGGAGTTCCCCCTTATTTTATAAAAATGAAAATCTATCAGGTCCATTGTAATCATTTAAGAATGAATTTAAATCTTCTAGCACACACAGTGTTGTTTTTTTCCTCTCACATTGGATCAAGTGGTTAGTGATTTTTTCTCAAGTTCACAGTAGCATATTAGAATCAGATACCTGTGTTAGCATTTTCACCCTTCCTATATAGAGGGTGACCCTAGAGGCCATTCATTCTTTGAAGATGGTTTTAATGGGGTTTAATTTTAATATGAGTTTTTCATTTTGGTTTTATAAAAAAAATAATTAAATAATATTGAAGATTTTTTTTCATTATGGGATTTACTAAAAATCCTATATGGGGAACTTTTGATACCTATTAGAGATGGAATCTTGAATTTACATAGATCAATTGGAATTTGGTGAGTTATCATATTTCATTACTATTGGATTTTATATTCTCATTTATTTGATTAATAATATAATTTATGTTTACGAAATGTAAAAGAGGTTCCCAATGTAATGTAGGGGCATTGAAGCTGATGAAAATTGACTCATAGATTAGTAATCACATAATGATCTGTCATGAGATGTTTTTAAATTAATAATAGCTTCTTAATGGTAGGTGGTATATCGTACATTCCCTATAGTATTTATTCTTATTATGGAATTTTTTATATTCATGGGATTTTCTCTAAGGTAAATACCCCTATTCTATCATTGTAAGAAAATATTATATTAAAATTATTCTTGTATTTAAAAAATAAATTATAGGGTTCACTAACAAACCATATTTATTAAATTAATTATTTGACATGAGAATATTACCGAGGCAGAGGATCCCATATGTGATTCCAATACATATAATCTAAACTATGGTATGTCATGTAGGATCCCACCGTTTTCATATTCCTTTTTAGAAAACCCTGAGAGATGAAATTTCTTGTGTACTAATATAGAGTAGCCTAATAATTATTCCTCTATTTATATGTAATCCATGAGAATCACTTATATGATTCATATAATAAGTTTTAACATAGGGTTACCGTGGGGTATCCCAATGTACGAATGAACCTAGGATAAAATGAAGCGGCTTTATCATATAGATGGTAGAATGGGGTACCATATAACACATACCAGTCATGTAAGACCATGAGGTTGTGGTGTTAGTTGATGGTTTACGTATATATACACCTTGGATCATTTATTTATGCATTAAGATAGTTAATCATGATGTATAAATAATTTATATAGATTCTTCCTGGAACATGGATGGATAAAATTATGTGATGTGATAATATGGTGGGGATTTCTATATATACTTATTAGATCCAACTCATTTTTATTCCTATTGATTCTTATAAATTCTAGGATACAATTTTATAATGGGATAACTCTCTGCATAGATATTTTTAGATGTAGACATTGTGTCGATCATATAATCCATCTACCTTGTGTCACTCGTAGGATTCCTATCGTATAAGATCTAGCGATTACCATAGGTTACAGGGTGGGATCAATTCACAAGACTTATCGATGTAATTAAAATCATTGCAGATTAGCTCTGACCATCACTAGTAATGCCTAGGATACTCTCTAGAGTCATGTGGACACACTATTATTTAATTTCAAATATTCCTAACGTAATGAAGTTATTGAACCATTTTTTTAAATATTTTTTAGTGTTATATATGATTTTAGTTTTTCACCTGATATCTCTTCAAGAACATCACCTATAGGGATCATCTGAGTTGAAATGTAATGATTTTTCATAGAATTTTACGTAGGAATATGATATTGGACTAGATTTCACATATCATGATTCTTTTGGATTTCTTATTACTTCCTCATTCATAGAACATGTGGATATTACATCTATCCTTCATCATTGGTGACCATAGTGCTATGAAATTTTTTTATCAGGCCTTGTTCAACATTTTTTATTTATTTATACTCATCTTTTAGTCCTTAATTTTATTATTATTATCAAAATTAGTAACACTTGGGTAATAAAAATACAACTTAATGGTTATATAAATGACCATATTGGTGGTTCAATATTTGTTTTTTTTTCTCCCAACCTACTCGGTCTTCAATTAAACTCGAGTACCTGTTCAAAAAATATTTTTTTTGTAGGAACATGTGGAGTGGACACTTGAAACAAATCAACCTTGATGGATTTTATTTCTACGTGGGGATCAGTTATGTTGTATGTGATTTTGTATTTTAAAGATAAATTAATTTCTATTTCTATTTCTTTTATTTTATCATGTATATGTGATGGACCTAGTGGGTGATCGGTGTTGTACCTAGGACAAGGTCATTCACATAGTTACTACATTACTTTTTATTACATCAATGTTATATTTTATTCCTCAAATTTAAATTTATTTTCTTTTATTTATTATGTTATGTCATTATTTTTTTATTTCCTACTCTAATTTTAGAGAATTATATATCAATACACCTACCTTAGGACCTCACACCATGTCAAAAGCCTCTAGTGCATAGATATGGTAAATTCAGTTCTTTTCCACAACTAGATTAGGGGACCATTTCTAGATATCCTAGGCCAATAAATTACATACTAAATGTTAAACATAGTTATAGGGAGCTACAAATCATAATCATTAGATATGGGGCATAACATGTTGAGGATAGAAATATTATTTACATAATCTATTGGGATTGTGAGAAGTTCTTATCTGGGCATGTGAACATTATTAATGTTTGGTAGGTTATGATGCAGGATATGGATAAATATTTTCAATAAATTTTTCATGTTATTTGAAATAAAAATATACTTTATGGCACTATAAGAATAGTTTCTCCATGCTATTATTATTATTTTTATTCTTGTATATGAATTAAACTATTGCTGCCACCATAGTCATCGATTTTTTTTATTCGTGTGGAGGGAATTTTAGTGACTTCCACATTGATTACTCTTGTGAGATGTCGAAATATTTTATATAATTTGAATATAGTGATGTATCTAATTGTGGTATATTTTCCACTCTTTTATATATACCCAAATGACATCATCCATAGCATGGATTGGTTAAAATTGATTAAGTCTATTATAGAGTACATCATAATGTGGGCCATGTTAAAAGAATATGTTGGAAAGGATTTTATTTGGAATGTGATACACTTAGATGGGTGGGAGGTATATTGTTTCATTATTTTACAATATGTTCATTATGATGTTGTGTTTAGTAGGGGCCATTCAATTGTGTTTCCGAGGGTTATTAAATAGTTCCATGATGAATTTCATAAAGAGTTTCCGGTTGTACCCCCATGATTTGAGATCATGTTTATGATAAAAATGAAGCAAGTTGTTTATTTAAAATCAACTTCCAAATATAATATGAGCCCTTCAGTTTTTTGTAATTGAATATATTTATTTATGTTTTTATACAAATAGGATTCACTCAACTAACAATATTATTAAGTTATACTCTATTTCATGTGAAGAAGGATGATGGTGGTTAGTGTTTGTGTATTAAATTTCATCAATTATTCTGGTTGACTATGATGAACAAATCCCATCATAGATCGATAAAATATTTAATTTATTATTTTAATTGATCTAGAAAGTTCTCAATGATCGATTTTAATTAATTATATAATATGATTTGTGTGAATTATAACTATATTCAAAATAATATTCTGCTTAATTCATGGGGAATCTTGGATAGGGGATGTATATATTATTTTCTCAAGGAGGGTATTTATATAGATAATTAATAGATATAAATATATATATTTGGACTAAATTATTTGGGAATTATTCTTGTTTTAAATCTCTTGGATTAATATTTGTATGTTATTTATTGAAAAATTGATCTAAAATTTAATAGAAGGTTCTTATAAAAAATTGAATGAATTAAAAATGATTCATATCATCAATATAATTCAGGACGTGTGTTCCAGGAAGATAGTACACTATTATGGTGGTTGTTGTAATGTGAATCTACCACAATCTTTGAATTCTCTGTATGAAGAAAACTCATGATGTGAATGTATTTCAATTTTCCTCAAAAGAAAATCCATGATGATTATATGAAATCTATAACATCGATTAATAATGGATGATAACAAATCATGTGAGAATTGATATTTTCATTCATGATGTAAAATATAAACTTTTGGAATGAAATTTTTGAGAACGAAAAAGAAAATTTCTACTCTTGATATGAAAGGAAACCATGATATGATTTGATTTACAATTTTTAAATTATAGGTAACTATGACATGTAATTATGTATAGCTTTTCTATCTTTTTATAGTGATATTATATATTTTTTTTAGTTCACCTTGTTTATATACATATATATCAATCCATGTATATTGGAAAATTTTAAATCATTGTTACAAACCATTGGTCAAGTTAAAATCTAGATTTTGTGTGTATTCTTCTTAATCATTCATGTATATATGTAGATAAAAAAAATTCATTAATTTTTTTTCCTAAATGACCATGTTAGTAATGTTTCATCTATTTGACAAGTTAAATTATTCATCATTATTTTTAGATAATCTTATGTGGAACGGGGATATTATTAAGCAGTTGAAACACATAAATTAATTATTAAATTAATTCATGGGTAATTTGATAACTAGGAGTTACGCAAGGAAATCATGTCTATATCATTAATTATTCTGATCTTTATTAGAGATATTCAATGTGGATGACCCTGTCCTAATTGGATGTAATCATGTTAGATCTAATAAATT
Organism: Viscum album; assembly: GCA_963277665.1. Lineage (NCBI taxonomy): Eukaryota > Viridiplantae > Streptophyta > Magnoliopsida > Santalales > Viscaceae > Viscum > Viscum album. The sequence goes on from OY728131.1 coordinate 1,830,617,947, forward strand.
GTTTTGTTTTCCACAATTTTTGTTACACAAACAATCATAGATTGATGACTACCTCTACACTGAATGGTGTATTTCAACCTGGGTAGTACCAATATTCATTACTAATGATTATATTAAGTTTAAAAACTTAAATTTGTAACAAAATAGACTAGATAATGTAAAATCATGTTATAAAATCTACATTGTCTCCCCAATATTGGTGTGAATAACACAATCTAGGTTATAATACCTATGTCACAATTATATTTATCACCTCCATATGGGTTCAACTCAATGAAACAACCATCCTTTATAGATTGACAATATTGTTATATGGGTTATAAAAACAATTTATAATATAATTTCTTTTTGTGGAATTAATTGTGTCATACAAGAACATCCAATTTTTACTATTTTGAATAACCATGGGAAATTTTGACCTCTGAAACTGATCAAGTATTTCCTCACATATTTTTTCTTTTCCATAACATTTTGAACATGTTAGAATTTGAAATATTTAATCATCCATGATAAAAATCTAGATTTTGACCCAAGACCCCCATGGTATTCAAATATACTACAACATAAAGAATCACTTCCTCTCAATCCCAAAATCGATGGATACCTATTCACATGTAATTTCTTGACCATGGACAAGGTGAAAAATTATTTCTACTCCCAATACATAAAATTCAAATTCCATTCCACATGAATGCTGGGGAGTGAAACCGCTACATCTAGAGTCTACTAATACATAGTATTTCTTCCCATCCATTAATGGTATTAATCCCAATGTAGTCATCCATACCTTTGAGGAACACAGAATTGAAAGGAATAGAGTGAAATAATATGATTCAAAATATGGTATAATTCTATGTAATTCATAGTGAATATGCCCATGAGAATCTATAAAAATTTATAGATGTTTGTGAAATATTTATTATCCAAGGTGTGTGGTTAGAATCCATTAGGGTTAGACTTTTCTCAATGTCATTATGAAAAATTGATAATGATTGATGAAATGTTTCCCTCTGAAGTCAATTACTACTTTTATAGACCATGTTTAAAATCTCCAAATAAATATTTGTGACCATATTCATTAGGATGGTGTATATTTTTATTCAAAATTTCAAAAAACGTGATAGGGAATTAGACATATAGCTATCAGATAGATATATGGAATAAAAACAAAAGTTCCTACCCCATGGGATCTCAGGAACCCAATTCCTAATCAAGGATATGGATTAATTAGTATCTGACCCACCTACATCCCAATCATTGGTCTTTCACTCGATGCCATGTATAACATAGTAGGATCCATTCATTATGATAATATGATTCCTCATATACTCTCTTTGGATGATTAATAGATAAATTGGTGCTATGGTTACAACCCATATGTCCGTGTCTTTGGTTATACCCATTTTAACATGGACAATCTCCCTAGATTCAGTAGACATCTTATTTGGAAATACCATGTAATGTGCTCCTTGGATTACACTCTTACCCTTTCCATGCTACAATTATTACTGAGTTGGTGATCCATGATGTCTATGATTCCTTAGTTATTACCTTAGGACATCACTATTAAATATCATTACAATTTTTCTTATTAATATTTGAAACCATTAATATTTCTAACATGTGAATTATTTATAAACTATTTATAATCAAATAATGAATTGTTTACATGTTCACACAACCACTGAGGGATGAAGAATGAACATGGGTATTTAGTTACATTGTAAAGAATTAATCTATATATTCATGTTGGAACACTGTTACATTTTCATTACATTGGCTGAATTATATATAAACCATTATTAGTGGCCCACTAAGATTTATCTCACACCCTCCTGAGGTGTGATTTGGTACTTAGAGTAGATTACCTAAAAGCGGTTGTTGATAAAAGAAAACATATGGCTTAAAAAACATGATTTCATGATGTATAGTGTGGAGATTAATAGCTGATATTTGAGTCATAGATTGGGATTGATAGGATGGTTTATATTTTCTTTAAACTTTTGTGGAACATGTTATGCTGGTTTTCATGTATCCATGTTTTCCAGTTTCCTAAGGACATGACATATCATCGGTTATTAAATTTAATTCTAGATTATTAGTTATTTTTAATGTTGTCTCAATATTATATTGTGTTGTCCCGTTAAAAATATTGATTCTAATATTTATCAATGTTAACATTATTCTCTGCCCTACACTTTGGTAATGATGGAATAGTCTCCCCACTGACATGACAACGACCCCCACTACTAGTCAGAAGCATTTTTCATTCGAGGGGATGCACATGAGTCCCAGTGTCCCACCTAGCTCAGGGCTCCTGTTAAGTAGAATTCAGGTTTTGGATATAACAAAGTTGTATCAGAGGTAGGTTTTTCGTATTATTCATTACTATTTAGAGATAATAGATTAGAGATTAGTAACACTGGGGAATTAGTCATAAGCCTTTCTTGGACATCGTGAACCCCTGTTTTTGGTAAAACCCATGTTTTTCTAAAACTATAATTATTTTTATTTTTACCTATTAATGTTGAAATTACTTAATAATTGGGTGATGTAAATTTTGTGTTTTATTGTGTATTTTTTCTTTATTTGAGGATTTAATCTCATCGTTGGCCTGATGATATGAGGGAAAGAAGAATTGTTATATTCATCATTATATGCACCTATAATTCTCATGGAATTTATGTTTCCATGCCATATAGGTGCACATCACTAAATTTTATTGCTTTATATGCCTATCATTTTTGAGTGATGATGTGATAGTTTTCTGATACATGTATTACATTTGGTTGCAATTTAGTGATTTTATGTATCAATTCATGAGGTGTATGGGACCTCATGGGTTCAATTGAGTAATTTACCATATCTATCCATTATGATATAAGTAAATGGGTGTTGTATCTCATGATAAGTGAATGGTAACTGATTCACCAGAAATATATATCCTTTATAATGTGGATTGTTTCATCTAAAATGAATTGGTTGCACATACTTATCCATCATTATCATGTATATGAAATGTTAATGACTGATCATTGTCATTAAATGTAAAATGAAATGACACAGATACATCATCACTTATTGATACATGGCCATCTATGTGGGTTTTTGGATTAAAATACCTTATGTAGTTCATTTTCATATGTTTTGGTTCTGCTATCGATGTTATCTTTTGGACTATTTTTGTTCAATGGTGTGTGATTGGATATTTTGGACACATTTTTCCCTGACATCATCATATTGTATACTAGGAGGGTGGATATGACAATGAATCAGACATGGTGGCCCTGAACTACCAGTCTTACCTACATGAGTTCCACACGAGGAACCATTTTTTGTACCTAGTCTCAGAACTAATTCCCAGGTTCATGTCAGTTCCCTATGTGAGATGTAGTACATGCATGGTGATCGAAAACGTGCACCTATGATGGATGATTTGACTCGTGAGTTCCAATAATAGCATCCTCCTAAATTCTTAGGGGATGATGGTTTGTTGGATTTTTAATCTTAACTACTAGCCACCATATCTATCATTGATCATCTAGACAAGCATATATATATATATGAAGTTCAAATATTCTATATAAAATCTTTGTGATTATTTAAAGCGCTGGTGGGATGTTATTTCCCAGGAAAGTCGTCATCATGGAATTTTGTGGGTATATTTCAAGAATACCATCTATGATATGTTCTTTCCTCAGATGATGAGAGCTGAAAGAACAAGATATTTCATGCATCTTGAGTAGGTTATTATGTCTGATATGGAATATTCAGTGCATTACAGATAGTTTTAGTGATTCTCACCACTTCTAACTAGTGATCAGCTGCCGCATGCTACATGTTTCGAGTATGTGATCCAATATTACATCAAAATGCATGGGATTGTCTTTTTCCTATATAAATTTTTTTAAATCATCAATTAGTATCATATAAGTAAAAGAAACATGGGGGGCGACAATTGGACCATATATCGAGGAAATTGTCATGTTAATCTAGTAGATTATATGGTTGTAGGAAATGTTCTCCCAAGGTTTCACAGTATGGAAGTTACATTAACTGTGCCTATTTTGATCACTCTAAAGTGTGTCCTCAATTTGGATGATGGGGGAATCTGAAGTCTGATTTTGATACATACCCACTAAAGTTACTGGATTATAGAAATAGTGGGAATCTTTGGGATTTCTATAGGACATTTCTAACAGTTTTGAGTGGAAAATGATTCGCACTACCTCCACCTTCAATTGGAAGTTCTTTTACGTCTTGTTGGGAGGCGAGTTGGAATAACATAGGTAGCTCAAGGTGAGGTGGTGATCAAGGATGGGTTAGGTAGACCCTTATCCACCAATAGCACCATCAGAGTATTAATGATCGTGGTAGTCCACTTGTTACACATGGAAATGGATCAAGACACTTGTTTTAACTATATCCAATATCTAAGGATCAAGAAGCATGACCATATATTATACATGGTACTATTCTATGGGAATCTACAATAGTATTTTCTTTATTTGTTACAGGTGAATAGAACAGATTAATCTTTTTTATTAATTGTTGAGTTTCTCATACTAGAGATAAATAATTACCGTGGTGTAATGACCCAAGATACATAGTCAGGGGTACAAACAAAAAACATAAGACAGTGTTGTTATTGTTCTCATGAGGTAGGAAGTTACGCATTATTAAAGAACCTTTTTTCTAAGATGAAGAGCTTCAATGTCATTCTCGGGATTGACATGTTTGTGCACTATCACACTTTTGTAGATGTCTCTTGTAACATGGAATATTTTACATCACTAGGGGTAGCATTTATCTACATAGGGTTAGTGCGATTACTTGGATAGTAGAGTTGAACCAGAGAATCATGAGATTGGGGAAGTAACCTCATAGATCTCTAATATCTTCATGGAGGATTGTGGTTTATGTAATGATGATTTCCCACCAGTAGTAAATTATTTCAACGATTTCATCCCAAGGGAATTTCTAGATTACCTCATTAGAGTGAGGTGGAATTCACAATTGAGCTTGTTCTAGGAGAAGCACACTTGTCCATTCCTCCGTAAAAAATGTTTCTTATAGGTATTCAAGAGATCTAGTGGAAATTATAGGATTTTGTGGACAATGGTTTCATATTTCTCAATTCAACCTCTTGGGGTTCAACCATGATTTTTTTCAAGAAGTTTTATGGACCATAAAATTTATGCATGGATTAAATATGGTTTAACTAGATTACAGTCAAGAAACAAAATCATGTTCCTTGAGTAGATGATCTCTTCCACTATCTCCAAGGGTAAAAGGTCTTATCTATGATCAAACTGACATATGTATTTCATCAGTTATGAGACATTCCATCAAAAAAATCTCAAACAACATTTGTTAGTAGGTATTCCCTATATGAGTACCTTATGATGATATTCAGTATTATGAACACACTCTCTGTTTTATTGGATCTGGTGAATCAGGTGTTCCACCAATATATTGAATCATTTGTCATAGTCTTTGTCGATGAACTCTTTGTGTATTATCACACTTTTCGAGACCATGAAAAAATCTTGAGTTCATTTTGAGTTCACTTACATATCATCATATTTTCTCCCAACTTGCTAAGTGAAGCATCTAGATCGACAAAGTCCCCTTCATGGGTCATATTATCTTATAATCTCTTTTATTCATTGATTGGGAAATGGTTTTTATAATAGTTTATTTAGAGTATCCCAAAAAAAAATTGGATATATTGAGTTTCATGAGATGGAATGATATTACAATGGATTTATAATAAAACTTTTCCTTCCTTGATTCACATATTACAGGTCTTACAAAGAATGGTGAAATGCTCATAGGGTCTGAATCATGTGAGATATACATTCAGTGGATGAAATGGAGGCTTGTAATGACTTCTATTTTGACAATTTTGGAGCCATGAATAGGGTATACCATCTTTTAATATGTACCCTGCATCATCCTAGGAGTTGTGACAATGAGGGAGGATAAATTCACTATGTATGGATCTCAATATTTGAGCCCTCGTGAGATTAATTAATAGATGCATGACCTTGAGCTAGAAACAATTGTCCATTTCATATGTTTCTGGAGACACTATCTTTAGGGTGAGCACTTTGTGGTGTACATAGGCCATAAATCATCAAATATATATTTTTTCAATTGAGTTAATCCATAGACTGCAAATATTAGTTGAATATTTACAACCCATTTATTTTGTACATGAATTTACTCCATGGAAGGGCAATTTGGTTCCATATGAACTATGTTAAATAACTAAAACACATGATCTATTGGGAGATAATGATTAATTATAGTTGATATCCATATTTTCTTAGCATCATATAGAGTTTCATGATAGTCACAAACATTAATACATCTCATCCATGACAGGTACCTCTTCCCTCCATGAGAAAGTGAGGGGTAGAAAATTTTCAGATCCAGAGGGATTGGTTCTCCATGTGAGTTGATCAGAAGATAACCTACTTCAGTATTGTACTATGGAGAGTGACCACATTCATCATTTATTTGGATGTATCTGAGTTCCTGTTGGTATAAGAGAGGAGTTTTTCGGTGAGTCTCATGCCTCTCAATGGTCAGTTCATCTACGCATCATGAAAATGTATCAAAAAATGTGATGCCAGTAAAGGTGTCTTGGGATGAAATGTCACATACCAGAATTTATCGCTAGGTGTATAACCTATCATTTGCTAAAGGTGGAGCACCAGAGACCTGCTTTCTTATCATAATGTCTTCCAATCCTGAAATATAAAAGGGAAGATTTTGTTATGGATTTTTTAGTCAGCATACCAATGTTGTTGAGGGGTAGTAGTGATATTTTTGTATTCATTGGCAGACTCATGGAATCATCCTACTTCATTCATATTTGAGAGACTTTATAAGTTTTTGAGTTAGGAAGTATATATTTATTTCAGATCATACAACTCCATGGGGTCCCTTGTCCTATCATTTCTTATTAGAGCACTCATTTCACATCAAATTTTTATAAGTGAATGTAGAAATCTATGGGAACATAGGTTCTTCTAAGCACACCATTTTACTATCAAACTGAATGACAATTAGAACTGAAAATACATGTTTTATAGGATATTCTCCAAGCATGTTTTCTTGATTTTAGAGGTTCTTGGGAGAATAATATCATTCTAGATGAGTTTTCCTATAATATATATTTTAGGATAAAATTTATATGGATCCATTTGAGTCCTTATATGGTAGGTCATTTCATTTACTCTTGTGGTAGATAGAGGTATGTGAGGTAGACCTAATAGGTCCTCATCTCGTTTAGGAGTCTTATGATCAAGTTGAACTGATCATAAAGTACATTAATACGTCTCTTTCAAGACAAAAAACTTTTGCTGGTCAACATTGATGAATACCTGAGTTCTATGTGGGGGCTTATGTTTTCCTTTAATTATCACATAGGATAGGAAATATGCATTACTAAAATCATTGAATGTTTTTTCTTCTTTACGAAGGTCCATTTAAAGTTATATAGAGAGTCGGGCTGGTAGCATATCTGTTTTTATTACCTCATAGGTACCATGTGATGCATGACATTATCCATGTCTCATTGCTTTGCTAGTATCCTATTGACATGTCTCATATTTTTGATCCTGATCAAGTTGTGTTACATGTTTATGGGAACATTTGGGAGAATCCAGTACACATCATTGAACAGAGCACAAGGAAACTATGAGTCCTATATGTCCCATTGTTTTGGGTGTTATGGAATAATATATATGAATATGATGAGAATATGGAAAGGAAATATGATGTATGTGCTCAGTGCCCAAATATGTTCTTAGAAAGTGTTTCTAAACCTTTGGAAGGATAAATCTGGGATGAGATCTTTTATGGGGGGAAGGCCATAAGAACCTATATTTTCACTATTGTAGATTCATTGAAATTCAGTCTAATTCCTTAGAATGTCCCATTTGGGGATGCATTTTTTGATTGTAAAGGACCCAAGGGTGCTTGGGGCTTGTTCAGATCCTTGAACACATATTCTTGGGGAATGTCTCTATGTCTCATAGTTATTGCACTATTGGAACATGTTTTTAGTACCCATGTTGATGTTGTTTTTTTGGACAGAGCCACCCCACATGGTTGGCATAGATCCATGTGGCCTAAACATGAATGTTCCTCATTCTACAAAGATAAATTTTCATAGTTTGTGCACAATTTTTCAAATCGGGTAGCTAAACCATTCACATGATATTTTTCTATGTAATGTTACAAATTATCCCTTAATAGTCTATATTGACCCCTCACTCTTTCCTAATACAATGTCATGTGAGTTTTACCTTCATGGTACTCATTATGGATCCTTTTTAAGGGAAATTATATGGAATTATTGATATCATTCATGTAAGATCTGGTACAGCTTTTTTCCATCTTGTTAGATGCACAAAAGTAAGTACATGGCTCTGTTTAATCATTTCTCCATCACTCATTAAATCATCATAATTATTTGGTTTTGAGAAAGTTTCTCTTTTCCAAGATCTACTATGATCCCATCAAAATCAAGTTACAATACTAGAGGAGTAGTTTCATAAAATCACATGGTGTGTGGATTATAATTCTTCCCTCAACTTTTTCTACTTTGGAATTGTCGTGTGCTTCCCACCTATTTCATCGGGTGTCGTTTATAAAACATATATAACATAAATATAATATATAGACCTTCATGGTTTTTCTTTTTCAAAATATGTTAATAATTGAGAGCTTTTAGTCCCATAACATTATTCATATCATGTAGAATGTTATTCCATAATTTGGTTTCTATTATTTGATGTGATTGCGGCACTATTCGGGTGTGGCTTGGATAGACCTTTATAAAGGAAATAATTCCTATATTAAATGGTATGATTAATATTGTGAATTTAATAATGGAAACTACCATGTATGTTTACAAGCTTTCCCACTTAAGGTATGTTTTTGATATTGATAATTAAATGTGAAATTGAATTCGAAATGTATACTTAGCATATGACTTGAATGAATTAAATGTGAAAGGTTAATAGGTTGATTTCAATTGCACACATTTCCACATTAATGGAATTTATAATAATGAAACATAATTAATGAATATTCATAAAATATAATTAACAAAGTTTGAATGCTAATTATCCTTGTCAAACTAATGAAAGGAAGTTCTAGAACTGAATGACATGATTAAAAGGTCACATGCTACATGACCTTATCACAATAATGAAAAGTCAAGGATTAAACAAAATTAAATATTAATTGAATTCATACTTAAATAATAATGGCATGAATCAATATTGCATTGGATTCATACCAATTAATCCAATGGTTACTCGGGGACCCCATTCCAATTCAATGATATGGCTTGTATAAGACGAAACCCACCTAGATCATGATCTGTGTATTTTGACTGGATGTCTAGTATGGCATTGTATGATCACTTCAATACAAGTACATGATTCCTTGGATACACTCTTCGGATCCAGCATTGACATGTAGGTTTCAATGATATAGTCTATATGGCCATGTCTCCATATATTATCATTTTACCTTTGATGATCACTATGGATTTGGTAGGCATATTATTATGAAATTCTGTGGAATATTTTCCATGAATTAAACTCTTACCCTCTCTATGATAAATTTATTAATGTGTTGGAAACCCTTGAGGTCTACACCAGCATTGTTATTGCCTTGGGTCATCACTCTTAAATATCATTATTGTTTTCCTTTTTACAATTGGGATTCTTTTCTATTTCATACATATGACTTGTTTATAACCTATTAATAATACAATAATTTATTGTTTACATGTTCAGACACTTGCTGAAGGCTGAAGCAGGTACTTGGGTATTTAGTTTCACTTTACTAATTTAGTATATATATATGCATTCTTTATCACGGTTACATGATATGAATGTTATAAACACCATTGGTTCGTTCCTGCCTAATATTAATCTTAAACCATATTTGGGAAACATTTGGAACCCAAAGTAGATTAAATTAATGAAGGTGTTTATAATGGGAATAATACATCATCAAACACTTGATGGATGTTGTACAACATTGATCTTGATCTCATGTGACCCAGCGGGATCTCGAGATGCTTGTGATGGTCTTTGATTTTTTTATACCATTTTCAAACATGTTATGCCTTCTATATTATATAAATGATTTCTTATTTTCTAGATAAATTACATATCATCAGTTGTTGAATGCAATTCTAGTTGTTTTAGTAATTATTATTTCTCTCTCAATCTTCAATTGTGACTTCTACATACTTATATAGCATCTGTTATTTATTGATGTTACATTATTCCATTGTGCTAAATTTTTTTAATGAGGGGGTAGTCTCCCCATGGACACATCCTAGGCTATCACTTCAAGTCATCATCCTCTAGAATTTAGAGGGATAGATATGATTCCATGTGGATCACCTGGATTAGGGTACCTGTGATGTGGAATCTGGGTCTGCGAACTCACATGGTTCACTATGAATACATTGTTACAATGATAAATATAATTTATTAGGTTTAAAATGATAGGTCTGAATAAAATACATGGGATCTGTAGGATTATTACTCATATTGGAAATGATTTATCATTTGATTATTACATAATTTACACCAAAAAATTCATAAAAATTGACAATCAAGGGTGATATAGTGTAATTATCATGATTATATACAAATTAGTATTAATAATATATATTTATATAAAAATTATCACAACATCAAAATAGATTTTTCTAACATATTATCAAATGGATGAGTGGACATGACCATTACTCCTATTTTTCAACCCAATCATTAATCGACTCTTTAAGATTAAATTTATTTCTAAATTATCATCATTAATCATCCATTAAAACTGATACTATATAGAATTATTAGTAAGATCTAGTATTTTAATCCACAATCTCCCTTCTATAATAAGTATACAAATTTTTTTCCTCCTAAAAATTTGTTCTTCCACTCATATATAATTCCATTTTGAATAAAATTGTGAATACAATGGTTTTGGATTTTAATCAAAGTATAAGTCTTTTATGAATCTATGATATAATATTTGAATTTGGGGATAGAAATTAACGAAACTAGTCAAATTATTCCGTCACTGTATAAGGCATTACCTTCCCATAATATAATATTCCATTTTGTAATAACTCGGTTCTTAATTTTGAGTTACGAGTTTCTTCTTTTCACTATTCCTTAAGTATTTTTTAGAAAATAAGGAAAATGGGAAAAAAATCCCAAATTTTGGAAATACACGTCGTGTACTTTTCCACATGTCATGTACTTTTGGTTGTGTGGGATGAGTACACAGGGTGTGTGTCCATGTCAGCAATGAAGGGTGTAAAGACCGACTACACGTCGTGTAGTGGTCCCTTACATGCTGTGTAGTTAGTCGGTAGGCGAATAGTATTGTGTGGCCAACTGTGTGATAGAACACACCATGTACTCATGGAGACAAGCCCTGTAGTCATGTCGGGAGGTGAGCAGTGCCACGCTGGTGGGAAGCCGCCAGAGGAACAGTTTAAAAAGGGGAAGTACACATCGTGTACTTTGTTTTTTTCACTTAAAATTGGAAGTAGCATCCCATGTTCACAGGGAAGTCTTAGAACCAGAGGAAGGAGCGGGAGAGGAGGCAAGAGCTTTAGAGATCTGTCGATCGTGAACTGAGAATCTTATTCTGCATCCCTCGATCTCGTTCGAACCACACGGGTAAGACCTTCCTTCTCCTCGTGTGAATTTTGCCAATAATTCATCTAATGGAAGTTATTTAAGTTTAAATGAGTTTTCTTCTATGACATATATACATCATTCTTGGGCGTTTCTGGAATCTACGTTCACATATATCATTCGATGGCGTTCAAGGTAGGTGTCTTGGTGTTTAATTTCCAACTGTTGTGCGTTTTTGTGTATCGTTGTGCCATGAACCCATGTTGGGGTGTCATGTGGATGAGGCCATGGCTATCTTAAATACCTACAGTTGAATAGGTAATTAATTGTGATAATAAAACTACTATTTGGGATCATTGCATGGATCCAAGACCACCCCAGGGGTGCGGTCCTCTATTTAGCCATTTAACCAGGATACCCGAGGGTATGGATTTAATGTAATGATTCTATAATTTCCTTGAGTGGAATTGCTTCTTACTGCTTGCTTACATGTTGGGATTGTCCTGGTTACCTGTTTATCCTAAGGGAAGATTTGTGATTAGCCTGTGGGCACTGTACTATTTATCCTGTGGGAAACTTCTTATGTGCCTGTGGGAAGTTGATTTTGTGCATGTGGCTAACACTTCTTACACCCATGGGCAATATCCGTATGCCTGTGGGCTGATTCTTGAGGTTGGATTCTCTTTACCTAAGGGTAGGGGTTTACGTGTCTGAGGACATTGGCTGATTACTTAGAATATTCATTGTGGTGATATTTTATATTATATGATTAAATAGATATTAAAATGGCAATATAACTGGTTAAGTTAGTAACTTACATTACTACTTACTTTATTGCATTTTACTACTGCACACTGTTGTTTCATGATTTCACAGAGTTGGTCACGAGCCTTTAGTGGGTGCCTAATGTGATATATTTCTCACACCCAGTTTGGTTCATGATTTTTGGCCCAAACACATTATGTTTCTTCAGGTGTAGATAAGTGCAAGGGTCCCTATTTAGGTACCTGATTGTTGCTGAGGAGTAAGAGGGAATGAGACCGAGCCTAGGCTCGTGATGTCGCTGGATATTCTTTTTTCTTTTCTGTACTTGTACTTAAGTTTTAATTTATTGTATTTCAGTGTAAAATGTTTTGGCTATTTTATTGAATAGTGACATGAAACATATTCATATATATATGATTTCCAGTTTCCTTTTGTTTTATCAGCTATTCATTTCAGTTATATGTACTGTTACTACTTTCGCTGTTGTTGTATGTTTATATTATAATCCACTGTGATACACTTTGAAAAAGGAGAGAATAGTTTCCCCACTGTCAGACCTGGGCCCTCGCTGCTAGTCGGCAGCCTCTGGAGTTTGGGGAAATGCAATTGAGGTCATGTGGTGAACCAGGTTCAGGGAACCTGTTGAGTGGCACCCGGAGCTGTGACGTTACAAAGTGGTATCAGATGGGGTTCTATTCTTTGACTTACTATTTGGAGCCTTAGTCAGGGATAGGACGGGAACAATAGTTGGTAATAAGCTATCCCGGGAGTAGCAAACCCATGTATAGGGAAAATCCAATTTACCTCGTATTGCAATTTTACTGATTATTCAATTTTACAGTTGATTTGTTTTCACTATTGGGTGACGCACTTGTGATTGAGTTGTTTATAATTTATCGACAGTTTCTATTTAGTTGCAACCTGATGAGATGAGGGTATGCTATATCATGCATCATTTAGGCACATGCTAGGAATCACATGCCATGCATAGTTCCATGCCGTATAGGTGCATTAGAAATTTCATGTTGTTGTGATAGTCGTTGTGTTAGAAAAACATGTTGTTGTGGTAGCTTCTTTGATAAATACCTATTATGTGATAGGTTATTTTTGTGTGAGCGGGTTTATATAATGAACACCAAACATTGGTTTTGGGGGAGTATGGGCCCTACTTACCAGAATTTGGCGGATCATTGACTGTTTATTTTAACATAACACATATAAGATTCCAAACTTTGATTCACTGGGAGTATGGGCCCTCACGAATCGTAATTTTGCACTTAAGTGTTGTTTTCGGTATTTTCGGTGTTCTAAAGAAGTTTCTGAGGTATACTGTCCAGAAACCCCAGTATACACACCGTGTAGTTATTTGAACACGCCGGGTACGTTCTTCTGTTCAGGAAGAAAGTAAAACTTTTTAAGTACACGCCGTGTAGTCGCTTCCCGTGTTAGAGACCGTGTGGTCGGGTACACGGGGTAGGGAAAGGCTGGGGTAAAAAACATATTTTACCAGATGTACACGCCATGTAGTGTTGACCCGAAGTCCGCCATGTAACAAACAACATAGACGGAGGATACCATAATACATACATTCCGTGTCAATGAAGAACACACCGTGTAGTAAGATCGGGGGACCCGACCGTGTAACTAACAACATGGGTTGGGGTAATCCTTCGTGTACACGCCGTGTGTATACAGAACATTCCATGCAGTTTGAGCCATGTTTATGGCCATGTAACTAACAACACAAGTCAGCGAAGATCGTCTAGTACACATCGTGTACCTCTAGGACACGTCGTGTACTCTTGTTCAAGGACAGACCGTGTAGACCTAGACGTGTGACTGGGGAAACTGGGTGGTGTACAAGCCGTGTGCAGGTGTAACACTCCGTGTAGTGTCATGCAGATTAGTCAGTTGTGTCACAAACAACATGGGCAGTTGGAAAATTACACCATACATTTCGTGTAGATGTTATACACACCGTGTAGTTTTGATCGACGGAAGTCGAGTAGCTTAGCCATGTAGAAGGACCCGGGCATGGGAAGAGAAGTCAGGTACATGCCGTGTAGTCATTATACATGTCGTGTAGTATTGTTTTGCAAATCGTGAAATTCCTTCCTCCTCTTGCTCCCTTTGTGGTTCCTTCTCTTTCAGACTTTGATAATCTTGAATCTAAGGCGTGTTTTTGACTTTGTAGTGTCATTCCACCTAGACGTTCACGCGTTGTTCTCCAGAAGAGCAGCAAAGATTATACTCCTGAGATGGTGGGCCATGGGATACTATTGGATCCTCCAGAATATCCAGATATGGCGACAGCTGTTATACCGGACACAGGCACAGATGCGCAGTTCCGTGAAGGCTTAATGCAGTTCATGCAGACCTTTCAGGGAGCACCGTAGGCTGCCACATCTATGGCTAAGCTGACACGTACTTTCCAGCAGCAACATCTGCCTACTTTCTCAGGGGATGGGGGACCGCAGTCTGCGGAGTATTGGCTGGGGTCGATGTAGAGTATTTTCAAGCATCTTGAGACACATCTAGGGAGGAGGGTCAATCTCGCGAACTATATGCTGTGTGATTCCTCCAAGAGGTGGTGGGATGTTACCACCCAGTCTGAGCATCACAAATACATGGCGTGAGAATATTTTCAGGTAGTATTCTATGAAATATTCATTCCAGAGAAACTGAGGGCAGATAGAGCTCGAGAGGTCATGAATTTTCAATAGGGCGCTATGTCGGTGATGGATTATTCTACTTGTTTCACTGAGCTTCATCTTTTTGCACCCATTCTATTGGGTGATGAGACGTTGAGGTCCAGGCGATTTGAGGATGGTCTTCAATATGACATATGAGCGTTGGTGAATGTTTTTAGGTTGCCTTCAGTACATGCTATTGTGAATCAGGTGCTGATTACAGATAGGAACCTGGGGGAAGCTAGTGGTGTGGGCCAGTGTGGTTCATCACCAGTTTCTAGCACTATTTCTAATGGTAAGAGGAAGAGACAGATGGACTTCCTCAAGGTGGAAGTACCAGCCAGAAGAATGCTTCAGGTGACCAGGTCATGTGCTACCAGTGCAGTAACGAGGGGCACAAGATGCCATAGTGTCCACGAGACCCATTGGAGTGCCGATCTTGCGGCAAGATGGGTAATATGCAACGCTTCTATAGGGATTTTTCACTAGTGGCTAGTGAAAGGGGTTCTTTGTAGACTCCGCATGCAGGAGCCGGACCAGTAGCTTCTTAACAGTCAGGGAACTGGAATACGTCAGGACGTGCAGGCAGAGATGGTGGTCATGCCTGTGGTAGCCAGACACCAGGATCTCAGAGGCAGCAGGGCGAGATTGCTCAGGGTATCCAGGCTGTGTCGTAGGGCCGCGGTGTTGGGCATGCATATGCATTGCAACAGACCTAGCAGGAGCCGGATCCCGGACCATCTACTGTTAGAGGTACTATTCTAGTAGCTTTTTTCTTATCTTTATTACTTTTTCATATGGGTTTTACACATAGATTCATATTTGTACCCATTGTGTAGAGCCTTGGGCTCTGTGTTTCTACTTCTTCTGATATCATGATGCTAGACACTCTGTTGGGGACTAGAACGGCTGGTGTGCATCAGTCCAAGGAGTACCCCCTTGAGGTTGGTGGTGTCACTTTCTTTGGGACCTCTATGTCTTAGAGATGACAGCTTATGACGTCATTCTCGGGATGGACTAGTTGGTTCCCATTCAAGCCTTTGTAGACTGCTATCGTCGCAGGGTGAGTTTCACGTCACCAGAGGGCAGAGAGTTTCTATTCTAGGGAAAATGGGATGTTCAGGTGAGTCGAGATGGACCAGAGCATCATGGGTGAGGTCGAGTCACAACCCAGATTGCGATATTATATATGGATGATCTGGGGACTTGTCAGATGGATTTCCCTCCAAGTGTTGATCATTTCAGGGATGTCTTCCCCGACGACTTTTCAGGTCTACCTCCAGAGCATGAGGTGGATTTCACTATTGAGCTTCTTCCAGGATCATCATCAGTGTCCATTCCTCCTTATAGGATGGCCACAACAGAGTTACAGGAGCTCAAGAGGCAGTTAGAGGAGTTACAGGAAAAGGGTTTTATCTGACCCCGTACTTCTCCTTGGGGTTCTCCGGTCCTTTTCGCAAAGAAAGCAGACGGTACCCTCAGACTATGTGTGGATTATCGAAAGTTTAACCAGTTGACGGTTAAGAACCAATACCCCTTGCCGAGGATTGATGATATTTTTGATCAAATTCATGGAGCAGGTGTGTTCTAGAAGATTGAAATGAGATCAGTATATCATCAGCTACGCATGAGACCATCATATATACCGCTTACAGCTTTTTGGAGTAGATATGGTCTGTACGAGTACATGGTTATACCGTTCAGACTAATTAATGCACCGACAATTTTCATGGCTCTGATGAATCGTGTTGTCCATCCTTATCTGGATTCTTTTGTGGTAGTATTCAGTGACGACATCTTGTTGTACTCTCACACTTGACATGACCATGCCACCAATCTTGAGATCATATTGAGTACACTGAGAGAGCATCATCTATATGCTAAGCACTCAAATTTCTACTTTTGGACGGGCCATATTCACTTCTTGGGTCATATCATCTCAGAGGAAAGAGTTTTAGTAGACCCAGAGAAGGTGAGAGCAGTAGTTTCCTAGGAGCAGTCTAAGAACATGTTTGAGATATGGAGTTTCTTAGGGCTGGATGTTTACTACAGACGCTTCAAACATGACCTCTCCCACTTATCAGAGCCGTTTTCGAGTTTCACTAAGAAGGTTATGAAGTTTATTTGGTCAGAATCTTGCGAGAAAACATTTTAGGACCTGAAAGGAAGGTTGAAATCAGCACCATTCCTGATACTTCCAAAGCAGGGGAAGAGTAATACAGTTTACTATGATGCATCAGGTATTCTATAGGGAGTGGTGTTGATGTAGGGTGATTAAGTTGTTGCATACGGGTCTCGGTAATTGCAGCCATATGAGATGAAATACCCAACGCATGACCTCGAGTAGGTTGTAGTTGTTCAGGTGTTTCACTGTTGGAGAAATTATCTATTGGGAGAACGTTTTGTGGTTTTCACCGACCACAAAAGTCTCAAGTATATCTTTACCCATCATGAGTTGAATCTGAGGCAGTGAAGGTGGGTCAAATACCTGCAATCCTTCAATTTTTGATCTTGCCAATAAACCTAGTAAAGATAATGCAGTAGTTGATGCACTGAGCAAAAGACTCAGATACAGGCAGTGCAGGAGGCCAGTGATGAATGGTAGCTTATGGATTTATTCTCTGAGACTCATTTGGAGGTGAACAATAATTAGGGGAAAACGTATATTTATTCTTTAGCTGTGACTTTTACCGTCCTGGATAGAGTCAGGATGATACAACTATCTGATCCAGAAGGCCTAGTTCTACGGGATTCAGTGGCAAGTGAGGACCCTCCTCCTAGTTGGATGATATGCACCGATGAGGTTTTGTGTTTCCATGGACGAGTATGGGTTCCAGAGGATATATGCAGGGAGATGATGCGGGAGTTTCATGCTTCAGCTTGGGTAGTTCATCTCGGGGTTACCAAGATTTACAGAGATTTGAGATGTCAGTAATCGGAGCTGGGTATGAAGAGAGATATAACTAGTTTTGTTAAGAGATGTTCCACCTCTCAGCAGGTGAAGGTGGAGTCTCAGAGGCCAGCCGGACTGTTACAGCAGTTACCCATCTCAGAGTGGAAATGTGATGATGTCGCGATGGACTTCATGACTAGGTTTCCGAGGTCACCTAGAGGCAATGATGCCATGTGGGTTGTTGTGGACAGACTCACAACGACATATCACTATTTTATGATCAAGGAGACCTTCGGAGTTGACGAGCTTGGGAAGTTGTATATCTGAGAGGTCATTCTTCTTCATGGGGTTCCTCGTTCTATCGTGTCAGATAGGTATGCCCATTTTACATCTCGTTTCTGGCAGAGTTTTCATAGGTCACTGGGTACACAAGTGCTTCTGAGCACAGCTTACCACTCTCAGACAGATGGTCAGTCAGAGCGTACGATTAAGGGGCTTGAGGACATGTTGCGTGCATGCGTCCTAGACTTTGGGGGATCTTGGGAGAAACATATAACCCTAGTAGAGTTTGCATATAATATTAGTTTCTAGGAAACTATTGAGATGGAACCTTACAAGGATCTATATGGTAGGCCATGCCGATCACCTTTGTGCTGGTTAGAGGCAGGTGAGACAGCTTTAATGGGACCACATCTCGTGCAGGAGACTTCTGAGCATGTACAATTGATTCAGAAGCGTATGGCTATCGCGCCGTCTTGTAAGAAGTCTTATGATGATCACCGTAGATGACCCTTGGTGTTCGTGGTCAGGGATCAGGTTTTCTTGCGTGTTTTTCCGATGTTGGGACACAGGTGGATCAGGAGACAGGGTAAAATCTCACCGAGGTATATGGGGCAATTTGAGATTCTGGAAAGAGTCAGGCCAGTTGCCTATCAGTTTCGGTTACCATAGAGGTACCAGTCCATGAACGACGTCTTCCATGTATGTCAGCTACGCCAATATCATTCATACCCATCTCACGTCCTTCATCCCGGGGAGGTTGAGCTTCAGATGGATGCCTCTTTTGAGGAGCATCCGATTCGTATTTTTGACAGGAGCACGGAGTTTCTCCAAGGTCGGTCAATTCCTCTCATACGAGTTCTATGGAAGCATGGCTGAGTGCAGGATGAAACTTGGGAGTGGGAGACCAACGTACGTGCTTAGTGGACAGAGCTGTTTTGAGTTTTATCTTCACCACCCTTGGGAGGGAAATTCGGGTAAGAATTGCTTTAAGGGGGGAAGTTTGTAAGAACCTAGTTCTTACTTTTGAGGTACGTGTTTATGGTTTTCTCTTTTCCTTAAGTATTTTTGAGAAATTAAGGAAAGTGGTGGAAAATTGAAAATTTAGGAAAAACACGCCGTGTACTTTTCCACACGCCGTGTACTTTTGGCCATGCCGGATGAGTACATAGGGTGTGTAGCCATGTCAGCAACGAAGGGTGTAAAGACCGACTATATTCCATGTAGTGGTCCCATACACGCCGTGTAGTCAGTCGGAAGGTGAATAGTAAAGCTGTGGCTAGGTGTGTGATAGAACACATTGTGTACTCAAGATGACATGTTGTGTAGTCATGTCGGCAGGTGAGCAGTGCCACGCTGGTAGGAAGCCGCCAGAGGAATAGTTAAAAAAGGGGAAGTACATGCCATGTACTTGGAAATATACGTCGTGTACTTAGTTTTTTCGCTTAAAATGGGCAGTAGCCTCCCCTGTTCACAGGGAAGGCTTAGAACCGGAGGAAGGAGTAGGAGAAGAGTCCAGAGCTTTGGAGATCCGTCGATCACGAACCGGGAATCTAATTCCACCTCCGACGATCTCGTTGGAACCGCACGGGTTAGAGCTTCTTTCTCCTGGTGTGTCTCATTCCAATTCTTCCTCTAATGGATGTTATTTTATTTTAAGTGAGTTTTCTTCTACGTCAGATCTACGTCATTCTTGGGTGTTTCTAGAATTGATGATCATGTATATCATTCGTTGGCATTTATGGTAGGTGTCTTTGTGTTTCATTTCCAACTGTTGGGCGTTTTTCTGTACCGTTATGCCACGAAACCATGTTGGATTGTCGTGTGGATGAGGCCATGGCTATCTTAAATACCTAGAGTTGAATAGGTAATTAATTTTGATAATAAGACTACTATTTGGGATCATTTCTTGGATCCAGGACCACCTCGGGGGTGCGTTCCTCTGTTTAGCCATTTGGCCCAGATACCCGAGGGTATGCCTTTAATGTAATGATTGTATAATTTCCTTGACTGGAATTTCTTGTTACTTCTTGTTTACATGTTGGCCTTGGATCGGTTACCTGTTTAGCATAAGGGCATAGTTGTGATTAGCCTGTGGGAACTGTACTATTTAGCATGTGGGCGACTTATTCTATGCCTGTAGGTAGTTGATTCTATACTTTTGGGCGACACTTCTTACACCCGGGGGAAATATCTGTATGTCTGTGGGTAAGTTCTTGTGGTTGGATTCTATTTACCTGAGGGTTGGGGTTTATGTGTCTGAGGACATTGACTGATTACTTAGAATATTCACTGTGGTGATATTTTAGATTAAATGATTAAATGGATATTAAAATGGCAATATAACTTGTTAAGTTAGTTACTTTCAGAACTTCTTACTTTATTTCATTTTACTACTGCACACTGTTGTTGTATGCTTTCACACAGTTGGGCACGGGCCTTTGGTGGGTGCCTACTGGGATTTATTTCTCACACTCATTTTGGGTAATGCTTTTTTCCCCAAACAGATTATGTTTCTACAGGTGTAGATAAGGAAAGGGTCCCTATACCGGTACCTAGTTATTGCTGAGGTGTAGGAGGGCATGGGACCGAGCCTAGGCTCTCGACGCTGCTGGCTATTCTGTTTGATTTTCTGTACTTGTACATCAGTTGTAACGTATTGTATTGCAGTGTATCATGTTCTGGTTGTTTTATTGAATAGTGACATGGTGCATATTCATAAATATGACTACTGGTTTCCTTTTGTTTTATAAATTATTCATTTCAGTTATATGTACTATTACTACTTCCGCTGTTGTTGTATGTTTATATTATATTCTGCTTCACTACACTTTGAAAAATGAGGGAATAGTTTCCCCACTATCAGACCCGGGCCCTCACTGCAAGTCGGAAGCCTCAGGTGTTTGGGGAAATGCGCTTGAGGTCATTTGGAAAACCGGGTTCAGGGCACCCATTGAGTGGCACCCAGAGCCGGGACGTTACACATTGGAAGTCATTATCATTTTTCCATTGTTTAAAATTCCTCTATCATCCCCAAAACTAGTTATAAATAGCTAAATTAATTGAAACGATCCATCATATTTATTTACATTTTTCATAATTAAAAATATCCATTGAATATTGTAATTGTTGAAATAGAAAATCATGGATTTATCATAATAGATTTGTTGAGTAGATATTAAACAATAATGCTTTTGAAAATTATTAAGTATCCATTTCATGTATTTCCTAGGAAGATAGAATTATATAATGAGTTTGATTATGCGGATGTTGATATTGGAGTCCCCTATATGCTTAAATAAACTTTATATCACCCTTTATAACATTATCAGTTATATATATCAAATTGTAATCCTTATTAATGTTGGAATTTTTTTGCTAATAAATGGTCAATTTATTTAATCCAACCAGAGAATTAGAAGAAACCTTCAAAATTTCCATTTATCAAAATTGAGAACCTAATGAATTTAACAATTATAGTATCCTATATATGAATTACTAACTAATCCAATCCAATGAATAACAACCATTATAAACTCATGTTAGTTGATATTAATGTATTAACTAACATATTGTGTAAGGGAAATTATCCAAATCCTAATATATCTCCTCTATAGTTTCATACATTTAGAGCATGTTAAAATAATATTAGGTATTTTACTCCCATTAAAAACCCATAATTATTATAATATCCTACCGTGATAAAGATTTTTTATATTAATGTGTTAATTAATTTTAATCAAATGTTGTCGATAGTGTATGATGATTCCATCGACCTAAACATATTAAGAGATCCAACAACAGAAGTTTTGGAAAAAAAAGATAGGAAAATTGACAGCTAAAGGTTCTTTTATGAATACCATAAAATAAATATTGTGATCCACATTATGAAGTAATTTTAAAAAAAACAACCAAAAAATCAGGAATGTTGATGAAAAAAATATGCATCCCAACAAAAATTCTTGTTTAATAAATGAAAAAATTATTTATATCATTAATTTTTTAAGGAATCATTTTATGTAAATTATATTTGTGTCATTTTTAATTCATGGAATAAAATATTAATTACATGGAGACTAAAATTAAGGATTCTTTTAATGAGTTGATGAAAATAATCTAAAACAAACCCAGTGATTTCCTTCTTTGGAGAAATTAATTTACATATATTAAATATAAAATTAATGTTTTCAAAATAATTATATTATTTTTTAACATTTATAAATAAATTAGTATTTATGTCAGCTTATGTTAACTATTTTCACTAAAATAATATTTTGTAATCATATCCTAAATAATAAAATTCCTATTCAATTGATGCAATGCTCTATTTGGGTTTTAAAATTTTAATTTAAAACACTAATTCATTCAAAATTTTATAATTAATAAATTACATTATCCATGTTAGAGATGACCTATAACATTCATACACTCAAGTAGATTTAAAAATCTAGGTATTAATAACACATGAATTAAAATTTTAAAAATGGTATTTATCTAAATTAACATCTTGATAAATTAATATCTGTTTTTCATTATTCACCCATGCAGTATTAAATTTTAATGTTCTGGTTACCCTATCAATTGGGGAAATCCTTATAGATATCATTCATGGATGATTACAATTTATATTCATTACTATACTATATTTTATATCATATCACTTTTCTATGTAATGATGCAAAAAAGATAAATCAATCATAAGGGAAACAATTTCAAAACATAATTTTATATATATATATATATATATTAAATATATATTTTTAGGGTTATAATTATACTACTTCCATACAATTTATTATATAATTACATTCCGAGATGGAAAGGGAATGGGATGGTACTACTCTTTTTATGTATATCCCAAATGTAGAATTAATGTATACTATAATCAGTCAAGTTATATCTTCTGTAGTTTCCCATATATATACATTAAATTTTTTTCCTATAAAATTTATTACATTACATCAAAACCTACCCAAATTCCATATTAGAATAGTTCCTTTAGAAATATATAAAAATAATAAATTGAACATTTATAAGTAATATTATATACTACTAGGATATACATGACTATCTACCTTTTTAAGAACATCATAAATAATACAGATATTCGTCATCTATGAAAGGAAATATAAGAAATGTTGAGATATGATTCTTAGTATGTTTAATCAACAGCGATATGTTAAAATAATAACATAGATAAGGGTATGATAACATGATCATTACATTAGAAGATCATACCCATCATGTCAAAGATCGTAATCAAGATTCATAGCATAATGATTACTAGCTCACAATGGATGAATCAAAAGGGAATGAAGGTAAAAATCCATGAAATCATAAAATTGTTATAAAACATGGAAATTTGGAAGACGCGTTAAGATATTTACTAATTTTTATAGTGTATAATTCATTTTTAATTGTCCATATTAGTGGAATTAGTTCATTCCCCAATCTATCATAGCAGTCAAGGTCCACTCCGAAGTCCAACATAAAAATAAATTTATTTTTTTGAGCCATGTTTAGCCCTCATTCCATCTATATCAATATGATGAGATATAAACCATTACATAATGATTTGAATGGATATGTATAGTTAACACAAAAAACATAATGAAATAATACATATGTGACATAAAATAAACAAAATCTTTTCATAAAATAAATAAAATCATTTCATAACCCATTAAATTAAATTATTATTATAAACAAGGATTTATATCCTAACATTTGGAAAATAGGTTGATTTTATAATCATTTAATCAAATTATAAGGCATGCAAAGACGCAGATTTCAAAATAATACAACCCCTGAAATAGATATATTTTTTCTTGAGAATTTATAATTGTAGAACTCATATATGAAAAATAAGTTTCATAAAAACATGTTATTCATAAAAAACACGTTATCCAATGAATTTTAAAGGAATTAAATTATAATTAATGCAAATTTACCTTTAAAATAATCTAATATTTTTAAAAGGTTATTTTACCTCATTTTGATGTCGAACCATTATTAAATATATTTTTTGTCAATTATCTATGTTATATATGAAAAAAACTTCATATAATGATGTGGGGCCTAAAAATTTACTTTGGTGAATTTTTTTGTAATATTATCGTAATATACATTTTTTATGAATAGTTAAAAATTCTACATTTGAATTCATTAATTATTTTTTATAAAATTAAATTATACAGTTATATTGTCATTATAATTTTTTTTAATGTTTAATTGGATTATTTTTTATAATTTAATAAAAATTTGGTCATTGGATTTCATTTCACACTTAAATTGTACATAAACAAATGTCAATCTTTTGATCATTTTTTACTTCTTAAAACCCCTCTTTCTAGTTTTGACAATGGGGATCAATTTTAAATTAATTTCTAAAAATTAGATGTTTTAAATTTGTAAAAATGATTCCATATTTGGAATCATAAGGTCCAAATTGTGAAAATAGTTTCCTTTTATTTTTAGACATTGTGAATAGTAACTTCGGTGGTTTATTTAATTTACCGTGGTTAAAGGGTAAATCTGGTAATAAGGGTATAAATTAATATTATAATAAATTATAATACCACAAAAAATTTCCAAATTCTGTTGTATGATATATTTACGACCCTGTAAATCATTTGAGTCTATTTTGGTACCCCATGGGGCAACGTCTGTGTGATAATTACATGTTATAAGATTTAATTTAATGTAAAGTGAAATATAACATAACCATGTATCTTTTAAATATAAAAATTTATATAAGTTTGTATAATTGATATATTTTAATATTAATATTAATTATAAATATTAACATATTTCCACTATTTTTGTTTTTTTATTTATAATATTTATACATTAAATTAAAAAAAATTATTTATTATATAACGATGATGGAGTGATTACCTAGTAAATGATATATTCAAATAAATGAAATTATAAATGTTAAAATAAATGTAATATGAAAATTATAATTCGATCCACGAATTTTATGGATTATTATGACATAATATATATTATTTAATGCCTTTTATGAAAATTAATAAAGTTGTTATGGCTAAAAAATCCAATTACTAAATAATGTAAAAATAGACATAAATGGGTTTTTAAAACAAATATTTTTTTATTAAATGATATAATTGTCCTAAATGTATAATAATATCCAATATGAATTATATAATGTTAAAAGATTCATTAATGATCCACTTGTGGTTCCCATTTTATCTTATTGTAACTATAGTTACCATATATTATGAAAATACAAGAAGACATAGTAAGAGTTAATGTTTTTATCTCAGGGTTAATGAAAAAACATTTGGTTATTTTGGATACCTAAACATTAATAAAACATATTTTTATAGATTATTTCAACCCTTCCTTATCTTAGCGTAGAATTATAACACTCTGGAAATATTAATATTCGGAAATCAGTTTATAATAAAATAATATTTCTCGACATTCCTAAAGTGCCCCTCCTCCTCTTATAAACTTCCACAACATCTACCCACATAATCACACATATAAATCCCATTGTATTCAAGAAACTATAATAAAATAAACTCAAAATATCCCTCCATTAATCCAATAATATTTAACTTGCTCATAAGGAAATTCAAGAAATCTTCTGGGATACAATCAAAAGAAGTTACCTGGTATAGAGGTTACATCTTCTCTCAAGTTCTTATCCTCAATTTTCATTATATACACACAATGATCATATTATTCTATTATTAAATAACAAAAACAGTATAATAAATATACTTAGATGTTTTTATGAGAATTATTCTAACTACACTAATACATAGCTCTATCTATTGCATACGAACATACTATTTCTGTGTATGGTGAACAATTGCCTCACAAAATTATGATTCTTCAATTTTCTACTACCACCTCTCATGGTGTCCAGTATGAGACAACCATATTTATATATTATATTTATTATATTTATATCATATCTATTATTATATTCTTTTAATTTACAACATATAATTTTTCTTTCCAAAATGTGAAAATACGATAATTTCATTAGAGGATGTGAGGACAATTGACACCTCAAAGTGACATGAATCATTCATGCTATACATGAAACATATGAACGATGGTTTTATTAAACCTATGAGACATAAATGACATAAATATAATACTTTTTTTATAATATACATTTATATCAATTTATTATTATTCTTTCAACATGATAATGAAATAAAATTTGCGTTCGTTGGAACAAAAGGCCTACTGTCTCCATGAACGGTGAATTAAATTTCATATCTACCAATATTATAGAATTATAAATACATATATACTAGATATATATGATATTTATATCATGAATAATATGTTAGAGATTATAAACTCTTACCACGTGTACAATTAAATCAAAATGAGTTCATTTTCGACTAAATTACCGAATATAAAAAAAATCGATATGAACTAAAATAATTATGTAGTTTTTATAACAAGATAATATTTACTATAAAATGAATTATTAACATGAAAATAGTTTTGAATAATGTACTAAGGTAACATAATATTATTATTCAGGAATGTAATGAATGAACAAGACAAGTCAGACTAAAGGTACGAGAACTTCATAACCCAATTTACATTCATTGTGTTAATCTTATACATCATGATTATATTGTGATATTATTATCTAAGAAATACATTTTGATATACTTTCATGTATTTATAAATTATTTATCCACATTTATATTGAATAAACATAATCAATTTATTTTATTGACAAAATTATTGTTGTTATGGAATTTCTAAAATCATTTTCCACTCGTTGGGTTTTACGCATACTTAATTGATTATAGTATTCCATGATTATGTGTAGAATTATTGTGGAATTATTTAATCAAACATGTATTCTTATATTTTATGTTAGAATATTTAATTGTACTTGTATAAGAATACAATTAGATCAAATTGTTTAGATCTCATTTCTGTGAACAGTGGTACCTACATTAAGTCAGTACATTGATAGTTATATTCATTATGGTGTTAAATATTAGACTAATTAATGTTTTCCTTTCCTTAATAAAAATATTTTCTATTCAATATAGTGTCTCTCCCACTATCATATTATATACACAGAGAAAAAAGTCATTCCAACTGATTATTTTAATTTCTTGTTGCATACATCAGTCCAAACCTAGATTCTAGTATCATTTACAACTTATTGGACTTCCATATTGTCACCAAATATTTCTATTCATAACGAATATGCACCATAATAATAGGATCATTGAATATAATTATAAATATATTATTTATGAATATAGATATGATGACGGTGAAATTCTATTGGATTGAGGCATGTTGATTATTTTCCACCAATCAAGACATATTGGTACCATTATTGTACCATCAATGTAAGTTTTATTTTGAATAACACTACAGTATCAAAATTTGAATCAGAAAATAATAATAATAACATATATATTACTTTATAAAATATATTATTTTATTACAATTGAAAATTAAAATCATGTATTATTTCTATTTATTGGTTGATTAAAGGACTTATTATTCATACTGAATATTGTTTCACCATATTTGGTAAATATAATACAATAACCATAGTTTAATCCTTCTTTTAAAATATGTTTCACTAGATAATTTATCTTCTATAATATTATGGTCATATTTTTACTATTCCAAATACTTATGGATCACTGAAATTTACTATATCATGATCAGTCTTACACCTATTTTCTCAAATAGTGATATTCACCTTATTGTAGGAATATATTCTATAAAATGAACATTAATTATATATCTCATGGAATTTTTGTAGTATCCTTATAAATCTTTAGAATTGCTACTTTTGATCTGAACTCTATTTTTCAGGATATAGGTTCATGTAAATACATAATAATATCTTTTCATCTAAACACATGAAATTTTGGCATAATATATTTTTATCCAACTATAAGACATATGAGGAAAATTTTCATTATTTTGGGAATATTGTAATAGCATAATACCAAAATTTTAAATCATTTATCAATATAAATAATGTATCTATAATGACTATGAATTTTAAAATTCATTATCCTTTTACCTACATCATGATGTTAATGTGTATAAGGAAACATGCTTGTATTGAATAATCCATAGAAAATTTTTATTTATGAACAATTACAAGTACGATTCAACAATGATCCACTGACATAAAACCAAAATTTGTTCTATATAAGATAATTTTAATTTAAGAATACATCCAATCTATAATTTATAATTGATGAATGATAGTTCAACATATTCTCTGTATAATAGGACAAAATAAACTCATAAATTATAAACCTTCATATGTCGTATATTATTTATCATATGATTATTTACGAATCATTATTCATAAAATTTTTATAATTAAATGTGTATATAATTACTCTAATATTTAACTCCAATGAATCTGACAACCAAATTAGTAATATCCTTGAAAATTAATTATTTATACAATTAAATGAATTATTTTTACCCAACTAGGTAAAATTGATTCTTATAATTTTATATTATGTAGTAGTTTATAACAATTCAAAAAATAATGAACACTTATTTTAGTATCAGAATATAAAATCATAATTCTTTCCAAAATGGAATAATGACTAGTTTTTATAGAATTGATGAATGAGATACATATTTTTGTTATACGCAATAATATTTCAACCTAAATCATAAATAAATTAAATCAGAAGTTGCGTACATCTCACCACTAACAAAAAAAATCTACCTTTCACAAAATTAATGATAATTCACCTTTTATAATATCATATTTCGTTTCTGACTTGTTCATTACATTTATATAAAAATATATCATATGAATATTGAATGAAATTAATAGGTAGTACAATATAAAAATAACATAAAATGATGATTATACACTAAGTTGAATCCCCTTCTACCTTTTACCTAGACTAAGTGAATTTATTCTTCATCAAATTCTCACATTACACATTATACAAATAAGCTCCTCATTTATTCTATTTCAATTTTCATCAAATACTATATTTAATGGACGATTTTCATCTTAAATTCAACTATATTTTTTCCTCTAACTAGTTCAAAATAATAACTAATTATTATCCATTAATTTTTTTAGAAACATGGTGAACCATATCAAAAAGGTAAGGATGTTTTTTCACGGTAGTTTTTTGTGATAAAAAAAACTACATATGGTAGGTTATTATAATATAATAATGAAATATTTTTAAATAAAGTGGTACTTTTTCCAATTTATACACATTTATTGTTATCATTACACATTCATATCATGCAAAAAATTATCCTCATAGTCTATTCAGAGACGAGAAAACGCACAATAACCAACCAATTCCCAATGACGTATTAAGAACTCCATTGACATTGATGATATATTTTTTATTTAAAAATCAATTGTTATATACATGAGTGTCCTATACGAATACATTTTACAACTGTATTAATAGTTGTATTAACAATTAGCAAGGACTATAGCACATAGAATTCCAATTCATTTTATAGTACTTTGTGCAAGACTATGTACTACACAATGAAATTAATTCTTGTTAGGAATCATTATTTTTCAAGAAATAATCATTGTTTATATGTGGTTCATCATTGAATTTTACTAGAAAACTAGACACTAGAATGTTAATAGACTTTTCTTTATTACCTACTAAGAATTACTGATTAATTAAATCATTAAATGTATCATTGCGTTTTTTTAAACCCTTGTATCCCTCACTACAAGATTTAGAATACTCATTTCAAGGGTATTCTAGTGGGAATGATCCATAAATACTATCTTCATATTTCAATAAATGGGAATTCAAGTAATTAAAGAGTTTCAAGGGAGCCATTTCGTTGGAAAATCACATTAACTTATTGATCCTTGAATTGTTGAGTGGAGTATCAGCATAAAAAATCATAACCTAGATTTATTCAATGTATTATATCTAATATATGAAACAAGGTAGATATAGATACTTCACTGATGTAATCATTAGTTATGTAAACCAATTACATTCATAATAACTCCCCAATACTAGGACCTATCTTCAACTTCAGATTAAGGGAACTTAAAAAACATTGTTTTTTTAAAATTCAAACAATGGAATGTCTTATCAACTTAATATCAAATTTTTGGAATTTTTATATTTCTTGATAAATAAATTCATTTTAAATCTGATATGCATGTAGTGTTTTGTAAAACTTATAACATGATAACAATAGAAATAGGTTATATCTATTACACATATAAAAATTTAATTGATGAGTTTAATGTTTATTCTTTTATTTGGTTGTGTATTAGTGCATATTCACAAAAATAATAGACGAATTACAAAATATGTAAAAAACTGGTATAATTGTGACCATTTGATATTTTCTTATATATTTATTCTCAATTGATCAATCATTGTCCTTGAGGTAAAATATATGAGGTGTATATGAATCATATCACATCTCTTACGCTATTCTAATGTATCACCATTTTATTTAGATTACCACCTTATCTCAGCATTCTCTACATATTAAAATATCCACAAAATTATAAATATATACATTAATTAAGGTTATGTGGTTTCATAAAAGTGTAATACAGATTGAATTCAACTCACATCAACTATAAGGATAATATTTTTATAATGTGGTATGAATAGACGATGTGAATACTTTCTTTATTAATAATTATTTACATGAATCACATACAATTGAATTTATCGATTAATTAATTATTCTCCTCACATACAGTTGTTATTCGATACTCAATATTTTTTCTCATGGAAATGATATTTGAAATAAAAGCTAAATCTATTACAAATATAGTATAAGTTCACTAAAGGATTAAAATATATCAATTACTTTTAATTACAATAATAATTTTTTAAGATTAGCATCACTAATTTTATTTAATGAAAATAACTAATTATGTTACTATTTACAAAAATTTTAGGCCATTAGTATATAAATAAAACCTTGGAATGGGTTTAATTAATCTTCTAGTCCCTAAATTGCTAGGCAAGTCAAGGCAGGTTTGAATCTGCCCAACTCAGGTCAGGATAACGTTGTTTGGTCCATGGGACAAAGTGTTGGATAGAGACAGGATGGGTGTGGGTTTGTTAGTTCTACATAGTTGGGCCAGTCAATCAAATATAGAACCATGAGGCTTTATAATGGGAGTAATAGTGGTGAAGCATGTTCATATCCCTTTTTTTAGAAGTGAATAATGTCAAACACATTTATTTATTTCTACAAATCATACGGCAGGCCACCCTCCCATTTATCAGTGTTAGATACCCTTTAATAGCACTAATATATCATCCCTAGCCCCTTTAATTTCTCTACATATCACCTCCCCACTTTAAGAGTGCTATGCACCGATTTCACATGCATGTGCACACACCTACCTTTGCTATTTTTTGAACAGAAGAACCCCCTCTTATACTCTAGCACCTTTTCCAATCCACCATGTTGTTTTTAGGTATTTTATGATATATATATATATATTTTTATATATATATATATATATGCACATATAAAATATTTTAGTAGCGTGTCTGTATGTATGATTATGAATACAAACATGTGTGTGTGTGTGTGTGTGTGTTCATATGCAAATAAAATTATATTTATTTATTTCTTTTTACACATATTATATATAAATATTTAAATACATATATAAGAATTTACAGATAAATATCTATATATATATAATTGTTATTACATAGAATATATATATATATATACATACATTATATATATATATATAAATATATTGTATGTGTATATAAATATTCTTACATTTTTAATATCAATAAAATCGATATTATTTTTTATTTAGATATGGTTTGTATATTGAGAAATAAATTTTATATTAAAATATTATTATTCAAATATTTATAAAAATAATATTTTTGTGTGAATATATAAAAAACATGTGTATATTGTTATATATTTTAATATAAATAATAGTACATTGTGAGAAAATGATAAAACATCAAAGGAATAATAAAAATATGAATGTAATCCTGAAAATGAATTTATTACCCGTTGAAAAAAGGATAAAATACCCCCCCTAAAATGATGTTAAAAATCCTTTTAATGTTAAAACATTAGCATACCCCAAATAAAATTATATTTTTAGAGGAATTAAGGGACTTTTTGAGCCTCAAAAAAATCAAAAAGGGTTCCAATATACAATTAGGGCATATATATCATCACATGATTCAATTTGATATGTGGTAGAGCCAAAAAAAAGAACTTGGATCAAATGTTACAGTTTTTTTACATCTATGTTAGGTTTTAAACTTATTTTCAATATTTGTTTAATTTTTTGAAATTATTTATATTAAAATTATTATTAAATGATCATTAATTGATAAAAATTATAAAATTATATCAATTATAATTTTAAGTATTTTGACTCCATTTTAAATAAATATATTATTTATTAAGTGTAAACATCTATTAAGCCATATATAAAACATGTTTCAAAAATATATATTATATTTATATCAACAGAAATATAGTTATTTATTAAAAAATTATTTTAATTAAATATTTTTTTTAAAATATTACATTTATCAATGCTATAAAAAATAAATGATAAATGGTGTATTTATCAGTTATTATAAAAAACATTGATAAATGTAGTACCGTTAACACCACTAAAAAATCACAAATAAAGGGGTGTCTTTATCAGTGCTAATAAGGAGATTATAAATGATTACATTTATTGTCACTTTTTTAGTGACTCTAAAAGTAAAATTTATAACAATTTTTATTAGTAATAATGATACCCCCTTTAGTAGCACTTTGTTTAGCGTTGTAAAAGGGTTGAACTATGATAATTCATTTTTGTTGTAGCATGACCATAGAGTGGGTGGTATAGATATGGATGCATGTATTATTGTTTAATGAAGATTTATCCATGTTATTTATAGTAACTATTGGGTTTTCCATTTAGTATACTTATATATAGGGGGTTGGTAGTGGGTCACCCATGATTAAAAGCACATTTTTTATTCCTTTCCTAGAATCCATTTTATGACATGACTCTTTTATCCAATAATTATTATATTTTTATATATTTATTAATTACTAATCATTATAATCAAATTATAAGGGTATTTTTTAATTTTTTATAAAACCATGAAATAAATTCCGAACATAGAAACCAATTCAAGTACCTAGTATCCAGATCAATGATTGTTTTCACTATAAAATTATACCATTCACTAAATTTGGGTTATAATAGAATATATATAATTATATTCTTCAAATTTATACTCAAAAAATCCAAATTTAATGGGACATAAAAAAATTTATGGACACAGAATCATCACTTGATGATGGATTGAATCGTTGTTTGTAAAATTTGTACAGTAACAACACCCTACTCCTATATCTAAATAAAATATAATATTTATTTCCATAAAAAATTTATATGAAATATGTTATCTCAATGGTTGGTACTTAATCAGAACAAGATGCCTAAATATCATCAATTTAAAATTTTAATGTAGTTATCGATCATTTAACATCATCTCTATTGTAAATGTTGACCAGTTAAAACACCTGTATCTCATTCGAAAAAAAATAGCATGAAATTAAATTTGAAATAATTACCTTTATTGATTTTAATATGGATTGACTAATGTTCCATAACCATCAGTAATTTCTCAATGGTACTGAATCTATATCACTATAGACCATCCAGAAGTTTTCATAAATTTCATGGGAAAATTGATCATACAATTCCAGGTTCTATCATGAAGATGCATCAAAGACTTCGACATACTGATGATCAAATCAGGGATGATACTTTCATTAGTGTAAGATAAAATTAGATGGTTGCTCATATAATCGACATAGTTTTCTATAAAATGGAGAGAGTATAAAAAATGTATCAACCATCATGTGATAAATAGCTCATTTCATGAGATCATTATCATCATTTTAAAATAATGTTCAAAAATACCTACATATGGCTCCCAAGCAAATTATTTCTATTACCCACAATAAACACCATCTTATAAATGATCCAAGACATCAAAAATATATATTATATTTAAATCCCTCAATTATAATATAACTAGTATCATACTAGATATAAATGATATATTAACTTGATTTGATATAATAGTAAATATTTAAAGTACCAAGAATGTTAGTAATATTATAGCATTAATTAATTTTCCAAGTATTCACAAAATTTTATTGGATTTGTTAAATAAATATATTCAATAAAAAATATTAAAAAATAGAATAATATTAATTAATTAATCACTCTGTTATTATTTATATTTGGACATCCTTTGACCGTAGTGGTTGGACTAACCATGCCCTAAACTCAAATTCATTTAAAAATTCTAACGATTTTCATAAACTATGTGTAAAGACCCAAAAATCCCTTGGTATTTTTTAAATACATGGGAATTTTATGAATCCGTGAATTTTTGCGGCGCTTGATTCTGAGGCCTTGTGTGCCCGAAATCAACTTTTAAAGTTATGTTCGGGTACGTTCAGTAAACATACGAGTGGGTTTTTATAACTTTTGAACCTGTTCTCGGAACTGAAATTGGAGGGCAATGTTGAACTCGCAATGCCAATATTCGCTAAATAAGACATTCTCCTCGACGACGGATGGTCGAGAATAAAAGTTAGTTTTTGGATTTTTATAAAAACAATAATAAAAAAATAATTGTACAACACTGTATTTTATTTTTGAGCCGCTATGAGTGTGAGTGGTTGTTGGTTAAAACATCCAATTGGGAGTTGGAGGTGGGACCGCCACACCCTAACCTCCCATTAGTGGTTATGGTAGAGGGGCCTACCTAAACATAACCTCCCATGAGAGGTTTCGACTTGGGGACCACACGAGACTAAAACCCCCCAATTATTGGGAGGGTGGAAAATCTCAAAACTCCCCTCATTAATGAGGGGGGAGTCCCTTGACCTCCTCTACCATTAATTGGTAACACCTTTCCCTTTTAATCAAGTGTGGAAACGCATGTAATTTATTAAGGGAGCCTCTTAATTTATTCTTCTGTTTTGTAATTGTTGTGCCAATAAAATAATAGATAACATATATTATTTTAGGCTTCGGAATTCTCATTTGGTTGGAGCATGAAAGGAGAGCTTGGGATAAAAGAAGTTCTCCAAACGAAGAATGAAGAACACGAAAAACGCTGCCAACAACCTTCTTCGACTTCCTCCATCGGATCCTACTGACGTGGAGTGTCTTGCACGGCCGACGCATCTTGGGGTGGGAAGTATGTAACGAACACGGAGAACGATAGACTTCATCGTCTAAATTCTGCAACACCATCAAAGAATGACGAACGTCGATCGATGAATCAAATGTAGGGGGTTTACCTTGTGTTTTATCCCTTTTCTTTTCTCGTCATTGTTTGAATGTAAATCGTTTCGTGGTTGTAAATAATTGATTTTCATCTTTCCTTTTTTGATAAACCAATTGATATCACTTTAATCACAGAGGATGGGGGCCAACATAACATGGCCCAACATCCTCCGTCGATTCTTCGTTCTTGTGGAATTCTACGGCATGGTGATGAGGAGACGACGATGAAGCTAGAGATGAAGGCCACGCTACCCGCGACCTCTGTGAATTGCACCGCCCCCGCGGTGCACCGAAGGTTCTGGCCAACCACCGTCGGTCGGGGCGGCGCCCGGACCACCTACCCGCGGCCTCCCGACGCCCTGCCCGATGCACGGCCCGCTTGTCCGGCACCTGCCTAGCGCCCCTGCGGCCTGCCTGGCGCCCCCGAGGCCTACCCGGCCCTTGCCCCACCCTACCCGGCGCACCTGCGGCCTACCCGGAGTCTATCTGGCCATCCCGCTGGCCTCCCGGCCGACCAGCCTTCCGAGCCGAGTCGCCCGATCTGCGCCCCTTGTGGAGCTGGCCGAAACGGTCCCAGCCTTCTTGCCGAGTCACCTACGTGGCGACCTCCATGCAGAACCGCCCTCGGAGTCCGTTGGGCCAGGCCCAGTGGACCGAGCCAATAAATAATGGGTGAACCTACCCAATAGGCTGGGTCAGACCCAGCGAGTTGGACTGGGTCGACCCAGACTGGGTCGGACCAGTCTGGGTTGGGTCGAGTCGGTCTGACCGGGTCAGACCGGACCTGGGCCCATTATAGAACCTTTACCTTCTTGGGCCATATCATTGGCACCGGACATCTGTTTGACGAGTGGTAAACGGATCTGATATTCATGGAGAGAAGTTGTCCCTTTGAGAATACTCCACTAGAGTTCGGGGTATTGTTGAGATTTGGTCAGGTTGAATCATATTCGAATCCAACTGGGCCCCCAAGAATAAAATGATAATAACTAATAGACTAGGCGTCCAATTGACGTGTCGTCTGTTGTGTTGAGACCCCTATGACGTGGCAGACCTTTCAGATAATTCTACGTGGGACTTCGTCATAGTTGGTGTATCGACCAGTAGCTTGTGGAGCCGATCTTCCAAAGACGAGCAGACATTTGTGCAGGAACTTAGTAGATAGATGAGACTTGACGACTGCTGACCGATTCGACTCGGAGTGATTCGACTAGCCCAGTGGGGAGAGACACTGTGTGAGCGCAGAAGACCCATAGTACATGACACGTGGAGTACCTTAGCAGGCTACTAGGGGAGCGCCTCTATGTGAGCGCAGCAGACCCACTGTGAAGAGTGCCTCTGTGTGAGCGCCTCAGATCCATGGTACTCGGAAGGAGGAGTACCTCAATAATTCAAGTTAGTTGGAAGCACCTCTGTGTGATGTTTCATGCCCACTATACTCGATAGAGGAGGAGTTCTCCAGTAGGCAAGGTTTCAGTCTAATAAAAATCTTGGTTTGAGCTGAGTCAATGACTTTTGTGTTTTCCTCATGATTGAGATGGATTACTAGATAACTTAGGAATATGTATGGGTATATACCTAAGTAATGGTTACCCATTGATTTCATACATAATGGTTTATTCTGGTTGTATTTAGTGAGACCTTGAGGGTCTTGGTGTCCCTACTGAGTATCATTATACTCATCCATGCATGGGCTATGCCTTCACATCATTCTATGGGTTGCAGACGATAGACAGCGCGAACTGAGGCAGAGAGTAGCATGACTGGATGGTACCCAGAGGTGGATCAGTTGGTGTGATAGTTCATGGAGGAGACAGACATAAGTGGAGTGTTGAGGAGGCCATATGTACCTAACCTTTAGGTAGGATCCCTGGAGTATGACCCAGTAGCTGCATTACATTTCTTTAGTTGTACTTGCTTTTAGTTGTACTTGTACGTTCCATTTGGTCTTGTATTTCCGACCCCTTTTACATTCCATCACATCTTTTGTATACAGTTTTACATATTTCTTTTCTTCCAGTTGTGTACAATTATGTGTTTGTTTATAATTATAAAGTAAATCCCTTCCTAATTTAGGGATTTACACCTTTGGTGCTAGTCACTAGCCCCTAGCCTATGGATGGAGGGCTTGGGGTAGTCACGATACGGGCCCTGGGGGACAGGTCATGAAAAATTATTTTCAGAGGAGTCTATTCTACCGCAGAACATAGAACTCTGGTCTTTTTTTCTATGAAGAAATAATCTTAAGGATACTAACTATGGTTTTCATTTCAGGGAGTCCAGTGTTGGTGCAGGCGTCCGACGGATCCATACACCAGGACCCTAACATCTAATTTCTGACTTAGTGCACTAAAACACTAAATATGTGCGTGTTTCCAAAAAAATTATTTAAGTCATCTCAAATAGGTAAGCTCACCAGGTATAAACTTTTGACTATGTCACATATGTTTCTTTCAGGATGCCTCCCTGCAGATGACCATTTTGGGACCCGAGAGTTGTACGCACTAACATCCCACCAAGCGATGAGGCCTCGGTGCAGGGACCTTTTCAAGCGGAGGAACCAGCGGTACTACTTACCGTTGGGACACCGATGCCACCATCCCCAGTAGAAGACGATGCACACTGCTTGAGCATGTTTCACGAGTTCCAGTTCCAGAGGCCACCTAGGTTCAGGGCAAATATGGACCCGTAAGCGGATGAGGATTGAATGGAGGCTATGATGAGAGCCTTCAGGCTAGTAGGAACACTAGAAAACTTCATGGTGATCCATGTTGTGAGTGTCTTTCAAGAAGATGCAGGCAGATGGTAGAGCCTAATTATCTAGGTTTATGACGAGGTCACCTTACTCTGGGCAGACTTCAAGATACTGTTCCGGGTGGAGTTTGTACCCGCCACCCTTTGTGCGGTGCGGATACAGGAGATACTGAAACTAAAACAGGGTAGCATGACGGTGCCGCAGTACTCAGTGTGGTTCACTGACCTCTCGCGCAACTCCATATATATAGTGTAGGACCAATTCTTCAGGTCCCAGACCTTTGATAAGGGACTCAGGAGAGAGATCAGAGCTCTAATGATCTCACTTAGCATCTCGAAGCAGACGGGGGTGCTAGAGAGAAACCTCTTGGTGGAGTGTTTCTTTGATGAGTAGTCTCTAGCAATGAGACCCACCACTAGCCGACACACAGTGGAGTCTTATGCAGCTGGCAGTAGATAGATGTCGTAGAGGTCCAAGAACACTAGACCTATAGGTGGTCGACCACATGACTCAAAATCGGTTGTGCGGGGCACACTGAGTAGAGACCCACATGCCATTAGCAGGCAGTGTTACTCATGTGGCGGGCAAGGTCACATGGATTGTGATTGTCCGACCCACTGTTCAGATGATCACCAAACAGTTGAGGGACCTCTCAGGTAGAGACAGTGATTCGATTGAGGTGGTCTATAGATAGTAGGCGGATGTGTCAGAGGAGTTGGTCGTGCAGCTAGTGGTGGACAATGTTTCAAGGTGTTACCACCACCACTAGGAGGTCAACCCCGATCGCATGGAGTAGGTTGAGAGGAGGAAGATCAGCTTCAAGAAGCTAAAGCATACGACCATGTCACTCTGAAGATGATTCGAGGTATGATATGTGACTACTCCACCTAAGCTTATGTTCTTATAGACACAGGTGCCATTCACTCTTTCATTTCCCCTGCCCTCATTTAGAGCTCTGAGATTCTGACGGAGCTGTTGGCTCAATCCTTATAGATAGAGACTCCTACGGGAGCTGATTCGATGATTACACACTGGTGCCGAAAGTGCGATCTTACTCTTGGAGGATAGAGATATGGTTGGGATCTCCTTGTAGCGGCGTCGAGGCCTTAAGAAGTCATCTTGGGTATGGACTGGTTATCTATAGTCCATTCTTAGATCGACTATATTAGGTGAAAAGTGTTTTGTGTCCACATGTATGGGACTAGGTTTACCTTCACTGGCAATAAGGGAGCCATTTCAGCACGTGAAGGACTTACTCAGAGGAGGGTGTATCCGATCACTCACCAGTTGGCTTGCCTTACCCTCAGAGTAGTTGATGTGGAGAGTCCAACTTATCCAGTAGTTGTGGTCCAGTACGAGGATGTTTTCTCTGACAATGTTCGTGGACTACCTCCTCATAGAGAGGTGTACCTTTATGTTGAACTTTACCTCGGGACGACACCAATATCTACTCCATCATATCGGATGGCTCCTACTGAGCTTCGAAAGTTGAGGGTACAACTAGAGGACTTGCAGGGGAAGGGATTGATCTGGCCCATTGTTTCTCCCTGGGCACCCCTGATTCTGTTCGCCAAGAAGGTGGATGGGAGCTTGGGTCTCTATGTCGACTAACGTCTCCTAAACCTGGTGGTCGTAATGAACAAGTACTCACTCTCAAGGATTGAAGACCTCTTTGACCAGCTGAAGGGAGAACTATGGTTCTCAAAGTTAGACCTTATATCAAGCTATCACCAGCTCAGATTTTGAGACGATGATGTGCATAAGACAACTTTCAGGTGACGTTACGATGACTACGAGTTCGTGGTTATTCCCTTCAGCATAACCAATGCTCTAAAATTGTTCATGAGTTTCATGAACAGGATCTTCAAGCCTTACCTTTATCACATTGTTGTAATCTTCATTGACGACATTATGATCTACTCGACTACTGAGGAGGAGCACACCTACCAATTGCATATAGTACTAGAAACACTTCGAGAGCACCATCTTTCTGGTAAGATCTCGAAGAGATTGTTTTGGATTCGAGAGGCTCGCTTCTTGGAAAACGTCATCTCAGAGGCTGGAGTTGTATTGGATCGAGCGAAGATCGGGGTAGTACTTGCTTGGCAGCCAACCGGGAGTGTGACAGAGGTACTGAGTTTCTTGGGTTTCGCTGGATACTACCGGAGGTCCATACAAGACTTGTACAGAGTTGTACCACCACTATCAGCCTTGATGAAGAAGGGGAAACCCTTTGTATTTTCAGACAGATTCCAATAGAGATTTCAAGAGCTGAGGCATAGGCTGAATAGTGCCCCCATCTTGAGGCTTCCAGAGGAGGGTGTAGGGTACGTAGTTTACTACGTTACATCAGGGACCAGACTTGGGTGTGTTCGGATGCAGGAATGAGTAGTGGTTTCTTATGGTTCTTG
The DNA here is from genome assembly GCA_963277665.1 of Viscum album. Classification (NCBI taxonomy): domain Eukaryota; kingdom Viridiplantae; phylum Streptophyta; class Magnoliopsida; order Santalales; family Viscaceae; genus Viscum; species Viscum album. The sequence continues at coordinate 1,830,658,771 of OY728131.1, forward strand.
GTAGCTAAGACAACATGAGAAGAACTACGCTACCCATGAACTGGAGTTAGTAGCAGTGGTCTTCTCCATGAATATGTGGTGCACTATCTGATGGGCGAGTGTTTTACCATATACTATGATCCCAAGAGTCTAAGGTATATCTTCATTGAGAAAGACCTGAACATGAGGCAGCCGTGATTGCTTGAGTTCCTCCAGGACTATGACATCGAGATAGTCTATACTCTTGGGAAGGAGAATGTTGTTGCAGATACGCTCAGCAAGAAATTTTGTATATAGCTTCTAAGAGATTCGATAGATCAGCTGGTTGCTTTACAGATATCCTTTGTGTATAGTGATGGAGAAGCCTTTCTACAGTTTGTTACAGTCACTCCCCCACTTCTTCAGTGCTGTAGGGAGGCACAACATGGAGATGCTGACTGCGAGACACGACGTGCTCAGATCTCCACAGGTCAGGCACCTGTTGGATTTTCTGAAGGTGGGGAGCACGTCATCCTCTTCAACGGACGTACCTTGGTACCAGTGGCACTTTAGGAGGAAGTGTTGAGGGAGTTCCACACATCCCCTCTAGGGGTACATCCAGGAGTGGTGGAGATTTACCATCACCTTCGAGGACAGCACTGGTGGCCAGGTATGAAGAAGGAAGTAGCAGAGTTTGTCTCTCGGTGCCTCACTTGTCAGCAAGTGAAGGCAGAGCACTGGGTACCAGCGGGCTTGGTTCAGCATTTATAGGTCCTAGTGTGGATGTGGGATGGAATATCAATGGACTTCATGACGAGTCTCCCACGTACATCCAGGGGTCACGCCTTGATTTGGGTGATCGTCGACCAACTCACAAAGATGGCCCACTTCCTACCGATAAGGGAGAATGTTTCAGTAGAGATCATGGGATGCCTCTATGTGCATAAGTTTGTGTGTTTTCATGGAGTACCATCATCTATTGTCTCCAAATGTGACACATGGTTTACTTCCCGACTATGGAAGGGGTTGCAAGAGGCTTTCAATACACAGCTTCGCTTGAGCACTGCCTTCCATCCTCAGACAGATAGTCAAACTGAGCGGACCATTCAGACCCACGAGGACATGAAACATACATGTGTCCAAAAACATCAGTCTTATCTAGGAGGATCACTTTACTTTGGTGGAGTTTTCTTACAACAACGGTTATCACTCCACCATAGGGATGACTCCTTTTGTGGCCTTGTACCGGCAACCTTATCGATCACCCTTGTGCTGGACTGACCCTAGGGATTCAGCACTAGTGAGACCAGAGATGGTACGAGCTACTACAGAGAAGGTGCAGATCATCCAAGAGTAGATGAAGACTGCACAGAGTAGAAAAAAGTTGCATGATAACAGGATATGGAGACCTCTAGAGTTATAGGATGGCGACCATGTCTTTCTACAGGTCTCACCTCGATGAGGTCAACGGAGATTAGGCCATGGCGGATTATATCTGAGATTTATCAGACATTTAAAGGTCATTAGTAGGGTAGGTGAGGTGTCTTAATGCCTAGCTCTTCCACCTCAGTTGCACTGGGTGCATGACGTCTTCGACGTATCTTAGCTGATGAAATACGTGTAGGACCCTTCCTATATCATCGACCACAGAGAGCTGGACGTCGACAATGGGGAGACATTTATGGAGGTTCCAGTGAAGATTGAGTATCGACAGGAGGAGTTCCTACATGGATGGTTGATGCCTCGTGTGCACGTTTGCTAGAATCATGAGAACCTTTAAGAGAGCACAAGGGAACGGGAGGCTCAGATGCGTGCTCAGTACCCCAGTTTGTTCCCTTAGTTTGAGTTGTATCTTATGAGGACGTAAATCCCTGAGGTGGGGAGAATGTAAAGAAATGAAAATAGCATGGATTTTTTTTTTAAATACATGGGAATTTTAAGACTCCGTGAATTTTTATGGCACTTGATTCTGATTCCTGGTGTGTTCATAATCAATTTCTTAAGTTGTGTTCAGGTACGTTCAATAAAAGTACGAATGTGTTTTAATAACGTTTCTACCGGTGCTCAGAACTGAAATCTGAGGGCACCGTTGAACTCGCAGCGCCGATATTCACTTAAGAAAACTTTCACCTCAACATCGGATGGTCGAGAATAAAATTTAGTTTTTGGATTTTTATAAAAAAATAAAATAAATAATGTGTACATCACTTTATATTATTTTTGAGCCTCCATGAGTGTGAGTGGTTGTTGGTTAAAACCTCAACTTGGGAGTTGGAGGTGGGATGACCACACCCTAACCACCCATAAGAGGTTATGGTGGTGGGTCCCACCAGAACATAACCTCCCGTGAGAGTTTAAGTCATGGGGACCACACGAGACTAAAACCCCCAATTAATGGGATGGTGGAAAATCTCTCATCTCCCCTCATAAATGGGGGTGGATTCCCTTGACCTCCTCTACTATTAATTGGTATGACCTTTCCCTTGTAATCAATTACGCCAAAGCATGTAATTTATTAAGGGGTGCCTCTTAATTTATTCTTCCATTTTGAAATTGTTTTTACAATAAAATAATAGATAACTTATATTATTATTGGCTTGTAAATTCTCATTTTGTGGGAGCTTGATAGGATATCTTGGGAGAAAATAAGTTCTCCAAACGAAGAATGAAGAATGTGAAGAACGCCGCCAACAACCTTCTTCGACTTCCTCCCTCAGATCCTACTAACATGGAGTGTCTTCCATGGCTAATGCAGCTCGGGGTTGGGAGTGTGTGATGAACGCAGTGAATGATGAACTTCATCGTCTTCTTTCTGTAACACCATCAACAAATGATGAAATGAAATCGTAGCGTGGTTGTAAATAATTGATTTTCATCATTCCTATTTTGATGAACCAATTGATATCACTTTAAACGTAGAGGATGAGGACCAACCTAACATGGCCCGACAACCACCATCGATTATTATTTCTTATGGCATTCTACGGAAAGGTAATGAGGAGACGACAACGAAGGCAGCGACAATGGTCGCGCTACCCATGGCCTTTGTGAATCGCGCTGCCCCAGCGGCGCATTGAAGATTCCAGCCGACCACCACCAGCCCGAGCGGCACCCGGCCTGCCTACCCGCGGCCTCCTATCTCCCTTACCACCTAGGGGCCCACCTACCCGCAGCCCCTGTCAGCGCCCCCGTGGCCTTCCAGGCCCCTGCCGCAGCCCGCCCGGCGCCCTCGCGGCTTGCCCACCCCGCTGCTGGCGCCCCCGCCGCCTGCCTGACCACTGTCGTACCCTTCCCAGCATACCCGTGGCCTGCCCGGTGTCCCTCCGGCCTCTCGAAAAATCGGCCTTATGGGATGAATCGCCCGAGCCACGCCCCTCACGGTGCTAGCCGAACCGGTCCCGGCCTTCGGGCAGAGTCACCTATGTTGCGACCTCCGGGTCGGACCTCCCTCGCTGGCCGTTCGACTGAGCCCAGTAAACCGCGCCAAAACATAACTGGATGACCCACCCAACGGGCTGGGTCAGACCCAGCGAGTCTGAATAGGTCGACCCAGACTGGGTCGGCCCAGACTGGGTTGGCTGAGTTGGTCTGACCGGGTCGGTTCGGACCCAAGCCCATTACTGAACCTTAACCTTCATGGGCCATATCTTTGGCACCAGACGTTCATTTGAAAAACCGTCAGCAGTGCCAGTATTCATGGAGAGAAGTCGTCCCATTGAGAATACCCAACTATAGTTTTGGTTATAGTTGAGATACTATCAGGTTGGATCGTACACGAATCCAACTAGGCCCTCTAGACTAAAAGGATAATAACTAAAAGACCGGGCATCTGATTGGCGCGCCGTCTTTTACATTGAGTCCCCTATAACATGGAAGACCATTGAGATACTTTTACGTGGGACTTCGTAATAGTTTGAGTATCAACCAGTAGCTTGTGGAGAAGATCTTTCAGAGATGAGCAGGCATTTGTGTGGGGACCTAGTAGCTGGTTGAGACTTGATGACTGCTGAGCGATTCGACTCTAAATGATTCGACTAGCCTCGTGGGGAGTGCCTCTGTGCAAGTGCGGCAGACCCATGGTGGGGAGAGCCTCTATGTGAGCGCAATAGATCCATGATAATCGACATGTGGAGTACCTCAGTAGGCTACCATGGGAGAACCTCTGTGAGAGCACAGCAGACCCATGGTGGGGAGCGCCTCTGTGTGAGCGCAGAAGATCCACGGTACTCAACAGGAGGAGTACCTCAACAACCTAAGTTAGTGGGAAGCGCATCTGTGTGATGCGAAAGGCCTACTCTACTCGATAGAGGATGAGTTATCCAGCTGATGAGGGTTCAGTTTAATAAAAATCCTGGTTTGAGATGAGTCAATGACTTGTGTGTTATCCTCATGATTGAGATGGGTTACTAGATAACATAGGTATATTTATGGGTATATACCTATGAATTGGTTATCCGTTGATTTCATACTTTGTGGTTTATCATTGTTGTATTTTGTGAGACCTTGAGGGTCATGGGGTCCCAACTGAGTATCATTATGCTCTCCCCTCCATGGGATATGCCCGCACCTCCATGTGCTGGTTATAGATGACGAATAGCGCTGACTGAGGCAGAGAGTAGCAGGACTGGATGGTACCCGGAGGTGAATCACTCGGTGTGACAGTGCATGGAGGATACATATGGATGTGGAGTGTTGAGGAGGCCATATGTACGTACCCTTTAGCTAGAAACTCCGTAGGACGGCCCAATAACTTCTTTACTTTTATTCAGTTGTACTTGCTTTTAGTTGTACTTGTACTTTCCAGTTGTGCTTGTATTTCTGTCCCGTTATACATTCCATCACTTCTTTTGTATACAGTTTTACTTAGTTCTTTGCTTTCAGTAGTGTACTCTAATGTGTTTTTCTATAGTTATAAAGGCAATTCCTTCCCAGTTTAGGGATTTACGCCTTTGGTGCTATCGCCATCCCCTAGTCTATGGAAGGCGGGTTTGGGGTAGTCACGATACGGGCCATGGGGGACGGGTCATGACACTATTTGTGTGACCCATTCGTCCCTTATCCTGATATTAATTAATCAAATTCACAAACCATATGCATAGTCTAAATACCCATAAAGACACAAAATGAGATAAGAAAATGTCAAATCATTGAAAATATTACAAACAATCACACTCCGTTAAATATAATCTGTTTTTCTCACAATATCTTATAAAAATGGGCACACACTCTTTATCATCATCCTTTCTTTTTTTATTGTTCATTGATCATACTAGATGGACTTACCATTTCTATAATGGATATGTATTTTTTAATGTTACTACAATCCAGATCAAATAAGAAAGTTATATAAAATCCTTTAAGATGTTACAAATTTTATCTTGATAATTACTTCAGTATAAATCCTAAAATGAAAAAACCAAAACATGCTACCTTTATAAAAACTCAATGCCATTATATTCATCATGCATCAATGTAAATGATTAAATAATATAAAATGATAAAAATAAAAAATTTGGAGACCATTACACGTGATTTTATATATAAAATACTAGTGTTAACAGAATCATTAGGCATTATTGTTAATGGGGTAGTCCTAAATATCTCATCTACTCGATATCACTAACTATGATACGCATGAGAATAAGGGTAAATGTTAATTGGGACCCATCACCTAAGGGTCAGACATCATATGTGTCCACATAGGATGATGTATCTATATCATAGGAAATATAATTAACATTAATTTTATAGTATCTCAGGGTTCTCATTATAGCATGTGAACTACTATAACTTTTTGGTATAAAAAATACACTATGTAAATTACCATTTTGATAGTATATATATAAATATCAACACTATTATAGTAATTTTACATCATGTGTAAGAAACTATATACATGATATGATAATTTAAATGTAATATTCATGTGGTATCTAGGGAACAACTTGTATACCAAAATAATCACTACAAAAATGTGATTTCGATTGAATTGGAAATTCACTAACATATCATAAACCATTCTTGATCTAAATAGATTATGTGCAACATCATAATAAAAAGTTAGAGTTTTATATTTCATTTCATATATGCATTTATAATGACCCACCTAAATGAATGACTGAATTATAATTTTTTATGAGAACTAAAATAATGGTAGTATCTAATTTGAACATTTGATAATGACCCTAAAGTTGGATACTTTCACATATTCTAGTGAATGATAATATATTTTATATTTTACATAATTTTGGTAGTGATAATTTGTACTAATGATTATCTATTTGTTGAAGTCATTCATAAGATGATTCAAATTCAATGAGTTGAACCATCAAACTCTTTCATAGAATATTGATAGTGTTGATTTATATATAATAAACACTTCTTTAATTTATATATTTGAATGTTGACAAGGTGAAAATTAATAAATAATAGTTATCAATAATTTATTAATTGTTAGATGGCCCACTATACCCCAATTGGAAGTATATCCTTTCAATTTCTTCTGATAAATCATTATAGAATCCACATTGAAGGTCACTAATTTCAATAAATGTATAGATTATAGTTATTTAATGTAATTTGTCTTTTCCTTTTATTACAACAAATTTTTTCATCTCAACCATATTGATTTATATACTATAATATATATATATATATATATATATTACCACCAAACAGATCCCAAAGAGATCAAGATACATCTTTTTTCACTAGTGGATGATACAAAATATTGATATATGATAACCATCATATAGAACATTCGTTAGAGGCTCAGGTGCTATCCATGTTCATGTTCAAAATCAGAAAATTTATTATTCTTTGGCAATAAATAATGATTTATTTATGTTCCTTATAGAATCCACAATTTTTGAACAATCCTTATCAACAAATTCAGAATTATTAATTTTTCTCCATACTAAATGAATGATAGATCAATTATTATCATTAACATTTATTTCATTGCAGTTTGAGCCCTGATCAATATTTTTCTTTAATAACAAGATTGGATTCATCTTAGTTATTATCATAAATATGGTCGTATTGTCTTTTCTAATTACATCATATGCCAATTTATTATCCTTCCCATTATGAAATTCGATTAGGATGAAATAAACATCAATCAGAACAAAAAATATTCATTTAATGATATTGATCACCTTCAATGTTAATATATGTTGGGGATATTTAGATAAATATATATTTAAATATATCAAAAATTCTTTAATGTACAAAAAACATAAAAATCATAAATTTGATGAATATTATAATGAATATTAGATGAAATTTGGGGTATTTCTCTCAGAAATCACTAGATATCATAAATATAGTGGTAAAATTGTCTCATTTAACATGAATTAACATCATATTACATTTTTTATGAATTTATATAATTAAAAAATACTTCACCATATGTGTGTAGTGTATGTTAAGGTCTAGTGAATAAACTCTTCCTAATTAAATTGATAGTATCTTCACATTCATTAGTCCAAATAACAATTCTCAATTCCATTATAGCTTGGTCTATTGGATTTAAAATCATGAAAACATCCTCCATTATGGTTGATTTTATGATGATATATTTAGAAATCAATGGATCTATATTATATATGTTGTTCTAGGATATTCTTGAATAACATTTTTCCACAAAATATTTATATTTACCTCATTTATATGATAAAATTCCTTAATAACTTCTCTCTCTAATTAAATTTTTTTACTATACAGTAAAAAATATTTCTTTTATATATGTTAAGTATGGTACATAATTTATGAACATGTGTCTCCGTTATATTTATTAGTAAATTAATATCATTTATATTGTCAATTAGGATTTAGTAGGGGTAATATTTCATTACTGTATTGTTTATGTATGTGAAATTTAACCTATAATTTGTGATATTATATAGAATTGATTTCAATTATTTTTTTTACGTTTCCCAAAAATATGTCCTAGGAAAATCCAACATCTATTCCTTCAATTGATGAAAACCTAAATGAATCTTCACCATAGAGAAGTACCGGTCCCAATGTTTTTTATTAGTGATTCTATAAATATATAGTACTTATTCATTTTATTTATCATTACCTTGTTTATTTAATCCTTATCAATGTTGATAAACATTGATCCATCATTATTAATATAAAATTAAAATGACTCACCCCATGATGAATCACCTATGAATTTGAAATCTGTTATTAGAATCTATTGAAGTTGTCATGTACATTATTCTTGTTAAATAGATTTCATTATATAAAGAATCATGGAAATTGGATGATATATATGTAAAATTATAATTTCTTGTCTCATCCACTTAATAATGAATAAGAATAAATTATTCTAGGGTGAATAAATCTTTTTATACCGTGAAAATGGTAATGTCTTCAATTATGAAAAAATCATTAATCCTAATTTTTTTTTAACAATACATCTTTCAAAATAGAAAAATATCTATGTTTAAAGAAAAGTTTTGTTTCTATAATTATTCATCAATCACTCATATATAATTAAGAAGGTAAAATGTTATATAGTAAATGGTTTTCTTCTCCTGTATATTTTGGATAAATAAATAGAATGAATGTCAAACCATTCACATTATATAATAAAATACACTATATGGAGTATAAAACTATTTTATTAGATATTCAACCAAAAGAATTCATCTTGAGAAGTGTTACATACGTTTGATGCAATAATTTCAAAAATTGGTGATTTCATTGAGACCTGAAACTCATATTTTAGAGGTTTAACATGAATATTTATTCTTAACATATTCGATATAAAATAATGAAATGAATTTTAATTATAGAATAATTGATTTTAAATGTAAATTTATTGTTTCTTTCCCCATCAGATTATGATTCTAAAAAATTTCCAAAATAATAATAAATTTAATGGTGATATTAGAAAATTTAATAATCTTATAAAATTTTAAAATATAAAAATTATAAAATTAATAACTCATAATAGTAATTTATATTCTAGAATATTAATGTATAGGATTCAATCTAGGTTATTCATTTTCTAATTCTTATACATATATCTCTTATAATTCATTAAAAACTCAACCATTCACTAATTCAAACTATAGATGATTGAGTCTCATTAAAAAATTATCAATTAATTTTTAAAAAAATATAAATAATACATACCCATGAAATATAGAGTTATTATCTCATTGTAGGATTAGAATCAATATATATACAAAAATAAAATTAACTACTTCATCTTCATTTTGATATTTATAATATGAACCTATATCAATTTTTTCTATTAATTCTGACTTTATACCCTATAGATATCCATAATGAAAATGGTGACTAATATATTTTATGTGACATTAACATAAAATATTACATCATAAATATAAGTCATGTCACACTAAAAATATAGTATAAAACAATTTTATAGGATTACTACCTTTTTATCATACTTAGAATATCCTGTGATGAAATCATTATCCAAAATATTAGGATATATAATTTCCGGACCTCCAATCATGTCATAATATGCATATATATATTTATATATGTCCCTTATAAATTATTCATCCTTATTGAATAACAATATGAAAATCCCCGAGAATGTAACTAGGATACATAAACATTGCAAACAATATAACCAATGGTTATAACTAATTTATTTAACTGATAATAAGTAATTAAATATATTGGATATCTAAAATTAAAAAATGATGAAATAATGTTACCTATGAATTTGAAATGGTGAAATTTAATAATTTAGATATTGTGAATTATGTATAGAAGAAAATTTTAAGGTGACATTTTAATGTCTTGACTCGGTATACCATCGAACCGTTTGTCATATCAGTGGGTCACATAACCCGAAGCACGTCTCAGCGATCACCAGAGGCTACTGACTAGCACCGATGGTCTCAGTTTGTGATAGTGGGGAGACTATAACCTCTAATCAAAGATTCATAGTGGTATATTAGTGTAAATAACAATCAATAATGGAAGTAATAATACATAAATGACAATGAAATGAGGAAAAATGTGATATAACTAAACAAATGTTAACAATGCCTATTTATAGAATAGATGAATGCACATCATGGTAATGATACATGAAATAAAGAAGTAAAAAATAAAAAATTAATAACAATAATATACAAAAATAAGAAAAAAATAGAAAATGCCCATGGGTGATCTCTTTGATCATCTTGAGCACCACCTCTGTCATTTTCTCTTAACACCAGGTACTAGCAACACATCAACTAACCTTGGTCCTACAAGTATTAGGACTACTCAGGTACTATGGATACCCAATAAGGGGTTGAGATGAAATCTCTTTAGGCCAAACCCCATGGAGTCATTCTCAATCATGTGAAATATTAATTATGCAATGCATGTATAATGAAATATAAACTTAACTGAATTAATAAAAAACACCCATCAAGGTTCCTAAGGGACACCTAATAGAGATACCTACTTTCTATTTTTTCTAGATTAAGATTCTGATGTAGTAAAATTTATATATATTTATATATCTCTGTGTGTGTGTGTGTGTGTGTGTTCAGGTGGATTGGCATGTACCACCTCCATCCAATTCTAGGGGATCTCTCTTGGTCGACCCCTAACCCACATCCAAAAACACAAACTCTCATGGCCTCTAATCAGTTGATTTATACTGGGGAGGATTGGGACATACCTCTTTTATCTAATTCTTAGAGTTCTCTCACATTATGCCCCAAACCCTATACAAAGAGCCCTTAACCACTTGGCATTCAATCATTTGATATAACAACGTCATAAGTTGTATAGGGTAATCATGCCTCCCAACCATAACATATATAATTTTTTAGGGTTAAAATTGTCTTCCACTCATAAGAATACATTATTAGCATGGGGTAAAATGGCCAACAACCCATAATCATATTTATAAATCACAATTTTCATGTGGTAACAATGCCTCCCACAAATAATAATTGAATGATTACGACATTTATAAGGTAAGTCATATAAAATTACCTCTTAGTAATTTCAAATATAAAATACCATATTTCATATATGAAATCACATTTACATTTATACTCATGGAAATCCATATTAATTGCTTAAAACAAAATATTAACATATTGATCACATTCAATTCAAATATATGAGGCAAAGACCTCTCTTACAACTCAGTAGCCATGTTCTATTTCATTTCTAGGATCCATTTAATTGATACCATTTAATTAAAATTTAAAAAATAATTATGGATAACCCTTTTTTCAATACATGCCACTTGATATTAGCCAACCCACATAGGGTCATTTTCACTAAATATTCGTAAACAAGGAATGAAGATTTTTATGGTACATGTTCAAAATGAGTCATTTCCCCCTTAAGGGATTTTATCCACATTTCATAGTCATTATAACCATGCCACTTACCTTAACCATTTTATTTAACACAATGAGGCATACTAACTAAATTTCAAGGGCACACGTGTAATAAGTGCTGTCAAGGATACATGGCATGTGCCTACATTAGAAAAATCATCATTAAAAGACCAGGAAACATAAAATTATAATTAATAATTATAATGAAAATCATAAAAACACATCAAAAAATATAAAAGGTATACATAATAGTCTATCACAAATTTTGTTTCTTGAAAGTAGCACACCTTAGGATGAGGGGTTTTACTACATAAACATGACATATTTATTAAACAACAAACAATTACTTGTATGCATTTCGTTAACTATAGTATGAAAATAATGTATACAATGAAACTATACTACATTAATTAAATATAAAAACTATTTGTTAAGAAAATTAATTTTTGCATTACTGAAATTAGAAGGCATGGAATGGGACCCTACCTCATGGTGGAAACAAACTGAATATTTTAGCTATTGTCACTTTCTAACTAATAGATAATACTTTACCACTAAGAAAATTCACCTTTATAAATATATAAAGACACCTAGACCTAATGCACTCATATTAATGGACAGGTACACGTGCAATGGGTTCCTTACATGTATGTTTATATACATACACTAGTCTCTACTCACTTACGCATTCATTATTTATTTATTTATATAGGCACACCAAGACTAATAGATTTCTATTAGCATACATGGATGATCATACACATAACGAGGGAACAAATATATATATATATATATATATATATATATAAATTCTTACAAATGAATATATTGGTGAGTCACCATAGATATGACGACTCAAAACCCCTCAAAAAAGTTCAACATACTACACAACAATTACTAAAAATATTAAAAAAATTAATGAATTTCATATAGAAGGGGTGAAACCAAGCACTGGGAATGAAAACATGCATAGGATGGTGGTAGTGAACCAAAACAAGCCGAAACACCTCACCTTTGATTGAGGTTTATCGAACATGAATGAAAAATACTCGAGGCTCCTTTCACATGTCCTATAGAATGAATAAATGAATAAAAATATGGTTAGCAGCCACCTGGGGTTCATCCAAACCTCATCGGTTGACAAATAAACCAAAAAACAGTCATAAAAATGAATGATAAGAGAAGATTATACACACCTTGATGGATCATAATTTTTTTTAAAGAAAAGTTGGAAGGTTGAAGGTTAAACGAGGTAGCTAGAGGGATGGGTTGTTTGAGTGTGCGGCTATGGTACCATAGGCTGTGTCATGTACAATTTGATAGGGAGGGGTCAGGATGACAGTTATATTAATTTTATTTTAATTTCATTTTAATTAATTAATTTTTAAAAAATTAACCCAAAGCATTGTTTGGGGTGCATAGTTACCAAAACCAGGTGTCATCAATGAGTCACCATATTCTTAATAGATCAACCTTATAAGTTTGTATCACATAGTTAGTCTGTCAGTACATAGATAGTGAGATAAACAATTTTGAGGTACCACCCATGTGGTGCTTCTTGTTAATGTTAGGCTCATGGTTCAAAAAATCATGCAAATCCCTTGAGAAATAATATTGCCTCACCTACACAAGTCCACATGGTTTCTTGTAGTGGACCACATAAATTTAGAAAAACTGTATGACCTCTCTAGGTCCTTAAAAATGATATTTTCCCATTCTGGTGCTCATGAAACTCTCCATGACAATTGGGAAACTTTTATGGCCATATCCCAAATAAAGAAACAACACATTAAATTGATCAAACTATCGAAAGTAAATTCTTATGAATGATTTTAAAAACGACCCAACCAATACATCAAAATTTTTAAATTCATTCTGAATTAAAATCCATTTAGAAATACAAATTGTTACAACCTTATCACTATAGAACCTCTAGTCATTGAGAATCCATTGAGAATAATGAAAACATCACCTGACCAATGGGTTCATTTTGAATCATTCAACCAGTCAGGTTTCATTCCAAAACTCCCAACATACTCTAAATAATCCACATAGTAATATGGCACATAAGTCATTTAAAACATGAGCCAATGGTATTTATACAACAAAAAATTTAAGTGGTCTTATTTGAGCTTGTTATCGAGAGACATGATCCCATCATCATCTTGTTAAGATTTTTTCCAAAGGTACATTCTATCTTAGGTTTTATCCTTAATTGGACAATTCCAACCTATAGTTCAAACCACAATTGGAATTTTCATAGAAACATGTAATCTAGGGCTATAATGACTCTCCTAGTGTTCTTTTTGATACAATGTTAATGATATAATCCCCATCAACCTCATTTATTCCATATCTAGCCAACATTCATGAATAACACTAACTGACAAAAAATTCACTCATCTTCACCTGAAGACATGCCTTAATATAGTTTTTTAAAAACCATAAAAATTTAGTAAGAAAGGAAATGAGTTTCTCCTCCGGGATGACTAATCAAAAATATTCACATCTTATTTGGTATGTGTTTTATATGAATAACTATGATAACTTATAACAAGGAACCTAAAATCTATAACAAACACATCATTATAGCCTACACCCACATCGGATGATGTTTCTATGAATGAACCACCAAGGGAACTATACATCCCTTAAACAACATTGAAGGTGAACCACCCAAATATCTCAATGTCTTTTAAATATTCCGTGTGACTTAAGTCTGATCCTCTCTGTGAAAATGTAAGATGACATAAAGATATAGAAGATTATTCTCTCTTAGTAGAGTAATCTAGGGGGACTTTAAATGGTTTCAAGTCAATCACACCAATCTACTAGAAGAAAGAAGGGTCAAAGAACTACTAGTCGACTAAAAATAAAGGACTGGGCTTCACCCACCTTCGTTTTATTATCTGATCACTGGCCTTTATCACATGAGAAAATATATTATCATTCAACATACTACCTAACTCTATCCCAGACCAATTTTCCTTCATAGGGGTTGCATACACCTCAAAACAAATAGTAGTCGTTCTTCCATGAAAGCACTGATACTCACAAAACCCAAAAGTCCCAAAGGATTTTAAGAAACCCGACCATTTAAAAATTGTATTTCATGATTTTATTAATTTTTTGTTTAAGGTAACATAACTAAAAAAAATGAAATGATACTCCCCACATAGGAGTTTCCTAGTGATCTAAGGAAAAGAATTTAATGTAGCTGCAAAATAGAGAACTAGTAAAAAACACCTCAAACTAATTTGTGATTCTCCTCAGAGCCATGATCACAACGTTGATGAATTTAACGGAATCCGCACTAAAATAATTTTCATTTAAAAACACCAAATTCATTTATATTTTATCTTGAAAATTGGGACAAGTTGATTCTTTTTCACTCGGGTCACTCTACATGGATATGACCTGATATCATTTTCAACAGGACATGGTTTTTTACCAACATAGGATTACATTATATGACCAGTCACTTGGATGAAAACATAAAATTTCATTCACTACCGAGGAAAATTAAAGTGGTCAAACAAATAATGATTCAATTGACCATGCCAATGAAAAGACTATCAAGATGAAAATGAGTATTACCCCATGGTCAATCCCAAAACAATAGTTATGAAAGCATGTGAGCCCATATGAACAACGGTGTCATTAGAACATGAATGTCCTACAAGGTAAAATGTAAACAAAAGTCTAAAATTTCACATGAATAGAATGGAGTCAATCTTTATGTGTGATACCTACCTTGGGTAGGCCTCTCACAAGAAGAAGCGTTGATAGAATAATTTGGTCATACTAATCAAATATGACAGTCTCAACATCATAAAATTTATACGAGCTCTAACAGTACCCTTTCTGATACAGTCATAATGAATGAAAACTATCCTTACTCTGGGGACTTACCAAGGTCACGACTATAGGTTCTATTTCCAAGCCCTTTTCAATTATTCGAATTTAATCCTTAATCCTTAAATGATATAATCAACAAAATTATGTACCTTTGTTCAAGAAAATTTCAAGGTACATGTATTTACATAGTGACCCAAGGGTAAAACCAGCAAGATTATATAAAACATATTTTTAAAACAATAACAATTTTTCAAAAATCCATATTTATTATAAATTAACAAACTCAAAACCATTTTTCAAATATGGAGACCTATATGGGTACCATTTAAACCATGTTTTGTTCCCTAGAAATAATCCCAATATTTATTTCTCAAGGATAGATGACTGTAATCAACCAAATGGGTCACATAATAAAATATTCCCTTGACCAACCTAAATGGGTCCAATTACACAGTTAAGAATTTATCCAACATATTCTACATTAAAATTAAATGGATTTCACATTAATAAACATATCACATAACATAAATCCAATATATTGAATATGGGTTTCCATTTACCAATTCCTTAAGCATCCATACACTTCATGGATTGAAAATTGACTCCCATTAAAAGATATATATCACATTTCATATTTAAACATGACCAAATATAATGGTCCAACTATATGGGTGGAAACAAACCAACTTGTAAAGTACAAATACACTTTCTGTTTTTAAATATGGATCCCATTTTGTCAAGATAAGTTCACAAAGCATTAAAACCTTAACGGCTGATTACAAGGGTTCAAATACATTGGTAACCCTTTCCTAGTTGTTAAGCACCTATACACCATACATAGATTAATTGGTTCTCTATGAAATCAAAATCAATTAAATTAGAAATGAAAAAAATTACACATCAACAAGGAAAGACATGTCATTAAAAGAAATAAACACAAATAAGATTCTATTTAGCAGAGATGCATGGAATGTTATAACCCAGGTATATTAAATATATTATAAAATCATTCTATCTAAATAGAAAAGATAATAAATATAATTCATCTCAAATGTGAATAAAAAACAATCAAGTTTACACGAAAACTATAATGGAACTACATGTCATGGAACAATGGTGGGAATGTAAATTTGATATGTTCCTAATATGATGCATGAAATGCAACATCCTTTCCCTACCAAGATAATGGTAAACTTCCATAATGTCTATAAATAATAACCAGTGGAATGTAAACCAATCAATCTAGATGAAATCATACCAACTATAATATAAAATAAAAAGAACAACAATCCCATCCCTAAAAATAGAGTAATTTTCAATACGTGGTGCGACCAGTCCTAAGAACAGCAATTAACCGACATTGGAAAAAAATTAATCTCTTATATAACAACACAAATCATGGAGATAATTGAAATGAAACACCTATAATAACATATTTCATTTTTCCAAAAAGTCTTACCATTGAAATGGTAGCTCGACCAGTGGGTCACATGGAAGAATGACTGTCTCCCTATTAGCCAGATGCTACCGATTAGTTGTGAGGGACTTCAGAGGTGATTTTGGGGAGACTGTACCATATTATTGGATATTCAAAATGGTAAAATTGATTAAATAAAAATCAATAGTAGAATAATTAAAAATGAAATGAAAAATTATCAAAAGATAGATTTGATACAACTAACCAGTTGTGGCTAATGTGAGTTTATAAAATAAACGAAATCATGACGTGGTAATGATACATAATGGAAAGTAGTAAGAAATATAAAACGGTATAAAATACAATACAAATAAGAACAAGAACAGAAATCCATAGATGAAATATTCTTGAGATTCTCAATATCCAGTTCAGTCCTTTGATTATAACTCCATGCACAAGACACACGACCATTATCCTAGGTTCTATAAATAGGAGGTATTCTCAAGATCCAAGGGTACTCGAGTAGGATGTGAATGAAATCACAGTAGTACCACACCCATATTTTCAATCCAACTCTAGTGGATTATTATGTAATAATTGTTCGTATAGATAAATATAAACTGAATTAAAATAATAAACAACACATTTATTGGTTCTTAAGGGACACTGAATGATGATACCTACTTCAGATCATTGTTGGATTAAGGGTATTATCATGTAGAATTTGTATATATAATAGCATATTATATATAAATATACATAGATATCTATTGGGTAGTCAAAAATTTCCACCAACATGCATTGACAGGGGATCTCTCCCAACCATCCCCTAATGATGGTCAAAGATCCCTTATTATCTCAGACTCTATGGATTAGTTCTATATTTGGGTGGATTGGGACATACCTCCACCAGCTGATTGAATGGGAGCTCTCACAGTATTCCTCATAATAACTAATAAGATCTCTTAGTTGCTTATCGTAAATTAATTTGATATACAAAGGTCATATTTTTTGTGGGGTAACCATGAATCTAACAAAAAACATAAATTACTAGCATGGGGTTAAACTGTATCCCACCCATAATCATAGATTTATAGCCTGGGGTAAAACTTCTTTACACTCATAATCTTATTTATAATTCACAAATGGAATGGGGTAACAATTCCTATCTCCGATAATAGTTCATTAATTTTCACATTTATAAAGTAATTCAAAAGTAAATACAAATTATGAATAAAAAAAAGGTCAATACTATATTTCATAAAAGCAATCACATTCACATTTATAATTATATCAAAACTTAATATGTATATAAACTGAAACATTAAAATATTGATAACATTCAATTAAAATACCTGAGCCCAAGGCCTCCCATACTTCTCATTATAAAAATTCTATTCCATTTCATGGATCCTTTTATTCAATAACATTTAATACAAGTCAAACCACTCATTAGGAATAAACCATCTATTCAAGACAGGCCACATGGTATTATCCAACCTATATAAGGCTATTCCCATTCAATTTTCCTAAGCATTGAAAGCATATTTCTAATGTACATGTTCATAATTGTAAATTTTTGATACCCTTATGGGATGATACCCACATTAATTAGTCATTCTAACCATTCCACTAACCATAACCATTTTATTTAACTCATTAAGACATAACAACAACTTTAAAAGGGATATGGTTTAATTAGTGGTGTTAAGAAAATAAAGCGTATGCCAACATGAAAAAAAACATAAAAGAGCCAAGAAACCTAATTTATTTAAAAATTGTAATCTCAATCAAAAAACACCATGTAATTAAAGATGATACGCATAAAAGTATATCACTAAATTTTTTTCTTGGATAAAGAGAACCTATGTTAGATGGGATTTGATACAAAAACATGAATTTATTATTAAAGATAGATAATAAAATTTATTCATTTAATATCTATATCATGGAAATAATTTACTCTACGAAACCATACTATATTAATAAAATCTATGAACTAGGTGATACGAAATTTAACTAATGCATTACTAAAATTAAAGGGAATGGAATGGGAAGTAATATTAGGGTGGAACTAGACCAAATATTTCTTCTCTTGGAGATTTCTAACTAGGAGATATTTCTCACCCACTGATCATATTCACCATTAAATATATATAAGGACACCTAACAATGTTCTTGTTTTATCATGGCCACAAACATGTAAATGGGAATCCTTAGATGTATTCTTATATGCATATACTTGTCTCTTCTCACTTATATATTAATTTTTCATATATATAAATAGGAACACCATTCCCTATAAATTTATATTTTCTGTGATGGATTAATATACACAAAAATTGGGAACATACATATACATACATATACATATGCAGGTGAGTCACCTTAGATCTGGTGAATTGACACAACTCTGAATAGTAAAAAACACTAAAACAATTTACTACAAACCCTAAAAAAATAAAATATTTTAATATAGAAGGTGTTAAATGAATCATGGGGAAGGAAACTCACCTCAGTTGTTGGTGGTGAATCGAAACAAACCGAATTGTCATGCCTTTGATAGTATTTTCCAAATCCCAAACGAATAAGACCTGATGGGTGATTCACACACCATATACACGGAAGAAATGAATGAAATAAAGGCCAGTATTTTCCTCTTGTTCATTTGAACCTCATCAGGTGATGAATAGACATAATATAGTCATAAACAAGAATGATATTGGAGATAAGACTCTCCTTGATTGATCAAATAAAAATATTGAAAAAAATGTGGATGATTGGCGGTCGATGTAGGTAGATAGTATGGGGTTTGAGCGTGTGGCTAGGGAATTAGGGGGTGAATCGTGAGGGTTTGGAGATGGAGGGGTGAGGATTAGTGTTATTATAATATTACATTTATTTATTTTAATTTTTGTACCTCCAAAAAAATTTAACACAATGTTTGGTTTGGAGCACACTGTTATCCAAACTGTGTTTTGCCCATGCTAAACTCACTGTTTATGTTATCCACCTTTATGAGATTATCTCACACAATTACCCTAACCATTCAAAAAATTTGTTATTAATAGTGTTGAGGTAATTCCAATGTGGCTATATCCATGTGTTCTAGGTTCACAGTTTTGGAAACTGTTCGTAGACCATGCTAAATATGGTTTCCTCACTTGCACAAGGCCGCATGGTTTCTTGCATTGGATTAGATGGTTTTATACACATAGTGTACTCTCCATACGACCTTAAAAACTCGATTTTCCTAGTCCGTATCTTTCAAAACTCATTGAGATAAATGGGAAACTTATATGTCCTTCTCCAAGCCCAAAAATATTACATTTAAGCGTTCCAACTCTCAAAAATATTATTCAAATGATCGATTTTAGAAATGACCTATCCCATTATTCAAAAAGATGAAATTCCATTATGAAATTACATTAGGATAAAAATATATATCATTATAGTGGTTTTAAGGGATAATTAGTCTGATTCATAATAAGGCATTCACATAGTGTTCTCTTTAGAACAAGCTATTACAAAAAAATGTATCATATCAAATAGTTATTATTTTTCGAATTCATGGAATGGAAAAATATTAAATTTTTTACAAGACATGGAATAATGAATTGGTAATTACCTTTTTAGGGAATATTATTTTAACGAATGATAGGGAAGGTAACATGAATTATTTTTATAATCAAATACAATAATGATATGATAAACTAGGAATATTTTACATCATAGTCTAGATATATCACTATCGTATTTTAATGTTATTTTCTTCCATGCTTTTAGTTCTTCATTTGTGACATGATGAGGTTTCAAGCTTCATCACTCGTTTAGGTAGCCTTTAGAAATCCATTGGCTTGCCTATGATATATCGGACAAGTGGTTTTACTATATAAACTCCAATGTCCATCTAAATGGAGTACATAAAACATCAGGATTGTAACACCAAACTAAATATATATATATATATATATATATATATTTATATGCACCAGAATGATAGTGGTCCTCCATTTTCCTTTATATTGGTGGTAGTAGCCAATTCATATCGGAATAGTCAACTGGACAACTAGTATCTCTAATAATATCATCAATGTCATTATATTATAAAGTAAGTTTAAAGGTTTTATCATATTCATAATCCACTAAACCCCTTAATTATCACCTCAATCCCATATTCTTGATTTGAATCTTACCATTGTTATTAGAGAGTGATTCCCATAGTGTTCTAAGATCCCTTGATATTCTATTCTTGGGGTTTTCCCATGTTTTGTTGATTTTCAATAATTTGGTATGTTTTATCATTCCCCATTCCAATTATTTCTATTTATTGGAATTGAGTGAGTTTATAAGTTGTATTGGTCTGATGAATAAATAATTTGGTGATACCATTTATATTTCTTTTATATCGATCATTTGTTCCCTTCTCGGTGGCTATACATCAAATTTTTTGTGTGTTGGTGTCTTTATAATGAGGTATGTGTAAAAAATATATTCCCCTTTATCCATATTCTAAGCAAACACAAATAAAGGTTTTGGAATGTTTTTTTAGGATCTCAACTCATATTCTAAATTTTTTCCATTTTCTATTGGTGTATAGATCCAATTGATGTTATTATGTGACCCATGTTTGAGGATGGTGGTTCGATATTAGGAATGTGTTAGATAAATAAATAATTTTCTAGGTTTTATAAAGGGTTATCATAGTGATAAATAGAATGATCAATGTATTTAATGGTATGGATATGAATATTGTTTTTTTATAAAATATGGTGTTTCCCTTATTTTGGTAAATATAATGATATTTTTCAACAATTTTTAAAGTGATATGTGAATTTTTTTCCATGTCACGGTTTAAAATGATTTTGATTATTTGAAATTTTATTTTGAAATGTGAAAAGGTGTTTTGAAATGACATGATATATTAAGCACAATGGGACCATGGATAACATGGTTTATGGTTTAGTATTGGTCCATGTATGTTAATAGTATATGGGAATTAGATTTTAGTGTTTTATTATTTCCAATACTAGAGATCAATCGATTTTAAAAAAGTAAGGTTTACTTTATTGGGGTTTCAATTCCTTTGGTGTTTCTCCTTCCCTGTGACATTGATTTTATAGTTCTGGGGACTTATCTATATACTATCCATAATTCTTATTATGGTTCGACTAAACTATCTAGAACAATTTTTGATATATTATTGATTATAATCATTATACTATTATTTTAAATTATTTGGATATAATATTATATATGATAAATTATTCAATAAATGTAAATTAATTCTTTAAACTATGATTTAAAATTCTATTATATAACATTGTTTTGAACTATGAAATATGAGAATTAATTTATGATGATTTTGATATTAATTAGATAATTGATTCATAATTGCTTGTTTTCAAAAAATTTAGAATTAATATTATATGATAGTGAGTTATTCTGTAACACCATGTTTGTATGAAAATATTATTTTTAGATCACAGCATAAAAACCACCTTATGGGTATATAGACCATTTTTTTCTGATGTAGGAAAGGACAATGACCCATATTGACATGTTGAGTTTATATATGTTGGGTATGGTTAGCTAGTGGAGATATTGTGGGATGATTCTCATATATCACATGTAGTATATGATACTATCCTTGGTCATATTTATTGAATTTTTTTGATAATTTACATTTGTATTTCCTATTCACTATCGGTTGTATCATAACCGTAGTTTTGACAATTTTCATTATTGAATATTTATTTTCTGGTTATCATTATATGATTATTCCATGCTTCTTTTGGGTTGGAAAAAAATTACCATTGGTTATTTTTGGATTCCCGAGATCTTGTTTTCAATCCATGAGGATAGATAAGGCCCTTCTAGTATTATGGATGTCTTGTTTGGAACCAAGTTGCATTGGTTCTCCTTTAAATGTCTTAGATTTTTTGTATTATAAAATGTTTATGATGAGTGTTTTAATGTAAATTTATATTATATTATATTGTAATTAATTTATTGTCATGTTGTAGAGATGTTGGGGTAGTTTTATTTGTGACAAGCCTCATGTACCCCTATAATGTTCAGTTGTGGGTCAATTGTATAGTTTTAAATTTTAAAATAAAATTTCATCTTTTATCCTCATGAGATAAAGCAATTCATGATTCATAATATATACCTTTACTTTTTCTTTTGTTTGTAGTATAATGGATCCAAAATGAATTGAAATGGATTATTTGGGGGTTCAAGGGATAATTATCCTTAATTAAATATTACTCTATTTGAAAATAAGATAAATGATATGTGAGAGAAGTTTAATCCATGGGCCATAATTTACCTATTGTTCAAAACCATGCTATTGAGGTACAAACATGAGAAAAAGGATATATGGGTTGATAATCTGAGTTCCTACATTATAATCCCATGTATTATAAGAATAAAAATTTATCTCAATGTGTTTATTGGATAGTCAAAAATGAAGTGGTATTTTATTTTCTAGATACACCTAAATCATTTAAAGTGAAGGAAAAAATGTTTAAGCCAAACGGTTCCAAGAATTTTTCATCTTGATTCTATGGTTCATGAGAATCAGCAGGTAGTCTTAGAGATTAATTGTTGGTAGACCCACTTCACTCATAGATAATCATTAGTTTTGGAATAGTTTTTTTTGTTTTCTCCCTCTTCATTAAGGATATAATTCTATAATATAGTACAAAAAATGTTTGGTGAATTTGGTTTGTTTTTATCTTTATTTGATGATGTATTATTATTTAAGGAATTAGAGATACATGAATGTGTGATTTATAGGTATTCAATCATATATAAAAATAATGAATATCATCTCTTGTGATAAGAAAAGTGATATAGATATAAATGAATAAATAGATATTGTTTGAATGATTGGATTTTCATCCTCTTACATTCCTGATTGAGGTACTTAAAATGGCACACATATAGAGAAGTGGAAGTGGCATGATTGTTGAAAGAGTAGTAGAGGTGGTTATCAAAATTTCTAGACAAGATACCTGAGTGGAATGGTATGGTAGACATGATGACTGTTCTATACACCTATGATGTACTATGGTGCATCTATCCATTAAGTTCAACTATATATACTATAAAATGATTTTTCTATTCCCTAATTATGGTTTCTGATCTTCATATTCAATGTTCAGTACAACAAAATTAGAAGATTCAATGTCAATAGGACTCTATCATAAGACATTATGTGTGAAGAATCTTTATGTAGTTGATCAGATTCATTCTATATATGATGTTGGATTATTTCTAGTGAGAGGTAACATCGTTGTTTATTCTTCTTTATAAAATTAATTTTTTGATAAAGGTTACCAAAACACTTCTATATCATCCAATATTATTGGTTTGTTTCAACTTATTATAAACCTAATTAAAAAAATTTTGAGATAGATACAGCTATGTTCATGAGGAAGTAATAGGCATTTCAAAGTCCTTCATGCACTCTTTGTATAGATCATCCATATATAGTTTTATAGTCTATATCAAATGATATAGATCTATTTGAATTAATCCATATGATGGATTGGTTGTTTCCTCACCAATAAAAAATGATTTTTATCATTAATTTATTTTATTCCCTATAGCTAATGTGATATATTGTTTTTTAAAATGATAGTGGCACCAAGGTTGGTCGATGTATGGCCTTTTCACCTAGAGCTCATGAGTCTATTGTTTTCTATTGCGTTGGAAGTCAATATTTTTTCAACATATTATGATATTTTCCCTTAGTTTAATCATTACATCCTATAAGTCTTACTCTAGTATTTCTCTAGAGAGGGAAATAGATTCTTCCATCAAAATGGGTTTCGGTACTCAACTAATATAAATATACTCTTATATTATGTCACCTAGAGAGGTGAAAGAGATAATTATTTATTTTGAATACCCTTTAGTGAAAGGTGCATTTCTATGTAGGGTTTTCTGGGGGTGTTGGACATGTTATTTTCTATGAATTCTAATGGTTCTCTTCATTTATGTGTAATCTATTTGAACATTAATCATGTTACTTTTCATGAATATGTTTCATTTTCCCCATATAATTTTTTTATATGATTAAGATGGAAAGGTATTTCTCAAAATTTAATCCATTGAAAGCAATTTATGCTTCTACAATTCTTAAAGGATAAATGAAATATATATTGATTCGGTATCTTGATAAATTTGATAACATCCCCATGATTTTGTTATATAGTTATATATAAATATATTTTATTTCTTTAATTACATTATTTATATGAAACACTATGTTAAAACTATCTACATTATACTATTGAGTTATTTTTTTTAACATTTATCTCTTAGCCATTTGATATGTTGGTATGAATAAGGATAACTAAATTGTGAATAATAATTTTTTATATAAGTATGAAATAAATTCATTGGCTATCAAGTTATTATAAATTAAAATAAATGAGTTCAAATGTAAATAGAGATATTTTTCACAAAATTAGTTATTATAGGACGAATTTGTGTTTATTTCAACGAATTAGATAAATAATTATTGATCTATGATTTTAATAGAATAAAAAAGAAAATATATCCAATAATAAAATTTAATGTTCATCTAATGATTTTTACCTAGAATTAAATAAGATTAAATCTTGTTTTATGTTCAAATTTTCATTTTTATAAAAATAGTATTACTTTTGTTTTTTAACTTATTATAAGATGAATTTATTCCCCCAAAAATAATTTTAAATGGAAAATATATTTGATATTTTCAATCTAGTAGTTCAAAATAGGTTAATAGTTCTCCTTATTTTTTCATTTCGAATTGTAAACATTGTAAATATTAGTCATCAAGATATTGTTAAAACATGTAATTTATTTATAAAACATTGGGATATTTAATTATGAATTATATGAAATTATAAATAATTATATGGTATTATATTTTATGAAAATAGTAATCCCTGTTTTCAAAATAGGGCCTCATGTTGCCATTTTTTTAATAATTTCATTTATATTATTTTTTTAATTGATAAATATAGTATGTCACTCTCTTTATTTTATTGGGTATAATTTATGTAGTCGAAGGATAATAAGTGGTTGTGTTATGTTAGAATTATATGTTTTAAATATAACGTAATTATTTTATCATTGTAAATTTTTTATATAATTAATGATTTAATAATTAACACTAATTCAAAGGTAACAAAAAAATATTTCATCAATTAATTGAATTAATTTAATGATTTCACAAATATTAAAAGTAATTAATTTGGGGAGATTAATATTGTTTCATGAATTTTAATAATAATCACAACATAATAGTGATGTTTGAGATTTTGATATTGAAATTAAATTTTAGTTCTCTTTTTATAAAAGTAAAACATTTAGAATATTATTGAAAATGAATTTAATTTCATGTTTTGTTATATAATATTTAATTACATTATATAAAATTTATAAAATTCAAATATTCATCCAAGAAATTTGAATATGGTGTAGAATCGAAATCATGGTCTATAAGTGGGTTACTATTCCTTTTAACTGACTTTTTTACCACTAAATGGTAATTTTTTTGATATTATAGTAAATTTAAAAATGGTTAATGATATTTCAAAAAAGTTTTATAAGGTGAAAATAATCAAGGAAACAAGCACAAACATTATGGGATGCGATAATTTCAACTCAACAACATTCTATCATTGAAATATATTAAAATGTCTCATCATTTTTGTATATTATTTGTAAATATAATCTGGAATTATTTTGAGACCATATCTTACGATGGTGTGTGATTCTACGGCCCAGAGTGCCTGGAAGAAATGTTTGAAATAAATTAATCATTAAACAACACGTGCGAGAGGGTTTCATAAAAAAGTGGAATAACTTTTAAACGGGTTCTTAGATCAAAAATCTTAGGGCACTGTTCAGTTCAGAGTAATGACTTTACCTTAGGTTGGGCCTAACATCAACCAGTGATGGTCATCATTGAGAGTTATTTTTTGGACGATTTAATTGAAATAAAATAAAATAATAATTTATTTTATTGAAAAGTTATTGTTTTTCATTGTGAACTACTTCTTCTCTTTTAAATACCTAGTTATATAAAGTTTACAGTGTTAGCCTCATAACCATGCGAATTTTGTGGGAGCCTCTGGGACCCTTGAAGTATTTTCGATGGCCACCGACGAATAACGATGCATGGATCGTTGTGGAGTGATAACAAATCCCAACTGATGACCGCTCTCCATCTCCATCGATGACAGAGGTAGGGTTTTGTTATTTCGATAATTCCTCTCCCTGTTTATTGAAATAAAATAACCAATATGGATCAACACACAAACTGGTTGACTGGATGATCATGTGTTCTTGCAGGTGTGTTTTTATTGGGTTGTTTATGGGGAGTAATCCATGATGCTGAAATCCATGTTTGGATTCACTCTGTTTAATCCTTATAATGGGTGAGGATCAATTCCATGATGAATGATGGTGGAGGGTCGTTCCTCTTTTCTTTTGTGCTTTGGTTTTCTTCCCCCTTTTTTTACCCCGCGTTCTTCATATTCTTGATGGGGTAATGAAAAATGGATCATTGCGCATCCGTTCTACAATGAAACTATCCCAATTTTAAGATCCAACATCATGATGACCTAGAGGAGGTGCAAGGACAATGGTGGATGGCTAGTCGGGGTAGATCGAGAGAGAATGTTCTTCCATCATTCTTCACGTGGGTGGATCGATACATGTTTCTAGGGACTATAGGTGGCCTGAAAACTACAGGGATGACATTAGGATGTTGAGGTGACCTTAATATTCATGTTTCATAGCAAACAGACGGCCTGATAAATGAACAGAGCTCTACCCAAGGCATAACGGTAGAGGTTCGCGATTCTGGGAATTTTCAGAACACACCGCATGTTTCCAGAAGAACACAGCATGTTGGTCCAGCTATGTGGTGACTACACTGTTGTGGTGCATGAAGCGATGACATGGAATTTACCCCAAGTAACATGGAGTGTGGGTCATTAAATGGGACTCATCGTGTATCTAGGGGATTAACAGACACTGGGTGGGGTACACGGAAGTATACTCCACCACACGGCCAGACCGGGATGGCTGCCTGGGTTACCCCATGTACCAGTCACACAGGTTGAATCTGTGTACAGGTTCATGGTTGGTGTACTCGGAGACCTCCCTTGATAGATGAACATGACTTGTCTCTCTTTTACATGCAGTGTATACATTCTTCTACATGACCAGCCTTACGACACCGGCCGTTGTAAACAGGCAATACCTAGGGTCAGAAGACACAGTGTGTGACACTTCTACACATTCTGTGCTTCTCAGTATATGGATTGATATTTTTGTTCACCATATCTTGGACATGTTTTGTTTTCGTTAGTTCCCTTTTTCTCATTCCCCTAAAGGTTAGGTATCATTTCCTTTTTCATGAGTATTATCCCTTCAGCATGACTTTCTAGGATAGAGTCAGGTATCCCTCTAAGAGGATTGGAGTGAGATCCATTATCCATTCATGACCCTAGGTAGAGTTAGGTGTCAACGTGACTACTTACACTAAAAGGTGATCTTATACCTAGCAGGTCAATATGGATGAGTCGTGGTATCCTCTAAGGCCCCACTCATGAGTGTGTTCATCTAGAATGATTGTATCTATCTCTCATGACTTTTCATGATGGACAATACTTCTCAGACGAACATCATTAGAGATATCAGACTCGTGGAGTGAGTTCTCTCAGATGAGTTCTTCGTGGAATCTTCAAACTAAATCCCTAGTGGGGGTATGTGGTTGTGAAACATATCACTAGACTACAGGTCTAGGGTTTGAGTATATCTGGATTTTTTTTACATTTTCTATATGTTCAGAAGACATATATTGTGTAGAGCTGAATGTACATTTCCTTTGAGTATTTCTTTGTGTTTTTCGGGGTCCTCTATTGAGTATTGTTATACTCACCCTTGAACGGGCTTTGCCCACACATTTTTTGTCTTGTACATATGTGCAGCCTTTTGACGGAGTCTAGGGAGGACAAGGACAACACCGAGATTTCTGAATTCCCTACAGGATTAGGAGTTCCTACAGCTACAAGCATTATTACTAGTACCTCCTTGTGTTTACAGGTTGGACATTATAGTTTTCATACTCTTGTTTTTGGTGGGCCTATATTATGGCCATGTTTACATTCAGTACTCTACTTTTAGTCATCCTCTATTGGTAGGGATTAGTTGTATTCAACAATTTTGTTCCATAGTGGTATTTTTACATTTCTTCATTTGTGGTCTTGGAGATGTGTGTGTGTGTACAGGTACATAGGCAATGCCTCCCATGTTAGTAAAATTCATACATGGTGCTAGTCCCATCCCCTGGCCTATCGGACGTGGGCTTGGGGAGTCGTGGCCTAGGCCCCACGCAGACGGGTCATAACACACATATATATTTTTAAAACTCATTGAAAATATATTTATTTTATTTTAATATTATAAGTAATTACAAGATTTATACTCCTATAAAATATAAATGGATGTTTTTTTCTCTCTTTTTCAATTATTTTGATTCTTCAAGCAGAAAAAAACAAACCATTAATAAATTATGTGTATAATTATACATTTACTAGAGCATCTGGTCTTTCCAAGGGCTGTCATTATAAAAGTTAATATGTAAAAAAATGATGTTTCCAAATGAAATGTTATTACAATGGACCAATTGTTTTCAATTTTATTTTTATTTTACCACATTTAATTCAATAATATACATTAAAATTTTAAGTAAACTTATTAAAAATACCTACATTTTATTATGATGATGTAATAACTATTATCCACCTCCATTTAATATTATAATAATTGAAAAGCACCGCTCATGTGTACAATTGTATTACCACCTCCACAAAGCAATGAATTTCATTTTTCCTCACCAATTCACATTAAAGGTTATGATGATGAAATTAATAACTACCTATTACATCTATAGTATTTTTTTATCCTATAAAGGTAAAATATTACATAGCTTTATTTTATTTTATATTTTAGTAGATGGAAACACCACGCTTTTTTGTATAGGCTATCATTCCCTGGTAGTGATGAAATTCATTTTTTACTACTACATTTTATGAACTGTTATAAATCATTAAAAAATTATTAAATAGGATACTATTTACATTACTAATATTCTAATTTCAATAGATCCATTATCAATATATTAGGAATGGTACTGTTGAATCATGATATGCAAGTATTATGTAGTGCTTATCTCTATAAAAAGGGATTTTAATGTAGAATTATTAGTAAATGGGTTATATGATGTTATATTTTCATAATATCTGATATAATATATATGTGTAATGTTAAAAAATACATATATTAATAATCAATATTAATTATACATGATGTTGTAATGAGAATTAATAAATTATATACTTTAGGTAACAGATTTATGTTTCAAACCCATTTTAATAAAAATTATTTATGAATAAATTTACATTGAGGAAATTTCATGAAACATAGAATATTAAAAAATTTCAATTACTTATCCTCATGTTATTTATAAAAATTTATATTAATTATACCATTTCCATTCTTTTTGTAAATAAATTATCTAGAAAATGTTTTTGAGAAAAAAATTTATTATTACATCTTTGGTATGGATTCATTTTCATCAATATACTCATTTTCATTAAAATTTTGTGAGTATTTTATTCATATTCCACTAGGAATTTATAAACCAATTTTAACATTTAATTTATGTTTTATATATAAATATCAAAATTTTTTGTTACTTTTTATAATTATTATCTTTTCATTGTTAAAAAAATTTATGAATGGAATCAATTTTTATCATAAATAGAATGAAAAAAAATTATATACATTATGACATCGAAATGATTTAATTATTCATTTACATGTTTCACTGGTTATTTTTACTGATTTCCATTCAAAATATTTCGGAAATTTTTAAAATTTTACTTTTTTATTTATAAGTGACATGTGTATTTTTCTGCGAAAATTATACAAAGATATTTTAAAATAAATTTCATCTATAACAAAATAATTTGTTGTTAATTATTATTTATCATGTATACTATATAATGATAAATCCTTATTCATTTTATGGATGGTTCTTGATTACCATGATTACATTTATACAAAAACTATTTATTTCCATGGGTAATTCTATGATAAAATAATTTGATGTTTATGAAACTTGTTTTATACGCACTAATAATTTTATGATGATATAATGAATGTTTTATAGTCATATGGACAACATATATACAGTTTTAATTTTTTATTGGGGATCCTAGATTTAAATAGTCCTCTAATGGTCTGGGTAAATATTTATGTCACCTGATATAATAATGGGAAATGTTTTGATATGATAAATCCACTCTGAAATTCAGGTAATGATCCCTTATCAACTATAATAAAAATATTTGTATTAATTAAAAACTATTGAAAATTGTTGTTGATTTATTACACATTATGACATAGTAAACTTATGTTGAGGACTAATACACAATGATTTTATGGTCACGTATGGTATCTTTGATATGTGAAATGCTTTATATGTCTATGAAGGTTTCACACTTTTGTAATGGCCTAGACCTCTCCGGTCTATTACATTGTGAGAATATGTTTTTTGAAGTGTTCTGGGTAATCAATTTACTCATTTTATCACATGACAAAACTCACAGTTTTCTATGTTTTCAAATAGTTACTCATGACATTGGTATGTCACCTTGGTGGTCGCTCACAAGTAGTTTCTCTCTAAAAGTCACTCGCCCAGTGTTGGCTCACCGAATAGGGACTCGTGAGCAGTGCCTCATTGAAAAATTACTACCAAATGGTGACTCACAAGTTATGCCACATCAAATGGTTACTCGACAAATAATAACACATGTGCAATGCCTCATCATGTGTTGCCTCACCTATTGGTGAATCGAGAGCAGTGCCAAATCTAACAGTGCCTCATCCAACAATGTATTTCCAAACGATTCCTCACCAGGATGTATATAGAGAAAAGTTTTTCTAGTTACTATTTCCCACATTTAAAATTTTCATTGATGAAAACTTCTTTTACAACCTTTTTTACAGGATTTTAAGACCATTTAAAAACCATAGAATCCTACATTTGTTTTATTAAGGGTTCGGGGGGGTTTATTAGGTAATAACATGTTGTATTTACCACCTTTAATAGAAAATACAAAACATATCTAAATTGATGTTCCCTTTAATTTTTTTAATGGCTCTGATATATTCCATACTAATTCATCCATATTTTTTCCTCGGGTACGAGATACCCTAAACCATTCATACATCATGAATTGTTCTATTGTGTTATTTACTTTGGAATGTGGTTTCCATAAATTATGTTTTTTCTTCAAGTGTGCCCCTATTTTGGCGCAATAAGAAATGTGTAATCATATCCTCTCTCAAGTAGGTCTTTCCTTCATTTATCCTTACATGTATCATGTGGTATGTGTTTATTATTGTTATCTCTAGAAAAAATGGTCCAAACCAGATTAATGTAAATAATTAATTGGATTAAATTGAATATAATGATGTAGGAGAAGGTGGCATATGATCATATTATTTTATTGATATTTTTTCAATGTTGTGAATTTTATCGGCTAAATACCCACTAGAAATTATAGCCGTTGGAGGTCCTTGTATGTCAACTAGTTTATGGTTTGCGGAATACATGCATGTTATATGAATATTTTTTTATTTACCTTATAACTAGTTAAACACATACATTTGGTTAAAATAAATAGATTCCCCAGGATTATAAGTTTTGTAAAATAACATCCTAATTTATGTGAAATTGAATATAGTATGACCTGGTAAATTTGTGTTTTCCACTTATATGTGTTGAATCATGTTTTTTGAAATGATTTTGTGTTATAGGTTGGCTATGGTGATATAATGAATGGAATATAACTTTGAAAAATGGGATGTGGATGTGAATTGGTGATGATGTGGGATTATGTGAAAGAGGGTAATGGGATTTCACATGGTGCTACTATCTATGAATTGTTTATTGTATTGTGTGTCTAAATTCTAGTTTCCTATGAAGTATGGAACAAAATGAAATGTCTTTTATTGGGAAGAATCTGAAAAATGGTTCATTTGAAATGGAATGTGGAATGTGAATGGCTATTGAGTGAATGATAACAAGCTATACTTTTATGAACCAATGTCTTTTTAATATTGTATAGTTAGATGTTCGAGAAAATATATTGAGTAGATAAATGTGGAAAAAATGTATAATGTGGCCTATGACATATGTTCTACTTGTAAGCTATTTTTCTAATTTTATGTGGTTGGTTTTATTATATCATCCCTAGTATTAATTGAATTATTACTAGAGGTTAATAATATCAAATGGTAATTTTTAATGAGGATATTGATGATGGGTTATTAATGTTTATGTATTAAAAAAATTTTTGGAAATGTGAAAAAATATGTCATCCCATGTGAAAAGTGTTTAAAAAAAATATTCAATACATATATCTATGTTGATGAAAATGTTGGAATTATTAATATAATAGAAACTTTTGAATTTGTTTTAATGGTTGAAAATTAATTGTGGACTATCTATTATTTTTGGGTTTTATGTATTTATATGTGGTTGTGTTTGTGCTGATTGTGTGGGATGGTTAGTTCTTTTTATAAACCTATATTACGGGATTGTGGGGTGTAACTCTATATGTCAATAAATGTAAATTCCCTTGATTTCAATATTCATCTGAACCTAGTCGAAAACTTTGTGTTGACCACCATAATAATAATATTAGAGGTGACTTTCCCAAACATCCTAGTGGCATGATAGATGTTTGGCCACCTGATCATCCCATTTCACTCTTCTAGATGGTGATAGAAAATGATTCTTCAGATAGATTGTGGTTTGTGAGGTCTAGGTGTGTGTGGGAATTTTTTCCTTTCCCAGGTGTATTTCTGATGAGATGTTTTAGGGTTTCTTATCTATATTCGGGATGATATGTTATGTGGATCATGTACATGGTGATATAATGTGGTGTGGTTTGCCGAAAAGTTGATTGAGATGAAGATGTGATGTGGCTCATGTACCCGGAGATGGGAAGAGTTATGGTTTGTGGATAATGTTCCTGTGGGTGGGATGTGATGTGGCACATGCCCTGGTCATAGGACGAGGTGTGGTTTGTGGCCCAGTTTTCTGAAATCATATTTTTATGTGGTCATTTTAGAATAATTAGGATCATGAGGGAATTTTCAATTAGAAAAGAGTAGATTTAACAGTGGGAAGTGGTGTGGGGTTCCCTAATAATATATGTTAATTATATTACATTAATTCAATGAATTTTTTAGTGAGTGAGATTTTTGATATTGGGATGCTTAGAATAACTTCTTAGGTGTCATTTTTTCATCTATTTTCACATAGGTTCATTAGTATTCTCTTTAAATATATTCACGATATACCTTGGTTTCCCTACTAAGTATACATATATTCCCACTATAAAAATATTAAAACAAGTTTTAAGTTTACAACAGTACTTTTATAGAACATGTTTGACATTTCTAGTTCACACATCTTCAGTTGTTGTTTTGTTTCCTTATCTTTAATTCACTGGGGATATTATTTGGAATCTTTTACATGTTTCAGTTTTGATTCATACATTCATTGTCAAATGGTTTGGATTTATTATTTATATATATATTTCGGTTTGATATTTCACAATTTATTCATCAAATATCAAAATTTTGTTTTCTTATAAAGGGAATTTCCTCATATATTGTGATATCTATGTACAAATAGAGCTCATTTCAAACCCAACACCTAGAGGAGGTGGGACTCATGGTTCATTATCTCCCTTTATTATTTTTCATCATAGTAGGGGCATCCCTGGATGGAGTGGGATGTGAAAAAATGATATTAGAGGTGATGTATAAAATATAAGGCGAAGTTCGAGTTAGGTACAATTAGGAATGTATAAGATGGAAAAGAAATAGAGTTACATGATCTTGTTGTGTGACATAGGCCAGAGACACTAGCTAGGACATGGGATTTTAAGTCCCCTTAAGATCAATTGCTTGGACTCTGAGCCTACTGAACGACATTGTGAAGCTACACCATTTTTAGGGTAGAGACCTTAGGATAGGTACATGCATCATATTGACATGTGTTATTTTTTTAACTGGGAGTTCATTAGATGTAATAATGAATTAAATATTTCATGAAAATTCAGATGTTTTTTCTTTCAATTTTACCATGATGTTATAGATATTAATTTTTCTTAATAGGTGAATTATACATGTAACCAAATTTAGAGGGGTAATGTGATTGTTAAATTTCATGAATTGTTTGTTAGAAAGCTTCTTATAGGTAAACTGTGTTGATTCCACACCTATCAATGATATATTCTTAATAAATTACATTTTTTTCACTTATTATAATGAATAAATTTCCATCTAGTTTTTTTAAAGATTGAAATTCTTAGATAAGCAAGATCAGTGTGTCTTATGATGATGAATTGTTTACATTTTGTGGACCCTATTAATGCATGATATCTAGAATTATTCATCACACATGAAAGATAAAATAGATTATATTGAATCCATGGTTATATGAATTTCAGATTATATGTTACTTAATATTCATTGTTTTTCTATCATTTTAAATTTATTATATGCATGTGTGGTTGAATTTTTATAAAATGCGGCTCTATAAATTTAAATTCTGAAATTAATTGAAAATTATATCTTATTTTTTTTAGTTTAATTTTGATTCCTTAAAAAACATAACATTATCCTTATGTTTTTTGGATTTTATTTCAACTGTATTTGATTTAACCATATCATGAAAGCATGAGATAGGGTAGAAATACACGTGAAATTTATTTTGAATCTTTGGAAAAAGATAATCCTGATTTGTGGTAATATTGTGAGACTTAGACCTATATATGTGATTTAACATATTATTTTATAACATTTAATACTTTTTAATTATTAAAATAAACATACTTAATATGTTAATTCATGAGTAGTTTTTTATGGGAGGCATTCCTATGGTTGAAATCATTTTTGTGAAGACTAGCTAAATTCATGAATGAGAGATATTTACATGGATCATTTTAAATAAGTTACATTTAAATATGCAAGTTGAATAATTTTTTTCCATATTTTATTATATGATGATATTTTCTTGAACTATGGAATGATTAAATAATGTTTATCCGGAGCATGATGAAGAATAATTTTTTTTTTAAATAACATGTTCATTTTTAATCATGTTATCAAAATGAATGTTTCTTTGATCAATGAAGTGATAAAATAATATTCACCACGAGTATGATAAAGCATGAAGCATAGTAATAAAAAATTTGTAGTTGAATAATTATTGTTAAAAAGAATGTTTTACTTTTATAATTATTAAATCATGTTGTTTATGAATTTTAATATTTTAATTTCACAGAATAACTTAGCATGTATTATTTTTTCAAATGAAGTTGTAACTATATTTCCTTGGTAATAGTATTATCACGGAATTCCATTTGTATCCAAAAAAATGGTGTGTGATATAACATGTATGTATAAATTTATTTAACATGGAACCTTATCAGATATATTTAAATACAATACACGATGAATCACTATAAATAACCTAGAAAGGTTGAATGTTGTGTGTGGTAGTATTGTTATCATTGGATTAATGTGTTGATATACCTTATTGAAAATAGATGTTTTTTGAAACGTTGTTTGATTTAGGATTATTGTAAATCATGGGAACCTTGATATGACTACTAGATTAATCTCCCCATGTAATAAATGGATAATCACTTATTTATGGGTAATTAATTGATTGCAGAAGGAATGTTTAATATTGTGAGAATGTACCCATGCTAAATAATGTTATTGTGTAATATAAACCCCATGATAATTATGTATGATTATATGTGTTACTTCTATGTGTGATTTTTATAGTTGTGATTCCTGGTATGGAATTAGGTTTTAAAACTTTCATGTGTATAAGTAGGGAGAAATCAAATCCCTATCTGATACACATTATAATTTGATGTGATTGAAACCATGAGGGATAGCTAGTGCCACCCAAAGTATATTATATATTTATATGAGAGAGGGAATTCATCGATTTTTGCACTTGGGGATTTGTGTTTAATAATGGTGAACACTAAGTTATTATTGTGGAGGATGATGTAGAGAGGAGGTTGTGTGAAAAAGGTTGTTGTGTGTGGATGGAATATTTATGTGGTAATGTGGTTGTATAAAATATCTCGGGAACTTTTTTTGGAAATTATGTATT
This sequence comes from Viscum album, assembly GCA_963277665.1. NCBI lineage: Eukaryota > Viridiplantae > Streptophyta > Magnoliopsida > Santalales > Viscaceae > Viscum > Viscum album. Next base: position 1,830,695,642 of record OY728131.1, read on the forward strand.
TCTAGTTTTTATAATCAAATGGTGGTAGTGATATAATTTGGTTGAGATTTGTTTTCCACTTTTTAGTAATATGTATTTTTGTAACACCCCAAGCTTCCATGGTACGCTTGTATTTTAATAATACAGTAATGTGTGTCGTACGCAACATCAAGTTCTAACACACACCACAACCAGTCAAACTAGCCGTTATGAATAGTAATAACCACTTTTTGAAATTTTATAAATTTTTTCTTTCAAAATTGACTTCATTTTTGGATTCGAAATATCGAAATTAGCTTATGGGGAATTTTTTGGTATTTTTCTGAAAACGTTTAATTTTTGATGAATAGTGAAAAACACTGAGTTATAGTTTAAAACAAGGTTTTTATTTAAATAATTATATATTTTATTTAAATTTATTTTAGGTTAAAATAAATACATAATGCCTATATATGTTAAATATGATTCATTGGAGTCAGTTTATAATAATTTTTGATATATAAAATATTTTTTAAAACTTTTCACCGTCTTTTACCCATCTCTTAGAAGAATTTGCAAATTCACATAAAACATAATTGTACTGCTTCTATGAGTGGAATTTTGAAAATTTGAGAGACACGGTTAGTACGAAGTAGTAAAATGTGGTTCAATAAGATAAAAATAATTTTTTATGAATAGTAACTTTTTACTTTTATTTACCACGGTTAAAAGTAAATTGGGTAATTAATGGTAAAAATGATTTTAATTTTACCCTAGAAAATGTCCTAATTCTATTGGAAAAGTGTATCTCGACCAAAAATTACCTTAGGAATAAAATATTTTCATTTAGGTCAACTAGGATTAGATTAGGACATTTATTATTATTTAATTCAAAGGAGAGTTAAAAGAGTTTAAATCAAAGTTTAATAACGAAATCATTTTTAATATAGGGTTATACATAATATAAATTCAATTATAAATATTAATTAGAAATATAAAATTATTTACTATATAATCGTATTTTATTTATAATTCTTATAAATTAAATAATATAATTTATTTGTGACACAATAATAATGCAGTAATTATTGTATTACAGAAAGATTAAGATAATTGATATTATTAATATGAAAATAAATAAAATTTGATATTTTTTTATTCATTAAAATCATTTTCCTGCTTAATTTGACATATTATAATTGGTTATATGAATATTTTTGAAGTAATAATGCTTTTATGAATTTATTATAATATTTTATTTTAAGTTTCTCCAAAGGTGCCCCTCACCCGTCTTATAAAAGGGCACTCCCCTTCACTCTAATTCACACCATATAAGCCATTTGGCTCAGCCAGCCACTATCCAAATACCCTATATACTATCCTTCATTCAACCTAGAGGCCTTATCATGATAAAAAATCCATCCTAAGGAGCCCTTTTGATAAAATCAAAAGGAAGAACCCGAAGAAGATGTAATGATTTCACCACCCTCTTTCAAGTTCCTTTCTTCTTCCACTTCCTTTTTCATAGTTTTTTCCATTATAAAATAATAACACCAATATCTTATATATAATATTCTGTTATTATAATTATGGTAAAAAAAATTCATTATTCTATCCACCCATTTAATGACATCTCACCATATGCGCATACATATGACTTACTGTCTCCACGGCGTGGTGTAATTGTTATTCAATACATTATTATTTGGATGGGTATAATAATGATATGTATTTGTTGTCAATAATAAATATAACATGATAAAGACTCTGTATATATGATAAACCATCCAATTATATGTTATTTTAATATCAAAATATTGATATTTTCGCTCGTGCGTACGTACGCATTACCGTCTCCACGACGGGATGAGATTTATTTCCATGTTCACCATTCATCAGCGATTATAAAAATATATATTAATAATAAGTATTTGTTATATGACATAATAATTATACTGGAGATATATATATATATATAATTATTTATGTATTTACATATATCACATTCCCTTACTTTCGTTTGATACTATATGAAAATGGAAACAACGTTTATGTGTACGTACGGACTACCGTCTCTATAAATGGTGTTTTTCATTTCATATATATGTCAATTATAAATATTTATATTTTAACTATTTGTGATATAAAAATCATGATTTATATTCTGGATGTTTCTGAATCATGATCTAAGTGATACAATCAAGAGTAACAAGTTAAAACACGGTCATTAAAGAAAGCGATTATTACCCAAAATATTAATATAACATGAATATTATTATTCAATTGGTAGTATAAAGGAAAAAATTAATAATGTATGATATCATAAATATTAATATGGTTCTGTTATAATTTAATAACACACTATAGTCTTCATATATGTGGTTAAACGTACCCTCGACTAAATGAAAGTCCAAGGTAAGGGGTTTTCATCTCACTCTTTATTCCTGTGAGATTCATGCCCTATTGCCACTATTACATTTTTTGTGGTTTATGTACTAACCATAATTGTATTAATTGTGTAATACACTTTAATTTATTTGTATTTACATATTCATTGTATGATACTTCTTTCATGGGGTGTATGTTTCGTAAGTTACCAAATTGGTAATGGTTTTTTTTTCACAATCTCATTATTTTCCGATATTGTTTTTGTGTAAGTATTTAATAGGTCATTTTTATCATCCATGTGTATTTTTCATAAAAATGATTTCAAAATGAATATTTTAAGGATTTGTGAGAGGAAATCTTTATTAAGATCATAATTTTAATGGTTTTAAATATTTATCTTTCTAAATCTTTTTAATTAATGTCCATGATTTCGAAATGATCTTAAGGATTTATTTATAAAGACATGAATGTTTTGAAATGATAAATCTTTTCAAAAGTTTCAAAGTGGTATGGGACACTTTTATTAAAAAATCACATTTAATTTTCTTCCATTATAAATGTGTGACTTTTATATGATTTTACAAAAAGGATATTTCTCTCAAAATATTTTACTCATCATTTTCAACTATGTTAGCATTATCAACTATATATTATTTTTGATTGAGTCTGATTTATTATAATACAATATTCCATATTGTATTGAATGATTTATGATATGTTTGACTATGGATGTTCTATTTTTATACCATTCATGGTTTATGGTTAATGTATTGACATTTCATATGTGAGTTTTAATACGAATGTTTATGTTATGTTTCAACTTTTTCATATGAGGAATGCAGTGGACTTATTCAGTGATGGGTGGAGCCCTCTATAGCTCCTTGATGAATCGGTATGTCTCATGAGACAAAATAGTGTCTTTGAACAAGTCCTTGAAAAAAAATTATTTGTATTATTGGAATGAGGCCTTGACTATGTGGTAATGATGTCGGGCATTAGTCATTCCCTCATTGTGAAATTAGTTATTACATGTGATTATTCGACTAGTAGAAGATCCATGTGCATGTTTATATGGTATTGTTTCATTTATTTTTACCATATTATGTTCATGTTTATGTTTAAAAGGCTGTTGTTTTTATTACACATCTTGCCTTAAAAGTATATAGCTTCCACTAAATTATTTACCCTTATTGATCATCTGAGCTCACCCCTTTCTTATGTTTTATTTTCCCAGGATTCCATAAGTGTATTATGATTGCTAAGCAGGGTTAAGCTTGGGGATTAATGGTTTTCTAAAAGGATCATTTATGTTGTGTTTTATTTTCTAATTTGTAATGTAACGTTCATGTATGTAATCTATTTTCCAAGACTGCTAAACAGATCGATCCTTCGGGACTTGATTCCTTGTAATCATGCCAATGTATTAAAATAATTCACTGACTCTAGGTAACTGGGTTCAGGGAATTACTGTTGGTATTATAGGAATTTTAGCAATAACCATGGAAACTAGATTTAGATAAACTCTGATTAGAGCACATCACCGTAAGATAGACTTTGAATTTTGGTATTGACGAACTTCCTAGAATTTTGGTAATGTAAAGATTTTGTGAGTTTTCCAAGCAAATACATCCCTGTCTGGATACGAGTAGGTAGAGACAGATCTGGCATAGATGTACCTAGGAGTAAAACCCGAAAACACTGCTTTGAGCTAGAGTAGAATGAGAACTAGTGCACAACAACGGGCCTTGCTGCACTCTTGGTTACGACACTCGCGAGGGATATGCTTAGGATAATTCTCGTTTTTGTTACAAACCCCTATGAAGGGTTTATGAGTATATACCTCTACAATGAATTTTTTTTTGTGATTATAGATTATATCCATTTAATTTTCAACTTAGTTTAGGTATTTTACATTTTCGGAATTATTAATTGTGATTCATAAACTGACCTAGTGTATGCCATTGTTTAGAAATGGCGCCCAGTAGAAGGAATGAGAACTCCAGAAATACATATGATCCAAAGAGTAAGAAGGGTCATATCATTCATCGTATAAAGCCAACATTTAGAAATGATATTTTCTTCCACGAATTGTCATCTTATTAATAAATAGTATCATGTGTTAATAAGATCAGTAAAGAATTATATGAATCCCATTGCTTTGAATGGAATCCTTAGAAGAAAAGGATGGTAGAGAAAAATATGCATAAAGGGAATAAGGGAAAGAAGGATTTTCAAATAAGTGATAAATGTGGAATGAATCACCTTGGTAAATTCTTGAAGGGAATTTTAGTTTGTTATAAGTGTGTAGAAAAAGGACACCAAGTACGTGATTGCAATGTTAAGAAAAAGTTTTCAAATGTAAAATGCTTCATTTGTAAGGTGTTGAGACACTACATGAATCAATGTCCCATTCCTAAGAGTATACCGCAAATGATGTTATTGGAAAATAATCAAGGTATGATACTACGTCAGATAAATAAGAATGCAAGTGTTCTTATGTTGTTATTATAGAATTATTTCATTTAAGTGTTGTATCAATAGTATACTGGTTACATGAATTATTGAGATAAATAAAGATTGTACTGCAGTACTATATTATTTGGAATTTGAGATTATATGGTCCTGATACTAAGGTAGTAATTTTGGAATAAGAGATGGTTGATTTTGGTAATTCAGGATATTGCGGTGTTGTAATAGATAACATGATGAAGGCTTTCACGTGTTATTACCTCGAAAAAAGGATCCTCATTATGTTTATCTTCCTTATAAACATTGTACGAAAAGTTTTAATATAAGTATTTTGGATAATTATAAAGGTTGGAATGGATTATGATTGAAATTGTATACTATTGTTAAGTTTATTTTTGTATTGGAAAAAAAATGACAACCCGGAGGTCGGGCGGAAACCTGCCACGTCTGTCAAGGCCGCGAGACTTGAACCCGCAACCGAAGGGAGGAAAGGATGTATCACCTATCACTAACCCACGTGATGTCCTGGATTGTATAATGTAGTTTTTCTTTAAAAGGTATGATAGGTGAATTATAAATTCATTATTTTTGGAACCCTAGTATGTGTTATTTTCGGTAACCTTCATACTTACATCTCTTTATTTTAAATAGAGGCCACAATAATCCATTTTTCGATGTGGGATTTCAACTAAGATATTTTGAAATTTCAACCCCAAGTTTCCTATACCAAACATAAATTTCGAGGACAAAATTTATTGAATGATGGAATAATGTAACATCCAAATCTTCCACAGTATGTTTCTCTTTGAATAATACAGTAATGTGTGTCATACACAACATCGACATATAATACACACCACAACAAATCAAACTAGCCGTTGTGAATATTATTACCCACTTTTTGAAATTTTATAAATTTTATCTTTCAAAATGGACTTCATTTTTGGATTCGGAATATATAAATTAGCTTAGGGTGAATTTTTGGTATTTTTCTAAAAATGTTCAATTTTTGAGGAATAGTGAAAAAAACTGAGTTATAGTTTAAAACCGAATTTTTATTTAAATAATTATTTATTTTATTTAAATTTATTTTAGGTCAAAATAGATACAGAATACATTTTCAATATAATTCATCGGAGTTAGTTTATAATAATTTTAGATACATATTTTTTTTGAACTTTTCACCGTCTTTTACACATCTTCTAGGAGAATTTAGAAATTCACATAAAACATAATTTTACCTCTTCTGTGAGTGGAATTTCAAAAATATGAGTGACACAATTAATATGAAGGAGTAAAATTTGATTCAATAAGATAAATATAATTTTTGGTGAATAGTAACTTTTTACTTTTATTTACCATGGTTAAAAGTAAATAGGGTAATTAAGGGTATAAATGATTTTAATATTACCGTAAAACATTTCCTAATTCTATTGGAAAAGTGTATCTCGACCAAAAACAACCTTATGAATAAAATATTATCATTTAGGTCCACTTGGATTAGATTATGACATTTATTATTATTTATTTCAAAGAAGAGTTAAAAGAGTTAAAATCAAATTTTAATAACTAAAACATTTTTAATATAGGGTTATACATAATATAAATTTGATTGTAAATATTAATTAGAAATATAAAAAGATTTTCTACATAATGGTATTTTATTTATAATTTTTAGACATTATATAATTTAATTTATTTACGACACAATGATGATGCATAATTATCGTATTAATGAAAGATTAAGATAATTGATATTATAAATACACAAATAAATGTAATTTGAGACTTCTATTGTATTAAAAATAATTTTAGAGCTTAATATGACATATTATAATTGGTTATATGAATTATTTTAGAAGTAATAATGCATTTTTGAATTTATTATAAAATAATATTTTATTTTTTTCGTAAGGTTCCCCTCACCCCGCTTACAAAAGGGCTCTCCCCCTTCACTCTAATTCACACATTATAAGCCATTTGTCTTGGCCAATCCCAGACCTAATACCATCTAAACTACCCTACCTTCATCCTAGAGGCCTTATTTTGATCAAAAAATCCAACCTAAGGATCCCTATTGATCAAATCAAAAGGGATAACCTGAAGAAGTGGTAATGATTTCACGACCCTCTTTCAAGTTCCTTCCTTCTTCCACTTCCTTTTTCATTGTTGTTTACATTATAAAATAACTCCAGTATCTTCTATATAATGTGATGTTATTATAATTATGGTATAACAAAATTAATTATTCTATCCACCCTTTGAATGACATGTCACCATACATGCGTACGTACGGCATACCGTCTCCACGTCATGGTGTAATTGTTATTCAATACATTATTATTTGGATGGGTATAATAATGATGTGTATTTGATTTAAATAATAAATATAACATGATAATGATTCTGTATATATGATATATCATCCAATTATATATTATTTTAATGTCAAAAGAGTGATATTTTTTCTCGTGTGTACGTACGGATTACCGTCTCCACGATGCGATGAGATTCATTTCCAAGTTCACCATTCATCGACGATTATAAAAATATATATTACTAATAAGTATGTAATATATCAAATAATAATTCTAATGGAGATATATATATTTATATATTTATTTATTTATTTATGTATTTACATATATCTTATTCACTTATTTACGTTCAATACTATATGAAAATGGAAACATCTTTTATGAGTACGTACGGACTACCATCCCCATAAATGGTGTTTTTAATTTCATATATATGTCTATTATAAATATTTATATTCTAAATATATGTGATATATAAATCTTGTTTTATATTATGTAAGTATTTAAATCATTATCTAAGTGATACAATCAAGAGTAACAAGTTAAAACACGTACGATAAAGGAAACGATTATTACCCAAAATATTAATATAACATGGAAATTATTATTAAATGGGTAGTATAAAGTCATAAATGAATAATGTATGATATAATAAATACTAATATGGTTCTGGTATTATTTAATTACATACTATATTCTTCATACAAAAGGTTAAACATACCCTCGACTAAAGGAAAGTGCAAGGTAAGTGGTTTTCATCTCACTCTTTATTCCTGTGAGATTCATTCCATATTGCCACTATTACCTTTTGTGTGGTGTATGTATTGACCATAATTGTATTCATTGTGTAATACACTTTAATTTCTGTGTATTTACATATTCATTTTATGATAATTCTTTCATGGGGTGTATGTTTTGTATGTTACCAAATTGGTAAGGGTTTTTTTTATAGTCTCATTATTATCCGAGATTTTTTATGTGTAAGTATTTACTAGAAATTTTTTATCATCCATGTCCATTTTTCATAAAAATTATTTCAAAATAAATATTTTAAGGATTTTTTAAATGTATTATTTATCAATATGAGAAAATTAAATGATTTAATGATTTATCTTTCTAAATCTTTTTAATTAATGTCCATTATTTCAAAATGATTTTACTGATTTATTTACATGGACATGAATGTTTTGAAATGATAATTCTTTTCAAAAGATTCAAATTGGTATGGGACACTTTTTTTCAAAAATATCTTTTAAAATAGTTCCTTTATAAATGTGTGACTTTTAATTGATTTTACAAAATGGATATTTCTCTCAAATTGTTTTACTCATCATTTTCAACTATGTAAGCATCCTTTACTAGAGATTATTTTTGATTGAGGTTGATTTATTATTATACCATCTTCCATATTGTATTGAATGAGTTATGATATGTTTGACTATGTATTTTATATTTTTATACCATTCATGGTTTATGGTTAATGTATTGACATTTCGTATGCTAGTTTTAATACGAATTTTTATGTTATGCTTCATCTTTTTCATTTGAGGAATATAGTTGACTTAGTAAGTGACAGGTGGAGCCCACTATACCTCCTCAATACATCGGTAGGTCTCATGAGACAAACTAGTGTCTTGGCACAAGGCCATGACAAAATATTTATTTTTAGTCTTGGCACGAGGCCTTGACTAGGTGGTAATGATGTCCGGTATTAGGCATTCCCTCATTGTGAAATTAGTCATTACATGTGATTATTCGACTTGTAGAATACCCATGTGCATGTTTATATGGTAAAGTTTCATTTATTTTTACCATACTATGTTAATTTTTATGTTTAAAATGATGTTTTTTTATTACACATATTTCCTTAAAACTTTATAGCTTCTGCTAAATTATGTACCCTTACTGAGCATCTGAGCTCACCCCTTTCTTATGTTTTATTTTACCAGGATTCCAAGAAGTGTATTATGATTGCGAAGACAGGTTAAGCTTTATGATTAATGGCATTAACAAAAGAAAATTTATGTTGTGTTTTATTTTCTAATGTGTAATGTAACATTCATGTGTGTAATCTATTTTCCAAGACTGCTAAAGAGATCGGTCCTTCGGTATTTGATTCCTTGTAATGATGCAAATATATTAAAATAATGTACCGACTTTGGGTAACCGGGTTCGGGGAATTACAATTTTTTTCTTTCATGTTGTGATATGTTTTAAATGATGTAATCTCGCTCCTCTCCTAAAAAGAATTAACCATTTAATGTTGGTAGTAAAATAAATAGATGATTCTAAGAGACCATAAAATTAATAAATATGGTCTTACCGACAATGCTTAAATATTTTTTAGAAAGATGTTTTGAGAATTTTTTAATACCACTATGTTTGTTTTATTTTTATTTTATGATCTTATTTTATAGCACATGATTTGACGACAAACATATGAAGGGAGGGAAACTATTTACCCACAATAAGACGTGTTATATTATGTCATGTTTTAAAACCATGAGGGTGAGTCAATTCCTCGCAAAATAGAAAATATAATGTTGTGGTGGATGGGTTCCATTAATTTGTATTCATGTGGTAGACCTTTATATATTAATAAAAGTGTTCATGTTATAATTGGAATGTTATTCTAAACTCAATCCTGTAATAAAATTAACCTATGATAAATAGAAAATGGAAATGTTGTAGCCTTAGATTATTTTTTATAAGTATGTTCCCCATAATGATGGTTTTATGAATGTCCATGATTTATTTAGGATAATCTCATACATTTTAAACTCATTTTATATTTATGATATATGTCAATGATTAATTCAATTTTTCTAAATTTGATGATAAATTGTATTAAAATTAACATTATAAATTTCGTGATAGAGTTCTGTCAGTACAAGATAATTAATTATGTGAATACATGAACCCAAACTTTTTATATTAGTTGTTTTGGGAAAAAAGTTGATGAGAATTAGTTGTAATTTTTTTGAAAGTGTTTCCACAATGAGCATTTTGATAAAATCAATGCTATAAAAATAATTAAAATTTTGGTTTTGACTCATAGTGTTTTGTTAAATTAATCAATTTTGTTTTAGATGTTTCATGGAAATGATTTAAAAGATATTCTTTTATTTTTTTATATACATTAAAACATATTTGAGATACATGTGAAGAATGTAATATATCCTTTGAAAAATAATTCTTAGTTTTTAATCTCCACAAAAAATGGTTTAACAAAGTGTTTTAAATATCATATCTATGATGTTAATAAAATTTAACTCAAGAATAAAAAACTATTTTATTCATGATATGTTTAGTATGATATGGTTTAATATTTTAATTTAAATATTTTTGGATTAAGAAAACATGAAAATTAATGTATAGTTATCCATTAAATATTAGGTTTATGATAATTTGTTGAAATAAAACTAATAACATGGTTTTCAACAATCTGAACCAATACCACCCATTTGAAATAATTTGGATACATTGTGATTGAATGTTCTCTATTTCATGGTATTTTTAGGGTTGTTTCATTGGTATGAATTACATACTAATCTTGTTCTACATATCGATGTGATTGTTTACATATTAGAGAGGTATCTTCCCAAATTCATTGTTTTACAGTGACAGTTGTGTTCCAACTATATCGAGAGACATGAGAGGTATCACGAGGGTTGGTTGTTTGGACCCTTCCTCTCTTTATTCCAGATTTGTTTTGAATTATTGGGGTTGAGACTAGTTTGAGAGGTATTTAATGTAATGTATCATATATCTCAAGTCCATAACATTTGGATAATATAGTGTTTGAATTGTTTTGGGAAATATAGGTGACTCATTTTCTTACATTGTAAAATTTCTAGTTTTACCTATTATCCAATTGTTCCTCATGCAAAGGGTGTCCCACCCAAGTAGATTCACACTGATGGTGTCATCATGGATATCACTCACTGGTGTTCTCTCACCAAATAGTCCCTCACCAAACGATAAAACATCAAATAGTGACTCCTTGAATAATGACTCGTTGAATGGTGACTCGTGAGTAGTGCCTCAGCGAGAGGTGCCTCACCTAAAAAGAACTCTCATGCAGTGCCTCATTAATTTGTGACCAATAAACATGGCATCATCGAGCAATACCTAACATATGGATGATTTGATAATGGTGACTCATAGAACAGTGCTTCATCTAGTGGTGTCTTTACCAATGGTTCCTCACCTACTGGTGTCTCGTGAATAGCGTTTCTAGTTACATTTCTAACCCTTTGACGTTTTATTGGAATTTAAAAAAATTCAGTTCCTCAATTGAGGGTATTTAATACAAATTCAAAACCCATAAATACTATATTTAATTTCATAAAGGTCCATGTAATTTTATTTGGACAAAATACATTGTATTGACCACCTTTAATGGAAAATCCCAAATGTATCTAATCCACTACACCATTTTGATTTTCCAAAGCTCTATATATCATTCTCCCATGTTCTTCGTTCTTTTATTCCCCTAGTAAGAAACTACCTAAAACATTATTCCCTTAATACTTATACTATTATGTTGTATCCATTAGGTCATGTTTTCATTATAGGATTATCTTGTTGCATACACACCCCTTGTTTTGGTGCAATAAGGATTTTTTGATCATATATTCATCCATATATGGTTTTCCATTGTTTTTCATTATGTGTATTATGCGGGATTGGTGTATTATTGTTAAATATTGTTAACATGGCCACAAAAATATTAATAAATATATTGAATCTATTTATATTTAATATAATGGAGTAGGGAAATATGACTTATGATCATACAATTTTATTGAAATTTTGAACAATGTTGTCAATTGTATATGCGAAATTCCCACAAAAAATCATGGTTATTGGGGTCCATGACTATGGAAAAGTTCATGGGTTGTGGAATACATTCATATTAAGTGTATTTTGATATAAATTATTATATAATTGGTTAACCATGTACATTTTATTAAAATAAATGGATATACTAGGATTATATGGTTTTTATGATAACACATTAAATTAGTCGAAATTAGATAATGGACCATATGATAATTATATTTTTTATATATCATGAGATGAAACATGTTTGTGGACACAATTTTGTGTAATTTTTTGAAATTTTTATTTATTCAAAAGAATATAATTGGCTTATGACGTGTGTGGGGGAAGTTAATGAGATTTTGTAACATAAGATCATGATTTTTGTTATGGTATAGTGGTGCAATGGGGCTTCTATGGTGGTTTTTCTATTACTATGATATGGTTCTATGAAATAGGGGATGAGGATGTGAATTTGTGATGATTTTGGTTTTTCGTTAAGGGAGTAATGGGTTGTCACGTGATTCATATTTCCATGTCTTGGTTATTGTATTGTGTCAAATTTAGTTATGCTTCAGGAGAAGTATGGATCTTGAATGGAAGATCATTTCCTGGGAAGAATCTGAAAATATTGTTCATTTGAAATGAAATTTTGAATTTGAATTCCTAATTAATGAATCATAATAGTAAGGACATCAAGGAAAAAACTCTTATTAATATAGGATTATTTGATATTTTTGAATTTTTTTAAGAATATAAATGTGGAATAAAAGAGTAATGTGACTTTTGACATCTATTATGATCATATAGTATTGTGAATATGCTATGTTGTTGGTTCTATTATATCTTATAAATTTTTAATTTAATGAATATTTTAGGTCAATAATTTCATGTAGAAATATTTAATGTCAAAATTAATGCTGGGTTGTTAATGTTTATGTACAACCAAGTCAGTTGGAAATGTTAAATAAGATGTATTCTTAAATGAAAGGGGTTTCCATGAAATTTTTTAATACTTAGATCAATGTGGATAGTAATATGTGAATTATTGATAAAATAAAACATTGTAATATGGCATAATGGTTGAAAATGAATTGCTGATTGTGTTTTGTTTTCTGTGTTTTATGCATTTAGAGGAGGCAACGATTGTGTTGATTCATTGAGATGGTTAGTTCTGGTTATTAAAACCTAGTATAGGTTGTTGTGATGTCAATATTTATGTATATACACTATATGTACTAGTTATTTATATACACATCCCAACCTAGTTGTTCACTCTATTCCGAACACCCTCGTCATCATGGTTGAGGGTTCTTTCTAATGCATCTCAGTTAGAGGATAGATAGTTGGACTCCCACTCTCCCCTTGTCCCTCTTTCAGCTAGTGATAGCCGACGATCCTATATAAATATCATGAATTCTAAACCCCAGGTGTGTGAAGGAGATTTTTTATTACCCTGATGTCTTAAAGATGTTTTTTATGATTTCCCATGTGTCTTTGGGATGAGATGTGATGTGGCTCTTTGCCCAGGTGACAGGACGAGGTGTGGTTTCTGGACAAGGTGTGTGCATGAGGGATGTGATGTAGATTATGGCCCATGTGATGGGATGAATTGTGGTTTTTGTCCAAGGTTTCTTTGGGTGGAACGTGATGTGTCCCATCATCCTATTTGTGGGACGATGTGTGATTCAAGGTCAATGTGTTTGTAGGTGTGTTTTGTTGTTGTTCATTCAGAATTGGTGTGAGTAAGAGGATTTTATACAATATAGAAATGTGGATAATCTAGTGGGATGTTGTTTTGTGTACGCTAATAATTAATGGGTGTCATATTAAATTTCATGCATTCATTATTGTGTTAGTGAGCCTTTGTGAGTTTAGGATTGTTAGTATAACTTCTTTAGAGCTGTTTCGAACTGCAATTTTCACACAAGTGCATTAGTATGCAATTTTCACATGTTCGTGAGAGACATTAGTTTTCATACTACATTTATATGTATTCTCACTCAATGAATATAATTTTTTTAGGTTTGTAGGAGGACATTTTCAATAATTCATGTAATTTCTAGTTTGGAAGTTTAAATATTATGTTGTGTCACTGCCATAGCTTATATTATTTTGGGATTTTATTTCTATACATTTATTGTATTAGTTTTGATTTATACATTCATTGTGGGATGTTTTGGATTTAATATATTTATATGTCAGGGGTTTTTTTATGGTTGATTCAACAAATTTCCCTATATAGTTTTCTTATTAATGTTAATGCCCTCATATTTTGAGATAGTTGTAAGTTTGGTTATAGTCACCAACTATGGAGCCTATTGGAGGCAAAACATGGGGTTCATTATCTTTTATTCTTCATTGTTGGGAAAGAATGAGTATCCTTGGATGGAGGGGTTTTTCAAAAATTTTAATGAAATATTATGATTACAATTTGAATTCACGGTTCGTTATAATTAGTGAGTATTTATAAATCTTATGATTCTTGTTTTTAAAATTATAATGCTCTATATCAAGATTCATGTTTTGATTAATCATATATACGGTTTAAATTTTTTATTTTTTCATAAAAATATCTTAAATATATTATTATATTTCAATTTCATGTGATCATTAATTGATATTTCCTTCTATTTTCCATAATAATCATCTAATCTTATCCATTATTGTATTTCCATTCCCTAGGTATTGAATAAAGGTTTCATATTGGGTTTATCATGTATTATATAGAGAGAGAAGAAACTTTTGGGAGATGTTTTGGAATATACATAAATAAGATGGTTATGTATGTAATCTCAAACTACACAATCGATATATAGTTTTAGAATGTATTACAATGTTATTTATTGAATATCTATTTACGATTGTGTAATATTAATGTATTAAAATATTGTTTTCCTAATTTTTTATTAGTGTAGGGTTTTGTCAATCATTGGAGAACATGATTATTGAAATGTAGTTAATGGACAATAGATCAGTCTATGTATATGAAACCATCCATGTTGTTTGTAAGACTTATATAATATGATATTTCTAGAAACAAAACATTATATGAATAAAATAATTTTATGTGTTTTTTGGAATAAAATATATCTAGTGTAATAATCATAAAAACTGTTGCTGAATGTATATATTAGTTTCCATTATGTTGCTCGATGAACATTCCTTTACTATGTACCCGGGTTGACACCCCCTAAAAATATTATTGGGTTGTCTAATATTTTCCTTCTAATCCATTATGAAGGACATAATAGATAAGGACTATGAATAACCTTGGATAAACTTATGATGACTTAGATAAGGTATTTTCATCCATATGACATCTAGTAAATGATTTTTCATGATTATGTTGTTCATAAATATTACTATAGTTTTTAAAAATAATGTTTCTTTTGTTTATGAAAATTTTATGAACCTGAAGTAACCACGTGAATTCCAAAGAAGATGTAAATTGAAATTATATTCTTCTATATAAACCAAAGTATATTTGATCTTGAATGAAAAATCATGTTTCAATGCTTATGAAACATTATCACACTATAAATTATGAAAATAATATAAACATGATCCATGATAAAGAATATAACATATTATATGGGGTTATATAATTATGGTTCATTTGATCCACTAATGGTCTGGAGATTGTTAAATACCCCTAAAAATTTTTTTTTATTCATTAGTTATCAAAACATAAAAATGTTTTTCTATTTGAATATCATCTGGAAGAAGAGGTAGATAAATTGTGGAAGAATATTTAGAATATGATGTAAATAATGATGGTATATTATCATATATAAACATTACATTTTTAGATGAATATTAAATCAATAAAAAAATCCATACATGCACTTTCCAGGTTTAGTTTATGTGGAGACTATATACAGAAAAATATTATTTTGGTACATTAATTTTTATCTCTCATATTTTCCATGTCACTTTGTATACTTTATAACATACACATGATAATACCATTCTTAATATCCTAGGTAATTAAAATATACGAAATGAAGAGATTATGTTATCTAAAAGGGTAAACATGGGATATATATGGAAATGATCATATGAAAGAATAAGATAAGTATAAGGATTTGAGAATATGACCAAAAATTAAAATATATATTACACAGTCATTCATTGATCATAAACATGATAAATGGAATAAAATTTCATCATTTCATAATAAATTAATAATTATTATAGGGGATCATAATAAAAAAAATCCAAAACCATATTTTCATATCATTAGCATGTGATCATGTCATAAGAGTGTTTCACCATTATATTAAGAGAAACCGTATAATATGATAGGTCTAACTAAAGAGATCATCAAATCATTGTGTATCACAAATAGTAAACTCTTTTCTATATAATAATGATACAAGAATTATCTCATGATTATATTAGTGGATTAATCATATCATTATGCATCCCATAGTTGATCAAGTATTAAAATTTAAATATTATAATTAACTCATGGGATTAAAAAAATTACCAATTCATTATAGGGATATATATTTTTGAGACTACCAATAAACTAATTAAAACCATTCATTTTTGTGTTATATGTTCAAAATACAATCAACATATCATAAAAGCTGAACCCATTAATAGAATATGTATTTCATAATCATTTATATATTTCATAATAACATGACCCACTGATGATAAATGAGTATCCTAAAGGTATCATCATCATAATCATATACTATATATATAAATAATATGAATAGTGTTATTCGATCATATCAATATAATATAATAATTAATTTCAAGGTATTTTATCATCGATAAAAATTATCTTCAAATATATTAAGTTTACTTCGTAAGGAAAATACCATTCTTCTCTTGAAATAAATTCTTCAAAATATAGATATTTTGGAATATTTTGTGGCCAGAAAAATATTTTATAATAAATTAGGATCCATGAAAAGGATTATTCAATGAATTTATCAGTAATGGTGAAAATAATTTCTATTCATGTCTTGTACATTAAAATAATTATTCCTTCCACATTTTTTTTCAAAAATTCAATGTACCATTTATGGAAAAAGATAAAATGATTCTAGATATTTTTGTTATAGAATGAAAAAAATGGATAAAAATTCCTTCTTAAAATAATTTTAAAATAATTAAACTCATTTTTAAAAAAAAATTATGAAAAGATCAACATTTCTGAAAAATATTCTTGACTAAATAGAAAAACATTGTCAAATTTACATTTAAAAACTCATTAGGCCTCTTTAATACTAAAAGTAAAAAAATTAATGGGAAAAAATTATTATAAAAAAATAATTGAGAAAAAGGATAATATTTACTAAATATGGATCATATATTTCCTTAATCAAAATTAAACCATAAACTATCACAATTATAATGGGTTTGAAATAGAAATATTGTAACTCAAGTATTTTTATTCAATGTACATGTTAAAACATCATATATAATAAATATATATTTCTAATAAATGTATAATTTAAAAATATTCTAATATATCATAGCATATATTACATTAATATATCATATTATCACTTGATTATTTTCAATTTTCTATTAAAATTGTTCTTCTATGTGATAACTCCATTATTATTTCATATTTTTATTTTTTCGTATTGAATCTAGTTCAATACTCTGGGTTCACTAATCCTAATAATTTTACCCATTATATAAACATAATATATATTTATTATATAAATATTTTTAGTCATCCATAAATGGTTGAGGTATAAATATTAATTACTCTATTCGTGGAGAGAGTAGACCAAAGGTATACATTAACACTCCTTTCAATATTCAGTGGATGGAATGAATAAAAGATAAATAATATTTAACCATTATATAATAATTATTATTTCATATATATCTTATATATTCATTCAATATATCCTCACTACCATTCATATAAATAGGTTTTGAAAAACAAATCACAACACATCGTTGAGGTGGTAGTCCACATTTACACATGTGAAACATAATCTTTCTCCAATGTATTATAAGGTAAGAAGGTAGAGAAAATATTATTGTTAAATAACAATAATTATATTAAAATTTTCATATATAACAATTAAACCCATTATAATAAACATCCAGGAAATATGGTGACAAAAAATGAATTTAATTGTGACGTGGTTGCATTTATCAAAACTCACTCCCCAATAATAAATTCATTTATCATTTAATATATTATTGGACTAATATTTGACATTAAGTAATCATAATAAGATTTAATTGCATGGATTTTACTTAATGTATTATTTCATAATGAATACCTCATATTCCTAGGGATTCAATGAATAACTATATATATATAGCTCAAGTATGAAGATTACCTCTTCTTTGGTATGCCTCCTTTGTATCCATTATTAAAGAATCATTGAATAAACATTAAAAATATTGAAACCAATAAATATTTTATATAAATTATTATAAGTTCATTTTTATATTTTTCTATATCTATATTGGTAAAGATGGTGTAAATAAAAGAGAGAAGTGGTGTCCTTTTATAATGGAGAGAAAGGACCCACTTGGAATTAAAAAATAAAATTAATGGTAATGAAGTAATTATAAATAAAATATCATTATATTGAATATATATTATATACAAAAATAATAATAATGTTTAATTATAATCATCAAATGAAATTTATATTGGTTCAGGTGTCATTTTTATGATAAACATTTGGTTTAACCTCTTTGTTATCTAATTTTAACCTAAAACATGGAAACAATATTTTCAACTGTAAAGGGTTATGATTATTATTATATGCTAATATTTATCTCATAAATGGATATTTTCTTAATATTTCAAAACTTTTCATTATACATTTACTATTTAATAATTTTTATTATTTTTAGAAAATTTAACGAAATTTTATTTTACATAAAACTCCATTGATGTCCTTTTTCACAGTATTAAATTAATTTGATTTTAAAGACATACAGAATGATATTTAATTATAATACAAGACATTCACACATAATTCAAATTTCATATTTTTCGAATAAATTTTAAGAAGACAATAATCTTCATATTTATTTTTTTTTTCATATATTTATTGTCATTTATTTTTTTCTAATAATTGTATAAATATATTCTTAGTGTTATATAGGTATTTAAGTAAATAACTCAATAACTAATTATCATAAACAAATTACCAATAGAAAAATAATGAAATTAATTTTTAAAATAATCATTTACAAAAAAACATTTCCAATTTTTGTCCATATTTAAAAAATAATGTTATTAAAGTGAAGAGAGTGAAATTTTATTTCTAATCTTTTATTATATTAATATCCGGGATAAGATATAAGAAAAATGACACCATGTGGAAATATATGTGACACATGTATTTTAATGGACACTATAAATTCATGTAATAGAATAATTTCAAGTATTTGAATGAATTTAAAGCATTATCACATTAGTTGTAATAATAATTTACCAATTCTATTTTTACTGAGGTAACACAATATACTATGGTTTCTATTCATATTTACAAAAAAATAGGGTGATATATTTACATAATTAACAACTATGAATTAAAAATATGGAACCCAATTTTTCAATTCCAATTCCTAGATATTCCATTATGTAAATTAGAAATTATCCCACAAAATTCGATGAAAACATTATTTAAATATTTTTTTAAATATTAGAATGTTTTTGTCCCAAAATCATCCATAAATTTAATTCAAGTTAACCTACCTAGATTATCTGTAATATAATATATCTAATATGACTTTTAAACCATTTCATAAGAAAATATATCTTTTATAATAATTTAAATTAAAATATATGTTTGGAGAAAAATTATATATTTTTTACAATTCATTGAAATATCTATATTATAAAAAATCAATCAACAAAAATTTATACACGTTGATTTCATATATGAAGTTAATTTTTTTTCTAATAAATTTTATAAAATTGTATGAAATTTATTAAAATATTTTAATTAAAAAATTAAAAAAATTCACGGAAAATAAAATTTTTAAATCATATAATGCCAACAGTAAAATAAAATTTTATTATATAAATAATATTAACATGTTTCAAAAACAAATTGATTATTCTGATTCATTTTTCCCATACTATATCTTGGTTAGAGGGGAGCATTATTATATTGTTCATTTATATATATTGTTCCATATATCATAATCTATTGGTGAAATCAAATATATATATATATATATATATATATCATGACATATCAAGCTTACATTTTACCCCATTAAAGAATTTGACCATTAAAATTAAATAACTATGCTAAAAATTAATGAGGATTCTTCTTCCATATCAGAAACATAGCAATCCAATTGGCTTCCTATAATAATATTTTTATCCATTAAACATTTTATATGTCAGTGGTCTTGTTATGTTGTACAATCTCTATATAATCCAAAATGACCATTGATTGTTTCTTATAAGAGAGATCATTCTCTCGTAGTATTTCTTCTGAGTTTAAAATATGTTATTGATCATGTATTTACATTATAAATGAAAAAAATGGAACACGTCATAAATTTGATATTGATTTTGGGGAGGTTTCTATTTCTAATATAAAAAACAAATACGGTAAATAATTTCAAAGGAACTGATGTATCTAGGGATCAAAATTACATTATTTTAAAATTTCAAAACCATTATATAATGAGATAATCATATGAATACATTCTCACTAACTTCATACACTTGACCCGAACAATGGTTGTGGTTATAAATTTTATATTTACACTGAGCATACCTTATATATTATTGGATGACTCTAACTTTTTCAAACAACCATCCAGCTATCCCAGGTCCAAATATAGTTCATTATCTAATTACATCCCAGTACATTGTATCTATACATATCCTACTATATATTCATTCATATGGTTAAATATGAATACTATTGTGAAATATATTTTTGAAAAAAAAATATGACTAGAAAAATTAGTTGATCCCATCCACCTTTAAAACCGTTAATAAAATATATTATAATAATCACCAAGGTTTTAATGATTCATAGAGACTCATCATCTATTAAACGATTATAGAAAGTGATAAAATAATAATTTAAATTTAGTTTTATTTACAGAATTCTAAAAAATACTGAATTAAACCTAAAATCCCAATTAGATATAATAGAATTTAGTACTCCATGTACTCTATCAACTTACATAGTGTATAACCTATAATTTTGATCAAGAGAGAATTCATATTTCAGTGAAATGAATTGTATTTATGTTCTAAGGTAATATAACAAAACCAAAATAGCATTATTATGTATAGATTCTTTTGGGTCTTTTGATATTAAATCCTTGTTAATGTTTTGGAATTTCTTTTTTTTATGGTTAATGATACTGAAATCCCAATAAACATCAATCACTCAAC
The DNA here is from genome assembly GCA_963277665.1 of Viscum album. Classification (NCBI taxonomy): domain Eukaryota; kingdom Viridiplantae; phylum Streptophyta; class Magnoliopsida; order Santalales; family Viscaceae; genus Viscum; species Viscum album. The sequence goes on from OY728131.1 coordinate 1,830,716,972, forward strand.
CATAACATTCTTAAATTCCTAGAATTTGGATACATAATATAAAATATTTTTTCTCTTATTGTCCCTATAAAAATACATTTTATTAAACTATAAATATTTTTACATAAATTATTATCTGAGAATGATGAACTATGAGAATTATATTAAAGTTCATTAATCAATTCCAATATTGGTGGGACAAATAGTAAATTCCCAAACCTTATCTTTAATTCATAATTCTAATTAAATTTAAGAATATTTTTAACCATACTCTGTAATTCCACATCATCCTTATTTGACACTTTAATCCTCACACATATATAATCCTGATCAATTGTCTATAAAATCTATCATTCTACCCATTTCTATAGATTTTACCTTCCATATTAATAAAATATGTATGTATTGGATCCCTTTCAATACATATTTATGCATCCTTGATTTTTCATGGTTTTAAACATAAATTGATAGTGTTTTTAATAATTTATTTATTTAATTTTGCTGTTTTTGTTATTTTATTTCAATTTTTTATTTTTATAGTAAAATTTATTAATTAATTATTTTTTATAATAAAATTAAAATTCTATGCATCTAAAATATTTATTTGTGGTTAACTTAATTAAAGTTTTAATTAATTTTTTATGTTTTAATTCTATTTCAAATTATAGAATTTATTACATTTTTAATTAACTTATAATTTATCATTTATTTAATATTCATAATCTTTAATTTAATTGTCACTTTATATTTTGTCACCATAATATTAATTAGTTTTTTATTCAATCATAATTTATTTATTAAATTATAACTTTTCAATTTAATGTTTTGAATAAATTCATTAACCTATTATCAAATTAGTTATCAGATAATTTTTTATATTAGTTATTTATTAATTTTAACATATGTTTTCATAATTAGTGTTATTTATTTTTTCTATTTAAATTAATTCTTTATTTTATTTTATTCCAAATAATATTTTATTATTTTTTCAACATTTAATGTTAATTTCGGTTTTTTTAATTTATTTGTAATGTAATTTCATTAATTGAATTATTATAGTCTTATGTTACATTTATTAATAAATGTTTTAACATATTATAAATAATTACCCTTTAATGTTTTTAACTTTTTAGATTTTAAATTGAGTCACTCCCAGATTCGTAAAATAGTGAATCTGTGAGTCGTTGTTGCTGCCACCCACATTCATCTGTTTTAGCAGTGACTCCAAAACTCACCTCCACCACTACCCGTAGTATTTCATCCTAGAACAGTGACACCAAGTCACTGTTCTCATGCCATGTTATCGCCCCTGCTATCACTGGGTAACTTTTTGAAAATGGTAACTCTATTTATCCCATGAATTGTCACCACTACATCAATCCCTTCTAAGTGATTGTTCCTAGCTTCCAATAACATATCATCGGCCTCAACATATCACCTCACTGACAGACCAACCGTCTCCTTTTTCATCCTGCCAACACTGCACCACATTGATACATATCTTACTGACGCCTCTACCCAGATCAACCTACTGATAATTGTGTACCCATCTACTGACTCCTCTATTCTCTACATACCAACACCATTCCCAAAATTAATAAATGAAACCATATTTGAAAAGGTGTTTAACAATAACAAATTAAAAAATTCAAACAATACACCGCTTGAACCTGCAGCACATTTGAGACCACTGAACTTGATTTGTTGTACCTATTGTATATATTAAACCATGTTTAGTCTAGAATATAGCATAGTTTCCGCTACAAACCGATGTATTTCATAGTGGATAATCATATAGTCACAAGCCATCCACCACCAATCGAGAATAGTGAGCCGCCACAATACTGAATGGGAACCGTTGGAGGACAAACCCACAATTGTTGTGGTCTTAAGGTTGAGCTAGATGATATCAAAGGAAGAGATGAAAAAAGTAGCTTCCTTTACCTTCATTGGAAATCCAGATATCCCCCCCCCCCATGCACACTTCAGACGAAAGGGTGGATAAAAAATTAAATAAAAATTTAAATTCTATCAAAAATTATAAAAAATATAATATATGTAAATAACTAAATAAAAATAAAAATAGATTAAAATATTAAACTAATAAATTAAATATAATACATTTAAAACTAAAAAATTATTAATAATTTATAAATAAAATTAAAATAAGTAATACAATAAAGTTGATTTAAAATAATTACACTATAATAATTATAATAAACATATTAAAATTAATAATTAAACTACTAATTAATATTATTATTATATAAAATATATAATTTACATTATAATATAACTTTTATTCTTAAATTCTATTAATAAAATATTTATTTAAATAATGTTAATTAAATAATTATAAAAAATAAAAAAATCATTTTCAAAATACGTAAAATTAAACAATTAATTAAAATATTTATTTAAATAATAATAATAATGTATAGAAGTAAGTCATTAACAGTTCTAACTGTAATATTTTTCATATAAATGCATTTTCTCAAGGTATATATAAGTTTATCCCAACTAACATGGAGATTTCTATTAATAGGGACATGATAAAATGGAAAGTGGGATAGTGGAAATATGCACATGTGCGGTGATATTACTTTAGAATAAGATTAATAAGTGGACTCATTAGGTGAAAATCAGAGTGTGAAAATAGATGTTTTAAAAGTTATTTAGAAGAAACAGTCAAAAGAACCATTGATTCCATGAGGCTTTCCATTCATCTCATGTATTCCTCACCCACAAATTAGGATAACTTTAATGGGATTTATTAAAGACAGACATCTAGAGACTTGTGGATTTAGTACAGGGCAGCAACACATGATTGAATGGGGGAAATATTTTATTTTATTTTTCAAATTATGTACTATATATTTCAATTTTTTTATAGTCAATATGATCATCAGATGAATTTCTTAACTTGGGAGTTTAAATTTGTACATTTTTATTTTTCTATTTCATCACATTGTCCTTGTTTAACGCCAAAACTGGTCAGAATCATTAATTCTGATATTTATTTAAAATGATTACACCTTAAATCCTTTTTTCAAAATTCTATTTTTCATTTTCTAATGGTGATATTGACCTTAAACATTATATTTTTAGAGTTAATTTTCATTAAAAATGTACTTTAATAGTGATTTTAATTATAATTGATTTTTTTATGAAATTATTTACAGTCAATGAACATTGGAGTGTGGAAATCCAAAATTCATACTTTTGTTTGATGTATATTTGGAATTTGGAGAGGTATCAATCATTTCTTAAGGTGTGACTCAATAAAATTTGGTGTTGAAATCATTAATTTAATCAATAAATTTAGAATTCCTATGTGTTTCATTGATGAATTAACATAGTGTTTGTTCCTGTTTCTTAGTTCACAATTATCTAATAGTTTATTTTAGCTCATCTTTAAACATATTTATCTTTTGTAAAAAAATTATTCAGTTTCTAGTTATATCCACAATATATATATATATATATATATATACATATTAAATGGAAAAAATTAAAAAAAATGTATACACCACATTGTATGGAACCGATGGGTTGTATTCAAAATGAAAAAAATAAAATTTTGTTGTTTATCCTCCAATAGGTGTTTGGCCCAAAACTCCACTGAATTTTATTTAGTAGGAAAACAAAAATATTAATCATTGACCATATTCAATGACAGACTGTTCATGTTTTTTTCATTGTATCCTAGGAGGACATAGAGCAACCACTTTTCTTTTAAAAATACTTTTAAACAATAAATTCACTGAGAAAATAATTAAAAGTTGAAAAGTGGAATGCTATATTCAATTTTTCTAAATCTATATTGCTATTACTGTGTATATAATTAATTAATTTAATCTACTTTGCTTCATTTACCTACTATTTATCATTATTAGTACATCATCATTGAATTTTTTTGTTTGTTGTGTTGTTGCTTGTTTCTCTTTGTTATTTGTGCTGAATTTAAACATCTATTGCTTATTGAACGAGCACAAGATCCTAAACTATAATACTAGATCCCCTAAACCCAAAAATTGATAAATACATAAATTCTCTAAAATTAATTACTCAATATAAATAGAAAATTTAGATAGCCGAGTTATGGAACCTCATATTCAACCAAACATTTAACATATAATCTTGGTTTAAAATGAGAAACCTATGATGAGGGAGTTCATACTACCTCGTGTGTCATGAAATACTTCTTAAATTATACTTTCACTAAGATCCAAAAACTATGAATTTAAAAAATCTGACATTTCACTATTTTCTTCATTTAATGGTATCTCTAACGAGGTGTCTCTATCATTCATTGGAGACTTCAATAATATTTTGCAACAACATCAACTCTAATGACTACAAAAATAAAGATCAAATAATGAGGTATTTCCATTTTCCCTTATATAGAATTCTAGGAATTGGTTTTTGAGTCTAGATTAAAACATATTTGATAATTGGGATCAATTGTACAAATCACATAAAATGAAATTTTACCCTCAAAGACAGAAATGATAACATAGAAAAAAAATAAAATGTTTTTATCATTAGGATGGAGAAGCCATTTATGGGGATTGAGATTAATTCCTGGACAATCTTAGGTAGTTTCCTTATCATAAAATTTCATCTCACCTTCTCATGTATATCTTCAATGAGGGGCTTACCACCTCTAGTAATAATTTAGTTGATCATGCTACTGGGGGTAATAAGATAATAATACTGATGAAGAGTTATGATAAATTTTCATCAGACATTCCTTGAACACTCAATATAAAAAATCAAGAAGAAAATGAGAGGATAGAAATCCTAACATTGGTTTGGGAGATGATACCCAAAAACAACTTGATGAAATCACCATCCAACTCAATTATTTTGTGAACCAAAATTCTAAACAATCTATTAATCAATTGAGTAGTAAAATCATTAACCAATATCTTAGGAAAAAATGTTTCTAGTGTTCTATGTATGGTCACACTAAAAACATCTTTCTAATATTTGACTAGTCATCATAGCATTAAAAGTTAAATTTTGTCAATTATAGAACATAGTTTCCAACTATGGATGAACCTATTTTAAAAAATTAAATCTGTGGAAATAAGGACCATAAAAAATTTTCATGGAAGGAACAGGGATTATTCAAACAATCCACTACCACTAATTAACAAAACCAACCTTGAGAAAACTTTCGAAATCAACAGAGGGAATAATATTTTAATTATTAAGGAAACTAATATGAAAAATTTTCATCACAATGTAAAATAATATAAATATAATTGAATAACAAGATGACAGATTAAAAACTCAACTGAATAAGCATGATGCATAATATGATTCTGATAAAATTCAAACTGATGTTATAAGGAATAATAGGTAAACACAACTAGGGAAACATTATATAGACCTAATCTCTAGGGAAAAAGGTAAAATTTCAACCACAACTAAACTAAACACTAGGGGGAATGACATGGAAGTTGTAATGAGAAGTGGGATAAATACTCAAAATGTTCTATAAAAAGAGACTAAAAATACAAAAATGAAATAGTATGTGAATCAATAAATAAAAATCATCCTTTTACCCAATCTAAACAGAATAAAAAATGTCTTTAAAATGATAAATATTCTAATTTCTCAGCTGATAATGAAGTTGGAAAAAATTCAAAAGATATAATGAATAAAATAAAGGAAAAAGATGATGATGAAATAAGTGATATTTCTAGCATCCTTAAAAAAATTCCCCATAAATCCCTTTAAAAAATGATGAAACCCTATTGCAATACTAAGGATGAACTTTTTTAGTTTCCTGGTATTTTAACCAAGCTCAAAGTGAGCATCACATTCATTCAAGCTTTGATTAAAATTCTATATTAAATGATGACTCTTACAAAATATTGTATCTAATAGAAATCCTCTTGAAGAAATTTCCACCTACAACCATACTAAAGAGTGTAGTTCTATCCTCCAAAATAAGATCCCTACCAAGAATAAATACCCAGTTAGCTTTTTCTTTCTCTATACTATAGGAAATTTTATTAAACTCAATTGTCGTTGTGAATTAGGTTCCAGTATCAACCTGATCTGATAATGACTATTCCAATAGTTGAGATTGGGGGATCTTAAACCTTCCATTGTCATCCTACAGTTGTCTGATCCTTCATTCACACATCATGTGGCTTGGGAAGATGGCCTTCTAGTATGAGTTGGAAAGTTGTATCTACCTAGTGAATTTTTAGTCGTAGATATGAATTGTCAAATAGAGGTTCTCATCAGAATTTGTAGGCCCTTCATGGACAGTGGATGATCTGTAATTGATTTATTTAAGGGAAAATTTATATTTAAGATTGGACAACCTCAAGAAGAATTTACGGTCATTGAATATATAATGGGACCAACATTATCTCAAAACATGTCTAAGATAGAATTATTTGAATATGGAAATTCAATTGATGATTTTGTAGCTAATGAAAATGAATAAATTTTTTGAATAAATAAAAATGAAAGATGAAAATCACATATCATATTTTTATCAATCCACTCATATAGAAAATTAGGAAAAAAATTCACAACTGGATAACTATTATGTTCATGCTTCTCTGCGAGATATTCCATCTCTTTCTAAAAATAAATACTTCTCTATTTATCATGTATTTTATATATTGTTGATATCCATTATAAAAAATTGATTATTTTGAGGGAGAGAATATTGGAAAATACTACTATTTTTCTTTATTAAATTCAAATCATTATGAAATGGAATGCTTTGATAGTGAGTTGTCCACATTGGACAGTAGTGAAGAAAATCATAGTCATGGTTATTTAACAGAAAACCTTTCAATAATTAATCCTCCTTGAAAGAAATATGTTGATGAACTTTGAACTATTAGGCCCAAGAGTCTACCATCATGTGAAAAATCACCCATCCTTGAACTTATACAACATGTTGTAAATCTAAGATATTTATTTTTGGGGGAGAATTACATACTTCCTATAACTATTTCGGATGAGATGAATGTTAATCAAGAAGATATATTTTTAAATTTTTTAAATATATTAACATCCTCTATAGGATAGACCATTGTTTATATCAATCGAATTAGTTATTCATCATGTATGTATGAAATTATTTTGGAACCAAACCATAATACTATATTTGAATTGAAAAGGAGTTTAAATCATAACCCAAAAGTGGTTGTGAGAGAGGAAGTCGACAATTTTAATGATACTGGTATAATATATACAATTTCTGAATGTACTTGTGATAGACTGGACCAAGTTGTCCTGATAAAAGGAGGATTATCTATTATTATAAATGAGATGAAGGAATCAATACAAGTTAGGAAGACCACCGAATGGAGAGTTTGTATAGAATATAGAAATCCAAATTCAACCACTAGGAAGTAAGATATTCAAAATAACATATTTTGATCAAATTCATAAGAGGATATCTAAAAATGAATTATTTTGTTTTCTAGAAGGGTATTATGGTTACAATAAGATATCTATTTCACCATTTGATCAGGGGAAAACAACCATTTCATGACCCTTTGAAACATTGGCCTACAGGAAGACGCCTTTTGGTTTTCTTGGATCCCCTACTACCTTTCAAATTTCAATGATGGATATCATTTTCGATATAATTGAGAGGATTATAGAGGTTTTAAACTATGAATTCTACATAGTGGGAGGCACATTTTATACTTGATTAGAAAATCAAGAGATAGTTTTGGATAGATTTTTAGAGACCAACATAGTTCTTAACTAGTAAAAATGTCAATTTATATTCACTGAGGTGATTTTGTTAGTACATAAAGTGTCCAAGATTGGTTTGGAGGTATTAATAGCTAAAATAGTTGTTATTGACAATCTTTCTTCACACGATTCTGTAGATGGTGTTAAAAGTTTCTTAGGTCACAATAGTTTTTACAAGATTTTTATCAAAGACTTCTCTATAACCACTATGCTCATGCATTCTCTTCATATTAATGATACCCCTTTCCACATTGATTATTATTATCTAAAATATTTTAAGATGATTATGTAATCACTCACTATATTGATTATTATTACTTCACCCAACTTGAAACTACATTCTAATTTAATGTGTGATTTTAGTTAAATGAATGTGGGTGATTTCCTTGGATAATTGAGGGATAAAATGTACCACGAGGTCAGTTAATCAAGGAGGATACTAGATGAGGCACAAATTAACTATACCACTATATAAAAGGAGTTATTATGAATTTTTTATATCGATATGTTTAGGCATTTTCTTCTTGGTTCAAAATTCATCATTTTTACAGAATATTTTTTCATGAAATACTTGTTGTCTATAAATGAATCCAAACCCAAGTTTATTGGTTGGATTATACTGATATAAGAGTTTTATTTGGTGATTTAGGATATGTTGTGGGATAAAACATTAGTTTAAACCCATATTTATAGGCATATTTATACAAATTATGAAGATAAAAGGGAGATTAAGACTTCCTTTCCTGATAAAAATTTACTTACTGCCTCTAGAAGTCAGTTTGCATGGTTTATAGTGTATGCCAATGTTATGGTATCATTTTATTTCCCAAAGATATGTATAATTATCAAAGAAATAAATTTAGTTTAGAGATAAAGAATTACCTTTGGGATAATCCTTCACTTCTTATGAGATGTGCCGATGGAATTCATAGAAGGTGTGTACTAGAGAAAGAATGATTTCCCATATTAGATAGTTTTTATTCCTCACCATGGAGAGGACACCATATTGGTATGAGGGAATCTCAAAAATTCATTTAACTTGGTTTCTATTGGAACAACTTATTCATGCATGTTAGGAGACTATTGGTAGGATGTGATAGATTCCAAATTTAGGAAAACATAGGTCGGAAGAAGGACATACATTAAAAAGGTATTCTAGATATAAAATTTTTGCATTTTTGGGGAATATATTTCATGGGTATAATTCCATCATCTCATGGGAATGAGTATATTCTACATTATCTAGATTATATTTCTATGTGGGTTTGGGCAGAAGCTCTTCCCAATAATTAGGCCAACAATGTAATCAATATTGATAAAAATAATACATTTTCATGATTTGGAGTACCCAAATCATTTTTAACTGATAATGGAACACTCTTCCAAAACTAAAAGTTTAATGGTTTAATGGAAAATTGTGTTTCTGGTCATAAAATAGGTGCTTCTTACAATCATCTTTCTAATGGACAGGTGGAAATCTATAATACGGATCATAAAAAATCCTAGAGAAAACTATATCAAATTATATAATGGTTAGGTCATTTATGTTACATGTTTTTTTAGCATATATAATATATTTTAAGATCCCAACAGGTATGTCTCCATATTGGATTTTATTTGGAAAATGCTATATTTTTTCTTATGGAGTTGAAAAACAAGTCGTATTTGGTAGTTAAGGCCATAAATTTATATTTTATAAGTACTGGTGAAAGGATACTTCTTGAGCTAATGATGAGTTATGGAGGCAGTCATATTATAACTCTAGAATATAAAATTTGAGGTCCAAAATCATTCATGATTATTTCATAAAAATTAAAGAGTTAAAATAAATAAATAAATTCTTCCACTTTAATTCAAGACGTAATCTTTTTCCTAGAAAACTAATGTCTAAGTGTTCTTGTACTTTTACAGTTGTTATAGTTTTAACGAATGGTGTTGTGAGATATATGGAGAGGAAAAGAAATACATGATCGTTAATGATCAAAGTGTTAATATCTATTTTGAATTAAAACCAAAGGGTTTGATTGACATCAATTTTCATGAAAAATAAATCTGAATAAATTCTAACTAAAGACGTAAAACATAGTTCTTCAAGGGACCAACCTACAGTTTCTTCCTTGCTTCTACTTTTGATCTTCTTTTTTCTAAATAAATTGTTGCTCACTCTATTTTTTTCATTTTCATGTTGAAATTTCCTTCTCGATATCCATGTACTGTAATAAGTATGATCATGTGTCACTAAAGACGTATAATTTCCTCATTTCTCAACTAAAAACAATCTTATTTAAAAAGAATCATTAATTTAAGGATGTACATTTAGTTAAAAATATGCCTTCTTTTTTCATCTCATTTTTCATATAAAAATATCACTGTTATGTCTTTGGAAAATGTTATGTCATTGAGTTAATGTTTCATTTGAGTCTCTATTTCACTACTAGATATGATTCTACTCAATGGTGACTCACTGATATGTTGATAATGGTGATTCAGTGATTCCTATTTAAAATATTCTTCTCATGCTAAAAATTCTTTCTACATGTTTTGTTTTGCTGGAAGTTATTGTTGTATGTGATTTATTGCTGAAATGTAAAATTAATTGTTATTGAATCAACACACTCTATGAACCTATGATTGGGGGTTTCATACCATCATTTTTATGATGTTTTGTTTTTGAAATTTTCTCTGGGTTTCAGTTTTGGTGTTTAGCATACCAATTTTCAGCATTATTAATAATGTTATTGAATCAAATTAGTAAACTTCTACACACTATTCACTTTGGAATTAAATATGTTTCACATAATAATATGTGAATTTAAATATATTTTGTTTCCCTGGTGTAAATGAAAATTCATGTATTCATGTTGTAATGTTATATCTGTGGAAAATACATTGTATGAGCTTCACTAAGACACTCGTACATGAAATCAATATACTGTAATGAAAATACACATTCAGATTTAAATGTCTAATTGTTTTATTCAACACATTTGAAATCATATTTGGGAAACAATATAGGTTTTAATTGTGGAGAATGGGAAAATTATTGTTGAGCTAAAATGGGTTTTATGTAAGACAATCAATTCCCACTACGTCTTAATCATTATTTGATAAAATGGATAAAAATATTCAAAATCCAATCTCGATAAGTGTTTCTTTTGGCATTAAAAATTATTTCAAATGAGTATTACCTAGTGACATACACATTGCATGGTCTTTAAGATATGACACAAATTTATGACTTGTTAGGATGAATGACTGGTGAGTGAAAATTATGTAGTTATTTTATAAATGTTTGTTTTAGAAACTACATTTGAGAGTGATATATGATTCATTATTGTGGAATTGAGATCATTAATTTTTGATATGGAATATTAAACATGATATTAGGGGAATCACATTATTAAATTATTAAATGTAATCACCTTATTGAGCTAGTTTAATTTATTTTTATATTGATCATTCAAAATGGATTAAAATTGGATTTTTGGAACCCATGGTGAATCTCTGAGACCCTAGTCGGTTGGATTGTTTCGGTTAACTGAATCCATATGAATAAATGTATATTCACAGTACTCAGAAAAATATACAATGCTTGGGAAAATTTATAATAAAGCACATATGGTCAAAAATGAGTTCATTAAGGTTATGGGAATAATGAACACCGGATGAATAATTAGACAATTGGTTTCTGTGGAACCATTTATGTTATATAAATAAGGAGATTCAAAAATTAATAATTTAATTTTTTTTATTTTTGGAACCTATGTGTAACTCAATGTACAAAGATTCTATTGGTAATTTCTTAATCTTACTAACATTCAACTTTTTATCACAATTGGACATAGTACTTGGATTTGAGTTTAGGTAAGTCATTATACAGTTTCATACATGAAGAAATACATCCTCAAAATTGGATGATTCTTTTCTATATTAATTATACAGTGAGTATTTGAATTCAGGAAAAATTTATTTGGAACATTCCATTTAATATGACTTTTAAACTATTTTTTACTCCACTACTAAAATGTTAACATGATTCGATCTGAGGTGAATAATAAAAACATTTTCTAGTTTGAAAATTAAAATTAAGCAATGGAATTGATTGAGGAAAATATATGATCATGTGTTTTGGGGTGATTTGGCATGTCTTTAAATTTTCATGGGTTTCCATATCATTTGTTAATTTTTTTATTCATTTATTTAATTAATTTTGATGTTTTTTAATAAAATTCACTTTTGTAGTTATATAATTACATTTTTTTAATATTTTTTAATAATAAATGTAATATTTTAATCATATAAAATATATCTTTGTGGTTTACTTGTATAATTAATTTATTATTTTTTGAATTTTTTATTTTACAGAAAAATATTAATTTTATGGAGATTTAATTAATTTATAATTTATCTTCATTTAATTTTTGTAGTCACTAATTTATTTTAACACTTTAAATTTTGTATCCTTAAAATTAATTATTTTTTTAATTAGTATTAATTAAGTTATTAAATTATAACATTTCAATTTAATGTATTAAATTTATTCATTAACTAAATATAAAATTATTTACCTGCTCTATTTTTTAAATATTAGTATGTTCTTATTTTTAACATTAGTTTTTGACATTATTGTTATTTATGTTTTATTTTAATTAATTATTTTGTTTTATGTTCTCATTAATTAGTCTTACATATTTTCTCAACATTAACATTTAGTTTACATTTTTTAAATTTATGTTTAATGTATTTTCATTAATTTGTTTATTCTAGTATTATGTTTCATTAATTTTTAAATGTTTAAAATTATTTTAAATAATTACGGATTTTTGAATTTAACATTGCAGATATAAAATTGATTCACATCCAGATTGGTACAAAGGTGACTCCGTGAATAATTGTTACTGTCAGACCCCCTTCCTTTGTTTTAGCGGTGACTCCATGAGACATCGCCACTACTGCCCACTGTATTTCCTTCAAGAATGGGGACACTGACATTGTGTTTGGTGATATTTTAGTAAAAGAAAAGAAATGATTTGATAGTTTATAAAAGAGAATAAATGAAATGAATTGATTGTGATTTATATCCTTGTGTTTGGATCAATAACATAGTAAAAGAAAAGAAACGATTTAGATTTATCTCCATCATTTTTGGTGAAAATTTTAAAAGAAATGATAAGAAATTGTTTTGATGAAAATGATACAAATAACCTTTGTTAAAAAAATAACACATACACACGAGATTAAAATATATACTTTCCAAAGATAAAAAACAACCACATATTAAATCTCCATAGACACCACATCTGCCACCATGACAACCATTTATGTTAAATGACACAAATAACGTTTTAAGGAAATGTATTTTTATTATTTTGTTTTTATAAAAAAAAAATTAATTAATCATTTCCATTCATATCACAAAATATATTTAAAAATTAAACTACAAATTTATGCATATAATTTTATTAAAATTTAAAAAAATTAATGAAATATAATCAAAATTATTTATATAATATATTAATTCAAAAGTATTAATTCATGGTAATAAAAATTATAAATTAAAATTTTTAAATTAAAAATAATTAGTAATTCAAAATAGTTTTTAATTAAAAGTTATTAATTCAGAATATTTATTAATTCAAAATAATTTATAAAATAATTATATAAACTATTAATTAAGGATAATCATAATTAATTATAATCAAAATTAACTATAATCAAAATTATTTATAAATTATTTATGATTATTTTTATCAACATATATATTTATAATCAATATCATTTATATAACATTATCAAAAAATTAAATTTGATTGTTATTATTACTTATAAATTATGTTTAACATAGAAAAATCACTATTTATAAATTATATTCAAGAAAATTTATTCATTTATTTATAAATTATTCATGCACGGAACTGTTGAATTATTCACATACAGAATGTTTATTCATTTATTTATAAATTATTCATTATAAATATTAGGGATAGTTTTGGAAATTTTAAAAAAAAATATTGAAAAGATGGATGTTTTCGATCGGAATCATCCCGATTTTGGGACGATTTCAAAACCATCGGAATCATTAAAGGGGGAGAAATCTGTTTCTCCCCATTTCTATGAGTTGAATTTCTCTCTGTCATTTTGACATTGCCAGGCAGACGAAATCAGTTTCAATCATCCTATATCATCTGTTTGCTTCCCAAACTTGCGGTGCCAAATGAGGGCAGAGTCACCATTCCGTTACCGTGTTACCTCCACCTCTATCACAGAGTCAGAGCTCGAAAATGGTGACTCCGTTTCTACCACCCATAGTCATTGCATCATCAATCCCTCATCAGTAATCGATCCTAGAACATGTAGAAATACCATCGACATCCACCTCTCTACTCTCAAACCCACCTACTATTGTGTTTCCATCCTTCCGATATTGCACCACACTGATCTTTATCTTACTGAAGCCTCTACCCAAATCAACATGTTGATACTTCATTACCCATTTACTGATGTCGTAGTGATCTATACACCAATACCACCACATCTATCAAAAAATCAAACCAGAATCCAACTATAGTTGAAGAAGAAAAAATTAAGAACTTTAGATCTAACACCACTCGAACCCACATCACATTAGAGTCCAATGAACTTTATTATTTGTTTCTATTGCAGATCAGAAACCACGGTAGGTTTCGAATCGAGCTTAACCACTGCTAAAACCCTGGATATACCACTGTGGAGAATCATCAGAAAACAAGTCATCCTCCATAGTTCATGAACCGTGAGACGTCGTGCTATCAAAGGAGAGTCATTGGATGAAGAACCTGTCGCCGATGTGGTCTTAAGCTCGAGCTAGCCGTCGTCAAAGGAGGTCATGCAGAAAGGTGCTCCCTTCACCTTCCCCGAGAAGCTAGAGAAACGTCCTGCACATTGGGGAAGAAAGGGGGTATGAAGAGAAATAAATGTAAAAATTAAACAATAATTTAAATTATAACCAATATAATATAACTAAAAAATAAAATAAGAAAAACTAATTAATTAAATAAAATATTTTATAAACTATAATATTAATAACAATTTATAATAAAAATGTAAATAAATAATATAATAAAATTTATTTAAAATAGAAATATTGTAATTATTATTATGAAATTATTAAATTTATTAATTATAATAAACATTAATAATATTATGAAATAGAATAATGAATTAAATTTTTAATATATCAAATTTAAATAATAAGTTATTTCAATAAAATATTAATTTTTATAAGATAAATTAAATAAATATATAAATTAATAAAATTTCTATTAAAAATAAGATATATTAAATATTTATTTTAAATATTTATTTAAATAATATTAATAATTAAGAATGGAAGTATGTTTTTAGATTTTCATGTGGTGCTTTTTGGCAGATACATAATGTTACTTAAAGTAAATCTAGATTCATCCAAACAAACATCGATAATTTTGTTATGAGGGAAATGTCAAAACATCATGTGATGTAGAGAAGAAATTCACATGTGCAGTGATATTACTAGAGAAAAATTTATATCAGTAGAGGCATTGCATGAAAAACAGAGTGTGACAATAGATGTTTTAATAGTGATTGAGAATCAACAGACAAGATTCAACATTGACTCCATGTGTCTTACCTTTTGACTCATTCATTACACAACCACTAAGAACGTGAACTTCCCTAGGATTCTTCGAAGAAATTTATTTAGAGACATGTGGATGGAGAAGACAACAAAAAAATGGTATTTTAAGGGGGAATAATTTTATTTAATTTTTTTTATTTCATACTCTGTAATATACATTTTTTCATAATAAAAAACAATATGATATTAGTAAAAATTTATTATATAGGGAGTTTTAAATTTTGCTGGTTTATTTTTTAATTATACACTTTATCCTTTTTAAATATCAGAACTAATTAGAGAGACTAATTATGATGTTCGTTTAAATTGATTACACCTTACATACTTTTTTAAAAAATTAAATATTCACATTCAGTTGGTGATATAGAACTTCTATATCCCCTTTCTCAAGGTATGATTTTCATTAACATTGGAGTTTAACGTTCAGTTTAAGTCCAATTTTTTTCTTATGTAATTCATAACATTCGATGAACATTAAAGTGACGAACTCCAAAATTCATACAATTTTTTGATGTATCTTTTGGTGAGGAAGAGATATAAATCATATCATTATGAGTGATTATGTAAATTTATGTGGATAATTCATTCATTCAACAGATGAATTTATAAATCCTGTGTAATTTTTTGATCAATTTTGTCAGTTTTTTTATAGTTTCTTACATCAAAATTATATGTTATTTTATCAAAGCATATATTGAAACATAGTTTTCTTTATTATTATTTTTTATCTTTACTACCTTATAAAAAATATTAAAAAAATTATAAAAAATTAAATGTAAAAAAAGTAAACACTGCCCCATGTTGACAACATTGAGTTGTTATGAAAAGGAAAAATTAAATTTTGGTTCTTTATCCTTCCCTGTGAGTTTGACCCAGCATTATATAGATCTATAGGTTATAGGAATATAAAATTATTAAACATAGATTATTTTCAATGATAGACTAGGCATGTATCATTACCATTTGATAATGGTACATCTGGCATAAAGCATTATCCACAATATTTTTCATCCTAGGTATATAATTCAATTATCATTTATAATATTTAATTAATTCCCTCCGTCTTCACTTGTTCATATTTAAATCAGTCAATGTGAATACATAATAAAAAAATTATTTTTTAAAATAATTCTCAACATTCAATATAAACCTATTGCCTCAATATATTCAAAATAAAAATTTCTACTCTTATCTCTAAATCATGTGTCAAGTTAAATTTTCTCTTATAATTTCAATTAGTGTGAGGAATATATTATTATCATATAATTTTTTTATGAGTATACTCCAAATCCCTTATTTTTTTATCACTATAGATCATAAATCCATCATTACTATAGTTTATTATACGTACATTTACATTAACAAAACATCTCTATAATTCCATGAATTTTTTTCATTGATATTCCCAAAAGAGCACGAGGCTTTTAATATCAACATGGTTAGAGGATTATTTATCCATGGGAAATTTTTCTAATCACCGAGTAATGTTTGTCTAGGCCAGGAAATTTAGAGATTTCTATTTATGTAGTTGGTCTGGTCCATTACTCTATGAACTGAATCATTTATGGATCCACTAATATACCCTTAAATTAGATTATATGAACCATGAATGATGATTAATGATGCCAAAACTCAAACATAGTATATCATTCAGAAAACAAAATCCCTCCTCAGGGTCTTCAGTTCAATTCTCTAATAGACATTACACTCTAATATTCTCTTTTACTATAAAAAATATAATCAATATATTGTATCAAAAACAAAAATATGTAATCAAAAAATAATTTATTCATTATATCTCAGGAGAAAAAAATATTATTAAAAAAATGGTATCAATATAAATTCATACTATCTATACCTTTTATAGAATTTTTTAATGAGAAAATACACTTTTTAACGTTAATTAATGATATCCAAAATTAACTTCAATGTAGGAAAAGTATTGGGATCCACTGAGATTATCAAACAAATAAAAAATATGTGGTAGAGGATACTTTTTCATGATAGTGATCTTGTTGATTTCTTAATAATCATTGTGAATATGAATTGATCCATCCTTCTGGTAAGATAAAAAACATATGCACTAGAGATTGTGAATATGGCCTAAATAATCCATTATTAAGGTTCTCTTTGACTTTATTCCGGAATTATCACAAATAAATTAAGGCCATTCTATAGAGTCATATAAAAAGTTTTCATTCCAATTAATAGTTCTATTGAAATATCAACTTTACGATTTATTGGAATACTATGTAATTTCATTATACAAACAACAACAGACATTCATATAATAGAAATATCCTTGACAATGAGTTTCTCCCTATCCAAATAAGATAAATACCATTAATGGATCAAAATTAAGGCCCATAAGATAGAATTAATTTCTAATGGATGATTTTATTCTTCCCCACAACAATAAATGATCATAAGTTTATTAGGAATATGAAATGATTCATCCCCTCATTAAAAATTGATATCGAATATATATAAATAATTCATATAAAGGACAAGAATCACATTAAATTTTACCAATGGTAGCATCAAAATATTAGTAGGATGTATTTTCTAAAAAAATAAACCAGGGAGGATCAATAGACATCATATCTGACTCTCACACCATTATGAGTTTTCAAAAATTACTCAACATCTAATCATTAAGGAATTTATTTGATACCCTTTTAAAAGCAATTTGATTTATGAGAGGTTTTTGAGCCAAAATCTAATCTGATATTATTTTTTCTAATAATGATGATATGTGTATCTTTTACATGTAATAATTGTAACCTTCATTGGTAGTCTTGATCGCCGGATATTTCACTATTTTGTTGAGATTAAGTGTTTTTTTGCAGATAATCTTAAAAACAATTGGATATGTTCACTAGTTGGAATAATTAAGAAACACCACATAGTTGTTTCATTGTATAATGTTTTGTGAAATAGTTCACAACTTCTATTTATCCATTGTATCAATATTCCACGTCACTTCCTTTCAACATTCACATTATTTATTATAGTCATTTACACTTTTAAATATCCTACATGTTCCATTCTCGAAATTACATTGTTGTTTCATCCAATATTTGTTCCTTTTAGATGGATGGAATTTCATTACACTACATTATTTATTCAAGTTTTCATAAGACGCAATATTGTTTTTCTTATTTATGAAATTGGAATGGTTGGAATTTCAAATTTCCATTTCCACCTTGATTTTAAATTGAATAATTTATATATTAAAATTAATTTCTCATATAGAAAAATACATTCAATGATATTATTTTAGGATAAAAAATTACTGATAAATTATTATATTTAGATATGATTATTATATAAGAATAATACCATACATATCTTGTAAAATCTTCATCATTGGTACCTACTAATTAATTTTCCTTCTTATGGAGCATTAGGAATTCCTTCTCAATTTTTTTTGTAGAACACAAGGTAAGTACTTAAAAAATACTCCTAAAAATATCCCATTAAGTGGAGTATATTACCCTTATTGACTCATATTATTAACAATATACTACCATTTATCCACTTTTCATTAAATATGATTAATGGTCAAGAAATTTTTTTCATTTATGAGCACTGGAGAATAGATATTTTTTCCAATGATGATGATCCATCTGTCAACCACTAGTGGATTAAACTAACCACTAAAATAAGTGGTTATTTATAAAATAAATATTCAATAGTACAATATTACATCATTTAATTACTTAGATGATCTGTAATATTCATTCCTTGAGAAATTTTCATTATCATGAATACTGGATTCCATATTCTAGTTCAATTTGCATTTGGTTGCTCTGGTGGAATGTAATTTATTTTTTCATGACATATATGGTTATAAAAATATATTTTAGTTCCATCAAATTTCTAAATACAAATAATAAAGTTGTAAATTGTGAGTTATAATAAACAGATAGAGATTTCATATAATCATTAAATTTCATAAAAAGAATTTTTAAATCCTAACCCCTTCTCAATCATTGGAATTGAAGGATTATTCTAGGATATTAATGGTAATTACGAAAATAATAGAATAATATCCTAAACATTGACATATCCCCTAGGTTTTCACTTATGTTTTTTAATGTAATCATTATAGATTAACTAAACATTACATTGATAAAAAATACAATGAATTTATAATTTGATACAAATATGTTACATCAGATTAGATGATTATTAAATACATAAAATCTTGACCCACGTAATATTTATAAATGTTTTGTGTCTCATGAGACTAGATGTAAAAATAATAATTTTATATATGTACATTTATATTCATCTCTCATTTTTCCATTCTAATTTTTATAATTATTCATATACCCTACTTAAGAAAATCTTAAATAATTAGGTAATGGAAACATAATAATGGTATTTCTCAGATGATCTATAAATTTAATCATGGGAGATATAAATTGAATATCATATCAAAGAATAAGATAATCACAAGGTTATGATATTATTAACAATACCAAAAAATCATACAAAATATATCATAGATAATAAACATGGTTTATGGTATATAACATTATCATTTATATCATGAACTATCCCACAGTTGTTTTACCCATTGCAACTTGAAGTCATCATCCTAGTATCTAGGGAAAGATACCATGTCTAAGTTGGAATATCACATATATGAGAGGAATTAGATTGATGTACCTATAAAAATTCTCAAATATCCAATCCCAAATAGTGATGAAATGTAAAAAAATTACCAACTATATTCATACATTTATAATACCAAAATCAGAGTATAATAGGTTTGTACTAATAGTATAAATGGGAGAAAATAAAATCCCATCTAAAAACTATAATGTGTCCAACCATCTCAAAGGGTGATTAATAAGGTCAAAAAAAACCCCAAAAAACACCTCATTATAAACATCTCAATCTATGTCCCACTAGCTCTGCATCCTTTATGGACATCGATTTATGATCATTTTATGTGCAAGACATGACACATGCACGCAAAGCCCATATAGGGGTTAATATAACAATACCCAAAAAAACACCAGAAAAAAATAAACTAAAATCACCATGTATCGTCATCTCAATATAAGGATATATAAATCATTGTATAATATGAACATCAAGAAGTATTCAATAATTATACCATTCCACCAGGAAATATTAACCTATATCCAATGAATGTATTATGAAAAAACAAATGATCATTCTTAGAGATTCAATTCTATAATACATGTTATAATTTGATACACTCATCGAATAGGTTAGGATATTCGGGCCCTACCCACGGAATATCCCTAGTCCAAGAAGACCCTGACAATCAAATAGAGGGTCACACCTAGTACCACTGGGTGGCACCACAAACTCAATCTGAATCATCCCACATTGTAGGGGATCATATGAAAATTATACCATGATTCCTACTGAAATCCAATGATATATAAAGGATCAATGATCATTATAAGAAGGTAATTTCGATACCACAAACACTAAATTGGGTATACGGATGATAGTGGATCATACTCCAGTCTAAGAGAGGGACACCGTGAACTATATTTGAGACACATCATCAATAGGGGATCATAGTCTTGTGATGTGGATACATAGCCACAATTTATCCTTGAGTGAAATGAAAAATGGATCACACTAAACCATAACTAGTCCATAATATCAAACAAAGAGATACAATCAATCTTCAAGGGGTTACACTACATGTTCTAGAGGAACAAAAAAAATTCATGTATCTCAAATTCTTTATATGTGGACCCACAACAAAATACATGTAAATATCATAGTACATAGTGTGTTGGTATGGTTAATTTATTTTATATATCACCCATAAGATTCCCATGTGTTTTTGGATGTATCGTTGTAATGCTGGATATGTACCTGTACTAGCCCATGTACTGGTGGTCGTGTCTATGTACAAGTACACGGTGTTCAACTAGTGATATATTTTTGGCTTTGTAAATTTAATTACTACTGTAAAATATGATCCATAATAGGGGGTCACTTAGAGTGTCATATTTAACTCGACACATAATCCCTATCACTGTACTGGGGGTCCCATACATTGTGTAACATTGGGTTACATTCTATGTAACCAAGGATTCTCCAAAACACATTTCTCCTCTACATGTCACATGCGCTTGCCAATCTCACTGTTTTCCTCAATATAGATCACATAATGGTGATTGGACGTTCCTTTCCTTTTTTCTAATTGGTTTCAAAGTTTCTAATACACTCGGAATATCCATCTCACTGATCAATCCATAAAAACACTTTGTGTAGCTTGGGAAAAAGGTTTAGCTCCCTATTTGATCTCATTCTCCATTTATATATAATCCTTCATCACCGATCCTAATAAAATAACATACATAGAATGTTTTACCCACACTATCAATCTGTTGGGGTAAATAATATTTTCACAGTGATCATATACCATGTAATGGTCGAACCATATGCAAAAGAAAATACAAATGACGACGTAATGAATAAATTAGGGAGAAATACATCAGCTAAAAAATGTGAGTAATGATCCTCATAATAAGTTCATTTGTCCAGGATTCATTGTCATAGATTGATACGAACAAAGAGAAATAAATCCTAATGAAGAAATATAAACCAATAGTGTTAATTCTACTGATAATTCATGTATCAATTATTTTTATATAATTTGTGCACATTCATTCTGAATTAAATAATCGTATGGAAAACACTTCATCATATGTCATACATAGGGTTTGGATCAATTCTTGATGAAGAATGAGGTTGTTTCTTTTTGTCATGAGATTATGTAACATAGTTGGCACAAAAATCCATGATTTGGCCTCAATACAATGTCGTTTTATAAGAATTATCCCCTCCATTGGTATCTTAGTCTTAAAAATTAGTGTTCTACCGTGAGGAAAACACTATAACAACATATTAATAAAAAATTATGTTTTTGTTTCAAATTAAATAAATTAACTCAAATAAATAATTAATATTATTATGGAAAAAACCTTTATTTCATTTTTATGAACACCAATCAAATAAAAATGTTTTTAGATTCCTAGGGTAATACCCATATTATAAAATAAACGATACACTTATATTTCTTATATAGGTCCCAATTTGTATTATATTAAACTTTTTCATAAAATCTACACATTCATTTTTTTAATATATTTCATACATTTATTCTTCAAACACCAGGGCATAGAATCAAACACCATCTTTTTGAATGGTGTCTAAAATATTCTACATAAAATCCAAAAATTATACTAGGTTAATATGAGTCATTACATTATCCCAACCATGGGGATTTTTTTCTCATAATGAGAAAATAATACTAAAAAATTTGAGGGTACTCGTCTCACATATGGGTCTATCACTCACATTTTATCTCTTATATGTTCTCGAGCTTACAATTGAAATGCACATGGGGAATTGATATCCCCTAAAATATCATTTCCTTCTGATCCAAGATATTGACTGGGACTCTGCAAAGGAGGATCCATCCCGGTGTCCAACTCTACTTAGTTGTTATCCTGCCAATGGTTGTGCATATACCTCCTCACCTACGACACGTGGATGACATATTTTAATCTATCCAACTAAGGAATATAGGTAATATATACCACACCTCACCATCTCTACACAGTATTCCAAAGGGTCTAATGAATCTTATATATTCCATTCCACCTTATCCAAATATCATCCATACATTTTGAGTTGAGATGCTTAGGAACTCACCCTCTCCCACTATGATATCGAGAGGTCACCATTTTTAGTCTAGATAATAATTTTGGAGGCTTTGTGGCATCCATATCTGCACCATGATGAAATTTACCTTCACTGTAGTAGCTCTTACCATCTCTAGATCCAGGACTGATGACTCACCTAGACCAGTCCAACTATTGTAGTGACATATATGGTTAGCTTTACAAAGTCTCAAATGGTTCCTGAATAATTGGGTAATGGTTGAAATTTCTATTTTTAATTTCAACCGACGATATATGGTCCTCCAAACTATATCCAAATTCCAATATATAATCATATAAAATGTTCTCTTGAATGGCCCTCTTTGACTCGCCACTAGTCGGTGGTGAAACTACATGCTCAAGAAAAATAATTCCCAAAGGTATCGTGTAACCATTCCATTAACATGATGATATATAGGAAACGTAGTGAGAAAAAATAATATATGGAAATACATGGCGTCGAATTATCTTCTACACATTGAGGAATCAAAATCACTCTTCTAAACTCTCATATTCAACAACTAAAATTTGAGATGACCTGGAGAGATGGTCTATTATCACCAATATGGCATTGTTTCCTCTAGAAATATGTGGTAACACCATCATGAAGTCCATTGATATCTCATTCCACTTCCACTCTAGCACCTCAATGCAATGAGCTAAATCTATAACAAATATATTATCACCCTTCACCAAAAGACTAGTGATGCATCATTAAAAAAACTCTTAAACTCCAAAAAATATTCTTTTTTAACAAGAATATACACCAATGTTCAGTGTATATAATTTTCACACATAGATTTAACTCCCAAAAGGATGCATGAAACTCTATAATCAACTTCTCTCAATACGTCCAAGGTACCATTATCCGTCCTTTGAAAATTATATCATGATACAATCTTTTTCAATATCCATATAGTGCTTGTCTAGTGGATATCTAAAAATATATGGTCTCACAATCTATATATCCTGATTAAAAATTCCCAAAAAAATAGAAATGTTGGGTGCCAAAAAACATAGAATGAATATATATAAAGTGAAATTATTTTACACTGAGGATAATTTCAATGATGATAAGTACTCTAAAACATAATTAAACAACTAACAACAAGATTTCAAGCAAATAGTGTCCTAATAACATTTCCCCTTCTAAGAGTATAGACAATATTTAATTATAGTTCTTGAGGAAATTTATAAATTGCTTATGCCTCATGTTAATGTCCTTAGTAGATATTATATACATTATAATGTTATGGTCAGAGTAGATTATAAAATACATAATCATCATGTAGTGTATCCACATTTTTATTGTGAAAACTACAACTCTTAACTCAACATCATGGATCATGTAGTTCATCTCATTTGGTATCCACTAACATGAACCCTAGGAATCCAAAAAATGACTCTACATTAGAGAAAAAACCTTATGTGGTCTCGGATGATTCTCAAAATACTATGTACTCGACACACCACTCTAGAAATATCAAGGTTTTAGTGCTCTTCAACATCTTGATTAGCATATGGATTCACTTTTCATACCATTAAAACCACAAAAAATCATGCCCATTCTTGGTAAAAGTTGTGAAAGATGATTCCCTTCATGTGAAATTGGTAAAAACCTCAAATATTACCCTAACAACATATGAAAACACTTCAATTTGGTACTACTCTTGGAATGATCCAATGATATCACTTCCTCAGTCGTTACTAGTCCCTTAACTACTCCTGACTCTGTAATGACATGTCCTAGAAAGTGGACCTATTGAATTGAGAACTAACACTTCAAGATCTATACATAAATCAACTACTCTTGGAGTGTTTCTATTACAACCCCATGTGTATTTATCTCACTTCCATTGATAATTTGTAAACATGAATTTCATTATTGAAGTCCCCCACAAAACAATATACCAAGGGTTGGAATATATAGTTTTTAATTCCAATAAACACTTCTAGGGAGTTCACCACTCTTAATGGAATCACCATGTACTCATGGTGAAAATAGTAATACCTGGTGGTCATATTCTGTATATCATTTTTTCATACTTATATCTAGCGATAGAATAATATGTGGTCCAGCTTCATGAACCATCATACCAATCTAATCTGATGAAAGTGGTCTTTGATCCCCAATAATGGATACATATTATTCACATTATCATAACTAACGTTTCTATAATCCATACATAATATCAATCTCCCACCCGCCTTCTTGGAATACAACATTTGGGCTTCTTATGTGAAAACTATATTCCTCACAATGTCCATTCTCCAGCAGTTACTCCCATTTCACCTTCATCTCATGATGCTCTGTAATAGAAATCTGATATATTGTTGATGATATCATGTATTTTCTTGGAATAAATTCATTGAAGTAGTATATCTTTGGGAGGGTATATGAACATGCTACATCCTTCGGAATGGCTTCCCCATACACCTCTACCACTATATGAATATGATACCCTATAGTATCCACTGATCCATGATTGATGATATCCAACAAGTTAGTAATTATCTCCACTCTCCTATATCAAATCATGTACTACTCTTCTATATTATCATTTTCACCCATAAATAAAAAACATAGTCTCATCAATGAAGACACGCCAAATCCTTCACCTAAAACAATCAATCTGGGAATGAGTTATGGATAGCCAATCCAAACATTAGATGTCTTCATAAGGCCTCATAACAACTAAAAATATATCTCATTGAAAACACTATCCTTCAAAAATAATATCTCATTGATGGTATATGATCAAAGTCACTCTGTCATATTATGTTAGAGTCTCCAATAGTAATGGTCAATTCATATGCTCCATGTGAATATGGATGTGTAAAACCATAGAAGAGTAGAAAAAGGAATAACTCACACATGTGTGTATCACTAATTTAAAAAATGTTGAAAATAAAAACGAACATATGTGGTATCATACATTAATCCCCAGAGTCATAGGCCTTCATAGAATAAAACTTTCATATCCCCTGACCAATAGCTCTAAAAGATTCAAACAGACCCCCTGGGGATGGTGGCGGTAACAATTCAAATATCATACCACCTTCAATTGCACTTGTGGCCCAACATCACATATGTTTCCTTACATAACTCCCTATTACTACCACTATTTATGTCCTGGTAGTCCCTTGACCATCTCAAAATAAGGTGATTTATGGGTCATAAAATTATGAATTAGATTTAACCGACTATCATAAGAGAAACACTATTTCCCATATGGAAGATTCCAACCTTCCTATGAGCGCTTCTATATTAACCCGGGGTCTAGTGTTCTCCCCCTAAGGCTTCTGACATGATTGGAACCCATTTATTTTCATTAAATACATACTGTTTATGTCACAACAACTAGGTGACCACTACCTACATCAAATTTCAGTGCCTTCTCTAAAAGAATATCCCCACCACATTGTCTCACACAAGAACCCCACATATGTAGTAGTGTAAAAGGATATAACTAGAGAATTGATAACCCAAGGAAATAACATCTCAATTTTCATTCCAAAATGGAATGATCACACACAATATTATTATAATAATGCTATATAATAGTGTTATGCACTATGTAATCATCTATTTTTAATAAACCCTATTATATATGTATAATCTCCAAGATGACTATAGATCAAAATGGGGCTGGATAGAACACCTCCTAGAAGAGACACTCAATGTAGGATAAGGAGAGAGTTGCACCATCATGTTACTGAATCATTATGCACCCGAATATCCCAGTAGGTCCATGATAAATTGTTTTCATTAGTAACTCTATATGATCTATGGGTGTTCTCATTTATCGGAAATTAGAGTAACTACCTCAATCTAGTCATCAACCACATGAGGTTATAGCTCAACCCAAAATCTTAGAGGCTGCTACCTTTGGAACTAGTGTACTGTACTATGCCGATATGAATAATCTATAGGCACAAGAAAAACTAATTTCCTCTCAACATGTAGTGGTATGTATTGTAAACCACACGAAAGTGCTATCAATGGTACCCGACCCTTTACTAATGCATCATCTAGAGGCAGATCATCCTTGTGATCATGCATTGGAATTTAAGATGAATGTATGAGTGAAGGGATCATTACATAAAATAATATCATCTATGGTCACATAGTATATATAGGGAGATGTCTCGTGAAGGAAATAGAAAAACACATCCCTTTCATATATGATGCATGTTCTGAATCCTTTTTTGGAACTAATTTCTACATGAACATTAGTGAAATGAAGTTGAATAGATTACTTTTAAATGGATACATCATCCACAACTAAAACACAAGAGTACCCATCTTGAAAGATGAACTCAAAACATAAAATACTATTTCCCCAACCCAATATGATCAACATGTGTCATAGTGTTTAATATAATGGTTTTGATACCACTTTGTGACGACCCGATCCGCTGAGATATAAACTGTGACTAGCCTAATCCTGCCTCTAATAATCCAAGGGTTGGCGACCAGTTCTGAGTATGCATATCTACTAGACGGAATGCATTAGAATATTGTAACATCAGAAACATACACATCTCTAAGCCCACACAAATCTAAAATGAATATAAATAGGAAAAATTCATGCATAAATCTATAACCTCACAACTATAGTACAATAGTAATGTATTGAAGGGGGAAATGGGAGCAAAATAAAATTACCATAAAAAACATTAAATTATCCAACATACTACCATGGTGATTAGTAACATCTAGTAGACTCAACTTGAAAACACCTCAATATGGCTACCTCAATGTAGTATTCATAAGCGCCACATCCTCTAGTGAAATCATCTAATTGGTCATCATTTACATAAGAAAATACACGTGTGGGAAGATATCATGTTGGGATGAGTACAACAACCCTAATTATGAAACCTAAAAAACAATTAACATAATGTACTAAGTATAGTTGGATTAATAACATGATATAACATCCAATGTATTACAGAAACACCCATATATAGCTAGGAATAACACCATGCCACTAGGTGGTCATGACCAACTTCTATACACATGATTATTCTAATTACACCTGTCATTACTAGATAATCCATGCCGCATTCCATGGTGTCACTATAGATACTCATAGAGTAGTTATAGATCATTGGGGACTACATAATATACCTCAATATTCTATGAAAACCTTACCATTAGATACAGTTTCACTCCAAGCACCAATTAGCTACAACACAAACCCAATTTGGAACAAAACACTACAAAGGGGATCATATGACTATGACACTATAAACCCTATAGATGCTTCCATATAGATGGTTGATCAAAACCCTTCTCAATAGTGTCTCACTGATTCCACAAACACCACATAGGGTATAGTGATGATAGAGAATCAAAATATATTCTCACGGAGGGACACCAATAATTCTATATGAGCATCTTTTTCCATTGTGGATCACAATCCTATGATGTGAATGCAATGCTACATTGTACCTTTGAGGTAATGGAGTAAGGGAACACACTCAACTATGTATTCTCTAGACAAAATAAATGAAGAGCTAAAAGTGTTGTAGTAGGTGGCTTAGAACCAACTACATTGTACTATATTAATTAATAAATATCGCATCACATCTTGATTGTTCTTCTGCCTGAAAATTCATGTGATAATGTCCTAAGGGTAACTATTTCACTAAAGGTTCATAGTGGATCCCTTCTATGATGAGAACCCAAAAGTTCTATGACACTGTTCTTGAATTTATGTTCTATGACAGGATGATATTATTTGTGGGACCCAAATAATACAGGCCATTAGGGTTGAGGACTCATAAAACATTGAGGCATCTACTCATGGTGTACACTGTTGGAAATATCTAGGATGATATTATGAGATTGAGACCTACTAGTAAGAAATCCACATTTCATAGTGCCATTGGATGTTCATATCTATGGACATGTGTATTGATCCTCAAACATTAAGATTGTTATTAATGGTTATTACAATTACCATACTAATATATATTGATGGAAACTGTGATGACACATTATTCGTTGTGTGGTTGGATATGTTGGTTGTGTCACGCATAATACTGAATTAATAGATAATGAGAGAAAGTGTTTGACCTTTTGGTTTAATAACTTATGTAGATATCTCAGGCCCATTGATGGTATTGATATATCCTAAATAATTATGTTCCATGATGAGGAATGGGCATGTTCAATTCATGTATGTCAAAAAAAGAATAATTGAGAACATGGGTTTATGGAACCATCATCCAACCTGCATTATTCGAGATATCAATAAAAAGTGATTATATTACACGGTAAGCGATTGTAGAAGGTGACACGTCATTACTACATTAACTTATTTCTCTAATGGTGGCTTGGAATGTTGCTTGATGCTAACCTTGGACTCTAGGCCGACTCCTCCTAATTCCAGTATGAAATAGTCTTAGACTATCACACACAATTTGTGTCCAATTATCTATGTTAAATATGAATTTAACAAGTTGAAAAAATATTATTCATGATTTTGGTTTAATAATTATTAAAGGATACATGATCACATTCATTTAGACACTAGGTATTTGAGAGAATATATTGTGGGGAAAATAATATATTTATTAGGTAGTAATGAAGTGATATTTATTAAAGAAATAAATAGTAATTATTAAATGGCTAATAAATGTGGTGATGGAAATAAATAGAATGGAAAAAAATTACACGTTGTGTATATTAATATACACGTCGGGTAGCTTTTCTATGAATTCGGGAGAAATAATAATATTTATTTAATTAAATAATATTAGGTGTAATTCACTGGGCACAAATTAAGAGAAAATAATATTCAACTGTTATTATTAGACATAGAGTATTACTAATAATTAAATGAACTGAATAAATTCTTTTGTGTAATTATGTCATTTTATTATTCTATATAATTAAAATACCAATTATATTATTCTTATTAACCTGGCCATTCATTGTGGTTGTGCACAATAGATTAAGAGAAAGCTCTCATGTAATTAGATAATTATTTTCATCCAACAAAACTGTCAATTTATGAGAGAGATCCTCCTCCACCAGATCAAGGATAGTGCTTTGTAAGTAGATTGATTGGGGACATTGCAAGCAAAGTCTCTTCTGTGATAGCACCTAGAGATCCCTTGGAAAATTTCTAGTGATATGTGGAGCATGTTTGTATCCCCACAAGAGGAATCCTACACATGGCTTCAATGTTGCAATGATATATCACATTGGACCCTGACCGAATACATCAATAAAGAGAGAATTATATCAATTTTATTCTTGTATTTTTATTAAATTAATTATAACAAACATATGATGATTCTATCTCTAGTTCCAAGACTCCCTTATCTTATTTCATTCTTCATTTTTTTCCAAATATCTGGCATTTTAGCATAGTGATAGATCTCAGATTGAGTATCATTAATGGAAAAAAATTAAATTTGTGTACACAGACCAATGAGCTTCCACTGCACCCGGAACCTACAAGTGGTATCTGAGTAGTCATATCATTGATTATAATTATATATTTTATCATTTATTATTTACACATTTAATAATTTAGTTGTTTTAATTAATGTTAATCATTCTGAAAATCTGAATCTTGAGATCTGTTCCTCCTATTTCATTTCTCGTTCCCCATATAGAAACAATCTTTTCATGTAATTTTGATTAAAATAATAGATATGATCTCATCCGTAGCTTCCAAAGCCACCTAGCTATCCAAAACTAGAACACATGACATATATTTGTATGTACACGCTATGCAGTCTAGGTGAAACACACTAGGAGTTGTGCACCAGACCACGTCATGTGTTGGAGTCTATCTAAGACATAAATAAATCTATGTGTTGACTATGAACATGTGTCACATGGTTTTCAAAGTATACTTAGTTTGGACCAATGGTCAGGGATTTTAGTCCCTTCGGGTTAGGGCAGGACTGTGCACCCCGTACACGACTTGCATTGCTGGAGACAGTGTAACACAGAACTACACGTCGTGTGGCTCACTAGATAGGTCATGTACTCTGATTATTCCCACAAAACATCTACACACCATGTCCCATGTTGTGTACTTAGGATGGTTGATGAACAATAATACACACAATGTTGTCAGAACTACACGCCATGTAATCATCCCAATTATGTAGATTTATTAAAATTTATTATTATATTATATAATCCCTTGAGACTTAAACCATAGTGCAGGCGTAAATATGAGGCAAAACATGTGATAGGTTTTTTAAAGATATGTTTTTAATATAACATCTACAAAATGTTAACATCAACTCCTTAGGTAGTTATGAATGGGAATTCACCAGGTTTCCTCTATAGTACATGTTATGTAGAAAGATAATTTTAAATGAATTTATTTATTCCAAATTTATTATGGATGATAATCTCATGGAAATTCCGAAAAGTTTTTGAGTTAAAAGGATTTATTAATTAATGATAAATATTTCATTCTGGCGGGATTTATCTTGAAAAAATATCTATTAAAGAATTGAATTCCGGTTTAATTTATGTGTTAATATCGCTACTTATATGAATGATCATGATATTGACCAAGACCTTCGTATGTGAATTGTTTAATTTAATTTATTATTTTAAATTAAGTTTGTTGGTCTCCATGACTTCTCCCCATTAATATGTAGGGCATACATGAACATTGTTTCTTTTAAGTAAACCCTTTTTTACCCCTCACATGCGAGTGAGATAAAATCATATGTAATAGATGGATATCCCCTACTAGTGTAGGTGGATCCGGATAGGATCCAAGGTAAAACCAATCCAAGGATATACAAAGGTGGACTAGTGGAAAGATGTTAACTCAAACCCAAAAAATTCAAGGTGTTTCTCCCCTAGTTCATGGGTTTCTTTATCGATCGCTAGTTAAAAAAATCAAATAGAACTATCTCATGATCATACCATTTATTTTATTTTTGTCAATTTCATGGTTTCTTTATTGTCGTTGTGTTTTGAGGATCAAAAAATTAATGAATTAAACAAGCATGCATGGTTGAATTAAAATAAGACCATATTATGCATAAATATTATCTTAGACATTGTTAATCACTTTTTTATATACAACATAATATTAAAAATAATGTAATAAAGGGTAATAAAATATTAATTTACATATAAGGATAAAATACCTCAATGAAATATTTTGTCAGTATTGTCGTCCATAATCTTGGTTAGAATGGAACCCTAGTTTAAAGTGGTTAACCAACCCTTGTTGGGGTGCTATCAATTATCGAGGAATTCTATTTCAAGGTTTTGTGATGAAATGAAATGGTACACATCAAGGTTTGATTTCCAAAAAATGACTTACTGTGTCAAAGAGGCAGTCGTTATGGAAATCCAAAATTAAATGGTTTTAAGATTGGGGAGTCTGCTCAACAGATAAAGGAACCGTGAGCTAATGCAGTATTCATTTGGAATGCCTACCTAAAACCCTTTATGTTACTTAAACAACCCTAGTTGGGGTAATTCGAAGTGAAATATGAATCCACCCCACTAGAATATTCTGATATCTGAATATTTTGAATTCAATAGTTGAGGGGTATTGGATTTCAATAAAATAGTGGGAGACTAATAAGTAATAATTTTTTTATTTGTATAATTTTTATCATGGTAAAGAACTAATTTATTTATAATCATAGTATTTATAAATAGAAAGAAAAATGAATTCGTACGTATCATTATGAACCATACTCAAGAAGGAAAACCTTATCACTAGCACTAATTTCTAGGAATGGTAGAGGGATTTATTCGTCATCCTTTACCATGAGTGGAAATTGTATGTGATGGAAGATCCTAGTATAGTTGTGGCTAGAATAGAGGAGATTGATCATGAAATATCTCTCTATATGAAGCAAATGGATGATTCCATAGATGTGTAATATTTCAAGATATCCTCCATGTCTAATGAGCTCTTGAAGAAACATGAAAACATGGACTCGTAAAGCTTAATGTCTCACAAAAAGGATATTTATCAAGAGAAGGCGAAATAGGAGAGATATGAGATATCCAATTATTTGTTTAAAACTAAACATGGAGAGTCTATTCTAGCTAGTCCTCACGTATTCGAGCTTATTGGCTACATTTAACATTTGTACAAATTAGTGACTAATTTTCTGGATGGGTTGCATATAGATAAAATCCAATCATCTCTTCCCAAAACCTTCTATAGCATTATTATAATCTACAACATGATAAACAATGAGAAGAGTCCATCAGAGCTTCTCAACTAAATTCACCAGGTAGATAAGGAAATCGGGCATGAAAAACAGGCGGTAGTTATTGTGAATAAGAAAATAACGAAAAAGGCATAGGGACCAAGGAAATATAAACGGTCTGAAGCCCTTAATCAGTGTCCCTTTAAGAAGCGGATGATCCATATGCATGGATTGGAACGAGAGGCGTTATATTTTTCATGTGGCATGCTAGGCCACTGGAATAGGTACTTCACCCAAAATCTTGGGGATGCTAAAGTTGTGTTCATTATCAATTTCAATATTTCCATTTCTACACATTGGGTATTGGATACAGCTTGTGGGGCTCACATCTGTATTCAAAAAAAGTAAAAATTTGATTTAGAAAGATTTCTAGAGGATATGTGGATCATCGAGCAACGAATGGTGCAAGGCTAGCAGCATTGGCCATTACTGATTACCATCTCTCATTGCAAACTGAAATGCTTTTGGTTGTATATTACTGTTATTATGTGCCTATTGTTACCAAGAACATAATTTTAGTATCTTGTTTGGATATAGATGGATTTATTTTTATATTAGGAAGTAAGTGCTTTTATATTTATGAGAAAAACACATGTTATTGTATGGAACATTTAAATGATGGTTGAATGTATTATATTACCAGATCTATCATTTGGAAATCAATAAAAAAACTCACATGATTCACACAATACCCTGTTGTGGCATCACCGTCATGGAAATGTATATGACATGATCTTTAAGAATCTCTTCCATGATGGTTTCATAGACTCTACTAAGAAAAAAACACATTATAGACATCACGATTGTTTATAATGTAAATTGACCAATCATACATTCGGTTGATAGGGTGAGAGGTCCACCGAGCATCTAGTATTGGAACACACGGATGTGTGTGTACTAGTTCCAAAAGAAGTTAAAGGTGGATATTCATACTTCATTACTTTTACTGATGATTTGATTAGATAGATATAAATATACATAATGAGGTATAACTAAAAATCATTAGAAAATTTAATTAATTTATGTATGAACGAGATAAACATCTTTGTAAGAAGATAAAGAATATTCGATCAAATCGAGGAGGAGAATATCTCATCCAAGAGTTCATCGACCATTTACAAGAGTTTGTGATATTATCTCCACCCACTCCTCCTTATACAACATAGTGGAATGGTGTTAGTGAAAGGAGGTACTGCACCTTGTTGGAAATAGTGAATTTGATGGTGAGTAATGCAGATCATCCATTATATTTTTTGGGATATGAATTCCAAACTCTATCATTCACCTTAAAATGAGTACCAACTATGGAGGAAAATGCAATTACATCTAATTTATGGAATGGTATGAAACCCGTTTTGTCGCACACATGTGTATGGGTATGTGAGGAATTTGTTATGGATTTCTCGGGAAAAAAAGTAGCACCCCAGGGTATGATGTGTATCTTTATAGGATATCCAATGTAAAAGAAAATATATTACCTATATAAACCTTCATATAAGAATGTGACTGTCGCCAGACAAGCCATCTTTAATTTGAGAGTGAACATCCTCAAAAAGTATTGGTGGAGCAATATTAACTTAAACTATGTTGATGATCAAGATACATAGAAGTTGGTATATGAAATAGTTCCTTGGTCCCCGTGGGAGAGATTCAAGAAACACAAGTAATGCATAAGAGCTCAAGAGAGGTATAAGAACCAGATAGATTTGGATTCCTTGTCACTGAGGATTGTGAATAATTATTGTTGGAAAATGATGAACCTCTCTCCAACATGGAAGTATTAGAAAGCTCAGAAGCTACAAGATGGTTAGATGATATGAATTCTAAGATGGATTCCATGTATCATAACCATGTATGGGTTATGGTCGATGAGCCAATTGATGTAAATCCTATTGGATGCAAATGGGTATTAAAGAGAAAGCTGGACAAGAAAGTTCTATTTAGAAACTATAAATAATGAATAGTGGATAAAGGATTCATATAGAGTTAATGAATTGACTATGATGAAACATTCTCACCGGTTTCCATGTTTAAATCCCTATGATTCATACAGTCCATATCAGCTTACCATGACTATGAGATTCAGAAAATGGATGTAAAACTATCATTACATAAAGGGAACTATCAGAAAGATGTCTTTATGACACAACTGGAAGGGTTTGTGACACTAGGTGAAGCTAAATGGGTTTTCCTGTTGCAGAATTCCATTTATGG
Source organism: Viscum album (assembly GCA_963277665.1). Lineage (NCBI taxonomy): Eukaryota > Viridiplantae > Streptophyta > Magnoliopsida > Santalales > Viscaceae > Viscum > Viscum album. The sequence continues at coordinate 1,830,752,522 of OY728131.1, forward strand.
ATTAATGATACAATCTAGGTCATAGAATACTTGATTTGATGAATACATAAAGGAATTTGGATTAATAAATAATGAATGTGATCTATGTGTTTATAAGTGGTTTAATGGAAATTCCATCATTATCCTATTAGAATATGATGACAACATATTAATTATTAGAAATGATGTACCAATCGTACAGTCAGTTAAGGACTAGATGCACATGTGTTTCCCCATGATAGAATTATGGGTAACAGCCTATATTCTAGGTATCCAGAACATTTTTGATATATCAATAATGATTCTAGGACTAATTTAGGTTATATGCGTTGACCAAATATTAATGTGATTTTGTCACGAACCAACAAGAGTCGACCCTGAACCGGTCACCCGAGCCGGTCAGTGACATGGCCGGAGAGGCCTTCACGATCCTCCTGATCTGGCGACAAGCGACAGGGCATCAACATAGGTTGTGGGAATGATTTTTCCCAATATAAATAAATAAATAAATCTTCTAAAATAAAATAGAGCAGCACAAAATAAATAAACAGAGTAATGTAACTAAATAAGAACAAAAGAAAATAAAACTAACCGAAAGATACAACCACTATCTCTGTGTGACCTCGCGGGTCACTCTCCCACTCATGACCAAACATCACCCAAAGTGAATGCACCCAGGTTGTAGCCTGCACAAACACTAAAAATGGAAATGAACTACATACGTGAGTACTAAAAATCAGTAGGCTAGCATGATATCTATTCCCAATGCACTACCATTAAATGAATAATTTACCAATTTCATGTTTGAACTAAATTGTATAAAATATTAGTTTCCACACACACTTTCATTTCTAAAACAATTATCAGACCATTACCCTTTTTAATTTAAAAAATAATAATGTATGAAAGGAATATGTATATTTCTTTTTAAAACATTTTTTGTGAACCGTTTATAAATCCAAACATCATTTATTAGCCAAAAAGGAAAAAACCACACATAATAAACAACACACACAAAGGGAAATGAAAAGAGTGGCACAAAGGGGTCATCAATTGAACTAGACCTCTCAATTGTATGCCACATACAAATAAACACAAAATGAAACACGGGTCGAACCTAGGAGATCGTGAACAATCTAGAACGTACTATATATGTGACTCATCCTGAATGCATGCCCTAACTCGATGACATCATAACGCCCTAACACTCGGTATAGCCCTACATGACCTAACCGAGGGTCTCAATCCACATAGTAGCCATAACTCAGTATTCCCCTACTATGGGATCATTTTCCAATGCATAATCTAAACTAGTGTAGCAATCGTTCTTAGAAGATTCACGCACTATGTCAGGTTCCCATGTCAACACATGTAATAAAAAGGGGTGCCTCCACAATGTAAATCAATCGGTCACGAGGAACAAATACCACACACAACTCATGCAATCACCGCACACCAACAATCACCCCTCAATGCGAGTTTTTCCAAAATAATTTATTTTACTAAAGTGTCAAACGGGCATTCACAAACATTAATGAAAAAAAATCATTTCTCAAGAAAACCCAAAACACTTATTTAGAAGAAATAATTTATCATTTAATCCAAAAATATATTTTAAATTCCTTGAATTATGTTTAAAATCCAAATGGTCATTCTTTCACTACTGGGTGTCCGTTCGTCAAGAAAGTATTCCAAGTGCCGTGTATAAAATAAACGGCTCTTTTTACACAAAATAATCATATAAAAACTAACTATCATATAAAATTTATCATTTATTAAAAAATTTTAAAAAACATCAAGAAATTATAAAAATCTAAATTTAAAGGCGAATTCAGTGGGGGACCTACCTCGAGACCGAGATGAAAAGGGAGATGCACATCCGACACCACACAGTAAGGTCCAACGTATTATAGACAAAACACTATGAACTCAAAACACAAAAAAAAACCCAATTAAATTATGAGAAACCAAGCGGTAGGAAGAAACCCTCACCTCAAAACTGAAGCGTGATGATGACGCAAACTCAAAGTCAAAGCGCGGTGACGGCACTCACACGGAAACGATCCGCGCGGGTCCTAGAAAGTCAAACCGACCCAAATAAAATTTAATTAATAAAAATTATAATCAAACCATGGTGTGTGTATATATATATATATATCAAATAAAAATATCAAATGGAGCATAAAATAAATAGGTACCAACGGAGGGGTCGCGAGTGGAAACGGACTACCAGAGGGCATCGCGCCGGAACATCGGAAGGTGTCCGCGTGGCTGGACGCGGTCCGACCATGGGGTGCGGCAAGGGCCACCGGCCAGCGGAGATGTGATACATCCAATGGACAAGGATGGTGGGGGATTCGCAGCAAGGGGTTGCAGAAGGTGCGTGACGTGGTGGTGCTGTTTGGGGCACAAGATAGAGGTGGCCAACTAGGAGGAAGGGGCGGCCAGGAGGAGGCCGAACCAGGAGGGTAGCAGGGGGAGAACGCTAGACAGAGAGGAAGCGAGTTCGGGACATAGGTACGCTGTCAAGGGCGAGCCAGAGCTGGTGGAGGTGAGTGGGCTACAGGCGCGACTAGCGGATAGGGAGTAGGGTCAGCCATGACCTACAGGGGAGGGGTGCGGCTGGCAGCGTCATGCAGGCCAAGGGTTCGCTGTAGGGTTCTGTGACAGGAGGTGGTGCAGGCCGGGGAAAGCAGGCGGGCAACATTAGGCCCTACGGGAGGATGGTGTGGTTGGCAGAGGCCAGACGGAGGGCTCAGAAGAGACCGAATGGGGTGATGGATTGAGCGGGGAGGCGCTGCATGAGGGGCGGAGGCGGAACCTTGCGGCAGGGAGGTAGGGCATCATTGCGGATCGGATGGGGAGGAGGTGTCATGCAGGTGGGCGCATGTGAACCGGAGGGCTGGATAGGGAGCCGAACAGGGATCCGAGGGGTGACCTGGGGAAGAACTAGTGGTTCACGTGGGGGAAAAGGGGGGAAGCAGCACCGCGTGAAAAAAAAGAGAAGAAAGAGAGTCAAAGAAGAAGGAATAAGAAGAAAGAAATACAATAAAAGAAAATAAAATAATGAAAATAAATATAAACAATAACAATACAAATATTATTATTAATACTAATAATAAGAATAAGAATAATAAGAATAAGAATAATAATAATAATAATAATAATAATAACAATAATAATAATAATAATAATAATAATAATAACATGATTATAAATTATAGTCATTATTATTATTAAACATTTTATAAAAATCTTTTTAATTTAATTTATTCTATTAATTTTACTATTTATCTCAACAGTTGGGCAACCGCGCACTCACCCAGTCTGAACGCACGAACGAACTGAATGCGCGATGACCGCGCACCCACCCGGACCAAATGCGCGGTGACCGCTAGTAGTGCAGTGACTGCACACTGGCCCGACACACACTTAAAACATAAAGCATCGAAAATTCAAACCTGAACCCAAACCCACCTCTACCCAGAGTCGCGAGACCGATGAAAGAATAAAAACATAGGTGTCAGTGGTTGGGGTAGACAGTGTTCACCACCAGAAACACTTTCTGCCCCTAAAAAGACACCAAGGCAAGAGTCGACATAACTTGAGTTCATTCACAGACAAAATCATAGAGAACCCAGAGCTTCAGGGTAACTATTCCCAACAAACGTCACACCCAACCAATTTATGAAAAACCACTGCCCGAGATTGAGAGAGAACATGAGAGGGTTCTCCCCACCACAAGAATTTAATAATACAAAAACCCTTGAAACCTAAACATCCCCCCTCCCCCAAGGGGGGGGACATGGGATCCCTCAAACCAAACTCATTCATTTTACCCACATGTACCGAACAAGACACCTAAGACTTGACGAGAAGCTTGTTATAGAACAATAAAACTACTTGTGGATGAGAAATTAACTCAACACCTCCCATCAACTTCACAAAACGATCATTCCCCTATCAAACATTGCTAGGACCATCTCAAAATCAGAACAGTTCCATTTATTCATGGGCCCACACCATTCAGAGAGACCAAATAACTTATGAACCACACTGAGAGCAGATAAGACCACTTGGATTGTGGGGAAACGGGCTCATCACGCCACCACAATAAGGATGAGCTTACCACAGTGATGAGAATAGAACAAGGTTAATTTTGGATATTTCTATTCTAAAGCTGAAGACATTATCTGGACTGAGGATCCACATGCATTTTCATCTTCTGGTTTCTAACTCCTTTTATTCGATGATTCAAACAACCATGACGGTCGTACATTTTCAAAGGGATGTAACATGACGATTTAGAATTTCCGAATAGGCCATACTGGTGGCACACAAGAGAGTGGTCCGACGAACTTGGTGCCAGTACTGATGAGGATGGTCTCATGGAGACAGGTTCCACCAGCCCACACTCCAGGGTGGTACGAACCTTAACTATCTTGGGAGTTCCCAACAACCCGAAGAAACATTATCTTTCAGAACAATACAAATACCTCTAATAGACTTCTATTACCACAAAAATCAAGCAACACACAAAATGAATTTTGAACTGAGCATAACTTATTAATAACTTTTGGAGGCTTTCTGGGCGGCATACTCATGAAAACAGGAAAAAGACCATCAAAACTGGCATCAAGCTAAAACTCAATCAAGGAAACAACAAAAACCAAGGGCAATAGGACTATAAGCCAAACATATAAAACATAAGGAGAAATCACTTTTCCAAAACCATTATTTCTCTACAATATTAAAAAGTAACCTATGGCCCTTTATGAACGGTCACATGTGCGTTTATTCAATCCCACACACCTCATCTTTTAACAACTTCCCCCACACACTTTTTATACATACCTACACACGTGTTACCCTCCATAAAGAGTGCCAAGGTCCAAACACATCTTTTTTTTAACAAATCCAAACCCATACACAAAACAATATTTCACTTTTTCCAACGTGGAAATATATGTTGGTAAAAGTGCGTTTTTTGGTCAAAGGTTTTACCAAAATATTTTTCGCTATCGCTAAACTGTTGGTAAAAACTCAGTCACTAAATGTTTGTGACAGATAAAATAGTTTTGTGGCAATAATAATTATACCAATATATAATATATATGTTGGTTAAAGTGTTTAACAACATGTTATGGTGACAAATTTATCTGTTGGTAATAATATTACCAACATATAATATATATATATATATAAATTACATTTGAATAGAAATTATAACTTTTTATTGCTAGTAATATTTCATGTTATATTTATTATTTCATCATATATAATATATAGAATAAAATTTTAAAAAAAATTAAACATAGAAAAAAATAATTTTATTAATAATGAAATATTTTATACAATATATTTGATCCCTCAATCCCCCCACCGGATCCCCCAATATGGTCCACCCCCTCCAGGCGACCCATCAATTTCATCTATTCAACTCCAGCTCCAGCGCCCCAACCGTGCTAGTGAATCGTTCAAGTCATCTAGTCAGCACCAGATCCAGCTCTAGAATCCATCCATGCTCTTCCATCATCAATCTAATTTAATAATAATTGTGTTTAAAAGCATTACTTCACCAACTTATAATCAAAACAACCAAGACAAAAAAAAACAGAAACTCGTGTTGTACTTCAAGATGTACATTTGAAATAGAAACTCAACCTATTAAAAAAAAGAAACCCAAACTACATCTCCTACTACTCTAACATCCATTCATGATCATCCAACATTTTTTTTCACTGTAGTAACTCACACAAGAAATCTATTTCTCTCACACTCCCAGCAACGTTACCTTCACACTTTCCAACTGCATACATCAATATACTAATGGGATACCACATTAAATAAAAATACCATTTCATTTAATTTAAATTGTGGGTTCTTGTGTGAACGAAGGCTTACATTTTTGTTACTTTTGCAATACTTGCAATTGAAAATGACTATTCCAAGAGAGAAACCATATTTAAAATGGAAATTATTTTTTATAATGAAAAATCTTTTAAAATCGAGGTGATAGATAAAACAATAGGCTGGAAATAAATAATGAAATGCTAACCAAGTTGAGTGTAGTGAACTAGAGCTTGAAACATTTCAATTTTGAGACACCATACCACTACGATGGAATCACAGAAAACCCCCACAAAGAACAAAATACTCAACCTCCAGTATCTTTCTTCCATCCTTATCATCAGAAGGATATCAAACACTTTTCCACTATCTATCTACATAGCTTTATATCAACAATAAATTACAAAAACATTGAGGTAAACAGTTGCGAAAATGAAATCTAACATTCTTGAAAACTCTCCTCACACCTCTCTTAACAGATCAAAATTGAGTCCATAATCATCCAAGATGATTAGATGGTACTCAGATTCAGAAATCTTCATGATTAGTTGATGCTAAGAAACAAGACAGAATAACGTTCAATCCTACAAATCATGCTGACTTTACCAGGGAAAGTAAAATAATGAAAAATATGAAAATACAATGACATGAATGGGTTAAATGGTGAATCCAAATGAAATCGTGACCAAGAAAAACACTCACATAATCTAGAGACCCAAAGCATATAAAAATTCCATATACACCTCTGAATTCCCTTCTATAGCGATGATCAAACACTTATAGCCCTGAGGCAAAACATATTCCTCTCACGTTCTTTTCCCTTTTCATCACATGGATTCAGAATCCAAGCCACTAGTTTCCACAGTACACCACATCAACAAACACAGTGTTAACGAATACATGAAATAACAATCATACCTCATGAACCACCCGCCCTGTGAATCTTGTGCTAGAGACCCACCAAGAACAATTTAGTACCCCACTAATAATTATCCATGAAAGTCAAAGTACCCCTGAAAAACCATGAAATGAACCATCAACAATGAAATAGATAATAAAATTAATGAAAAGACAACCTATCACAAATAATAAAAAAATAGAGACATCTAACAGGTGCATCAATAGAGATTTATCAAAGGGAATTCCATCTACTGTTCAAAACAATCAGTAAATGAAAAGGGAGACCACAAACAACCAATATGTCTCCAAAATACTAGTCTCACGTGTAAAGATCACAAGGTATGTGATCAAACATTCAACCTAGACATGGTGAGTGGCCATAAAGAGGAATAAAATATATTTAAACCCAGAAAAAATGGATAACAATATCCAATAAACTAGGTGAAACCAAAAAATAATAAATAAAACAGTCAACCTAATCAAACATCTTTTATATATCCAAGTCATCACTCAAAGACCAAGAGTCAATGATTATAGACATGATTTAATATATCCAAAAAAATATGTAATATCAACATTATTTAGTAAGATCATTTTCTAATTTAGAAAATAAATAATCAAAAAAATCGATAACATATTCCATTCCATAGAATCTGAAAGATAACCCACAAATACTAGACCAAAATTATAATTTAGTTATTGTATCAATTAAAAAACAAATTAAAGATATATTAATGGTTTAAAAACAAAAATTGAACATATAATTTTTAATTCATGCCAATATTCAAAATAATATCCAAATAGTTATGATTAAATACCAAAACATAAATGGTTTAAATTTTTTTTTCTAGTGGTCAAAACAAAATAGTTTGTGGCATAAAAAAGAATCCACATTATGCCAATTACTATTCTAAAACATAAACTGAAACATATCAAATTCAAGGAAAATGAAATAACAGATATGATAATGAATGACTAACCAAGAAAACTATCAAATACAGAGTTCATGAAAAATTAGATGCATGCAGTTAACCAAAGCATGAGATATCAAAATATACACCCACATAATACTAAATCACTCACACTAATATTAACATGCACCCACATATGATTTTTCATATTGAACGATATAGTATCCAAAATGTAATAATAGCCTTTGACAAATGGGAATTGAACTGAAAAAGATCACAAAATTGATGCAGACCTTCACTAGTAAGTATTCAACACAACCAAATTATCATTAGGTAAGTAAATGGATATAGTGATTCTCTCAAGAAACATGATTTTTGAACACATTCATGATTTGAGGCTCAATATTTAGCTTGATCTTGACCTACTCGAGAAATTCATCATGGTGAACTTAAGTAATTGAGCCATTCATGAACATAAGGGATGAGTTGATTTTTTTAGATATAAATTAATTTTAATAAATATTTATTAGTTCAAATACTTCACTATATAATTGTGCCTATATATTTCCAATTATTATGTGTTTATATATTTTTTACAGAATCAATCTTCAACGAGAGAAATCAAATTACTCAAATTAAAATTTTAGTAGAGTTAAATCTCAAAATTCATTATTTAATCTATTTTTAAATGAGATTCAATCTTGTAAAGAAGTTGTATCATATATTTACTTGACTAGAATAAATTTGATTACACCCCCTAATGGAGAACTTGAACTCAATTTGAGATATCAACAAATACACACACTTTATACAAATTAACTACATATAACTTGCAGGTTTATAGGTTTTTTATTTATAATTAAACTAATAATTTCATTATTTAATTCGTATGGTGGAATTATCCTAGTGGAGCCACCTAAGATCCAAAGATTCATCTTTTGAACATTTATATTAGGTTCAGAGAAATTTACATAAATGTGCAAAAGATGAGAGGGGAGGTCGAGCAGCAGCTCACGAAGGTGAAACACACTGTGAAGTGAAACCTAGGAAGGTGGGTGATTCTGTACCTAGGTGATGTGAGCTGGCTGAGTGAGTTCTGGTTGAGCCATGTATAGAGGAGTCAGTACTACTATAGCCCAGTGGAGAACATGGTGATGGAGCTCTAGAGACTAGTACCGGGGTGCGTGGAGTGCATGGGAGGGCGGGTCTAGCTCATGGGAATCTCCACATTCAAGACCTAAATGGCATACAAAGCAGGTAGCCTGTCCATGGAGAAAATTTGGGAGCTCCGTCCCATTTTAATTCCAATGGCAATCCTGGACTTTAGCCTCGGCTTCAACATGTAATTAACTAAAAACATCCCTCTTTAATTTCATAATATTATCAATAGTGTAATGTGTTCTTCTTGATATTCATATCCTTATTCTTTGATCATGTGAACCCATTTGGAACGAGCAAAGGCCAATGATGATAAACAAAAAGGTGGGTGGGATGAGTGCTTGGGATGTTTCAAAAGAGAAGATAATTGCGGTGAAAATAATCTAACCCCTCCACCCCCACAAACTTTCCCTTCTGGCTTCAATAATGATTTCATGGATCTGTTTATGAATATTACTAAATAGAAAATATTACAGGATCTGGTTAAGAAAATTACTAAACAGAAAATATTAAAATGGGAAAGATGGACATCTATGCAAATACCATTTACAGGATCTATTTACGAATATTAATGAATAAGACAATATTAACATGGAAAAGAGGGACATCTATGCAAAGATTCTTTTCAGGATGTGTTTATATTATAAAGATCTTACAACATGAAACAATCATATAAGACCAACACTGTAAAATCATAACTAAGAATAAATAATACATTAAAACATCATCAAACCAAAGGAAAAAAACTCTAATATATTGGATTTTCTACTAAATGTTCCAAAAAAACTGGATAGAACACGATTTCTAATATAGGTATCCATAAGAGGTAATTAGATAAATGACATGAGCCGACCCATACAACTGGTTGATTCTGGTGAGAAACCATTTTTGTAGTACCTACTTCAGGGACCTTGTTAAGCGTGGGGAATGCACCATCAGTAGCTGTATCAAGAATGGTACAACAGCCAAGTGCAACAGTAGGAGGAAATCATTTTTTTTCAAGTAAAACCTTTAAATTACTGACAATATTCTCAGTAAGATTCTCAAAAACCCATTGAAACGTTTTGAAACTGGTAAAATATATTGTGATGGATTTAGGACCTTCAGCGCCCCACTATTTGTATAATTCCTTGTGAAGACAAATGCAATTCCCTATTCCAAATTCACACGCATGCTAAGGTCTACCTCCCAAAACAACACCTCGCATGCTTTCAAGAACAATAACATACAAGTAATGAAATAAATGAAAAGAAATAATATTCAATGAAATATGTTTCCATTAATCATGTGATGATTGTGGATGAATCAATCAATGAAAGGGTAATTTATTAAAAAAAGAAAAAAAGTGTAATTTGATTATACGAAGCATGTACAATGACAAATAAATGAAGATTATTTACATAGAAATCAAGAAAATGAACCGAATCTGATGCTTAGAGTATGAAGACATCGTGATCTTATCAAAGAGTGAGCCATCTGCATTTTTCGAGGAAGATTAAGTGGGATATGAAAACAAAAAATAGAAGAAACGTCTAAAATATTAAGAGAAAATTTAACAGTGCTGAAAACAGTGATCAAACAACACCTCAGAACTCCCACATATCGATTCAACAAAATATATAATACTTTTCCAGGGTAGACTGGATGGGAGTTGGGGGTAGTCGATGAATGGTTACTAGATTTGGGGGGATTCAAAGGACATAATGGCTAGCAGATGTGAGGTGGGGCGGCGAGATGTGAGGCGGGGCGGCGGCACAGCCGAACACAGACCGGGGTGGTGGGATGTAAGGATGGAGTAGGGCAGGGTGTGGTGTGAGGCAGGGCGGTAGCGATAAATACTTTGATACGGGTGGCTATGGAGTCCAAATTAGGGTTCTATTGATGTTTTTTTCACAAAAAAAATATTTAAATGATTATAAAAAAAATAATATTAAAAATATATAAAAACAATTAATATTTCAAGAATATTGAATAAACGGTAATGAAAAATATATAAACAAAATAAAATTTCAAGAAAATTGAAAATTAAAATCAATTATGAGATGTTTTTAATAAAACTCTGGGATATAAAATTTTACACTGATCATAATATATATATATATATAATATGTTTCTCGTAATTAGTTATTGATAAAATCTTTTTTTTGAATGATTTATTGTAACATTTTTTATTGACATCAAAAAATTTGTTGGTAATAACATTATTAATAACAGATTCACGTGTTAGTAAAAAAACTGTTTGTATTAGTATGATAATGAAATAGATTCAACTAACGGTAAATGATATGTTGGTATTGAATTATTAATATCAACAGATATATTTTGTGATAAAAAGAAGTGATGGTATTAAAAATTAATACCAATAAAAAATATTATCTTTTGGAATTTCCTTTTTTTACTAATAGATATATTGTTTGTCAATAAATATTTGTTTGTAAAAGTTAATTTTTATAGTAATACCTTGTTTTTTCCAAACCAATACACCTTCTCTTTAAAAACCCACTTTAGTAATTTTAAAAACAATTTGGAAAAAACACTTTTCCATTTCAAAACCAATTTCACTTTTAACGCACTAAAATCAACCGAGATTAAAACAAAACACAAGCAATAATAACACAGTGGAATGAGGAACTAGTGTATGTGTTTGACCCAACAACATGGTGGTGAGCCATGCCCCAAGTAAAGCATAACACTAAGAGGACATTAAACTGGACATTTGGACTCCACATGGGTCACCACCTCATGTGAGACAACAAAGTGAACTGATTCACCTCCATTATCACCCCTCATTCCGAAATGACCATGGACAAGTAACTCAAATCCCGGACAAACACTAGTAACTCAGGTCTCATCTCGAGCAGTGGTGATCAGGCACTGACCCGTAACCTACCTCACGATCCTCTCGGGCTGGCGACAAGCTCTAGGGAATCAAACAGAGACCGTGGAACCGTTTTCTCCAAATATAAATAAATAAATAAAGCAGTTGAAATAAAACAGAGTAGTGAAAAATAAATAGAGTAAAATAACTAAACAAGAACAAAAGAAAATAAAACTAATTGAAAAAGAAAATCACTATCTCTGTGAGACCTAGCGGGTCACTCTCCCACTCATGACTAAACGTGACCCAAAGAGAATGCACCCAAGCTATATCCGGCAAAAACACTAAAAACAGAAAAGAACTATAGGCGTGAGTATTAAAATTAAGTAGGCTAGCCCGATATCTATTCCTAATGCACTGCCTTGAAATGTAGAATTTACCAATTTCAGGTTTCAACTGAATTATATAAAATACGAGTTTCTACAAACACTATCATTTCTAAAACAAGTATCATCCAATTGCCCTTTTTAATTTAAAAACAAGTTTAATGTTTGAAAGGAATATGTATATTTTATTTTAAAACATTTTCTATGAACCATTTAGAATTCCAAACTTCATTTATTTCCCAAAAAAGAAAAATCCACACATAATACACAACACACACCAAGGGCGATGGAATGATTGACACACAAGGGCCAGCAACCGAACTAGAACTCTCAATTATCCACCACATACAAATAAATACTAAACGAAACATGGGTCGAACCTAGTAGATTGTGAACAATCCATAACGTACTGTACATGTGACTCATCCATATGTCATACACTAAATTGATGATGTCATAAATCTATAACGCTCGGCATAGCCCTAGATGGACTAACCGAGGGGCCCAATCCCTATACCAGCAATAAGTCAGTATTCCCCTATTATCGGGCCACTAGCCAGTGCATAATCTAAACTAGTGCACCAATCTTTCTCAGAAGATTCACTCACTATGCCAGTTCCTATGTCAACACATGAAATAAGAAGGGGTGAATCCACAATGTAAATCAATCAGTCACGAGGCATAAATATCACACATAACTCACACAATCAATGCACACCAACGATCACCTCTGAGTAACCAAAAATTGAGTTTTTCCAAAATAATGTATTTTATTAAAGTGTCAAACGGGCTTTCACCAACTTTAAAGAAAAATATCTTTTCTCAGGAAACCCAAAACACTTATTCAGAAGAAATAATTTATCATTTGAACCAAAAATACATTTTAAATTCCGTGAATTATGTTTAAAATCCAAACGAGCATTCTTTCACTACTGGGCGTCCGTTCGTCAAGAAAATATTCCAAGTGTCGTGTATAAGATAAATAGCTCTTCTTCAACCATATAATCATATAAAAATTAATTATCTTATATCATTTATCATTTATTAAAATTAATAAAAACAACCATAAATTAATAAAATATAAATTTAAAGGAGAATGAAATGTGGGACCTACCTCAAGACAGAGATGAAAAGGAAGACGGATGTCCAACACCACACAGTAAGGTCCAACGTATGGTAAAAAAAATCTTTGAACTCAAAACAAAAACAAAAACCCCAATTAATGTATGTGAAACCAAGCAGTGGGAAGAAACCTTCACCACAAAAATGAAGTATGACAACGACACAAACTTAGAAACAAAGCACGGCAATGGCGCTCACTCTGAAACGCTCTGCGCAGGTCCTAGAAAGTCAAACCTACCCAAAAGAATTTTAATTAATAAAAATTCTAATCAAAACAGGGTATATATATATATATCTAAAATAAAAATATCAAATGGAGCATAAAAGAAATAGGTACCGACAGGGGGGTCGCGACTGGTAACGGACCGCGGGAGGGCGTCGCGCTCGAACAATGGAAGGCATCCGTCTGGCTGGACGCGGTCCGACATGGGGGTGCGGCGAGGGCCACTGGACACCGGAGATGCGAGACAGCCAATGGGCAGGGATGGCGGGTGGATCGCAGCAAGGGGATGCAGAATGTGCGTGATGTGGCAGTGTTGTTCGGGGCGCGCGACTGAGGCGGCCAACCAGGAGGAAAGGGGCAGACGAGATTAGGCCGAACCAGGGGCGTAGTAGGGGGAGATCCTCGGATCGGGAGGCAGTGTGGTCGGGACATGGGCACACTGTCGAGGGTGACCTAGATCTGGCGTAGGTGAGTGGGCTGCATGTGCGGATAGAGAACAACGTGTAGGGTCAGCCATGACCTGAAGGGGAGGGGTGCGGCTTGCGGCGACGTGCATGCCAAGGGGCCACTGTAGGGTGCCGCGACAAGAGGTGGTGTAGGTCGGGGAAAGGAGGCGGGCTGCATGACGCCGTACAAGAGGAGGGTGTGTCTAGCGGAGGCTGGACGGAGGGCTCAGGCGAGATAGACTGGGGCGCTGGATTGAGCAGGGAGGCGCTACATGAGTGGTGGAGGGAGAGCCTAGTGACAGGGAGGTAGGGCATCACTGCAGATCAGACGATGAGGAGGTATCGTGCAGGCAGGCACATGTGAACCAGATGGCTGGAAAAGGAGCCGAACATGGATCCTAGGGGTGACCTAGGGCAGACCTAGGGGGTCGCGCGGGGGACAAGGGGGGAAGAAACACCGCGTGGAAAAAAATAAGAGAAGAAAGAGAGGAAAAAAAAAGAATATGAAGCGAGGAAAAAATAAAAAAATAAAAATAAAGTAAATAAAAAAAATAATACTAATACAAATAATAATAATAATAATAATAATAATAATAATAATAATAATAATAATAATAATAATAATAACAATAATAATAACAACAATAATAACAATAATAACAATAATAATAATAATAACATTATTATAAAATTATTATAATAATTATTATTAAACATTTTATAAAATTATTTTTAATTTAATTAATTCATTTAATTTTATTATTTATCTCAACAGTTAGGCAAACACGCACTCACCAGGCCTGAATGCACGATCAAAATGAATGTGTGGTGACTGCACACCCACCCGGACTGAATGTGCGGTGACCGCTAGTAGTGCGGTGACTATGCACTAGCTTGAGACCCACCGAAAACATAATAGATTCGAAAATTCAAACCCGAACCCAATCCCGACTCTGCCTAGAGTCGCAGGACTGAGAAAAGAATAAAAACATAGTCGTCCGTGGTCGGGGTATGACATATTTAGTTTGGAACAATCCATGAAGGGATTGGTTCCATTGTCACATGGCATACATCTTTCTATGAAAATGTGCTCTCAAACCCAATAGGATAAAGATAGTTTGAGTAATATTTTTTACGATTCAGCTATAGGATCCATTATGTATACCATGTTGTGTAACAGGCTTGATGTTTCATACGCACTAATCATGGTACAAAGATATCGTGAAGATCTAAAAGAAAAACATTGAACTATTGTTAATACAATCCTCTAGTATCAAATAATAATTAAGGATAAGTTAAGAGTGTGTGGAGGATATGAGGAGCTTGTCATCATATGGTATGTTGATGTTGGTTTTCAGACAGATCGGAACAATCAAAAGTCGCAATCTATATATGTTTTATGTCTCTACAGAGGAGCAGTGAGTTGGAAGAGTTCAAAACACCCAGTTGTTTCCAATTCTACTACAGAGTCCCAATATATAGAGGCTTTTCATGGATCCAAGGAAGAAATCTATATTCAGAACTTTTTCTAGGATCTTGATGTGGTACCAAGCAGTTGAGAACCTATCACATTGTACTATGATAATATTGTAGTGGTGGCTCTTGAAAAAGAACCAAGGTCACATAAACAGACAAATCACATACTCTGGATCTATAAACTCTTGATGGATTTATATTAAAAGGGTTAAGTAGCAGTGTGTAGAGTGTCCATGGAAGAGAACGTGGCAGACTCCATGACTAAAGGCCTATCTCAGTTCAAGCATGAATATCATGTGAGAGATGGTGTATTAAAAGTTGTTAGCAATTGGCACTAGTCCAAGTGGGAGTCAGTTGGAGTTTTTGGACTAGAACCAACTACATTGTTCATTATTCATTAATAAATACCTTATCACATATTGATTTTTCATCTCCATGATAACACATGTGATAATTTACTAAGGATAGTTGTTGAACTAAAGGGTCATAGCAGATCCCTACTTTTATGAGAATCCAGATTTTCCATAACACTATTCTTGAATATCTGTTCTAGGGACATATGAAATAATTTGAGGGACACAAAAAATATAGGCCGTTAGGGTTGAGGACTCATAAAACATCTAGTCACATTATAATTGTGTGTGCCCTTGGTAATATGCATGACAATATTATGAGAATGAGCCCACCTAGTTGGGAATCATCATATCATAGTGTCATGTTATGTTCCTATCTATGGACATGTTTATTTGTTTTTTGGCTCTAGGATTATTATTAATGGGTATTACAACTCGCAAAATTAGAAGAATTTACGAAAACTATGATGGGACATTGTTCTCATCAAAGTAGGATATGTTTTGTGTGTCATGAGTAATACAACCTTAATAGATAATGTGAGATAGGATTTGTCCCTTCGGTTTCGTAACAAAAGTAGATATCACAAACCCTTTGATGGAATTCATATAGCATAAATGAATGAATGTCCATGGTGAGGAATGGGAAAGTTAAATATTGGAATGTCAAAGAAAGAATAATCAAGCACGTGGGTTGATGACACCAGCATGGAACCTGGTTGATTCTAGATATCGAGACAAAAGGATTTCATTACATTATAACCATTCGTAGGAGGTGGCACACCATTAAAACATTAATTTTTTCTCTATGCATTCCATGGCATGTTCCTAGATTATAACCTTGGACATTAGGCTTCCTATGCCTAATTCCAATGAGAAAGTGTCCTAGATGGTTACAGACATAGTTTTTCCATGTATCTCAGTTAGATATTAATTTAATAAGTTGAATAATGATTATTCATGATTGTGGATTAATAATTTTCCAAGGATTCCTAATTGTTGATATTTCGACACTAGTTATTTTAGAGAATATATTTTGGGTGAAATAATATATTTATTAGTGAGTAATTCCTTGATATTTTTTAGGAAATAAATAGTCTCTATTTAAATTCTAAAAATTGTTGTCGAGGAAATAAAGATAATGAAATAAACAAAAGTACACACCTTTTATATTAATATACATGCCATGTAGTTCTTCTGGGGATTTATGAGAAATAATATTATTTATTTAATTTAAAAATATTAGGTGTAATTGACTTGGTGCATGTAAAGTGATAATAATAGTCCACTGTTATTATTAGACATGGTATCTTACTAATAATTAATGAAATGAATACATGATTTCGGGTAATTAATTCTTTTTAATATTCTATGTAATTAATATCCCAACTATATTATTATTATTATCCTGGATATTCTTTTCGGTTGTACACAATGGATCAAGAGAAATCTGTCAAGAAAAGAGAGAAATAATTTCCTCCAAGAACTCTCTCATATTATGAGAGAGATCCTCCTCCACCTGATCTAGGAGAGATCTTTAGAAGCATCTCTCAAGGCGATTGGAGGTGGACAATGATAGAAAATTCTCTTCTTCAGTCTTATAGATTGAGTCATCTACGAAATGATGGATCACATTTTATCATGACTGGAAACATCCTCAAAGAGAGAATTCCATCAATGTGATTCTAGCCTTTATATTAAATTTATTATAACCAACATATGATGATCCTCTCTATGGTTCTGGGACACCCAACTTTTATTTATTTATTCATTTTATTCTGATTTTCCATCATTTTATCATCGTGATAGATCTCAGAGTGATCATTGTTAATGGAAAAAATTAATATTTGGTACACCAACCAACAAACCTCTATTACTCCCGGAACATAAAAAAAGAGCTCTTTATGGGGGTACATGATGCATAATATGGGTACAAGGCCGATCCTAGAATCTTCATTTCATCCTTGGTGGTAACACCTCCCATTTAATGTAAATATCTGAATACATGAGAAGTAGGTATGGTATGTGGAATGTATAGATAACTTGAAACCTACCCATGTTTTACTGGTCGTATCCATGTACATATGGTGATTCTAATTTACCAACATATGTAAAAGTTGTAGTGTCCTAGTCTATGTTCACGACATGCCACTAGCAGTGTAATATTGGGAATGTATGTGTACTTATAAAAGTATATATCAAGAAATCACTAAGGGGTTACATGTTGTTTGATGATGTCACACAACTTGTGATATTTAACTCAGCATAGAAACTCTATCATGACACAAGGGGTTCCCACACAGTTAGTAATGTTGGGTTAAACCCTCGGTATCATGGGATTTATTACAACCTAAATCCTTATTTTTCATCCCTTACACACACTGCCACAATAGCTATCCAACTACATAACATAGATGAGGGGTCGTTCAGACCTTGACTTCAACATTAACCAGAATTCCAGCTTCAAATCCACTCAAAAATCAAAATCTCAATCAGTTCATAGCTGTATCGCATGCTAATCAGATAAAAATAACTCTACATTCAATCTATTTATCCCTCGGTCTATCCACTAGCATCTCCACTCAGAATATCACAACTGAAATCTCAGGTCATAACTGCAGTCTCGATCCATTGTGATGAAAATCATTTTCTCAATGATCAAATACAAAAAAATGTTTGATCCCTTGGCCAACGAATATACCCAATATGATCGAATGAATAAATATGGTAGAAATAAATAGGTTATATAATGTTAGGAACAAACCTCTCAATTTGTTCATTCAGTGAATATTCATTTTGATCTATGTTGATGAGGGAATAGAAATAAATAATAATGAAAAAATTTAACTTTATAAATTAACTATACAGATGAAGAGTGTGTCAATTATATTCATGGAATAAATATTAATTCACTTAGTATTAATGAATAGGTTGAATAACACAAGATAAATATTCCTAATAAGACTTTGGATTGAACGTTGATGATCAATGGTTGAATTTCTTTCATTGATGGGCTCCCCAAACTCTGTTGGCACAACGATCCATGATCTATTAATGATCCAATGTTGATTTCCAAGAATGCTCTCCTCTAATAGTCTCTTGGTCTTCATGGATTATCATTAAATCATGGTCTAACATATATTACTAGTTATTTATAAACCAAATTTATCACTGCATAAAAAAATTGTCTCAAATAAATAAATTCTTTTATTATTTATATATATGCAAAAAAAATTTCAAACACCTCATGCTTAAAATCGATATGTCTTGCTTAGTAAAAAATAGTTGTAATAAACTCAATAGGTCCCTTAAATTTATGATTCGAACCCCTGTTCATGAGTTTCTTGACTTTATTTGGAAAATAATTCTAACATTATATTTAATATATTTAATATATTTAATATATTTCAGTCATTTCTTCTAGGGACACTCTTTCTTGATATCATATTTATCTGCACTTCCTAGTCAAAAAAATGATTCCAAATAATATATTAAAAAAATACATATAAAATATAAGTCATTAAAAATTCTAATTACATTAATAAAAATATTTAGGAATCATCATAAATCAATCATAAACTATAAGATATGATCATAAGCATGAAATCATGTACTGATAGGGTGGCACCATTATAGGTATAGTAAAAATTTTATATATCCTATTCATTTTTCGTAACCATCCTATCATAGTGGATCAATAATAAATATATGTTTTCCATATCATATGGATCAATATTTATCACTTTTTTTACATGGTGGATAAAGAACATCAAATTTCATGCAATAGTGGATCAATCATGTCAACATGCATTCCATATTTATCTCTTGAGATACGAAGCATTAATCTATGATATGGACGAATATATAATTCTTGGGGTTATATAATTGTTTTCCCAAACATCAAAAAAGTAAAACCAATATTAATTTTTCCCTAATATCATTAAATTTTCAACATGACATTTTAAAATTACTATTGAAAAGAATAATAATCATATAAACATTTCAATATTTCATCATAGTATATCACATTGAAAATAGACATGATTCATAAATATCACCACATAATAATCATGAACTATCTAAAATAATAATAATGGTTATATCATTGGATCATATCCCGAGTAATGTATAATTAACATCAAATGATTTTTTTTAATTATAAATTCCATTAAAAGATCACTAGAATGTTCTCTATGGAATATGTAATTTTCATTTTAAAATAATTTCAGTTAAATATATAAAGTTCACAAATAATATGGAATTTATTTTTATATAAACCATGGTAATCTATACTGAAATTAAAAATTTATTAATAGTTTATGACAATATGAAATTAAATACACGCTATATATGTAAAAATAATGATTCTGTTCACATTTTGGTAGAAATGTCAAAAGTACGCCTTTTGGAAAATAAGTAGAAGAATCCATTGAATTTTTTTATGGCATGAATAACATGGGTAGAAACTGCTTTTAAAAATTACTAAATTATAATAAAATTAATTCATGAAATCCCTTATAATAAAAAATAGATATATCATTATAATACTTATGACTAAATATTAAAACATATTCATTTTTCCAAAAAATAATCCTTTTCTCTATTATGTAGATGATGCGAGAAAATTGAAATGGAAACTTGTATTCACCTTAAACAAATAGAGGATAATAATAATAAAATATCATTATCATATATGGATCACATAATTTCCTCAATTAAATTCAACCATAGTAAATCCCAATAAAAATGGTACTAAATAATAAATCCCTCAAATCACATATTTTATCCCTTATATGTGTTCGAACAATCTATATAATAAATAAGAATTTATTATAAATATATTATATAATCATAATAATATTTCAAACATTATATGATTTCCTTATATCATCTTATAATATTTTAATTTTAATTTTTCAATTAAAATTATTATTCTAGTTGATAATAGTTTCATTTTTCATCTATTATTTTTCCATAGTCCCAGTTCTTGTAAATTAGTCGTGGTTCAATCATCTTCATATTTTAATAATACTATAAATATTATGAATATTTATAATATATATATATATATATGTATAGTCATGTATAAAATTTATAAATATAAAAATGATTGAATCTATTAATGGATATGGTGGGGCGTACATATGGATGAATCATATATCTATTTTCTGATGAATGGAGTGAAAATCGTAAATAAAAACTCAACATTATAGAATTATTTTTATATAATATATAAAATATAAATTAATTAAATATATCCTCATTTCCATCTAATAAAATAAAAAATAAAAAATAAATCTCATCGCTTCGTAAAGGTGGTAGTTCACATGTACACATAAGTGACATTGTTGTTTTCTAATGTATTAGATGTTATGAAGGAAAATATAATATAATAATTCGGTACTCATACTTACACAGTAAAAAAAATATAAACATGAAAAACATCATAAAAAATAAACATGAATTAAAGTGATGTAAAAAATAACTATACGAATACAAGGAGGTCATATTCTACATATACACACTAGTGATATCATCACACACCATTCAATGGAATTGAGGGGGGGATATTTTTGGATACCTAATAATAATAACATTTTATATTATATATGAAGATGAATTTATTATATTATTATTAATACCATAGATTTAGAGGAGTTATAAGAAGAAGTAATTTTTATGAGATTAGATAGGACAAAAACCTCTACTTCGATCAACATCCAATAGATCCATTAATGACAACCTTTTGAATGACCATTAATGATGAATATGACCTATAATTCATAGATATTTAAATACAGAAGATAATATTTTACGGTCTATTCAGACTTTATTGATCAAATTAGAGTAAAGAAAAGATATAGGGGATGTCCTTTTTTTAAGGATGGAAAAAGGCCTACATGGAATTACATAACATGTTAAAAAATTATTATTTTATTCTGAATTAAAATTTATAAAAATTGATAGATAGTCTATGAAAATTTGGATAAGGTCCAAATATCATCATTTGAAAACAAATATTGGTTTTGGTGTTGTTTTAAAATTTATATTTTTGTTAAACCCCTTTGTTAACCTATTTTAAACCTAACCATAGTAACCAACATTTCAATATTATAATGTTATAATTTAATATATAACATTATAATTAGATAATAAATTGAAACATTGAGACATATTTTACCATATATCATCATACATGTACTTTTTAGTTATTTTATGTATTTATGCAATTTAAAGAAATATTGTTTATCTTAAAATATCATTATTTAATTTTTATAAATAGTAAAATTAATTTGACATTAAAGATAGTAATATGGATATTAAATTTTTGTCTAATCCTTTTTGAAATACCTATCATTTTATATTTATCAAAAAATTATTCAAACACAAAAAAAATTTCACATTTTTTTACATATAATGATTATAAAATTATTTATTTTATATTATCATTAATTTAATAAATAATTAGTCACTATTGTGTAAAAACATTATATAATGTTTCCACCATTAAAAATAAGGAAAAATTACCTAGATTAAACAATTAATTAATATTTCATAAAAAATTTTGAACGGATGTTGTCTCTATTTAAATCTTATGTAATAATGTTAGATATAATAATGTCATGACAAATTTTTTTTGTGTTTATTCATTTCATTAATTAATATTACGTTAATAATAAATTCAAAATATAATCTTGTGGCCACAAATTAGAGGTATATATCAATATGGATGGACTCTAGTAATATAATATGATAAAATAAATTTTTTATTTATTTTTAATCCTTATCACGTTAGTTTTAACACAAATTAATCAATTTTACTTTTACAGTGATAACATAATTTATTATGGATACTATTCATAGTGAACAATTATAAAAGGAAAATATGTATCAAATTTTTACATATTGGTTCAAAATATTTATTCCATTTTTTAGGAATCTATTCACATAAGATCTAAAAGTAATTCTGAAAAATTCGTTGCTTTTTATTAATATTTAAATGTTATCTGAAAAGTAAAATGTTTTTATTCTAAATTAGATAATTAAATTTATTACAATTTATATAATTATATATTTCAATTTATAATATAATATTTTTTACATTTAAACTATTTTAAACCCAAATTTATTTTTTAAATATTTGAAATTATAAATTATTTCTTTTAAATAATTACTTTTCACAATTCTTCAAAAAATTCTTATTATAAAACATTAATTATATTGAAATTTCACATGATTATTTTAAAAATTATGTTTCTTTTTTCAAATAAATTTCTAAAATATAATTAATTAGTTATATTACTCTCTTACAAAAATAAATATAAACTATTTTTTTAGAGAAAATGTATCATTAATACATATAATGACCTTATTAAAATATATTTTCATTAAATAAATCCTATATAATTATTTATTTTTCAAACTTTTGATATTATTATTCATTCCACTAATTTGAAAATTATTTTATAATGTTATATTATAATATAGTTCATTTAGAATCATTTTTATGTGTGTCACATGCTATTAATAAAATCAAATTTGTTAATGTATTATAAAATCTCAGGGTGTCACGAGGGAATCTGAAGAGATTAGATCCATTGAATAGGATGGGTTTATGTTGATATCTTGTCAGTGTGTACATCCATTATATTCTATATGAAAATTTGAAAGAATACATTAATCATTAGAATAACTATAATAAATCCATTAGAACATATAAGGAATCTTTTACAAGCCATATAGGGTATTTAACTAGTATAATCATTATCCCTGAAATGATAAATGGTCAATTATTAGGTGTCTCAAAACAAAGTCTCTAAAATTAATTAGCTATAAGATACTTCATTTTATATGACAAAATAATTTTATGTGAAATAATGGTAGATATTGAAATTGGAGATTCCAACCATTACAAGAGTTTTGACTTGAAAATGAAGATGAAGTCTCACGAAAACCTGAACAAATCACATGGTTGAAATAAATACCATCCTTATTAATTCAAAACATATTTGATGAAACATAAATTAAATTTCATGAATGTAAATAATATATTAAATATATATAAAATTACTGGTTATAAATCACTTGAATGTAGAAATGAAATGAATAGGATTGATAATACAATGGTGGAAAAAAAGATGATAACAAATTCACCAACCAATCATTAATGATAATATTCAAGGATAATTTGAATTAGGAAAACTAGGGAATGCATCCAATGGTTTATATTGATTATCAGCATCAACTACTTCATAATCCAAGGTATATAGGGAAATAACTTGCAATCACGACACCGAAGTGGGTTATGGGAATAACGTTGGGATATGTACACATATCATCAACTCTAGAATAGATAATATCTTATATTAATCAACATATACCCACAATTTAATATCTATGTAATTTAATAATCATATTGAATTTCCACTATAATGATTTGATGTTGAGTCAGTGATGAATAATCTGAATTGAATGATAGTAGTTTCTCAAGATTGTAGTTCCTCAGTGAGTAATGTTTGTTTGAAATTCATCCTAAAACTCATTTTATTGTCAATAAAATTTATTTTATTAGGATATTTGGAATGGATTTAATTTATTAATATTTCTCTCATATCACTTTTTTTAGGATGGGAGGTCAAATTTGATGTTATAAATGAACCAATGACCGTTTATAAGTAAATGGCTGAATATATACATCCAATGGAAATTACTTCTATCATTTTAGTCTTCTGTAATATACATGAATGAAAACATTTCATAGATAGTTTGGGAGAAACTAAAAATTAACGATATTCCAATTTTATAGGACTTCATTGATGTCTTTATAGAAGGGTTTCCTATTCTTCATTCAAATCATGATGTTGCGTTTTAAATAGAACTCATACGTGGTGATACACATAGTTTAAATAATCTTTGTTGAATGGTCCCACTTATTTTTCTATAATAAAATAATAAAATCCTTGAGAATTTTGATAAGTGGTTCATATTCCCTTGTAACTTAAGAGGGGTTACATAACTAATTTTTTGGAAAGATATATTGGTCAACGAATCATTTCACTGATTTTATATATGTTGAAAATGCCGCTTTGAATAAAAGGTATCCCCTACCACATATATATTATTTTCTTGATAAATAATAGTGATCATAATACTTTTCCATGATATACCATTATTATGGATATCATAAATTGTGGGTTATAAAGGAGGTTAAAAAATATAATTATTTCTCAATGAGGTATGAGAATTATGAAATTATATTAATTCCATTATGGATTACTAAAACCCTTGTTATAGTTATGCATATAATTAATATAGTCTTTATATAATACCCTATTATGTTTTTGGTAGTTCATGTAGATGATATTAATATATATTAATAGGTTAAATAATATAATAATGAACAATTGATAATTTGGAGGAAGACACCAAGGAAGGATAAATTTAATGTAAAATTTACAAAAATTAAATTTATTATTAATAAATATTCATTCTTGTGTCATATAATCTCAGGTAATGGAATAACGTTGGTTCTGTTGAACATGGTTGTTATTAAGCAATGTAATATACAAAACATGATAAAAAATACATATTTTTCCATAATTTGATGGATAATACCGATGTTTTTTAGGGATTTTTGAAGACAATCTAATACACTACCAAACTAAAATTAGGAGGGGGTTATGTTCTTGTGGAATATTGAATGACAAGAGAATTTCTAAGACCTGGTGTTATGTCTACAGAATGTGACTATACTCACACTACCCAATAATGGATATTGGAATCTGATCAATAATGATGCATCAACGAATGGTTTGGGATGTGTACTCTATAAAAATCATATAGTTATAGCATATTCCTCGCACCAGTTTAAACTAAAATAGAAAATGTACATGACTGGTGATTTTAGAGTTTATAGAGGTAATTTATTTATTTAAAATATGGAGAAATTATCATTATGGTGAACGGTGTAAACAATATATCAATCATAAAATCATGATGTATATTTTCACACAGAATGATTTTAATATTGAACAAATAGTATGTTTATAATTGATTAAATATTATGACTTCTCATTACATAATCACCCTAGATATGAAAACATGTTGGATGATACTCTGAGTCGGATGGACCATGACATTTTACCAATGTTGATGATCGATATAAATCCAATAATTTTTAACTTTTAGAATATAGATTATGAAATCATGATGAAATGGTATATATACATTCATTTTTAGATTAATGTTGAACCATAAATCTATGTGGGGAATAAATAGGCATAGATAAGAGATATGAAATATAGTTGAATGTTAAAAACATTCCTGAGTTCAATTATGATTGTGATAGAATAATGAGGTCTAAGATATATATATAAATGTTTGTGTCTTATCATTAATATAAAGGAAGACTTTTTATTTTATATAATGATCATATTTTATCATTATCCATTCATCTAAGATGTATGATGATGTATTCAAATATGGATGAATGTTTCTACTGGGACATCATGAAAAGTTATATTTCATTATATGTATCTCAATTCATAGTATTTAGAAAATTAAATTGGTTGAGACATATGTGTAATGGGTTGTAAAATCTATTACATACTACTATGTTAATGTGAAAACATCATCATGTTTATTATCAATGGACACCATCAAACATATAAAGGAAAAAATGGTATGAATGTTATATTCAAATGCCTTATTAATTATGAACAATTCATTTTAATCATATAATATTTTTATATTTTTTATCCTGTCAGAATATACATTAACAATTTATATATGTTGTATAGAGTATGAATCTCAATTATATACAATTATGATCTTTCATGAAGTTCTATATAATTTATCCATGGGATATATATACATAGTTTATGTTCAATATATCATATCATCCTAAGAAATATGGTTAGTTTGAAAAGATCATTGACACCATATGAGTAATGTTAATAGTATGTTATATGTATTTTTAGGGTGTTTGGGATAAACAATATTCTATGGTCAATATTTCTTACAATAATAATTATCATAGAATCATTCAGATGGATCATTATGAAACCCTATATGGGAAAAAGTGCCAGACATAAATTTTATTGGAGGATCTTTTAGAATGAATGTTATTTGGACATGATCATATTGAGAAGATTATAGAGATGTATTGATCTATTTTTTATCACAAAATTGAATCTTATATTTAGTAGGAAAGTTTTTTCTATCAATCATCTAAATTCTATGTAGTTAAACTTCTTTGAGAAGGTATTATTTTGAATATCTGGTGTTGTAATGGTTAAGAGCTTTGGAATTAGGGGACAACTAAGCCATAGATATATCAAACCCTTTATAATTCATGCTAATTTATGGAAGTTTTCTTATTCATTGGAACTTCATTTGAATATATATTTATATATTGGTGTGTTCCATGTATCTCTCATGAGAAAATACATACCTAAACCTTCACATATAGTGAACAAATAAGATGTACCACTGTAAAATTATATTTAAATTAATGAAAAATAAGTATATATATTTTATAATAAAGATAAATTTATATGAATCAACAATAATGAACTGTTCAATATTCTCTGTAGGAGTCATAAATTCAAGTATACTAATTATTTACCTGAGAATTTAATGATACAAAGATATATTTAATTATTGAAATTAATGTAACTGAATTTTGTTGGAGAAATTCCAATTATGTGTGGTAGAATTTGACTACCTGTGATGTTACAATATATATATATATATATTTTCTTGATTTCTCGGATTAATTTCATTAAATGTAATAAAGTGTTTAATGAAACAATGTTATATTATTTAAGTATTGCCATTCAATGTGATAGTTATTTCCTAGATGTTGGATTGAATGTTATGAATAAGTTTAACTAAATTTTTAGAAAAATATTTTTTATATATGTAAAAAATTATTTATTTTATATTAAATGGTTATAAATGAAAATAAATTACTTTTAAGGTAAATTGATATTGTTTTCTAGAAAAAAATGATAATAATTTAAAAAATATTAATATAAATAATATTTATCACCACTAATAAATGTTTTTAATGATATGAAAATATAATATGTTAAATAAACTAATTTAATACCCATCTAATAGTTTCAACTTGGAATAAAATATAAAAAAATCATGTATAAAGATTGGGACCACCAAACTGATACATGAAAAAAATAGCTTGTGATCACCTAGAATAGTGATTTTAGTAATGAAATATTAATAAATGGGTCATCTATGTTATATGTATATCATATATGGAATGATATATATGATTATATTTTTGGAATACATTTTTAATATATCAATATATTTTTGGAATGCATTGTTAATATATCTGTTACCGATGTTGGCCTCATCCATCCCTTAATTGAATCTGTGTTGGAGGGGTCCACAGATATCCCATTACTTGTGATGATATGGCTCAATAATGAGACACCTTGAACCAGAACTCACAGTTGTTGTACTTTTCATAGAGCTTATCCTTCCGCAAGGCCTTCAGTACTATTCTCAGATGATCCTCATGATCCTCATTTGTTTTGGAGTATATCAATATATCATCTATAAAGACTACCACAATTTTTTTGAGGTTCATCACGTCCATGAAGATTTTCGGAGCATTAGTGAGTCCAAAAGGCATTAATATGAGTTCATAGTGTCTGTGTCTGGTATGAAAAGTAGCCTTGGGGATATCTTCCTTCTTCACCCTTACTTGATAATATCCTGACTGCAAATCCACCTTGGAGAAGTATTCTGATCCATGCAGCTGATTGAACAATTCATTAATTCGTGGGAGAGCATACTTGTTCTTTATCGTGATTTTGTTGAGCTCGCGATAATCGACGCAAAGCCGCATTGACCCATCCTTCTTCTTGATAAAGAGGACTGGTGCACTCCATGGTGAAGCACTTGGGCATATAAACCCTTTATACAGATTCTCTGGTAGTTGTTACTTCAGCTCTTCAAGCTTCACAACATCCATTCTATACAGAGTCTTGGATATTGGAAATGCCCCAGGTATATGATCAATTGAGAATTCAACATCTCTTCTAGGAAGAAGACCTGGAAATTCCTCTGGAAACACTTCATCTAATTCCCTCACAATGGGCATGCCCTCTAGGATGGTTGCCTCCTTATACTCAATCATCTTATCCAGATACACGTTCTCATAGGTAAGTAATATCCTTGCTTGTGATGAAGGAACAAAAGAAGATTCATCTTCCTCCTTGCACTTATAAAGAATCGGGGGGCAATTTTCCACATGGAGAGTGATTTCCCTCTCACGGCAATTTATGTTGGCTATATATAAGGAAAGAAAATCCATGCCAAGAATTGCATCAAATTCCACTAGATGGAGTATGAAGAGGTTCTCCGAGAAGTTTAATCCATATATTATGATAGGGGAGGAGTTATATAAATGGGATGCACTGATTTCCCTATTTTTCATGCACACCGACATCTTCACTTCAATTATTTGTGGTGGTCCTAGGATTGTTATACTTAACTTTCTAGATATAAAAGAATGTGTAGAACTTGAATAAAAAAGTACAATATCCATTCTTGAATGAATAACTAATGTACCTATCACTACTTCATTGTTGTTGTTCACTTCGGCAGTAGTAATGGAAAAAGGATTCCCTTGCTGCCTTGGAGGTTATTGGTTGCCTCTGAAAACCCTTGGCATAGGGAACTGATTTTCAATATGCCCTGCTTCATTGCAGTTGTAGTAGTGAACAATGCGTTGAGTTTCAAACAGAGCATTCCTCTCCTCTATCGCAGCAGTAGGTATTTCTTTCCGACAATTAACAGCTAGGTGACCTTCTCTTTCGCACCTAAAGCATTTACTTGTCCCATTTAGGCAATTTCTGGGGTGCTTCTTTCCACACCTTTGGAAAGTTGGGTGCTAGATATTCTTAGCACCGTTGGATTTATCCAACAGACCACCCACATTGAAGTCCACCTTACGCTTCATATTCCCTTGAAACCCCTAAGATTATATGATCTCTATTTTGACCTTGACGGCACATCAGACAATTTCCTCATAGCTGTCGAAGTCACAGATTGCCAGTGCATTCCGCAGGCTATGTTTCAGCCCACCAAAGAAGACGTCAACCTTGTAATCAGGGGTAATGACAAAGGTGTAAGCGTATCGTGCAAGACTTGTGATTTTTTTCTTCGTATGATCCAACAGATTCGTCTTCCTTTTTCCTGAGGTCAAGGAATTCCATTTCCATCTTAAACCGAAGGGTGCATGGAAAATATTTATCAAAAAACATCTTCATTAAATCATTTCATTCCAAAGCCTAGATCTCCGCCTTAGGCTTCATATTTTATCTCGGCGCCCACCATTGATCAGCTTCACCCTCCATATGATAAGCATCTAGGAGAACCTTATCTTGTTCAGAACATTGATGTATGGAGAATAACTTTTCAATGGAGTTGATCCATTTTTCAGTGATTGAATTATTGTATGATCCATTAAATGTAAGAGGACTTTGTGTCATGAAGCTCACAATAGTGAGCTATTCTTTCTGGGGGGGGGGGATGAACAATCCTCTTGACCCATGTTTCTATTAAAAGCATGAGTTAGCTGAGAGATACGCGTGACAAAGTTCGCGATTCCCACTCCCATTGGATTGGGTATCTCATTAGTACAACCATCACATTGATCTTCACATCGATTTTTAGCTCAGTCCTCTTATTACCAGCCATTGGCTGGAATAAAAGGAAAGTTATGGGTAACACATAAAGGGTAATACAAGTACAAAACTGATGACTTATATATAACTTTTATTTACTTGATGTACAAATCTATTGGCTTTAGTCTATGTTATCCATGATCTACCTTCTAAAATATATTCATAGGGAATTTTTTGTCCCATAATAATGGTTCATACAATGCTTATGAATTTACCAAAGCATATCCTTTGAGAGTGTCATAACCAAGAGTTCAGGAAGGCCCGTTGTCGTGCACCAGTTCCCGTTTTAGTCTAGCTCAGAGCGGTGTTTTCTAGTTTTACCCCTAGGATACATCTGTGCCAGAGCCGCCTCTATATGCTCGTATCCAGACATGGATGTTTTTTCTTGATAAAAAACATACTAAATACTCCCCAAAAACATAGGGTTGATTTTATTATACTTAGTCTTGTCTCTAAGACTTTATATGGTTTTCTAATCCTAATCCCAAAAATAACTAAACCTATCCTCTGATACCAAATGTGACAACCCTGATCTTTTATTACACAATTAAACATAATTTATTACATAAACATCATTTGATACAACATAGACGATCGAGAGGTCTATGGTATTTGGGAATTAGGATCATTACATAACAAATTAAAACATGAAATACAAATCTTTATTGAATGCATCCTTTAAATACCACTACATTCCCTCATACTTAGCATTTCATGGGATAACCTGATGACATGCATAAGAAAAGGGTTAGCTATAAAGCCCAGTAAGGAGATAATTATGGAATACCATGACAAATAAAATTCATGTCAGAAAATAGGAATATTAATATAGAATAAGATAAGAATAAACATAAATACATGATAAAACATGATAATAACAACCTGAAAATGTGGCAGCAACACTTAACATGGAATTAGCATGAGCCAAGGCTCATTTCACCTGAAGCATGATTAAATCCTCATTGCACATGAAGCATGAGTAAAACATTGTTTAACTTGAATTATCATGATTAAACACCCATTTCAAATGACACATCATGATACTATACTTTACCCAATGCATTGGAGCGCTATAAGGTCACACCCTTCTAAAACTTTTCATTTCATGATTAAGGGTGCCACATAGATCATATAATATGGATTCATAAAACTTAATAATTTATTCCATGATAAAGGAATGTGGAATTAAAAATGATAATTTATAATCAATATGTTAATGTGCATAATTTTTAATACCCTTGATGGAGAAATGTGCATGGTATTCACTACACAATGACATTGGCTTCGAAAATCGGTGTAATTTCGACAGCATAACGGCATGACATAAGAATTCATAAAAATGTTTGATGAGAGAGAAAGGGTTGTATCATCATATGTACTTGAAATGGATAGTAAATGGTTCATATTTATAGATTTACCAACAATTTTAATGGCATTTAGAGTAATGATACAAACGAATTGTTTGAATGTAAAAGAGGAGAGAGAAATTCCTTTCAGAATTTCGGCATAGTAACGGGTGTACATGGGAGGAATTTAGTGAGAGAAAAGGGGGAATCCCATCCTTCAGAAATAAATTGGGCAGTATGGAGGAGGCATGAAACCATACTCCAACATTTATAATTGAAATAAAAATGCATAACATTTTAATGAAAAATGGACAAAAATGAGAAAGGAAGAAAAAAACCCTAACATGGAAGTGTGCTTCCAAAGGCTTAAGAGAGGCTTGAGTGTGGCTTATTGGTAGCTTGGGGAAACTAGGGAGGATTATAGAGAGAGTAGGTAAAGGTTGGAAGAACTAAAATGGCATTGATTGAGATGAAAGTGGGAGCTTGGGTTGGATTATATGGGAAAGATGAGAGAATTCTTTATTATTTAGGATTAGGACACCTCACATTAAACTAATCCAAACCACAAACAATCCCATGGGTTTTGCCAATGGGTTTTGGCAATGGGAAGTGGAAAACAATATTTTATAAGGCCAAAGTCCGAACTTCATAAAATAATGGTTTTTTTTATGTGGAGGTGAGTCACACTCTCAAGGAAATCAATTTAAAAAGACAAGATGTTCAATAAGCCTTGAAGAGTCAATTAACGATTTCTAAAATAAGTTGGAAAAACCCAAAATCATATTATTTTAATGGAAAAACATATATTTTCTGAACATAAGGCTTATATTATTTTATTAAATCACTATTGGGTCATTATGATGTCATAAAACACATAATATATTTAAATGATATTTAATTTTTACCCAAAAATCTGACTCTCTCAGAAAATTATGAAAAATTCACTGTTGAATAATTTTGACATCCTAATTCTAGAAATAATATTAATCTTATCTAAATAATTTTTTAAATATGTTAATTTTTAATTTTAAAATAAAAACTGACATTTCCTAAAAATTCATGGGTTTTGAAAAAAATGATTTTCAAACCTTAATAAAAATTACAATTGCATTCATAAAATTTTACAATATTTTATATTTAATAAAATTTAATTTACTAATAATAATATTTTATTAAAATATTATTAAATTCAACAATCCATTAATTCATCAAAATAGATTTCTTAGTTGAATATTAATTAAAAATACTATTTGTGCTTTAAAAACAATCTACAAGGTAACCATAATAAAATGAAGTATATTCATTATTATATACAAATATAATATACATAACCCTAGTGCTAAGGTCTTGTTACATAACCCTTTATAACTCCCACATAAGACCGAAGAGTAATGTGTGCGATGGTGACAAACTCTTGGGGTCTCTCGGATAATATTGCCTGGGTGGTAATATTTATCAACTTCCACTTCTCTTGTAGGCGGTCCTGCTCGAGCATAACATTTTGAAGCTTGGATTCATCTTGGACAAGAGCAAAGCCCAATGATGCCACCTATTTTCTGAGCTTCGACAAATAGGCCTCATATGGGGCACGTCTACTTGATGAGGCCATCACTTCCTTTGTCTGAGTAATTTGGATTTGTTAAAGTCCTATATTTATACTAATCATGTGATAACTTTTCAACGACTATATTAATAACAATCAAAATTATTTACATAAAAACAAAGAAGTTTACATTTCATATAAACATTTTACATAATGATACATTTAATTATATCAAGAGGGATTTCCATTAATGAAAGTTTGGTTCGTTACAATCTTCCCCCCTTAAAAAAAATTTTCCCTCAAAATTTTCTTTTCCAACACTAAAAAAATTGTGGGTATCTATGATTCATCATTTACTCCACTTCCCACGTCGCTTTGTCAAACTTGTGGTTTCACCACAATACCGTGACATGGTGCATTGTCTTATTTCATAGAACTTTTTCTCTACGATCTGATATCTTCACTGGTTTCTCCTCATAAGAAAGATCATCCTTTAACTGTACCACCTATGAAGAGAGTATATGTTAAGGGTATGGTATGTACTTCCGTTAGAGAGATACATGAAAGAAATCATGTTATTTTTCCATTGTAGGTGGAAGTGCTAGTCGATAGGCCACTGTCCCGACACGATCAAGAAACTCGAAAGGGCCAATGTAACTTGGACTTAACATCCCTTTCTTTCCAATCCTCGTGACTTTCTTCCATGGAGATATGCATAGAAATACCATGTATCCAAATTTAAACTCAAGGTCTCGTAGACGGTTATCTACATAACTCTTCTATCTACTCTGGGCTGTCTTGATATGTTGGTGAATGGTTTTTAGCTTTTCCACCATTTCTTCGACCATTTCTGTTTGAAGCTGCTTACGCTCACCGACCTTATCCCAACAAGGTAATGTTCTGCACCTTTTCCCATAAAGGGATTCATATGGTGCCATTTGGATGCTCAAGTGGAAACTATTATTATAAGTGAACTCAACCAGAGGAAGATGTTGATCCGATCCTCCTTTAAAGTCCATTGAGCGTGCTCTCATCAGGTCCTCAAGTGTTTGGATAGTCCGCTCGGATTGGCCATCAGTTTGAGGATGATAAGCTGTACTGAAGTTCAGTTCATTATTCCGAGCATGTTGAAGAGTCTTACAAAACATAGAGGTGAATCTTGGATCTCGATCAGACACAATTTATAGTGGTACACCATTCATTTATCCTTACCACTTCCCTGATATATATCTGTGCTAGTTGATCCAATGAAAAATCCTCCCGAATAGCAATGAAGTGTGCAGCCTTAGTAAGATTATCCACAACAACCCATATTGCATTGTTGCCTATGGAAGTATTTGTAAGTCTAGTGACAATGTCCATGGTTATGTTCTCCCATTACCATTCTTGTATGGGAAATGGATGCATCATCCCCTTAGACTTCTGCCTCTTTTCCTTCACGTTGTGACACACTAGGAACTTTGATGTATAATCAACGACCTCCTTCTTTATATTATCACACCAATAATGCTCTCGGATATCTCGATACATCTTTGTGTTTCCATGGTGAATAGAGAAATTCTAACTATGTGCATTATCCAAAAGTTCCTTCTTCAGCACTGGACTTGATGGAACACATAGTCTTTTACCAAATCTCACAATTTCTTCTTCATTAACATTAAACTCTGAGGATTTCCATTTTTTGATAGCTTCCAATTCTTCCTGAATTCCCACATCATATTTTTGGGAATCTTTTTACCTTTCCAAAAGTGACGGTTGAGCAATAATTTTGTGAAAAGATTGATGATTTCCCCTTCTTTATGATTCCCATGTCCATCATCTTCAAATATAAGAATATTGGATCCTTTTCAATTATCATCAAAGATAGAATCGATGGTTCCTTTCTACTTAGGGAATCCGCCACCTTGTTCTATTTCCCAAGGTGGTAATGGATTGAGAATTCATAGTCATTGATCATCTCTAACCATATTCATTGGCGCATGTTCAACTCTTTCTATGTGAATATATTCTTGAGGATTTTGTGGTCCGTATATATTTCACAGTTCACCATAAAAAGATAATACTGCCAAATTATCAAAGCGAAGATCTATACATCCAACTCAAAGTTATGTGTTGGATAGTCGTGTTCATGAAATTTCAATTTCCTGGAAGAATAGGAAATGACTTTGTCATTTTTCATCAACACACATCCCATGCCCCTCTTCGAAACATCACTAAATACCAAAAAACGTTCTCCAATTATGGATAATGTGAGAATGGGCATAATGATAAGCCTACTTTTCAACTCCTTGAAGCTTTTTTCGCATTATTTACTCCATGAAAATTTCACTCCCATATGAGTTATCTTGGTAAGAGGGTTGGACAATCATGAGATATTTCTCACAAATCGACGATAATATCCACCTAACCCAAGAAGCAACAGATATCCATTACAGATGTTGGCCTCAAACATCTCTCAATTGCATATGTTTTGTAGGGGTCCACTGTTATCCCATTGCATATGATTATATGGCCCAAGAATTAGACCTCCTTAAACTAGAAAACACAGTTGTTTTACTTTTCATAGATCTTCTCCTTCTACAAGGTCTCTAGAACATTTTTCAGATGCTCCTCATGATCCTTCATGGTTTTGGAGTATATCAGAATATCATCTATAAAGACTACCACAAATTTGTCGAGGTAATATCTAAAGACTCTATTCATCAAGTCCATGAAGACTTCTAGAGCATTAGTGAGTCCTAATGGAATTACTATGAATTCATAATTTTCGTATCTTGTATGAAAATCAGTCTTGGGGATATCTTCCTTCTTCACCCTTACTTGATAATATATTGACTGCAAATCCACTGTGGAGAAGTATTGTCCACCATGCAGCTGATCGAACAAGTAATCAATTCTTGGTAGAGGATACTTGTTCATTATTGTGATTTTGTTATGTTCACGATAGTCGATGCAAAGGCGCATTGACCCATCCTTGTTCTTGAAGTAGAGGACTGGTGCACCCCATGGTGAATCACTTGGATGTATAAACCTTTTAACCAGATTCCCCTGTAGTTGTTTCTTCATCTCCTCAAGATCAAAAACAGTCATTCTATATGGAGTCTTTAATATTGGCAATGCCCCGGGTACAAGATCAATTGAGAATTCAACATCTCTTCTAGGAGGAAGACAATGAAATTTATCGTGAAATATTTCAGCGAATTCCCTCATAATAGGCATATCCTCTAGGATGGTTGTCTCCTTAGACTCAATCATCTGAGCCAGATATTCATGCTCATAGGGCATTAATATCCATACTTGAGATGATGGAGCTAAAGAATATTCATCTTCTTCCATGCACTTGTAATGAATCGGGGGTCGATTCTCCACATGGAGAGTGATTTCCCTCTCATGGAAATTTCTGTTGGCTCTATATAAGGAAAGCCGATCCAAGCCATGAATTGCATAAAATTAAACCAAAGGGTGTATAATGAGGTTCACTGAGGAGTTTAATCCACAGATTATGACTGGGGAGGAGTTATATTCATGTGATGCAATTATTGACCCATTTTCTGTACTCACCGACTTTTTCACTTCCATGATTTGTAGTGGTGACGAAATTGTTATACTATGATTTTGTGATTTAAAAGAATGCGTTGAACCTGAATCAAAAAGTACATTTTCTATTCTTGAATGAATAACTAGAATAACTGTCAGCACTTCGTTCTCTGGGTTCACATCGGCAGTCATGATGGAAAAGGCTCACCCTTACTGCCTTGGAGGTTGTTGGTTGCCTCCAAAAAACCTTGGCATGGGGCACTCATTTGCAAGATTCCCTAGTTCTTTTGAAGTTTTAGAAATGAACAACACGTTGAGGTTCGAACATAACATTACTCTCCTCTATCATAGCCCAACGTCTTTCTTGCAAATAGTTAACTTCTAGGTTCCCCTGTCATCTGCACCTAATGCATTTCCTCATCCCCTTTAGGAAATTTTCGGGGTGATTTTTTATGCACCTTTAGCAGTTGGGGTGCTAGATCTTCTTAGCACCGTTGGATTTATCCATCGGACAGTCAGCATTGATGTCCACCTTATGCTTCTTTTCCCCATGATACCCCTGAGATTCTCTGATATCCATTTCAACATTGACCGCACATTAGACAATTTCCTCATAACTGTCGAAGTCATGAATTTCCAGTCCTTTTCACAGGCTAGGTTTTAGCCCACCAAAGATATGGTCAACCTTGAATTTGAGGGTAACGATAAATCCATAAGCATATCGTGAAAGATTTGTAAAGTTTTCCTCATACAATCCCACAGATTTGTCGTCTTTTTTTCTTGAGGGCAGGGAAGTCACTTTCCATCATAAGCTAGTGGTGCGCGGAAAATATTTATCGAAAAATATCTTCTGGAAATCCTTCCATTCCAACACCTCAATCTCCTCCTCAGGCTTCGTATTTCTAATCAACGTCCACCATTAAGTAGCTTCACAATCCTTACGATAAGATTCCAGGAGAACCTCCTCTTGTTCAGAACATTGAAGGATGGATAAGATCTTTTAAATGGAGTTGATCCATTGTTCAACAATTGAAGGATCAGATGAATCATTTAAAATAGGAGGCCTTTGTCTCATGAAGCTCTCGATAGCGACTTTTTCTTTCTTAGTGGCTGTTGAACGTTCCTATTGGCCCATGTTTCTATTCAAAGATTGAGTTAGCTGAGAGAGAATTGTGATAAAGTTTGTGATTCCCGCTCCCATTGGATTGGGAATATCATTAGTATAGAAATCCTATTGATCTTCACATCGATTGTTAGTCCGAGTCCTCCTATTAACGGCCATTGGATGGAATAATAGGAAAGTTAAGGGTAACACAAATAAGGGTAATAAAAAGAAAAAACTGATGACATATAAATAAGTCTTATTTCCTTAATATAAGAATCTATTGGCTTTAGTGTATGTTATCCATGATCTACCTTCTAACATATATTCATAGGGAATTTCTTTCCTTTAATAATGGTTTATACGAAGCTTGTGAATATACCAAATCATATCCCCTCGGGAGTGTCGTAACCAAGAGTGCCGCAAGGCCTGTTGTCGTGCACCAGTTCCTGTTCGAGTCTAGTTCTAAGTGGTGTTTTTTGGGATTAGCCCTATGATACATCTGTCCAGAGCCGCCTCTAACTGCTCGTATCCAGACAGAGTTGTATTTTTTTTGATAAACCACATACTCAATACTCAACAAAACATAGGAATTATGTTATTATACTTAGTCTTGTCCCTAAGACTTCACTAGGGGTTTATAATCCTAGTCCAAAAAATAACAAAACCTATACTTGATACCAACTGTGACAACCCTAATCTTTTATTACACAATTAAACCTAATTTATTACATAAAATTCATTTGATACAACAAAGAATATCAAGAGGTCTAGTGACTTTGGGGATTAGGGTCATTACATAACAATTTAAAACATGAAATACCACATCTTTATTGAAAGCTGCCTTTACATGACCACTATATTCTATTGTACTTAGCATTGCACGGGATAACCTGAGGACATGCATAAGAAAAGGGTGAGCTATAAATCCCAGTAAGGGAATAATCATGGAATTACATGAAGAATACAATACATGTTAGACAATAGGCGTATCAGTAGAGCACAAGATAAGCATTAACATAAAGGCATGATAAAGCATGATAATCATAACATGGTAATGTGGCAACAACACTCCATCCATCGTTATGATTTTTATTCAAAGAGTAGACGCAATACAAAAAAAAAAGAGAAGAGGAAACCCCTCCTAGGGGGGCTGAAAATAATGGAGGTTGAGGGCATCGCTCTGAATGAGATTCACCCCTATGGTTTAAAGAGAGACATATTCCAAGGAAAAAAAACCGGTGCCCCAGGAACCACAATAGAATCCATGTAGTCCGCCACATTGTTTTCCTCATTCCATGTGTGTGAAACTCTAATGCTACTATTGAGGAGGTCCTTACATTGTCTAATTTTATAACAAATCAACTAAGGAATAGTGCACATACCATGCAGAGCATCATGGATGAACATCGAATCTATTTCCAAGTGTGTGATGATAATGACCCATTTTTTGCACATAGATAAACCTGTAAGAACCCCCGAGCCTCTGCCTGTATCGCGCTTCCACTCCCAAGATGAGATGAGAATGCCATCACCACACTCCCCCTGAGGTCTCAGATGACTCCTCCACCTCGCATATCTTCCCTTTCATAAGAACCGTCATTATTAAGCTTGACTCCGAACTCTGGATGGGCCCACCAAATCCATATCCCCTGGTCCCTATGACCAAGCTATTGCGCTCCCCTTAGAGTTAACTGTAACGATCAAAATGAAGGCGTATCCCTCCCGACACCATCCAGAGTAGTCAACTCCACCAATAAACATCTGGTTCTGGTCACAATCGATCTACAAAAGGATGATCTTCCCTTGAACCTGGCACGATTCTTAGATTTCCATAATGACCAACATCCCGAATTAAAAATGATGGCCTACGCTTCAGCCTCCACCGCCAACCCGATGGTCCCCTGGAACCGACTCTCCATAAATAGCTCATTAGTGATGACTTGGGTAGAGTAACCAGTGAAGACTCCAAGACAACTCCACACTTGCCTCGCCCAATCTCCCTCAAAGAATATGTGTTTCATGTTTTATTCCTTTTTATTCACACAATAGTAACAGCAGGAGACCATGCTAATGCCCAGCCTTTTAATGTTCACATCAGATGGAATGGCTTTGTTTCAGATCCTCCATGTGAGAAAGTTAAATTTTGAGGGGATTTTACTACACAAAACCATATTGTTCCACCTCTCATGCGGCCCCTGCAGACCGTTACTCCTACGGAAGTCCTTCAAGTTAAACTTAATGGAGATTGAAGGAGTGTAGACACACCTGTCTTACTCGGAATTAATAATAACTGAATCAAACACTGTTTTTTGAGATTCCTCTAGAATAAACTGAAAAAATTGAGGATGTAAACTTGCCTCCCTGAAGGAGATTGAGGGTGTCGGGCATCCATGATACCTTAGCACGTCACCCAACCTGTTTTGATACTATAATAGGATATTACCCTCCCCAATGATACATTTTGTGTGTGGAATGAGGCTCAGAATGAAGTTGCATACCGAAGACCACAATGACGTCCCCCTGCCCAGATGAGTCGCAGCGCCAGTCTTATAACTCTGAGACATATTATTCCCCCATAACATGCGCTCTTTTATAACATCACATGTAATCTTCGCATGCATGGACTAGATGGTGGTCCTCATGCTCCTAACATTGAGGCCTCCTTTGCAAATTGGTCGAGTCATATTCCACCACGACACCCATTGTCACTTCCCCTCAGACAGAGCGTCCTAGATAAAATGTTCCAGAATTCTATCTATGAACCTGGTAACCCCTTTCGGAACACTAGTAGATGCCAAAGCGTGAACTGGAATTGCAGATAGAACACTATTCACAAGAGTGATTCATCACCCGTAGGATAAGAAGTGGTTTCTCCAGTTTGTAATACAATCTAGAATCTTGTTAACCACTTTGTCGAAGTCTCTAGTTCGCAGCCTGCCTGAGGGAATAGGGGTGCCTTGATACTCCATGGGGAAATATCCCATACTCATGCCCAGCTTCCTGCTCTTACGATAAACCCTACTCAGACTGCACAAGTTAGAAACATAAAAGATTCTCTTCTCTCTATTTACCATCTGACCGCTCCAATGGCAATACTCCATAAGGAATATGTTAAATGCATTGATAGATCTACATCTTCCATTCATAAAAATAATTGTGTCATCATCATAAATCATATGTGATGTTGGGGGCATTCTGAACTTCCTGTGAAAAGGAAATATCTCCTCATTGTACACCCCCTTGTTGATCATTCGGCTAGAAGTTTCATGCATAAGTATAAAGATGCTTGGGGATAAAGGGTTTCCTTACTTTAGCCCATGAGTAGTCTTAAAGAATACATGGGTTCTCCCCATAAAGGACAGAGCCATCCATGGAGAATAAACGCACCTTAAAATGATATCACATGCCCACGAAGAGACCCCCATCTTCCCCAGGACTCTATTAATAAAGCCCCACTCCAACCGATCATAAGCCTTATTCATATCCAGCTTAACAGCCACATTAGATCTGTGATATTTGGTGTTCAGGTCTCTCAACATCTCCTGTGCCATCGCCATTGCCCCCAGGATCGAACGATCTTTGACAAACCCATGCCTTTCCAGCAAAATCCAGTGAGGAAGCATGCTGGACAGCTTTCGGTTAATGATACTCGATAATATTTTATATGGGTAGTTACACAAGATCAATGGCCGATAATGGGAGAGGGATGACTGGTCTTTGATCTTCGGTAGAAGAACCAGAGTAGTTGCAGTTGCAATCCGAGGAAGGCCACCACCTGTGAAGAAGTCCAAAACAGCTGAAAGAAGATTATGTTTCACAATCTCCCACGAGCCTCTTTAAAGTGAGCCAGTGAAGACGTTTGGACCTTCCACACTCTCTAGATTCAAGTTCCACATTGCTGCATGCACCTCCTATTCCTCATGAAGACATTTTAGCACTGTATTATCTTCTACTGAGACTAGATTCGGAATCTCGTCCCATAGACGAGCCTCCCCCGATGGGTAACCCCGAGGCCTGTTCTCAGTCGTGCCTGCCAGGAGGTCCTTAAAAAATGAGACAGCCATGCCCCCGACATGATGTATCATGATACAATATTTTACCCAATGCATTTGAGCGCTATAATGGGACACCCTTCTTAAACATTTCATTTCATGCATAAGTGTGCCACATGGATCATATAACATAGATTCACAAGACATAATCATTTATTCCTTAATAAAGGAATGTGGAATTAAAACATTAAGCTTTATAATAAATAAGTAAATTTTCATAAAGTTGAATACCCTGGATAAAGAAATGTGTATGGTATTAACTGCACAATGACATTGGCTTGGAAAATCGGTGGAATTTCAGCAGCGTAACGGCGTGACGTGTGAATTCATAAAAATGGTTGATGACAGAGAAAGGGGTGTCTCATCATATTTACATGAAATGGACAGTAAGGGGTTCATATAGATAAATGTTCCAACAATTTTAATGGAATTTAGAGTCATGATACAAAAGAATTTCTTGAATCTAAAATAGGAGAGAGAAATTCCTTTCAAAATTTCGACATAGTAACGGGTGTACATGGGAGGCATTTAGTGAGAGAGAAATGGGACTCCCATCCTTAAAAAATAAAGTTAAAAGTATGGGGGATGTTCAAAACCATACCCCAACATTTATAATTGAAATTAAAAGGCAAAGCAATTTAAATAAAAATGAAAAAAATGTTAAAGGAAGAAAAAAATCTTACATGGAAGTGTGCTTCCAAAGGATTAAGAGAGGCTTGAGAGAGTCTTCTTGGGAGCTTGAGTAGCCTTGGGAGGATTCTAGAGATAGTAGGGAAGAGGTTGGAAGAACTCCAATTGCTTTGAGTGATGATAAAGTGGGATCTTGTGTGAGTTTATATAGGAAAGATGAGGGAATGATTTATTATTTAGGTTTGGGACACCTCACATTAAACTAATCCAAACCACAAACCATCCCATGGTTTCTGCCCATGGTTTTTGGAAAAGGGAAGAGGAAAAAAATATTTTATAAGGCCAATGTACGAACTTATTAAAATAATGGGGTTGGTTATGCGGAAGTGAGTCACACTCCCAAGGAAATAAATTTAAAAAGACAAGATGTTTAATAAGACTTGAAAGGTCCATAAGTGATTTGTAAAATAAGTCATACAAACTCACAATCACATTAATTTAATAGAAAAACACATATTGGCCGAACATAAGGCTTATAGTATTTTATTACATCACCATTTGTTCATTATGATTTCATAAAACACATAGTATATTTAAGCGGTATATAATTTTTACCCAAAAATTTGACTGTCTTAGAAAATTAGGGAATATTCACCATTGGAAAATTTCGATGCCATGATTCCAGAAATAATATTCATTTTATCTATGTAATTTTCTAAATATGTTAACTTTCACTATTAAAATAAAAATGGGCATTTATCGAAAAATAATGGGTTTTGATAAAAATGGCTTCTAAACCTTAATTAAAATTAAGATTGCATTCATAAAATTATACAATAATTTATATTTAATAAAATTAAATTTAATAATAATAATAATAATATTTTATTAAAATAATATTTAATTAAAAAATCTATTAATTTGTAATTCCCCAACCCCAGTTACCCTAAGTCGGTGCATTGTTACATAACATTGGCATGATCACAAATGATCAGGTCTTGAAAGACCAATTAGTTTAGTAGACTTGAAAACAATAGATACATTCATAAGTCTTATAGTACATCATAAAGTGAAAAACTACAACAACATAGTC
Organism: Viscum album; assembly: GCA_963277665.1. Classification (NCBI taxonomy): domain Eukaryota; kingdom Viridiplantae; phylum Streptophyta; class Magnoliopsida; order Santalales; family Viscaceae; genus Viscum; species Viscum album. Next base: position 1,830,796,164 of record OY728131.1, read on the forward strand.
TCTATAGTCCACACTCATATCCACTCAGACTATCCCTGCAGTCCAGTCATAAAATACTTCTTCACATCCCGAGAAAAATAAAACATAGAAAGGGGTGAGCTCAGAAGCTCAGTAAGAATAACAATATAGAGGAAACTTTTATAAATAAGCATAAACATTTAAGACAAGGTATAACATAAAAAAAGGCTTTTAAACTTGAACTTCAACATAATATAGAAAAATTAAAATGAAATAATGCTATTTACTTATATACATGGATATTCTACTAGTCGAATAATCACATGCAGTATTAACAACCACTTTCAAAATGATGGAATGCATAATGCCAGACTATCATAACCACACAGTCAATGCCTTGTGCCAATAATACAAATAATATTTTGTCAAGGCCTTGTGCCAAGACACTAGTTTGTCTCATGAGACCTACCGATGCATCGAGGAGTTATAGCGGGCTCCACCCGTCACTTACTATGTCCAATGCATTCCTCATATGCACATGGTTAAACATAACATAAAAATTCATATTAAAACTAGCATACGAAATGTCAATAACTTCATCATAAACCATGAATGGTATAAAAAAACACATCCATAGTCAAACATATCACAAAACCTTCAATATAATATAGAAGCTTCGTATCATAATAAATCAACATCAAATAATCTGAAAATCCATCAAAGGATGTAGACATAGATGAAATCAAAACTATTTGAGAGAAATATCTCTTTTTTTGAAATGATTTAAAAGTAACATAATTATAAAATAAAACAATTAAATTGAAAATATTCCTATAATCTTGTATGGGAAGCTTCAACGATTTTATAACGGTGGAAAATAGACGCACCCGCCGTATAAGTTAAAAATGACATTCTTACCTTAATTTTGTCGAAAAGGTTAATAAGGACCTTGATTGAAAAAAGACGTAAAGATTCTTTTATTAAAATCATATAAAATTCAAACAGGGGTATAAATGACTTTTACCAATATTATATAAAATAGTAAAAATGTTTTAGAATACATTTTTAAGAATCATGGATGTGGATGATAAAGAGGTCCCAGTAGATAATTACGTATAAACAACCTCATATAATAAAGATATTGTGAAATTAACCATTACCTTTCAATTTTCCTTGGTCAATGGTATGTTAAAATCCTATATAATGGTGAAATAATTGATATTAAATTATTCAAGAATCATATAAATTAATATGATATCATATATGATCTTTTAACATTGCTTCGTTAATAATATCTTAGTATTATCGTTGTTTCAGGTGTTAACAAATTCGTTTTCCTTTGTATTCTTTGTTTTTTGAGTCATATTTGTTATTGATAGGATGAATATTATTCATATACATAATGAAATCATATATTTAAATCTTAAATTTAATCATCAAATGAAAAATATTCTTGAATGGATACGATGGGGAATGAATCTCATCACGCTCGTGGAGACAGTAATCTGTACGTACGCACAAGTGAAAATATCATTATTTTGATATTAAAATAATATATAATTGGATGTTATATCATATATATAGAATAATTATCATGTTATATTTAATAATTACATTAATTACATATCATTATTATACCCATCCAAATAATAATGTATTGAATAACAATTACACCACAACGTGGAGACGGTAATCCGTATGTACGCACGTATGGTGACATGTCATTCAAAGGATGGATAGAATTATTAATATAGTTGTACCATATTCATAATAACATCATAGTATATATAATATACTAGATTTATTATTTTAGAATGGAAATAACAATGAATGAATAAGTGGAAGAAGAAAAGAACTTGAAAGAGGTGATGAAATATTTACCTCTTCTTCGGGTTCTTCTTTTTGATATGATCAAAAGGGCTCTTAGGTTGGATTTATGACTAATGTAGGGCCTCTAGGATGAAGGGAGGATAGTTTAGAGGGTATTTGGTCAGGGTTTTTCCAAGCCAAATTTATTTTAAGGGGTGAATAAGAGAGAAGGGGAGTTCCCTTTTATAAGAGGGGTGAGGGGCACCTTAGGAAAAGCTAGAAATATTATTTTATAATAAAATTATTTTCGGTTTCTAAAGGCTCCAAAATTGGTTATCTATATTCTAAGGAGGGTATGGGTCAAAAACGACTCAACCAATAGTTTTTAGAAAGGTTGGGTCACTATATTATCCATAACTTTTAGATTTAACTCTTAGTTAAATAGTTTGACATTTATCATGTCTCTTTGTATTTTTAAATTCTATGGTTAATAAACATACTATATATCTCCAAGAGATTCCCAAGTGGATCATTAATGATACACCTATCATCATATAAGCCTTTTGGCTGAACTGTAGATTTTTAGGAATATTAAATAAATTAATAATATAATATTTGTTTTAAAAATTTCTTTATGTCAATGTAGACACTATTTAATAATAGATTTTTGTTAAATTCATAACAACATATTAATTCTAAATAACTTTTTTTATCAACACTAACATGTCATATTAACTTTCAAAATTCTTGAATGGAATCAAAAAATTCAAATTGTATTTATTGTATCATTTATAATATAATTTATTTGATTCATTCATTAATAAATAAAATACTGCATCATTATTGTGTCATAAATAAATTTAATTATTCAATTTCTAAAAATTATAAATAAAATACCATTATGTAGGAAGTCTTATTATCTATATAATTATTATTTATAGTAAAAATGATAACATATAAAACCCTATGTAAAAAGTGTTTTTCTAAAAGATATAGGCTTATGTCATTTATGTATTAACTTTAACTTAATTAATATAAAGTGTCATTATCACTTACAAGTGGCTCCATGGGGTCCCAAAGTCGACCCAAATATTTCCATGGTCAGACCTATATAAGAAAATAGGATCAGAACATGTGTTAGAGTAATTTAATATTATTATAATATTATTGGTTTACCATTATTTACCGGATTTACCCTTTAACCATGGTAAATAAAATATTTACCGAAATAATTATTCAAAATGTCTAAAAATAAAATTTACCTATTTACACAATTTGAACCTACTTATTCTAAATATGGAATTCATTTTTCTAAATTCAAAACATAGAAGTGGCAGAAATTAATTTAAAATTAATTCCAGTTGTCAAAACAAAAAGCGTGTTTTTAAGAAATAATAACTATCAAAAGATTGACATTTGTTTATGTCTAGTTTAAATGTGAAATTATGTACAATGACCAAAATTGGATTAAATGGTAAAAATATATTCTAACTATACTTTAAAACCACTAAATTGTATAATTTATCACTATAAATTATTTGGATTGAAAAAGGTGTTTTTAATTAATGTTTAGTATTATTCACTATTCATCAAAAAGTGGATGGTATCAGAAAAATACCAAAAAACTCACCCTATGTTAATTTTAATATTCCAAATCCAAAAATGAAGTACAATTTGAATAATTAAATTTATAAAATTTCAAAATGTTGGTTTTACTATTCATAATGGCTAATTTGATTGGTTGTGGTGTGTGTTAGAACCTTGAAGTTGCGTAAAACACACACTTCTGTATTATTAAAAGAGAAGCATACCCTAGAAGCTTGGGGTGTTACATTCTCTCCTCCTTCAAATAATTTTGTCCGCATAATTTCAAAAATATTACTGCGTAAAAAGACTCGTGTGGTTCTTCATCATATGTTCTTCAGGTTCCAACGTTGCCTCGCCTATCTTATGGTTTATACATAAAACATTTACCAGACGAGTTGTCCGGTTTCTCAGCACTTTTTCTTTGGTTTCAAGAATCATGACAGGCTCTTCTCAATAAGACAGATCATGTTCCAGTTCTACTACCCCATAAGTGAGTACATGTGTAAGGTCAGGCATATATTTTCTCAACAGTGATATGTGGAACACATCGTGATCTTTGGAGAGACTTGGCGGAATTGTTAACCGGTAATGTACAGCGCAAATTTGTTCTTTAATTTTGAAAGGTCCGATGTACCTATGACTCAATTTTCCTTTCTTACTAAAACATACAATACCCTTCCATTGAGATACCTTCATGAAAACATGATCTCCTACCTGAAATTCCAAATCCTTTCTTCGGTTATCGGCATAGCTCTTATGCCTACTTTGAGATGCTTTTATGTGGGTTTGGATAACCTTAAACTTTTCCATCATTTCCTCTACAAGATCTGGGGCTATGAGTTTTCTTTCACCAACATCATCCCAACAGGTTGGTGTGCGACATCTCTTTTCGTATAACACTTCATATGGTGCCATCTGAATACTTGAATGAAAGATATTGTTAAAAGAAAATTCTACCAAAGGTAAATAATGATCCCACATACCCTGAACGTCATGTGAGCATGATCTCAACATGTCTCTTACGGTTTGAATAGTCTATTCTGATTGTCCATCAGTTTGGGGGTGGTAGGTAGTGCTCAAACAAAGTTCAGTATCCAAGGACTTCTGAAGACTCTTCTAGAATATTGATTTAAACTGTGGATCAAAATCAGAAACAATTGATAGGGGTAATCCATGAAGTCTCACAACTTCATTAATATATAGCCTTGCTAGATTTTCAAGTGGCAGATCTTCTCTTATAGTAATAAAATGTTTTGACTGGGTAAGACGATCAACAATGACCCATATTGCATCGTTCCTTCAATGAGTCTTTGCTAGTACCATGAAAAAGTCCATCGTGATAGTATCCCATTTCTAATCTGGTATGGGAATAGGTTGCAAGACTCCACCAGGCTGTTGCCTTCCAGCTTTCACTTGTTGACAAACCATACATCTTGACACAAAATCAGCAATCTCCCTCTTCATGTTGTCCCACCAAAAATGTTCCTTCATATATCTATACATATTAGTGCTACCAGGGTTTATATAGAAATTGGAACTATGAGCATCATCCAACAATTCCCTTTTTAGATCAGGTATATTGGGAACACAAAGTCTCTTCTATAATTTCAAAATTCCATCTTCATACAAAAAGTCAATCATTCTCCCATCATTCATAGCTGTAATCATTTTTTTGAAACACTTCATCATTGTTCTGAGAACTCTTAATCCTTTCTAGTAAATATCATTTGGCAACTATTTGAAAAATAATTAATGTTTCACCTTCCATGGTTATTCCCATGTCTATCTTTATTCGATCCATGAAAATAGGATCCCTTTCAACTCTCATCTTGTTCAAAACTCCATGATTCTTTCTACTCAAAGAATCTTCTACCTTATTTTCCTTCCCCAGGTGGTATTCTATTGTGAAATCATATTCCTTGAGTAGTTCAAGCCATCTTCTATGCCTCATGTTGAGTTCTTTCTGTGAGAAAATATACTCCAAACTCTTATGATCAGTATAAATGTCACATTTTTTACCATATAGATATTGCCTTTGTTTCTTAAAAGTAATGATTACAGTAGCTCACTCAAGATCATGAGTAGGATAGTTTTGCTCATTAATTTTTAGTTTTCGTGATGCATAGGCAATAACCCTATCATTCTGCATAAGGACAAAACCAAGTCCTTTCATCGATGCATCACTATAAATAACGAACCCATCATTCCCTAATAGTAGAGTCAAGATAGGATAATTGATTAATCTTCTCTTCAATTATTTGAAACATTGTTCACTATCTTTTGTCCAAACAAATTTAACCCATTTACATGTGAGCTTTGTTAATGGCTCAACCAATCGGGCAAAATTCTGGACGAAACGTCGATCATAAACTACTAAACAAATAAAACTGTGTACCATGGTTATACTCGTTGGTGCTTGCCATTCATGGATTGCGCTTGTGTTAGAAGGATTAACAGTGATTCCATCCTTAGAGACAATATGGCCAAGAAAAGAAATCTCTTGAAGACAGAATTCACACTTGGTAAAATTACAATATAATTCATGTCTTCTAAGAGTCTTTAGGATAATGCGCAAGTGATTTTCATGATATTAGTAGGTTTTGGAGTATACAAAGATATCATCAATAAATACAACTAAAAAGTATTCAAAATATTCCTCAAAAAATATGTTCATTATATCCATTAAAACAGAGGGTGCATTAGTCAGCTCAAAAGGCATTACTGTATACTCGTAATGCCCGTACCTAGTTGAAAATGTTGTTTTCAGAATGTATTCCTTCTTCATAGACAACTGATGATATCCAGATTGATGTTCAATCTTTGAAAAATATTGAATGAAGTTATTCAAATAAATCATTAATGTGTGGTAGGGGATACTTGTTCTTTATTGTTATAGAATTAATATCCATGTAGTCAATGAACAACCTCATAGATCCATCTTTCTTCTTAAGAAAAAGAACATGGGCTCCCCATGGAGAAACACTAGTGTGAATAAATCCTTTATTATTCAATTCCTCTAGTTGTTTCTTTAGTTCCACTAATTCCACGGTGTCTATTCTATAAGGGGTCTTTGATATGGGCCTTGAACCAAGAATTAGGTCAATGGAAAACTAAATTTCTTGTTCTGGTGGATGTCCAGATAAATCCTATGGAAAAGCATCAACATATTCTTTCAAAATAGGTATATCTTCTATTTTAACCTTCAATTCCTCACCCATAGTTATTTCATTATCTTCCTCTTCAATAATTGAATTTAGTTGCGCTGCTGGGGGTGGATCTAGATAAGAATTAGGTGGTGATGATTCTTCTCTAATGATAAGGTGTTCATGATCATTGTCATCAAAAATAGTAACGTCCTTCCTCTTACAATAAATCTTCACATCATGGATTAAAAGCCAATCCATACAAAGGATTATATCAAACTCAATCATGGGAATGATGATGAGATCAGAAGATAAAGAACATTTATATGCTCTAATGGGAATGGATTAAACAAATTTGGTTGCGATAATACATCCCTTAATAGTTTTAACTTACAAATACCTTGTTAAATAAAATTGGAAATACCTAATTTTCATAGAAAACTAGGATGAGATGAAACAATGTGATGATCTAGAATCAAATAAAGCATTAGATAAACATGTGGAAACCATTAAATTACATGCCACCATGTCATTAGGAGCTTCTACCTTAGTAGTAGTGATAGAATATGATAGGCCTTGAACCCTTGGCCTTTTCTAAGGTTAGTTCCCTTGATTCTTAGGACATTCATTTGCATAATGTCTCATATCCCTACAATTTTAGCATTGAACATCGGTAGATTCTTTCTTACCCTTGCAATCACGAGCTTGGTGGCTTTTCCAACACAATTGTAACATACTCCCATTCCCTTCAGGCAAGTACTGGGGTGTTTCTTCCCACATTTACTACATGATGGATATTCAACCTTTCCCTTCTTCCCAATATTTTCCTTTCCAGAGTGATCAGCAGATCTCTTCCTCTCTTGCATTTCTTTAATGTCGTAAGACTTAGAGATTTATTTTTCTGTCTTGATAGCACATGAGACAATATCTTCGTACGAAAAGAACTATTTTGAGACTAATTCTCGACAGAGAAATGGTTTTAACCCATCAAAGAAATGATCAATATTACTTCATGCCTTACGTATATAATATGTAGCATGCCTTGATAACCTTGTAATGTTAGACTTATACATTTCAACATTATAATCCACCTTTTCCCTTAGAATCAGAATTTTTTTCCCATATCCACTCGATGGTCATGAGGAAAGTATTTTTCTAAGAAAATATCTTTAATGTACCTCCATTATATATTTGATAATTCATCATCATCCTTAGTCATTTAAATCAATGACCACCATTGATCAACATCTTTAGGGAGGCGGTAAACTGCCATGACAACCTTTTCCATTTTTCTACTCCCCAAGGCGTAGATTATATTCTCTAAGGAATTTACCCATTTCTAATTTTTACACCCATTGAATGTTGGTTATTGCCTCATGAAGCGATCTAACATTGATCCTCCATGCTGCGGATCAGGGTGCTCTATACGGGTAATGTTATTTTTCATAACCTGAGTGAGTTGTCCCGGTATGGTGATTATCCAATCATCACCAATTGCATCACCAGCTCCACTATATTTATCTTGATCAGGGGGGAAATCCATACATGGAGTGCGTGTATTGATACTGTTTCCATTCCTTCCCCTAGGCGCCATTTCTAAACGATGGCATACACTAGATTAGTTTATGAATCACAATACATAAATCCAAATTTGTAAAACAGCTAATATAAATTGAATAGTTTATGGATATAATCAGTAATAAAAAAAAATTTCTTCGAGGAAGTATATAAACTCATAAACCCTTCATAATGGTTTGTAATGAAATTGATAATTATCCTAAGAATGTCCCTGGGGTGTGTCGTAACCAAGAGTGCAGTAAGGCTCATTGTTGTGCACCAGTTCCCATTTGAGTCTAGATCAAAGCAGTGTTTTCAGGTTTTACCTCTAAGTACATCTATCCCAGAGCTACCTCCACCTGCTCGTATCCAGACAGGGATGTATTGCTTAGAAAAATCACAAAATATCTACAATACCAAAATCCTTGGAAGTTCTTCTACACTAATATTAAAAGTCCATCTTAGGTATATGTTCTATAATAAGATTTTATCTAAATCAAGCTTCCAAGGTTTGTACAAAACCTCTCTCTGATACCAATTGTAACACCCCGACCCAAGTTACCCAGAGTCAGTGCATTATTACATAACATTTTCATTATCAAAATATATCATGTCTCGAAAGACCGATTAGTTTAGTTTCCTTAGAAACACTAGATACATTCATAAGTCTTTCATTACATCACAATGTTAAAAACTACAACAACATAGTCTCCATAGTCTATACTCATATCCTCTTAGACTATCCCTGCAGGTCAGTGATAAAATAATTTTTTACATCCTGGGAAAAATAAAACATAGAAAGGGTTGAGATCAAATGCTCATTAAGGATAACAATATAGCGGAAACATTTATAAATAATCATAAAAATTTAAGGCAATGTATATATAAATCAGAAGACTTTTAAACATGAACATCAGCATAATATGGAAAAAATAAAATGAAATAATTCCATTTACTTATTCACATGGATATTCTACTACTCAAATAATCACATGCAGTATCAATAACCACTTTCATAATGATGGAATGCATAATTCCAGACTATCATAACCACATAGTCAAGGTCTTGTGCCAAGACTAAAAATAAGATTTTTTCATGGAATTATTCCAAGACACTAGTTTGTCTCATGAGACCTACCGATGCATTGAGGAGCTATAGCGGGCTCCACCCATCACTTACTAAGTCTATTGCATTCCTTATCTGAATAGGTTTAAACATAACATAAACACTTGTTTTATAAATAGCATACGAAATGTCAATACTTTCTCAATAAACCATGAATGGTATAAAAAAACACATCCATAGTCAAACATATCACAAAACCTTCAATACAATATATTAGTTTTGTATCACAAAAAATCAACTTCAAATGAGCTTAAAATCCATCAATGGATGTTGACATATATGAAATAAAAACTATTTGAAAGAAATATATCTTTTTTTAAAATCATATAAAAGTCAAATTATTATAAAAGAAAAAATTTACATTGAAAATATTCTTATAAACTTGTATGGGAAGCTTCAACGATTTTATAACGGCAGAAAATAGCTACACCCATCGTATAAGTTAAAAAAGACATTCTTACCTTAATTTTGTCGAAAAGGTTAAAAAGTAATATGTTTGGAAAATGACGGAAAGATTCATTTATAAACATATAATAAAAGTCCAAAAAAGGAATAAATGACTTTAAACAATAGTCTATAAAATAGTAAAAATGTTTTGGAATAAATTTTTAAGAATCATGGATGTTGATGATAAAGAAGTCATAGTAGATAATTACATATAAACAACCTTAGATAATAAAGTGATTGTGAAATTAACCATTACCTTGTACTTTTCCATGGTCGAGGGTAGGTTAACCTCTTGTATAATGGTAAAATAATTTTTATTAAATTATACAAGAATCATATACATTAATATGATATCATATATGATCTTTTAACATTGCTTCGTTAATAATATCTTAGTATTATCGTTGTTTCTGGTGTTAACAGATTCATTTTACTTTATATTATTTGTTTGGTGAGTCATGTTTGTTATGGATGGGATGTATATTATTCATATACAGAATCATATCATGTTTTTAAATGTAAAATTTAATAATAAAATGAAAATTAGTCCTGAATGTATACCAGGGGAAATGAATTTCATCACGCTCGTGGAGACGGTAATCCGTACGTACACATGAGTGACAATATCATTATTTTGATATTAAAATAATATATAATTTGATGGTATATCATATATAAAGAATAATTATCATGTTATATTTACTATTTACATGAAATACACATCATTATTATAACCATCCAAATAATAATGTATTGAATAACAATTACACCACAACATGGAGACGGTAATCTATACGTACGCACGTATGGTGACATGTCATTCAAAGGATGTATAGAATAATTAATATGGGTGTACCATATTAATAATAACATCACAGTGTATATAATATACTGTAGTAATTATTTTAGAATGGAAATAACAAATAAAGAAGAAGTGGAAGAAGAAAAGAACTTGAAATAGGTGATGAAATATTTACCTCTTCATCAAGTTCTTTCTTTTGATTTGATCAAAAAGGCTCTATAGGTTGGATTTATGACTAAAGGATGGATTCTAGGATGAAGGTAGGATAGTTGAGAGGGTATTTGGGTAGGGTTTTGACAGGCCAAAAGGCTTTGAAGGCGTGAATTAGAGAGAAGGGGGAGTGCCCTTTTATAAGAGGGGTGAGGGGACCTTAGGAAAAGCTAGAAATATTATTTTATAATAAAATTATTTTCGGTTTCAAATGACTCAAAAATTGATTATTTAAAGGATAAGGTGGGTATGGGTCGAAAATGACTCAAACAATAGGTTTTAGACAGGTTTGGGTCACTATATTATCCTTAACTTGTATATTTTACTCTTAGTTATATAGTTTGACATTTACCATGTCTCTTTGTATTTTTTTATTATTTGGTTAATAAACTTACTATATACCAGCAAAAAAACCCTCAAGTGATTCATTAATTATACAACTATCATTATATAAGTCTTTTGGCCAAACTTTTGATTTTTAGGAATATTATATAAATTAATAATATAATATATGTTTCAAAAATTCCTTTATATCAATTTAGACACTATATAACAATTGATTTTTGTTAAAGTAATAAAAACTTTATTAATTCTAAATACATTCTTTTAATCAATACTAACATGTAATATTAACCATGAAAATTCTTGGATGGAATCAAAACTTTCAAATTGTATTTATTGTAACATTTATAATATCATTTATTTGATTCATTCATTAATAAGTAAAATAATGCATCATTATTGTGTCATAAATAAATTTAATTATTCAATGTCTTAAAATTATAAATAAAATATCGTTATGTAGGAAATATTTTTAGATTTCAGATGAATATTTATTGTAAAAATGACAATATATATAACCCTATGTAAAAATTGTGTTTCTAAAAGATATATGTATATGTAATTTTTGTATTTACTTTAACTTAATTAATATAAAGTTTCATTATCACTTACAAGTAGCTCCATGGGGTCCCATAATCGACCCAAAGATGCCCATGGTCGGAAATTTATCAGCCAATAGGTCTAGGACACGTGTTATGGTAATTTAATGCTATTATAATATTATTTTGTTACCCTTATTTACCAGATTTACCCTTTAACCATGGTATATAAAATATTTACCGAAGTAATTATTCAAAATGTCTAAAAATAAAAGTTAACTATTTACACAATTTAAACCGCCTTATTATTAATATGGAATACAATTTTCTAAATTCCAAACATAGAAGTGACAGAAAATAATTTAAAATTAATTCACATTGTAAAAAAAGCGTGTTTTTAAGAAATAATAACTATGAAAAGATTGACACTTGTTTATGTCTAGTTTAATTGTGAAATTATGTCCAATGACCAACATTCAATTAAATGGTAAAAATATATTCTGAATATACTTTAAAACCACTCAATAGTATAATTTATCACTATAAATTATTTGGATTAACAAAGTTGATTTTAATTAATGTTTAGTATTTTTCACTATTCATCAAAAATTGGAAGTTCTCAGAAAAATACCAAAAATGCACCCTAAGCTAATTTTGATATTAAAAATCCAAAAGTGAAGTCCAATTTGAATAATATGATTTATAAAATTTATAAAAGTGGGTATTACTGTTCATAATGACTACGCTAATTGGTTGTGGTGTGTGTTCGAAGCTCGAAGTAGCGTACAACACACGCTACTATATTATTAAAAGAGAAGCGTACCATGGAAGCTTGTGTTGTTACATAATTCACAAAAATATATTTCATAGTTGAATATTAACTAAATATACTATGTGTGCTTTAAAAACCATCTACAGGGTAATAATAATAAAATGAATGTATATTCATTATTATATACAAAAATAATTTACAAAAAAATAGTGCTAAGGTCTTGTTAAATAACCCCTTATAACACCCAAATAAGACCGAAGAGTAAGGTATGTGATGGTGACAGACTCTGGGGGTGGCTCAAATAACATTTCATAGGTTCTAATCTCTATCAACTTCCTCTTTTCTCATAGGCAATCCCACTCGAGCTTAACATGTTGAAGCTTGGCTTGGGCTTGCTCAAGAGCGAAACCTAATGATGCCAACTCTTTTCTGAGTTCTGAAAAATGGGCTTCATATGGGGGACATCTACTGGATGAGGGTTTCTCTTTCATTTACTGAGTATAATGGATTCGTTAAAGACCTATATTTATACTAATCATGTGATCACTATTCAATGAATATATTAGCAACAGTCACAATTCTTAACATAAAACCAAAGAAGTTGACATTTTATATAAACATTTTACATAATGAGACATTTAATTAGATCAAGACGTATTTCCATTAATGAATTTTTGGGTCATTACAAGTTTCATAGAAATATATCTTTATATTTATACTATAAGTTCAAGGAACTCTAGAGTATATGTATATAAGAGTAAGAACTTTGACAAGATGATTTGGTCTGGAATCAGGGTAATCTAGTACACAACAACGGGCTTTGCTACACACCTCGTTTGACACTCCCAAGGGATATGCATTAGACATTTACAAACTCATCATGAAACATCATAAAATATTTAAATAGTATTTGTCTATGAATAACCTAGGTTAAACCTGTGGTGTCATATATTAAGGACAGATTCATAATTGCGACATCCTATATGTGACTTTTCTTGATTATGCAGTTTCTTAATGAGATAATTATTTCTTACTCTATGATTTGGTTTTATTCAATAGAGGGAACCCAAAGGTGTCCTGTTAAAGTTTACTATGATTTCCAATGAAACAATTTCCCTTATGAGAAACCAAATGTTATGGGATATGGAATGAAAAGCCTTGTTTTTATTCTCACATATCATTCTCAAGCAATGAATCTAAGTGGACATCTAAATGAGAAAATGAGGGAACAACATTATGTTGAGTATTTCATGAAGAAACATATGCATTATTTTAAAGGGTCATTTGATCCACTTATTTGAGAACAATGGATCAATACTAGTAAAATGATATTCTCTGTTCCCCAATGCTCCGAACATGAGAAATTCATTCTAGTTCATTATCTGATTGAAGGAAAAGCATACTAGTGGTGGACCCCAATCAATAAGAAGATACAACAAGATGATATTGAATATATGGATTGGTATATGTTCAATAACATATTTTTCAATAAGTACATTCCTTGTATTATTCATATGAAAATAATGAATAGTTCCTTGAGTTAATGTGAAGGGATGATGTATTTATATGTACTATAGAACCCCCAATTTCTGTTAATTAACCCTTTCCTCCTAATTTTTAGGTATATAAACTAAATGGATGATCATTGACTGATTTTGATAAAATTTTGGAGTGTTTTTGGGAAATTTATAATTTTTTAAGGTTTGTGCAGGGGTTGGGAAATCCATGAAACGCCTAAAAGAAATTGTGAACAATGTGGTAGGGGAAAATGAGAATGTACATAGTCTGTGTATAGTTTTTCCAAACAATAAAGGTTATTTGTAGGACCTGTGTGGTTTGAATGATGAATATGGCCTTTTATGGAATTGTATTATGCCAGGTTGGTTAAAATTTTTGATATAGTGTGAGAAACCATGCAAGGTTCATATATAAGGCAGTGGCTGGTGTACAGTAACCACATAGTTTTCTTAAACATAGTGGTGACCACGTTCGATTGGTGATGGTGAGGTATGGTAAGGATCTGATGTTGATGATGATGGTTGTTGGCAGAGAAACGTTTGTCGGTTTATGCACGACACTGGCCAGATTTCAGTTCATGAACTCTTTTGAATTTTGAAATTTGGTAAGAATTTGGTGGTCATTTTGATGTGGGATTTTGTTTAGCTGTTCTGTTGCACTGTGTGGGTTTTGGAGTTTGTGCTGGACACAACCACATGGATTAGGCCCTAGAGGATGTTTTAGAGATGGCGGTTCATCTTTGCAGAGATTTTCGGATATCGTTGTTTGAGAGGGTATGGTTAATGCCATCAGATCGGGCATGTGCTTTGACACAAGAAATTTATAGCTGAACAACCATGCAACAGTGGAGATCTTCATCATGATTAAATTTTAGGTAGGGGTAGCTCTTGTTGTCAGTCTGGTTCTTCTCTTTAAGACCTTCAAGTCCTGATATGTTTGATGTTTTTGATGTATTTTTGGGTTCCCCCTTATTCTGTTAAAATGGGTTTTATTATAATAAAATAATTTGAAGGCCTTCGGGCCGTTGGAAGGATGAATGTATAATGTGCATGGTAGAAATATAGATCCTAAAAAATTTGATATAGGTCATACTAATGTTTTAATGAATCATTATTTCCAATAAAATGTCCCTAAATTTTGGTTTTTCTATCTAAAAGGTCATGGTTGGTTCTCCAATAAATTCATAGGTGATCTGAATGCTTCAATTGTTGATTGGAAGCTGACTCCTCATGGTAAGTGATTGTTCATCATCGTTTTTGATGACATTATTAGATATTCTTCTCCAAAATCCTTAGTTTCTTTGAACTACAACATTTTTGGTAATATATATATATATATGTATATACAATATTGGATGACAAGTATTATTATATTGGATTAAATTATGATAGGTGAGGATATCTAATGAAGGTTTATGGAGTTTTAAAACCCATTTTTTTACTTTTTTCATGATGTTTTTCAATTTCAAAAAATTACATTAGTTGGGTGGATTCAGTCTCTAGTCCTCATAAAAAATATAATATTATTAGTTTCATATTGTTTAATTGAATGAAATTTATTGTGAAAAATGTGTTAAAATAATGATATAAATATAAATAATTGACAATTTATGGTTTTTTTGAAATTCTGGAATTGTGGATATTTTTTGTGCAATGTGAGTTGGTTTATTTATTTTATAATGTTGATTATAAAATATGTATTTATATATTTTTTAAATTATTTTGTGGGAGGAATTTATTGAATAATTTTTTTGTTTTATTATATATGTTTTTTCATGTTTACATTGGAAATTTTGGCATTCTTTGTGTGTTTGTTCATATTTCAGTTGAAAAGAATGGTTGAAATATAACATTTTTCATAGTGTCAAATGTGCAATGCATTATGTGATAATAATTATTTATAAATAATTTTTAGATCGATGAGATACTTCTTGTGAGTATGGAACATTCATAGCAAATCCTGCACAATTTATTGTGGATATATAATAGAATGGATTAGTTTTGCAAAAAATGCAACTTCTTAAATAGTTTTAAATCATTGTTTTGTTGATTTCAATATAAATGGATTTGTATGGAAACAAATGTTGACCTAGAAGGTTTTTAAATTTACTAATAATATAATTTAGAATTTTTTTCATATAAACTATTATATATATATGTTCCTAAAATTTCAATCCTATTATTTTGAGTAGGGAATTCATTCGGGAAAACCTATTAGGTTTTAGTACTCACCCAATATTTAGAAGATATATTATTTTTTAGATTTTATATATTGGTTATGGTAAAAATAAATGTATCACAACTATTTAAAACTACTTCATGATACATGGGTTGTTTTTTGATGTTGGAGCATGGAGATTGTGACCATGGAGTATTGTTGTTTTCATGGAGTTTTATTAGATTGTCATACACTATTTACATTGATGTTGTAGTCTCCCTATATAAAAAGAATTTTAGATTGATATTTATAAATGAAATGTTGAGTGGTAGTTCATTATTATTATCCATCATATAATTTCTTTTTTGGTTATGGATTCTTTGGTTTGTTGCTTTATTTTTATAGGGAAAATCATCCCCCACTTGTATTGAAGTCATTAGAAATTTATTTTCCATCCTATAGTGACTTGGGAATATATCTTAAAATAAATTAAAATCTCACCTCCCTCCAAAACAAATAATAATAAGTGGTACATTACAAATGTTATTAGTTTTTCTCAATCCATGATTAACAAGTGGTCATCAGTTATGTCAATAATGGATTAGATTTAATTCATGTCTATTTCAATGTTTGTAATTATGTAATTGAGTAGGATTTTTTGGCCCTAGAATGTAGATCGTAAAAATATGTAGCTAACCATTCAATTCTAAACTTCATGTTAATTGGGAGTTGGGTACATACCTATTTTGGAGACACTTAGAATTATGGAATCTCATTTTCATGTGTTTATCCAATGAGATGAGCATAATAATCATTAAAGGAATGACATCCCTCCAATAGTGCATATATCATCTTTATTAATTCAATATGATTTCATAAAATATAAAAGTTTCTGAAAAGGATGATATTTTTTTGCAAATGAATGACGTAGAAAAGAGTATGTGGTATTTTGAAAATAGCTTGATCTTCAAAATAAAGTGGATATTTTTGAAAAATAAATCAGTATGGTAAAAAATAATATTATAATTAAATTATGTGATAGTTGATTTCAAATATTTTTAAACTAATTAAATCATTTTTATCAATGGTAGTTGATAGTGAAGCCACACATCCCAAGGTTTTTGGTGAAAATCATAAAGGGCTTGAGAAATGTCCCAAAACCGGGTTGAAAACTCCACAAACCTGCCTTATATCTCTTCATATATCATAAAACAAGTAAATATAATCATATTTGTCATCCCCTATTATATATTTTTTTAAAATGGTTTCAGTTCTCTGAAACTGAGAGAGAGGGTGCAGTAGTTCAATGAAAAACATCATGAACGACAAAGAATGATCACTTATAATGATAAATGTGCATCTAGTCATCAAGGGAAGTCTTTAAATCACTATGGAATTGATGTGAGATACATAATTTAATATTAAGTTATAAAATATATCG
This sequence comes from Viscum album, assembly GCA_963277665.1. Classification (NCBI taxonomy): domain Eukaryota; kingdom Viridiplantae; phylum Streptophyta; class Magnoliopsida; order Santalales; family Viscaceae; genus Viscum; species Viscum album. The sequence goes on from OY728131.1 coordinate 1,830,813,572, forward strand.
ATTTAAGGGTGTTTTGAAAAAAAACCTGGTATTAAAATATTTGGACGACCTATATCAACATTTTGTAGGATATTTTTTTTAACTGTGCATGGTTTACATGCATGGTTACCCAAAACATTATCTAACTGCTAACTAGCCACTAGTGATCCAAAAACAGGATTAGATCATTGTAAAATAATTTCCAAATATTGTCATAGTGGAATAGAGGAAATATCCATAACAAGTAGATCGTTCTATCTAGTTCCAGAAGCTGAATCCACCTATATTTCATGGTGATTCTGAACTGGAAAAGGTAGAGGTGTGGATAAAATGGATGATTCGTATATTTGATTTTATTTCCACACCAATAAGGCTTAAATTTAAGTAAGAAACCGACATTCATGAGGATCTTTTATGCCAATTTTGGGATCAAGATACCTAGCTTAAAGGGCATCAGGGCCTTATTTGGGAGGATTTTCAGGAACTGTTCAACAAATAATTTTATCCTCACATGTTCATGATTCCAAGAACAACATAAATATTCATCTTGAAGTTGGATAATATTTTTGTTCAAAGTGTATGTTGAAAAATACATGATTATAGTTCTATTTAAACCTGATGCTACAGCTAGTTCATTATTGAAGTCATAGATCTTGGAATCGGGATTATGCTACGAGATTCACATGATGATTATCATGCTCTGTATTACTAAATATATAGAGATGGTAAATAGAGATACATTGGCTAAAAGGGAAATATTTGGAGCTCTGGGAGGGGGTGTAAGTTGATACCCAAGGGATCCTATGGGAATACTAATTCTGGGGTAAATCGGAAGTTGGAAAACTACTTCGAAAGTGGGAATGCCAATGAGAATTGTACAGGTTGATCAGGGAAACATCCTCTGAGACACATGAAAAAAACATGAAGTTTCCAATGTGGTTATATTGACCACATAAAGAGAGAGTGTGCATCACTAACTTTAACATTCTATAATTATAATAAGATAGGGCCTCTTAAGCACTATTGTCAGAGTGCTCTGAGGTAACGTTATTGATTCACTTATTAGGCATCTCAGTCGTCTTCTGCTTCAACAGGGTGAGGGCAACATAACCAAACTCATCAATAAGTCAAAGCTAGAAATTGTGATTCTAGGAATTCCATGACAACAGAGAATGGAAGATCTTATAAGACAATCAAAGAACAAGGAGCAGAGAAAAATAAAATATATGTAGTTCACCAGGTAATTGTGGTTAGGTGGGACTATATATGGAGATAGGTGTGATTCTATTGAATTATACACTTATTAATGTTTTTTTGATACTGGTGCGTCAAAATACTTTATAAATTCTAATTTTTTTTGATTTTCAATGTATATAACTCGAGATGATGCCTTATTTTCTAAAACATAAATCTTCTATTGGGAAAAGAAAATTTATAGCCTTTCTTTGCAGAAAATTTTCAATAACCATAGATGGAGTTGAGCGGAAATGGATTTTTTTCATTGATAAAGATTGATTTATATGATGTAATCATGGGATTTGATCTATTGAAAATTTTTTAGGCTACCATTAACTATTATATTATTCTAGTTAGTTTCTATACTATGGTTGGTTTCATACATCTATTATGAGGAGAAAATTGTGTAATTTCTTCTCTAACAGGATTTTTGGAACTAGATGTTGAAACAATTTCAATCCATATTGAAGATTTGATATTGGAATTGATGGATGATATCATAATTAAATATTTTTAAAATATTTTTGACTAGTTTCTAGTTGGGTTTTGTTAATATTTCTATAGGATACCATCAGTAATGAAATTGGTGACTATAATTGAACTTCTCTTGGAGACCGGTCCAATGTTATTTTTATCTTATAAAATATCACAAACAGAATTAAGTTAATTGAATGTTATTTTAGAGAGATGAAAAGTACGGGTTTAATTCTCCTGATAAAATCTATTTGGGAAAAAGTACTCTTGTACATAATTTATTAACATTGACCACTAAGTTATTGTAAAGAATATTGTAAGATTAAAAATTTTATATTAATTAATAGCTATCCAGTTCCTTGAATTGATGATCTGTTTGATCAATTGAGGGGTGATCAATTGTTATCTATGATTCACATATGATCAGGATATCACCAATTGTGAGTTTATAAAGAGAATATTAAAAATATATGTTTTATAAGTAGATATTTAAATTATGAATATGTGGTAAAAAAATTTGGTCTAATGAATGTACCAGAAATATTTTTCAAAATAATGAATCGGATATTTCAACAATAACTAGATTCTTTTTTTGTGGTGTTCATGGAAAACATGTGGGTTTATTAAGGGACATGGGATAAGCTTAAGAAACACATGGTGAGAGTTTTAATAATCCTAGGAGAACATCTATTATACTACAAAATATCAAAATGCGAATTTGGTATAAAAGAAATATGATTTCATGGACATGTAATTTTTGAAAGAGGTGTTTCAACGGATCCTATAATAATAGAAGCTATAATATCTTAGAAACTATAGAGGAATATATTTTGAGATTCAATGTATTCATTGTATAATTGGTTATTTATGATGCATTTTCATGGACTTTCATTACTAGCCTCACCTATGATAGTTTCGAAAAAGAATAATGTTTCATTCCAATGGATAAAGAAATGCTGCTAATATATTTAGTAGTTGAATTTTATCCATACATTAGCAGCTATAATGTTATTTCTAGAATCAAGATAATAGTACATGGTGTATTGTGATGGTTTAAGATCAGGGTTGGGTTGTGTTGTCAAGTAGGGAGACCATGATATTTATTCTAGATTATGAAATTTAATAGTGAATGAGAATAAATACCCAACATAGAAATTTATGTTATCTACCATAGTCCATGATTTGATGACATTCCATAATTATGACTTTTCTGAGAAATTAAAAATTTTGTTGGATCACAAGATCCTGAAAATTACATTTTTAGAATGGGGTATGAATCTGAGACAAATATGATGGATGGAGTGTCTCAAAATAATCAAAATTGACATTATGTATGCACATCGAAATGGAAATTCATCAAAATATGCATTAAGATGAAATTGATATGCTAATTTGGGAAAAGATGACTCAGATGAGTGGCATCTAATGTCAGTTCTCAATGAAATTCATGTTGTATTTGAAGATCAAGGTAATTTATTGGTTTTCATTCCAGGTTCTCTTTTTATTTATATAGTAAATATGGTTAAATAGGTATGTAAATATGACTCCTAATTTCTTTCAATTAGTTAAGAACAAAATGGTGGGGAGACCAATGAGGGTTTGAAGCTATGTGAATGTTTAGTGACATGGTAGTAGAATTAGATATTGCTACCTTTGAATTTTTAGGAACAACTTATTCATTCTTACCACAATTCAAGATACTTTGTTTGTCAAACAAAAATAATATGTATAAGGAATTATAATCATAGTTTTGGTGAGTCGACAAGAAAATGATATTGGCTACGTTTGATTCAAGATATATAACATGTGATCATGTTAAGTAAAAACATCAGTGACCATTATGTATATTATCATATTTACCTAATAAAGTATTGAAATGGGAGTATATATCTAGTATTTTGAAACATGTCTCCCAATAATAGTTCATAATAATGATTCCATATTTTTGATTGTTGATCCGCTCAAAATAACTGCCACATTCATCCTTATTCTTGAAACTCATAAAGTGGATGATCAATCCAAAATCAGTATTTGAGAAGAGAAAAGGAGGCATGGAATACCAATTTAGATAGTGTTAGTAAGAAATCCTATGTTTAGGTCTTGTTTCTGGATATCATTAATGAAATCCATTGGGGCTTTGATGACAATGAGTATGGAATACCCTCCACATATTGATGAAATATTTGAATGGATGAAAAGTATATTTGAAGACATGTTTTGGGCTTTGGTAATGGATTTTTATGACCAATGGGAATACAAAATATCCTTAGTAGAGTTCACATATAAAAATTACCATAATACATCATTACACAAGGCTCTTTTTGAAAAATTATATTGGTGTCCTTTTCGTTATACACATTGTTAGGTGGAAACAAGTTTGATATCACTAGTTGGCCTTATTCATGTCCATGAAACAATAATGAAGGTTCATTGTATCAAAAAGAGGATTATGACAGATCAAATTCAACATAAAATAATGCAGATATTTATTGATGATTGTATTAGTTCAAAGTGGTTGATAATGTGGTCTTGAGGACTTCTATAAGGCTAGAAAATCAATGTTTTGGGGAGAAGGGAATGTTATATCCTTGATACATAGGACCTTTATAGATAAAGAATTGGGAAGGAGAGGTGGAATATCCATTGGTATTTCCAATATATATTAGTGTTGAAAACTATGTGTTTCAATTATTTTAGGTGAAAAAGTATCATCCTCACCCTCACCATGTGATCAGATGAGTCCACATTGACCTACAATAGTATGCTTCATTGGTATATATCCTAGTTTGTATTATAGATAGACTATAGAATGTATTTACTAATAAAATCATAGGACTAGTGTGGGTTTCTTGGAAACATGGTAAGACTCAAGAAGATACCTAGCATCATAAGAAGAAACTAAAGGGAAACGTTAAGAACAATTTTAGGGAAACAATGGTTTACTTCATTTCGGGGATGGAAAGACCAGTGGTGGAGAGAATGTAGGACCCTATGTTTCTGGTATGTAACTGTTTCCTAATTCTTTTTATCTATATATATTATAAAGATGATATTTTGGAGAGTTTATGGAACATTTAGTTTGTTTGTGGGAAATTTCAACCAGTTATTGGTTAGTCCATGGTTTGGAAAAAAGTTGCAACAACAACCCGAAACTGGGCATAGTGGGGCAGGGGAAAAAGAGATGGCACATAGTCAGTGAATGGTTTTTCCAAACCGTTCATCTGAATAGTAGATATTGTGCACTTGAATTATTTATTTAGCCATTTTGAGGTAGTTTTCTAAAAACAATTTGTTCATAGTTTGGAAAATTTGTGAGGAATCCATGTGAGATTAATCCTCAAGGAAGTGGATGGCTTGAGATTAGTACATGGTTTTCTGAACTATGTGAGTAGAGTATGCACAGTTAAAAACTGAGATCTTAAAAAAGTGTATCTAGGTCATCCTAATGATTCAATTCCCCATTTTTCCCATAACGGCCCAAAATCAGTATTTTTTTCTCTCAAAGGTCAATGAATGTTCACTCATCGATTTAGAGGTGATCCAAAGTCGTCCCATGGTGATTAGAAGTCGATCCTTTTTTGTAAGTGTTTATTCATCATTATCCATGATGTTTTTCATAGATCTAATTATCAATCTTAATTTTTATGTTTTATATACAACCTCTTTGGATAGAAAATTGATATTGGGTTCCAAATTTTATTACATTTGGATTGTTTTATTGTAGTGGAAGTGATCTAAGGATTGTTCCTGGATTTTTCAACATATTTTTTGATGTTTATCATTCCATTTATCATTTTTAACAATGTAGTCGAAGTATGTAGATTCACTATTGATTCCTTTTTCTAAAAAAGTTTGGATTAATTTCAAATTTAATTATTTATTTGAAATTTATTTTTATATTAGTGTGAAATGTGAGATATAAATCTTCTATATTGATGATTTATTGTTTTTGGTAAAATTATGGAATAGTGGTAATTTTTTTTGAATTTTATTTGGTATCTTGATTATAAATTAATGATTTAAAAATATGGATTGTTGAATTTATGAATTGAATTCTAGGAAAAAAATTAAATATAAGGTTGTTTAATTGGAATGGTTTAGGAACGTTTGTATTCACATTTTTTTGGAATAATTTGTGTCTGTATGCATATTGCATTTAGGAGGCTTGGTTAAAATATGACCATCTTCTATATTCCAAAGGTTTAATGGAACACAGAAGATAATTACCTTGTGATGACTTCATAGATTGATGAGAGACTACCCATGAGCATGGAACTGTTATAATGAAGCATTCATGGTTGGTTTTGTATATATGGGGAATGGCTTGGTTATACAAAAAATGGAACTTCTGAAATTATTTAATGAATTATTTAGTCTCTTTCTTCGAAAAATGGATTTTTTTGAAAAACTAGTTGATATTACTTTTGTTTATATTTATTTATAATTACTTTTAGAAATTATTTTATATTAAAAGTTATGTATAAATGTTTATAACATTTCAATCTTAGTGGAATGAGTAGGGAGGTCATTGTGGAAAACCTTCTATGTTTTAGCACTCACCATACATTTGAATATTGGTGCATTAGTAGATTTCATCTACTAGGGAATGGGAATTGGTAAAGTATCACACATCTTTAGCACTATATCATGATACATTGGATCTTTGGTGATGTTGGAGTTTAGACCTTCTAAAACAAAGATTCTTATGGTTTTGATAGATTTTTATTAGTTTTTCTTCAACTATTTACATTGATGTTTTAGACTTAAGCTGTGGTACTTAATTGTAGTATTATTTTGATAATAAAATGTTTAGTTTCCTATTATTGTTATCATGCATCATATAATGGTTTTTATGTTTTTGGATTGTTTGTTTAGTTGTTATATTTTTATAGGGAAACTTGTTCATCACATGTATTGATTCCCTTCAGCATTTATTGTTATCATTTATCATCGTTGGATGTCTCTTACCTCCATTTAACATCACATCACCCTCTCAAGATGATGAGAATAAGAGGCATGTTATATTTACCCACAAGAACAATTTCACAAGACATGCAAGGTAATCTCTAGAAATTATCATGCATCCCAAAAGTAAATATGGTAAGTACTTTTGTTTCTTATAGAAAAGTCTTATATGGTCATTGGCCTTAAGATACATTCAATCTATGAAATGGTTTTGAGTAATGCAATCAATTTGAAATGGAGGGTGAAGTTACCAATCAACCTTATTGTTTTGACAAATAAATGAAGGAGTTCAAAGGAAACTCTAAAACCCACAGATAAAGGAAGATGAGATTTACATTATGCTATAAATGTGGGAGAAATCATGGAGGAATTTTTCTTATGGGGTCTAGTAAGTGATCTTTGTGTATAAATAATGGTCACTAGGAAATTGGATGTCAAAATTATGGGAAAATGTTAGCCTAAATGGTAATGGAGAAAATGCCACCTAGAATGCACTCCCACAATTCAAGGATACAAGTGTATGGAGAATGGGAATTACCCTAACCACTAACAAAACCAAATGTATAGGGATGATGATCTACTTAATTATCCTCCTAAGTTGAGGGACTATATAAAATATTCTAAAATCGCCATTTCCGAAGAGGGGTGTCATAACAACGTGATGAAATGTAATCATACCATTTACTATAGAACTTCTATGTTTATATTTGATTCTAGATCTATGCACACATTCATATATAAATTTTTTTTGAATGGTTTTATGATTAATTCCAAATAATTTTATGTTGAATTATTAGTGGAAACCCCTAATGGTAATATGATTACATCCCATGTTTATGATTCCTATCAAATTGATGTTTTCAAGAATGTGATTCATACATACATTTAGATTCTTCCTTTGGTTGAATTTAAAGTTCTATTAGGCATAGATTGAATTTACTTACATAAATCCAACATATGTTGTCGTGGAAGGGCAGTTAGGTTAGATATTTCAAGCCCACCTATGATCATCCCTCAAAGTGATGATATGTTTGAATGCGCTATAGAGATTACATACCATATATAGGTCTTAATTTACATTTAAAAGGGTTTCTTATGTCAAATGGTTGGGGGGAAAACAACATCGATAAAATGCCTAATGTTTATGATTTTGTGGGTGTCTTTTTTTAAGAGTTGTGTATCCTTCCACTGAAACATGATTTTGATTTTTTAATAGAACTCATACTGAGTGCAACACCATTTTATAGTACTATTTATATAATTTTCTTGATTGGGTCCCTGAATTGTAGAAGAAAATCCGAGAAAACCTTTATAAGGTATTCATATAGCCAGGTGCGTCACATTGGGATGCACACATACTTTTCATGAAAAATAAATATGGATCAATACAGCTCTGCATTGACTATCTTCAGTTGAAGAAAATATCAATAAAGAATAGGTATCTCCTTCTTTATATTTATTTCTCATTTGATAAACTTAATGGAGCTCATTACATTTCCATAATTGACCATTAATCTTGATATCATCAATTAAGGGACATGAATGAGGATTTACCCATAATGGCATTACATAAAATGTATGGACACTATGATTATATTTTGATGGATTTAATTCTTAATAATACCCATTTTAGATTCATGGAGTTTATTAATAGAGTCTTTAGAGATTACCATGATCAATTTTGGTAGTATTCATAAATTATATTATTATATATTTAAAGATAAATGAAGAGAATGAATATCACATAATAATTATACCAAAGACCATACTCAAGTTGAGGTTATGTAAAAATTTTACATCTTGTTAATTTTGTCAAAAAATGTTTCATTTTCTGGTCGCATAATCTCAAGAGATGGAATAGATGTAGATCCATAAAAGGTAGAGGATATTGAATACTGGACTAGACAAACCACAATGAATAAGATCCGTGGATATATTGTTTTAACAGGATATTATTGATGGTTTATGAAGAATTTTTCATGACTATTTAAACATATGACCATGTTAACTGAGAAGGGGGTCCAGTACTTCTAGATAGATGAACGAGGGGAAATTTTCAGTGAATTGAAGTTAAGGTTTGTCAGTGAACCTGTACATACATTAAACTATATTGTAGAAAGGGTTTTAATATAAAATTTTTAATCCTATATGGATTTGAATGTGTTATTATAAATATTAACATGGTTATCACTTATTCCACGTGGTAGTGGAAGATTCACGAGAAAAATTACCCAATGAATGATTTAGAGTTAGCATCGATAATTTTTTGATTAATGATATTCATGAATTATCTTCATTGAGAAATTTTTCATATATATACCGATCATATATGTTTTAAATATATATTCAATCATAAAAATTTGAACATGAACCAAATAATAGGGTTATAGCTGATAGAGGATTATAATTTCTCAAAACATTAACACACTAGGAATGAAAACAAGATGAATGATGCTTTGATATGGAAAGATCCTGTAAGCTTATCCATGTTGAGGATCTCAAAAGATCCAATATTTCTAGATATTCAAATGATGGATCTTGAAATCCTAAAGGAATGGGAAAATTTTATATTTTATAAATGAATGTTTAACCCACTATCCATGTGAGTATTAATGATTCACAAAAGGAATATGTAAAGCTGCAAAAGAATGTTAGAAATATTTGTGAGTTTAACCATGATCATGTTGGAATGATAAGGATCATTAACCCTATGTGTGTTCCATTCACACAATATTTTATGAAGGAGTTGATAAATGAGGCTCATTGTTATTCATTCTCTATTAATCTAGGAATTATAAATATGTATAAATAATTGAATGAATACTTCTGTTGGGGTGTCATGAGGATAGATAACAAAGAGTTTATATCTTGGTTCATTGTTTGTCAAAAAGTTTTGTATGTAAGAAAAAAGGGATGTTGCATCCATTACACTTACAAGAATGGAAATGGGATAACATAACTATGGATTTTGTTGATTTACTACCCAAAACATATAATATTATAATATTATGTGGGTATTATCTATACAATTAATCTCTATAAGATAAAAAAAATATCAGTATCAACTTTCCATCATATAAATTAATGAACGGGTAAGGTTGAATTGAGTACACCATTCCATTTTATCAAATTGTCATATGATTCCCACCACGACGTTTTCGTCAAGTATTCACTAAGAAATGTATAAATAATTGAGTTTTATCACTGCTTATCATCATTAGATAGATGGTCTGTCAAAAAGTACAATTAAAACTCTAAAGTATATGTTGAGACCTTTTTCTATGGATATCATATTTGGTTGGGATCAACGACTTCACCTAGTTTAGTTTAATTACAATAATATATTTCAATAAATAATTCATACGTCACCTTATTAATCCCTATAAGGAATGAAATGTACATCTCTAATGTTATGGGATTAGGTTGGATAAAGAATGTTTTTGGGAGATAAGATTACTGAAGAAATGGTCATGAAGGTTTGAATCATACAATATAATATCACGGAAGCTAAAATTCAGTAGAAAAGTTATTCTAATAACTAATGATGTGATGTATAATATGATGTTGTTGAAAATGTGTTTCTACAAATATCACCACAAATTTTTTAATCATATTCGAGATGAAAGGGAAGTGAATCCCTAGGTTTATCGACCAATTTGAATTTTGAAATTGTAACAGGATGAAAACATGTTGCATAGAACATCCTACGAATATCAATCAAGACCATTTTTCCCAGTATTTCTCTTAAATTATTACATACCTTACCCTTAACATGTACATAACTCAGAGGTTAGAGCAATGGAGATGGATCATTCTTACGAAGAACAACCATTTAAGATTTTGGGCAGATCAAAGATAGTTATATTAAATAATACCACTCAAATTATTAATTCTTTTTAGAGAAATCACATTTTAGTTGAAGATATGTGGGAAATTGAGGATACTATATAGCATATATATCCACATTTTTTCCCATAGTGACAAATTTTGAGGGAGAAATTCATTTTATATGGGGTATAATGTGGCACCCTTAGTTTTTATTGACCTTTTTTTGTTGATGTAATTAAATTCTAATTTATCCCTTACAATTCACTAGGTAAAAAAGACCATTAATATGTCACAAAATTGAAATATGTTACATGTAGTGTAAACTTGTCATAAGATAAACACCTCACTGTCTTGTATGACATTACAAACACCACCAATGTTTCTATAAAACAAAATTTGATTGTTATAATTATTTAAATTTGATAATTAAAAAAATGTATTAAACATAGTATTATGAAAAGTAAAAACTAATTTAAAAATATGTTTTATAGTGGGTCTATACAAATAAAACATATTGATAGTCATAGATATAATTTTTGGTAAAGTCAATATATGATTAAAAATTATATTTTCTAAAATGAACTACTTATATTTACCTTATACAAAAAATAATAACAATAATTTCAGAACCTTTTTAAAATTTAATTTTATAAAATAAAAATCATTTTGGAACACATATTATAAAAATATGTTGATGGTAATTTTTTCAGATTATTTTGAGAAACATGATTTTTAGATGAAAGGTAAAAAATACATAATTTTAATTAAAAATTTGTTTTCAAATAATTTATTTATATGCAGAAATTATATTTTTAATTAGTTTGAATATTTAATTTCACACTATTTTTATCAATTAATCCTATTTAGGTTATTTTAACCAATTTTTCATTGATATAGGATATTAAATCATATCAATATTTTGATATTTTTTACATTACAACCTTGTAGTGTCATCCCGTCACCATGATAAATTTTAAACTAATTTCTACCACTTATATGATTGAATTTATAAAAATTGATTCTATATTTGGATTTATTTTTAATTTTAATGTCTAATAATTTCAACAAGGTTTTTGAAAAAATTATTAGTTAATGTAATTAAAATTAATGATATCGATTAATGTAAAATTATGCTTAACTATACTCTAAACCTTATATTTAAGAGTCAATTAGTCCTATAATATTGTTAATGAACCAATGACTGGCCTTATTTCAAACCCATACACCCTTTTCTCTTTAATGGTTTGTTATTTAATCACCTATAAACAAGGAAAATATTAGTGTAATTCAATCTTCAAATAATTTCAAGAGTGCCACACCACCTCTACTATAAAATGGCCTCCTCTCCTACACTAATTTTTATCACTCCAAACTATTAGGTTCAGACACGGTATGCTAAAATATACTTCCAAATCACATCCCTTAAACATATAATCATACAATTTGGTAGAAATAAATCCAAGTAATCTATTTAACACAATAAAAATATAGATACTCGATTAAGAGGTAACAACTTATCTCAAGCTCATTTCTCTATTTTTCATTATCCACCTTATCCATGATCTTTTTTCAATTAATGTATGTCAAAAACAGTATATTAAATATAATATGTTGTGTTTATAATGATTTCTATACCAACACCAAAAAAATCGTCATTTAATGGATAACAAATATATTTTTTATTTGAACAACTGACTACCACCCCCCAAAATGTCGATTTCTCATTTCCCCTTTATCATATATAATGGTGGAAATTATGATGGAAAATATATTTATATATTTTATATAGTGTATTTAATATATATTTAAGCTTATGTAATCTTATTTATAACACATATCATTATACCATCCATTGGGTGTAAATATGATAATTTTGTTTAATGAAATGTGGACTACCACCACCTCAAAGTGATGTGATTTGATCACACACTACATGGAATGTATTATGGTTGGGTTTCATGAAAATATATCATATATATGACATAATAATTATGTTATAAATTATAAATATATATATATACACATATTTTTTTTATATTATTTATTTCAAAATGACAAAATGAACGGAAGAAGGGTTCAGCCGTACATACAACTTACCATATCCATGAACAATTTATTCCATTTCACAATTATATAATATATATATTTTTATAAAAACACATAGTAATACATACATGATATTTATATCATTATTTACATTCTATAAATCATGATATAAATAATATGACCAATTATTTAAAATGTTAAAACTCATGAAAACAACAAAAGAAATATTACTCAATGTGAAACCATAACATAGGATTGTTAACAAGAAGGTAATATAAAGTATTCATAAAACCCAATAATGTATTATATATACTAATATGGTTCGATTATATATTTCTAACTAACATAAATTTTTTATTAAAAAATATTGTATGAGTGTGAAGATAGTCAAGACACAATGTTCTGGGATTTCATCTCACATTTTATTTTCATGAGATACACGGTTTATTCCCCACACATTCCTTCTGTATGACGTCTACACATCGCATGGATGAATTGAATGATTATGATATATAAATTTATGTGTATTTAAACACCAATTTTATGATTATTATTTCATAGGGATTATGTTTCAAAAGATAAAAAAATTGTATAATAGTTTTCCCCAATTTTCTATCCTTGAGAGACATGTTTTTTTAGGCAGATAATTTTTTTGAGGTTTATATACATCCATTTGACATGTTATAACACGAATTTCATAATTTTAAGGATATATTCATCTTCCTTTGATTTCATATTCTTACATGGAGAGTGTTATCCCTTGTTAACATTTTAAAAGAGTTTATTGAATTAGTCAATCTAATATAATTTCATGATTTTTTACGTTTATTCTCTCATTAATAAAATCATATGACAATTTCTAAATAACACTCATGATTTAACTTCTACTCAATTTATTCAAGAAATATCGAAGTATTAGTACCATTTTCCCAGTCTTTGGTACATAATATAATTGTGAATTTTTTTTATAATAATATGATTATATTTCTCTCTTCGAATGAAAATATGTTTTATTTCAAAATAATTGTTTTAAAAAATATTTTAAAATGATTATTGGAGAACATTTTATAAGAAAAAGTATTTTAGAAATGATTTATTGTTTTCATGGATTCATTTTTATGTTTTTGATTCTATTTTCAGTTAAAACTATTTTGAAATTGATTTATGTTTTAAAATATATTTTTCAAATAAGAAATGATATTTTCGTCATGGAATGTTTTTAAAACATCACTAAAAATTAATTCTAATCTTATATAACATCTTTTTTTATTAATAATTCTTTTCTAGGGAAATTATTCAATGTTTCCATTAATATTTTTTCTATCAGTTGGTTTTTTTTGATGGAATGATATTTATAAATTCATTGTCACTTTCACAGTATATATGCATTTGAAACCCTAATCTATTCAGGGGTTATGTTTATGGTGAAATGACAAGGAAAACTACGTTTTTACCTGGGTTATTATTTGATTACATGTTTTTATTAGCCATTTAATATCATGGGATATGATATGATTATTTATGATCTGGTGGAATGTGTATGTAGGATTAATTTATGATATGGGTGGGTCAATATCCCCTTTCAATACATTAGGTTACGATTAATATCTCATGAGAAATACATGGTTAGAACGGAAAATAAAATTTAATTATTATAATAAGTCTAGAACAATGAGTAATTTTTTTCAGTAATATAGGGCTGGAACATGGTGTAAACCGGTTTAGTAGTGTACATTCCTACTAAGTTTTTCTCTGTAGTAATTCCTTTAGTACTATAGAAATAATTATATTTAATTATATGTATTTGAAAATTCCATAGTTTATTAATAGGTTATTCATTCATGTCTTATATTCTTTGTTTCCATATGATTCATGTCTTATGACCTTTCATACTTTACCCTAGGATTCATGTTCATGATCATTGATATGTAAGGAATGATCTCTTATTTTTCGGATCATGATCACTTAACCCTTTTCTATTGATTTTGCTTATGTATCTCCCTTGATTACCTTTAATGAGCATATGAGATCACCCCTTTTAATGATTCCTTATACAAGTATGTGAAGATATGTATTATGTTTTTTGTGTCCAAGAAGGGGGATAGTCAAGATGAACATAGTTTTAGATGATATATCTCATTTACATACTGATGTTTTTGTTTCATCATTTCTAATGGAACTAGACTAATAGGGTCTTCGGGTGTCTATTTGTATAATGTTTTATGTATTCCACAAATGTTTTTAATTTTAATTTATGAAAATGAAGGGTTAATATTGTTTCATAAGCTTAGGGATGGATCAATTAATTATTATATGATTCATTTGAAATTTATTCTATATTTTTCATATGTTCATCTCTGTTCGGATGAATCTTTTCATTGTTGTGGTTTACTTTTTGTGATATTTTGGGTATTTATTGATGTATTTCATTTACAAAAAGTTTTTTTTAAGAAAACACAATTATTTTTTGGAATAATTGTTATGGTAGTCCCATAATTTTCCCCCATGTTATCCTTCTACTATGTTTTTGGATCCCATTACAGTTGGTGTAAAACATATGATTATGATTGGTGGTTCCATCTAAATATTATGGTTGATAAACAATTTATAATCATCCTCTTCTAATTGGATTCATAAATTATAAATGGAATGATAATTTAAATCATTGGTATACATGCATAATAAAATATGATAAAAAATAGTTTTCCTCATGTTTTGTTAAATGAAATATGGTTTTCATATCATTATGAAATGATTTTATAAAATATGGTTTCAAATAATGGTTTAGTGGAAAAATATTTTATTTGAATTGTTTTATAACATGGAAGACGAAATTTTTATATGATTTGATATATTCCTTGGTGGAGGATTTAGTATTGGTACATATCTCATGACACCATATGAGGTTTATATTCATGGGTGTTCCTCTATTACTAGATGTTGTATCTACTGGATCAAGTAACATGATCATGAAATTACACAGGGCTTTGTTTCATGAGTGTTCATCCATAACTAGATCATAGATACATTGTCTCTTAGGACACAAGTGTGCAGTAGTCCTGATTATTTTTGGGAAATGAATATCCAAGCTTGATAATCCTATGATCTACTCATTGTGATTTTCATTTGTTGTATTTGAAATTCCTTATTTGAAAAATTTCATAAGATTCATGATTTTTAAATGTAAATGGATTATTATAAACATTCATTAATAAGGTATTATCAGAATATATTTAGAACATTGAAAAATTGAAATTTTTGTACATGGATTTTGATATTAATGTGTCAATTAAATTTTAATGAAATTTTTTCATATGTTGCGTATTGGGATTATTTTATAGTGACTTTTTATATAACGCAATGATGAGGTCCAATTGATATTTTTTAGGTAACACTCAGGACACTCATTGGGGGATTGGAAAAAATAGTTTTTTTTTGCAAAATGGAAATGGAAACACAGTGATGCAGTGAGGCTTATATCTTTTTTTGTATAGGTAGATGGTGGTGTGATTGTGGGAAATTTCCATCATATTTCATTATGTATATATTAAAATTTTTATTCATCTGTGGTTATGTTTCTAGATGTATAAATTCAATTTTATGTTCCCACTTTTTCTTGTCTCCCTACCCCTAAATATTCCATTTTTATAGAAATTTTTTATTCATTTTTATATTATAATTCCATGTATATTAGTTTTTGTAAACATTCATTATAATTTTCCATTAAAGGATACAAGGTCCCTTGCCACCGTCTTGTGTAAATTTGGAATACCCTCCTGTTATACAATGATCTAATTCAGATCTTAGTTAGATGGATATTTCGATGATGGTCCTGAGAGTATATATATAAGACATATATATATATATAATATTGAATAAGTACATGATATGATTTGGGAGATATGAGGTGGTATATAGAGAATTCGTACCCATTTAATATGGGGTGCGTTCAGAGGTTCTGTTACATAAAGTCACAACATACATGGTATATTTGTCTGTCCTCATGATTAAAAAATTTATTAATATTAAATACATTATCTAGAAAAAATATTCATGTACTATTAATCTGATATGTTCAATTTATAATCATATAGAAACTAATTTACTATAAATACTTTTTTTTATCGACTACTAAGAGATAGGGACGAGTAAAGACTACATGGGATTTTTGGGAATGTAATCAAAAAATTGGTGACAAACTAAGATATATGATTTATAGCCCCGTGTTATTCTATATAAAGAAATTATGTTTAATGAACATAATAAATTATGATATGTTTCTTTAATGGAGGATACTATGGAAATGACCATTCACCATGATTGTTTTTTAATATGTTTGATTTGGATATAAAATGGATATTTAGATGAATCTGAGTTACCATATAAAATTTTTATTCTAGATTTAAGTATTCCATATGTTTTCCATTTTTATTATATAGATCAAATATAAAATAATAAGTAGGTTTGTTTTTATGGTGTCCAATGTGAGATTACATCAAATAACCATAGAGTTGAGATCAATAAATTTGGAAATTAGAGATAGAATATTATAGATTTTATAGGATGGAATCTATAGATTCTTTAAGGATCTATTTCAGACCAATAAAATGAGGTTATGTTTGTGGTTGGGGGGTCCTTAAATTATATCCATGATCAAGTTGATAAAGTTACTAAATTATATTTAAATATGTTTTCTAGGATACATGAAAGTTTTCATTTTTGATCCTCATATATTATAAGGCATTAGTTTTTTCAATTGATATGTTTCATGATTAGTTTTTAAGATTACCATTAATTGACTGAAATTTTATATCATTAGGTGTTTTTTATTTATATAAACTATAAGAATTATAGTGGGTGAATTTTTATCATTAATTTTAGTAACCACATTATTTTTTCTTTAGACTATCATCAAGATGATGATTATTGGAAGTGGGATTTCTAAATTGTTTTTTATAGTGATCCAACTCCAGGACACCCCATTTTTAATGATAATGTATTTTATGGTTCAATAAAATGTTTTGTATATATAGTGAATCTTTTTCTAGAACCATATTATAATTGGGATGTTTTCATTAGGAATATTTGAGTTTACAGTCAATACAATTGATTCTCAGTTTCATGGTTATATGAAGTCCCAGATAGCATAATGATGGTATAAATATTTTTCATCTCATCACACAATTATTGTTATTTTTCATCCCTATGAAGACATGTTACTTGTGATACCCATTTTATATAGAGGACATTCCCATAAAATTACTGAATACACCAACTTCACTATGGTCCATCATGGAGCTGGAACAATCATTAGGATCATGTATTTTGATGTGACACATGAGGCAATAGTATGAGGGTGATCTAAATATTGATGAGTATAGAGGGGAAAAAGAGGGTAGTGGAAAAAAACCTTCTCACATTTCATTATAATGGATAAAAATGATTCGAATTTCATAATGGGTATCTAAATTAGGTCATGATATTTCATAAATAAAGATCTAGTAAGATCTATTCATTGCTGTTTCCAGATCCAGGAGAGGGAGACATCATGTTCAGTATTATATACTTATAATCTACATGAGAATATGGATTTTTCTATATACACATTATGTAATTATAAAAACAATATTCCATTCCTTGGAATGTAATTTGGATTGGTTTGAGTTTGACACATCATCTAACACACCATTTAGAGAATCGATTAGCGTGTATAATCTTTGATGAAATTTTCAACTAATTATAGGCCAGAATCACTCCAATGGATATTTTATATAATTGTGGATATAACCATATAATATAATATTTGAAATGAAACGGTAATATGTGATTTCAGATTTTATGATGTTTTTCTTGTGTGAGTTATATATTTATTTTATTTATGTAGGAAATTTCCACCTTTTTGGATAGTTATGTTATCATATCTGTTTGATATGTGTTGAGACCTTTTTATGTAAAATTTAATGTTTAAATATGTGGATTATCAGACTATGTTGTCACCCTATGATGTTGATGAGTAATATTATTTGTTCTATATTTTATTATGAAATTAACCCTCAATGTGAGATTCATTACAGAATAGTGATACAACCATCTGTCACCCTTATATCTATGTCCCCATATAGAATGGTTCCTTCTAAATTATAAGAGTTATAGACTGAGTTAGAAGATATTCTATAGAAAGATTTTATTTATCCCACTATTTCATCATGAGGTGACCTATTATTGTTTTTAAGGAAGTATAAATCCATTGTACATTTATTGACTGACCATCATCAATGAAACATGATACAATGTAGAATCTATATCCCCTATATTAGATTTATTCTTATTTGATTAGATGATGGGAGATAGATTGTTCTCCAAATAACATCTATTTTTTATATATTATATTAGGTTGTAAATGTTTTAGTATTCTATAATGAAAGATTTTATATATTTTTCTTATATATGACAAAATGGTTATGTAAATTGGTTCCATTAATACCCCTACTATATTCATTGGAATAGTGAAATTCATATATCATTATATTGAAGATCATTTAATGATGGTGTTCTATGATTAAATCCTTTTTTCCTTCAATTAAAAAGGATAAAAATATAGAGATTATATATTGTGGGGGGTATTTTTATAGCAGCATCAGTTATTTCAAAAGTTGTTTATTTTAATGTAATACACACATAAGGTCTAATTATTATGATATTATGCTTCTAAAATTGAATAATATTTGGTTACATTTAATATTGATTAATTGGGAAAAATTTTATCACCCTAAAATGAGGTGTTAGTCAATATATTATTAAGATATAATAGATATTATTGGAGGTTTGTAAATATCTTTTATTATACAGAGAATTTTTTATCAAATTTATCCTAGATTTATCAATCTATGATAGGATAACTTGTGTATGTATTCGTTCAATTATTAAAATGTGTTGTTTTTAGTGATTTACTTATTAATGTTCATGTGGATAGACATTAGATTTAGGTTTATTGAGATACTTTTCCTCTATTACTGGATAGAATTATCATACAAAGTAGAGTGAAAATATAGTATGGTAAATGAATTTTATGTCCCCATGAATGTATCTAATCCATCCCTAATATTAATATTTCAACGGTTTTTTAATTTTGGTAGAGTTAATTATTTGGTTAGTGATTTTTTGTAATCACATATCATAAATTCTTTATTTACATCTTCTCCCAATTTTATTTGAACTGGTTTAAATTGATGTTGATATATTTATTTTAGGATTATGAAATTGAGAATACCTATATACTATAAAAGTTTAATTTTATGGCTAGTTGACTTAGAATAATGTAACATATTTTCCCTATGCTTGAGTAAAATGATACAAGGAGAGCGATGTATGATGTTTATAGGATGAAAATTTAAATGGAATAATATGTTGGAACAAGGAGTATAAACTAAATTTTAGTGTATATATATATTTTAAACATAATTAATTTAAATCATAACCAGTGGATTCATAAATTTATTTACTAAGAGGTTGAGTATTTATGTTAATTCTCATGCGAGGTGGTTGGAGGATAATTATCTTTGTTATTATTTTAGTGGATACTTTACATTAAATATAATATTTAGAATGTATCTATACATGTGATATATAGTTCAAAATTAATAGTACATTTTGGCCTATATATGATGTATAAATGACTGAAAGTCCAATTTTTTTTTGGAGGACGATAATGAATAAAAAAATTTTTGTTTCAATTTTTAGGTATACCTTAGAGTGATGTTTTATAATAATGTTCTTAGTGGGTTTCATTATCAACATGATTTATCAAAATGGATGTTAGAGGTCATTTACATAGACATCTTCACTAATTTACCTCATGCATATGTGGGATTTGATTACATTTGGTTGGAAATTCATCATTTCATCATTAATTCTAAATTGATGTTGATTAATTAGATGCATTTGGTTGACTTTTTATTGATGATCTATCAGGATGTGAGAATGAGTATCTATGGGTATCCAAAGACAAAAACATCATCTCATGGACTATATTTTTTCATATAGATTCTATAGAATAATCAATCAAAATTTTTGTTTTCTTTTATTACCTAGATAAACTTTTTATCAATTGATTGATATTCTTATAGAGTAGACTACAAGGACTGTGGAAGACACACTGGGCACATAATTCTAGATTTTGAATGTTCATCAGTTTTCCTTAACCATTGTAGGAGTTTTAATATATTTATAGTTATCACCATACCATTATTATATCCCCAATAAATGTATAGTATAATATAAATTTTTATAATAATTTTCATTATAATGATGAAGTATATTTATTTATTTTCATAATAGAGGTAGGAAAAATCATTATAGGGAAGGTGTAAATTATTTGTGAGAGGATGGGTGTAGAAAATGATTATTAGAAAATATATACAGATCATTGGATTAAGAAAAAAAATTGATATTGGACATCGTGTGTTATTTAATTATTCCACTCTTACTATTTGAGGGATGCTTGATCATGGGAGTTAGCATTCTACCATATTTGGGTGTCAATTTAAGTGGTCACCAAATATAGAGTTATTGTGTATCGCATAACAATTCCATCTTTTATGGACCAAATATATGAAGTCTTCCATATATTGAAACATTTTATATATCATAATGATAAATCCCATGTCATTGTACTATGTATGGTATAAGTAAATGATAAATCATTCAATATGGAATGACCTATTAAGATTGAGTACCATCAGCAGAAGGTGTATGGAGGCTGTTTTATTCCATTGGTTCCTTTCATATAGAGAAAAAATGGATTGGAATACTAGACATGTGAATGTGGTTTATAGATTCATCCTCAATACCCTGTGTTTTTTCAATTTTTAAATTTTTGAGATGAAATCTTTTGCCTTTGATTTTTTTGAGATCAAAAAAAGTTTTTAATTTTTATATTCCTCATATAATGTTATTTCTATTTTCATATTACAGTGAGACCCATGATCAGTATCATATGGTGTTGTTGTTTTAATATCAATTTCATTCATTACTGTTTTTTATAAAATTATCAATGATAATAATAGTTTGAGTGGAATCTTTTATAATGGGGTGGTTTTTGGAATCACTAACTTTTTATTTTCATGAGGATTTGGGTGTAATGAGTGACATTGGGGGTGTTTCTATGGGTTAAGTGGTGTGACTTCACCACATGTGGTTCTCCATATCAAGATGTTATGCGTAGTTTTGTTATCATTGAGGCTCATTTTGTATTTATGGTTGTGGATTTCTAGAGTTAGTTTTTTTTTGGAAAAAACAGTTTGTAAAATTTCCATTAATAGAGTTGTGGTGTGTGATGTTATTCCAAATTTCAAACATATAATTTACTAATGTTCTATATAGAGTGTGTGGTGTCTCTAGATGTTTTCTGGGTTTTATCATTTCAATTTTATAGAGATCCAATCCTAATATATGTATTTCTAATATGTTTGGGGATTATAATATTTCCTTGTGTGAAACATGTACTGCAGAAACTCCAATAATTATTGGAATGGTGTACATTTTATTTGATAATGATATTATCAAGGAATATTGAAAAAATTGATCATTTACTCAAAATGTTATGGTCATGAGAATAGTTGGATGAAACTGTATGATTGATTCCACATTCATGTTACACAACCATGATAGTTATCTACTGATGAAAAATGAATCCCCTACACCACAATTTAGGTTTTTTTACAACTCAAGAAGACATGAAATCATTATATATAAATTATTAGGATCATATTTATATGGTAATTTCAAAGTCATAGAAATTTTGATATTTATTTAAATAGAGGAACAATTGAAATAGTCAAAATCACCAAAACATATTTGAGTCATGTTTTGAGTTCCCCATAATTTGGGGATAAGGTATCCTATGGTTTGTATCTTATTTTCCCCATCAACATTGGGTCTACAATATTCCTTCTTATTTTTACTCCCCCGTTTCTATTAAGAGGTTTGGAATCATGGTTATTTAGTATAAAAACTCATAAAATGAGTGACTACGTTCTTTATTTGACCTACTCTTCTATGTTCCATTTTCATTTTGGAGGATTGTTAAATTATTTTATATCATGCATTTTATCTGTTTCAATTTTGGAATTTTGGTGGTTCCCTATTTATTGTTCCCATTTTTTCCCATTTTTTGTTATTTTTTTTAGATTTTTTGATTCTTAAATAGGTTTTTGTTGATTAATTTAGAAATTATATTATATAAGGGTATTGATGGACTTCATTGTTATGTGAAATTTCAGTGTTCGTATGTTTTTCATCAATGAGTATTTGATTTATATTAACAAAATAATGATAATTATCAAAAAAATTTGTGTTTAAAAATATTATGATGGTGCTAAAACATTCCATTTATTATTAAACAATGATTGTTGTAGTAGTTGATATTCCACTACAATATGTAATCATTTATTATTAAAGAAAATGTAAGGATTTGGCCTTAAAAATTACATAATCTTGAGTTAAATGAATAATTCACATCGAGGATATTTTTTGGTTTAGAGTTTTAGAAAATTAGGTCATTACATTTACATAACAATAGATTACCTAGTATACAATTCTACACAGCTTCCATTTTTTTATAAAATTAAATCTCTTGGAAAAAAGAGTAATGTCTAGTTCCATGTTTTAGACAACATGACCTTTCCTTGATCCCATCCTTGACCCTATTCAACTTTAAGTCCTTTGAAAACATTTCAAAACTTGGGATGAGATTAAAAAGCTCAGTAAGGGTTATAAAACAATGAAAGAAAACATTTGTTCATTAATACATACAAAACATAAACTCCTTTACATACCTCATGAAAACATAATCTTTATGAATAACACATAGAATTCATAAATCATAAAGGTAACTTGTGGCATCCATAACATTCTTACAATGTAGTTATCACAGCTTCATAGGGGGTTACATTGGAATACCCATCACAATATATTCCCTAAATCTATTAGGAGAACCATTCACATTTACCTACGTTAGGTTACCCAATGCATTGGAGATCTATCTCGGGATCACCCGCCCTAGTTTTACCATGAACCCACCCATATACGTAAATAATTCCCAAGAACCATAACATGATCATTACACATAACATAGGCCTAAAGGAAAGATAACATTTCCAAATTGTGATAAAAAATATCATTTCAAGATATTGAAATAATAAATCCATTCTCAAAATTATTTTCAACACCAAAATACATAAGAAGAGTATACGGTATTTATTTTTCATTTTAAAAACATTATGGCTTGTTAAAGAAGAAAAAAATCAAATAATACTCGCGGCGGCGGAAAGGTCGTTGTCACCGCTTAGGTAAAATTCAATCCTTTTTTACATTTAGTAAAACTCTTCATGAAAAAAGATTCCCTTTGAATGAAATGAAAATTCAATGGGTTTTGTACAACATATAAAATATAGTCGTGTGTAAAACTAAATATGCCTCAATGAAAGGATATTGAGACGTAGTCCCTTACCTCGTGTCTGACTTGACTCGATCATTATTTAATATTTTCAATAATAAACTAAAGTTAATTTATAATTTCTTAAGAACCTTTTTCATGTTTATTATTAATTTTATATCACTTATTATCATGTTATAAATATTATATAATCATTTAAGTTAATAATGATCATTTTTTCGATATTTGGTACATGAGTCAAAAATGAACACCTTATAATTACAAGTTGTCCATGTGATAAATAGTCCATTATATCCATAATGACATTAATTATTTAGATATAATATATATAATATATATCCAATATATATATATTTATTTATAACAGTACATAACATTTTGAGGTAAGAAATGAAATGCACCATTCATGGAGACGGTAAGTCGTACGTACACATGAACACTACTTTCATTTCTATTTATAATTTTAATTGAATTAAAACATAATGATAGATAGGTATATTATAATTCCAGTATAATATCATATATAATATCATTAACTCCATTCTTTATACATCCTACATATGGCATTAACGAGTCATATCACTTTGAGGGGGCAGTTGTCCCCACTTCCTCAAATGAAGTTATCTCGTTTACCCATAATGGAAACCATAAAGGCATTCTATAAATGGAAATTTCAGAAGCATAAAGAAAACAAAAACATAATATATGTCATATATAAATACAGTGCCATCATAATGGCCACAATGAGAGGCGGTATAAGATAATCGAACAATCATCATTTCGTGAGGTGTTAGTTTTCCATCCACTGAAACATTATGTTCTTCATCCATTGGATGGAGGTGTGTGTAAGTGTAGTTCGAATACTTCTCATATCAACATCCTAGTATATTGAGAATACTGGTGTTGTTACAAAATAAAGTAATAAAAATATTTTAGGGGTTGGAGAAGTAAAATAAAAGAAAACAATTTAAAAGAAAATGTTACCTATAATTTGGGTAACTCCCTTTGGTTTGAACCAATGGACTTATTAAAGTGTCTTCTGCCTGAGGTAAGCCTTCTAAGAGGAGGAGAGGGATGTAGGGTGATTATTTGGGTATATTTTGGAAGACCCAAAATGCTTTAGAGGTGTGTGGAATTGGTTAGAAGTGGTCTCTTTATATAAGGGAGAGGAGGGTCTCTTTAGGAAAGTGTGAAAACATTATTTTATTATAAACATATATTCGGTTTCAAAAGGTCCAAATATCATTACATTCGAAGATAAGATGACTCATAATCAAAATAAAATCATCCAATCATAATTGGACATTTTTGGATAATATTTTAATCATTATAATCTTATTTATTTAAATCATTTATTAATGTGAAAAATACAACATCATTATTGCGTCATAAATAATTTAGTTTATTTGATGACTAAAAACTATTAAAAAAAATATGATGTAGGAAATCGTTTTAGCTTTGAAAATAATATTTATAGGAAAAAATATTACTTATATATCACCATATAAAAATTAATTTACTAAAAGATTTTTGTTTATGTCATTTTTTCCTTCACATTAAATTAATTAATCTAAACTGTCATTTTCTTTCATAAGTTGCTCCATGGGGTCCAAAATTTGACACAAAGATGCCCATGGTCGGCCATGACTCATTAAACAAGTTTTGGACAAGTGTTAAGGTAATTTTGAATTATTATAATATTTTTTTACCTTGAATTACCATATTTACCTTTATCCACGTTAAATAAAAGTCAAAAGTTACTATTCACAAAAAATTATTTTCTTCTTATTGAACCCCATTTAACTTTTTTATAAAAACCACGTATTTTGGATTTTCTAAATTCAATTCACAGAAGCCTTAAAATTTCATTCAAATGAAAAATTCAGTTTTTTAAGTACTACTAAGAGGTTTCATTATTCATTAAAAATTGATGTTTTTCAGATAAATACTAAAAATTCAACCTAATCTATATTTTCTATTCTGAATTGAAAAATGATGTTTATTTTTCCAAATTCAAAACATAATAGTCTCATTATTTAATTTTAAAATTAATTCCCGTTGTTAAATCAAATGGTGTGTTTTTAAGAAACAATAACCATCAAAAGATTGACACTTGTTTATGTTCAATTTCAAAGAGAAATTAATTCCAATGTCCAAAAATGGATTAAATGGTAATAATATATTATAATTACAGTTTAAAAACAATTAAAAAGATAATATAACCATATAAATAAATTAGGTTAAAAGGCACCTTTGAATTAAAAAACAATATTCTCACTATTCATTATCAAATGAACTTTATCGAAAAAATCCCAAAAATTTACAAAAAGTAAATTTTGATGTCCCCATTCTAAAAATGGATTTTATTTGGTCAATTAGATTGTTTTAAAGTGACCAAAATTATATTTAAAAATGGTTTTCCATTAAACGGTGGTAAATCGACCTTTTAATGTAAATTATGCTTAAAATTAAATTCATTAACATTTTAAGCCTCTAACTTTGTATTGGATAAATGTAAATAAATTTAACAAACATGTATAATCATATTATAGTATGTTTTGTTCATTTTCACCAATACAATGGCTAGGAGTTAACTACCATTTAAAATAATAATATTATATTATTTGTGTGCAATGCCAGATTCTAAAGAAACCTGTTGTTATGCATCAGGTACGCTATTGAACATAGAAACCCCTTTAAAGTAAAATTAATATTTAATTAAAAAATATTAATAAATATGAAATATGTCTTATTATTTATTTACATGAGATGTTACATCCTTCTCCCCTTTTGTAAATTGCGTCCTCGCAATTTTTATTCACTTATCAATATAAGTGGGGGGTTTTAACCCTCTTAGCATTTTCAGATTCCCACATTGCCTCTTCAATCATATGGATTTTCCACAAAACCTTTAACTTGTGAATTACCTTATTCCACAAAACTTGGTCTCTATGGTCAAAAATTTGAACTGCTTTTTCTTTATAAGATTTATTCTCTTCCAACTGAACTACCTTTGGGCTTAAAACATGAGATGGATCTGGCATATACTTTCTCAACATCGAAACAGGAAAAACATTGTGTACCTGGGACAAACTTGGAGGTAAAGCCACTCTGTACGCAATTGATCCAACATTCTCCAGAATTTCATAAGGCCCAATGAACCTCAGATTGATCTTTCCCTTTTTACCAAAACACATTACACTTTTCCATGGGGAAACTCTAAGAAAGACATGATCACCTACCTCAAAAGAAATATCCTTCCTCCGGTTATCTGCATAATTTTTCTGTCTGCTCTGAGCTGTTCTCATGTGCTTCTAAATCAACTGAAGTTTCTCTTCCATCGCTTCTACCATTTCTGGTTACATTAGCTTCCTTTCACCTACTTCATCCCAAAAATCTCGAGTTCGACGATGCTTTCTATATAAGGCCTCAAATGGAACCATCTGTATACTGAAAAAAAAATTGTTATTATTTGAAAATTCAACTAAATAAAGATGTTGTTCCCAACATCCCTCATAATTCAGTGTACAAGAATGTAACATATCCTGCAAAGTCTGAATTGTTCGTTATGACTACCCATATTATTGAGGATGAAAAGTTGTACTAAAATTTAATTCATCACCCAATGACTTCTGAAGGCCTTTCCAAAAGTTAGAAGTAAACCTATGATCATGATCAGATACAATGGAGAGGGGAACTCAATGAAACCTAACTATCTCTTTAACATACAATCAAGAAATTTGATCTAGAGACAATTTATCTTGTATAGGAAGGAAATTAGCAGATTTAGTCAACGATCAACAATAACCCAGATTGCATTATTACATCGAGTTATCTTCAGTAATCCCACAACAAAGTCCATTGATATATTTTCTCATTTCCACACTGCCACTGCTAAAGGCTGAAACATTACTTTTGGTAACTTCCGGTCTAATTTAACCTGCTGACAAGTCAAACAATTCACAATAAAATCAGAAATATCTCTTTTCATTCCATCCCACCAGTAATACTCTCGAAGAACTTTGTACATCTTAGTACTACCATGATGAACTGAAAACGGAGAACTCTGAGCTTCATATAACAACTCATTCTTTAACTATGAATCACATGGAACACATAATCTATTCCCAAACCTCAAAACACAGTCATTATTAATATTTAAATCAGGGAACTTACCATTCTGAACCAACAATACATTTTTCTGTAACTCACTATCTTCTTTATGCACTTGCTTTATTCTGTCTGATACAGATGATTTCACTAACGCCTAAAACAGAATAGAATATTTTCCTGCACCAACAACTTCTATGCCAATGTTTATAAAATCAAAACCAAAGGTCTTGTTCCAATCGTAGAATATTTAAAGAAGCATAACTTTTTCATCTCAAAGCATCAACCACTTTATTTTCTTTTCCTAGATGGTAATGGATCGTGCAATCATAATCCATGATTAATTCAACCATCTCCACTGTCTCATGTTCAATTATTTTTTAGTGAATATATACTTTAAAATTTTGTGATCAGTATATATTTCACATTTAACTCCATATAAATGATACCTCAAAATTTTTAATGCAAAAACAACAAAATATAATTCCAAATAATGTGTAGGGTAATTTAACTCATGAGGTTACAACTGACATGAATCATAAGAAATTACCTGATCATTCTGAATTAGTACACAACCCATTCCTTTCAACGAAGCATCACTGTAGATACCAAACTCACCATTTATGGATGGAAGTGCCAAAACTGGAGCATTCACCAATCTCCTTTTCAATTCCTGAAAAAAATAATCACATTCTTTTGTCCAGATGAACTTAACACCCTTTCAAGTTAAATTTGTCATTGGACTAGATAACATTGAAAAATTTTCAACAAACCTCCGGTAATAACCTTCCAAACAAAGAAAAATTTGAATCTCAGTTATGTTTGTGGGTCTTGTTCATTCTACAACAACTTTTTTTATAAAGATCAATAGTTATTCCATTTTTTGAAACAATTTAACCAAGGAAAGAAATTTTTTGTAATCACAACTCACACTTTCTGAATTTACCAAACCATTTCTTTTCATTTAAAGTGTGTAGGAAAACCCGTAAATGAATATCATGATCCTCTTTACTTTTGAAATAAACCAAAATATCATCAATGAACTAACCACAAACTTATCCAAGAACTCACGGAAAATTCTATTCATTAGATCCATGAATATAGTAGGTTCATTGGTTAAACCAAAAGGCATAACTACAAATTCATAATGGCCATATCTAGTACAAAACACGGTCTTCATAACATATGATTCCTTTACTTTCAACTTATGGTACCCCAACCTCAAATCAATCTTTGAAAAATACAGAGCTCCCTAGATCTGATCAAATAAATCATTGATATGAAGAAAAGGTTACTTATTCATAACAATGATGTTATTCAATGGTCTATAATCAATACAATGTCTCATTGAACCATCTTTCTTTTTAACCGAAAATATAGGAGCACCCCATAGTGATGTGGTAGGTCGAATGAAACCTTTATCTAATAACTCCTGCAATTGGTTCTTTAACTCTAAAAGTTCAATTTGAGCCATTCGATAAGGGGGTTTGAAATTGGATTAGAATCAAGAACTAAGTCAATAGTAAATTCAACTTCCCGATCAGGTATAATAACAGGAAACTCATCAGGATAAACATCAAGGTACTCATTTACCACTGGCACATAATTAATCTGAACAGTTCCTTTATTTTCAACAATATGTGCAAGGTAACATTAATTTCTATCTTTTACAAGTTTCTCAGCTTCCTGATATGTTATCAAAAGAAAGGGTTCATTCTTGTGCACAAACTGATTTTTTTTTGAAAAGAAACCTCTTTATCTCTGCAGTCAATCATAACATGATAAATAGAAAGGAAATCCATGCCCAAAATAACATCAAACTCTAATAGAGGCAAAACAATAAGGTTTGTAGGTAGATTATTTCCGCACACAAGGACATGAATGTTCTTATGTTTTCTATTGTCTCAACATTTCCTCCAGATGTTTTTACTGCAAGTTCTGTATTCATATCTTGATATGGAATTCCAAATTTACTAGAAAACTTCTCATAAATGAAAGAGTGTGTAGACCCTGAATCAAACAACACATTGGCATAATCTGAACAAACAAACAGTGTACCCGATGCAACTTCATTTGAAGGCCCAATATATGCTAAAGTAGTTTCAAAGGATTTCACCACCCCTTTCTACTTGTAGTCTGGAATCTTTCTATAGTTTGAGTTCTTTCTTGGACACACATTTTCATAATGACACATTTCATTACAATTAAAACATTTTACTGACTGTAAATTAGGTTTTTTCTTACCATTACCCTAATCTTTTTTAGTGAAATTATGAGCCTTGTGTCCCATTTTACCACATTGGTAGCACTTACCCGAATTCAAAAGACATTCCCTATAATGATTTTTACCAAAATTTTCACAAACTGTAAACTTAAGTTTCTTTCCATCATACTTTTTTGATGAGTTATTCCCTTTCGCCTACCACCTGGACAACTTATTTTGTTGTTTGTCAAAGAATACCTGATCATCGGAAAACTCTATTTCCACCTTCTCTGCACAACGAACAATATTTTCAAAACATTTGAACTCACGAGAAGTTAAAGCCCTTCGATAATTTTGCATTAATCCTGAGTAATAATAGTTGTTTTATTATCAAGATCTAGTATGAAATTTGGAGCATACCTCGCCAGTCGAGTGATTTTTTCATCATAAGAAGCCACTGAGTCATCCTCCTGCCTTAATTCCATGATTTGTTTTCCATCCTAAGATGAACCACTGTAGGAAAATATTTCTTAAGAAACATACCTTTGAATTCATCCCAATCGAGAGAAACAATCTCATCACGCTCCTGAATATTTTTCATCATCAACTACCACTGATCAGCTTCACCTTCAAAACGGTAAACAGTAAGACTAACCTTTTGATGTTTTGAACAACCCATGACATCAAAAATCTTCTACAGTGCATTAATCCACCCTTCAGCTAGCACTATATTATATGATCATCTAAATGACGGTGGATGTTGCCTCATGAAATTGTCCACTACTGACATGTTCCTCTGCGGTTGATCTGGATGATCTCATGCATGGATACCAACACCATTTATAGCCTAAGCCAACTGTTCCATCATTGCAACAAACTATTCAGTTCTAATTCCAACCATCTCAGGTTTCTAATTTTTTAGGTTGTCTTCCTCCTGATGCCGTCCCAACATAGATGCCTTGTTTTCTTTGAGGAAAACCATTCTGAAGACAGAAATAGCTTAGGCGAACCAACATGGTAATACGTAAATGCTATATCATTTCAATATTACAAATAATTATTTTATAGACATTTATTTAACAATACCCTAAATATTAATGTTTTCTAAACCAACCTCTTATACCAACTATAAGGACCCGACCTAACACATTACATTATCATGAATTAAATGAATAATTCACATTGAGGATCTTTTCAGGTTTAGAGTTTTAGAGAATTAGGTCATTACATTTACATAACAACAGATTACAAAGCAGACACTACTACATAACTTCCATTTTTTCTCATAAAATAAAAACACTAGAAAAAAAGTGTCATGTCTAGATCCATATTTTAGACAGCATAACTTTTCCTTGATCCCATCCTTGACCCTATTCATCATTAAGTCCTGTGAAAACATTTCAAAACATGGGATGAGCATAAAAAGATCAGTAAGGGTTATAAAACAATGAAAGAAAAAAAGTTGAACATCAATACATACAAAACATAAACTCTTTTACATACCTCCTAAAATCATAATATTTATGAATAACACATAGAAATCATAAATAATAAAGGTAACTTGTGGCATCTATAACATACATACAATGTAGCTATCACAGCTACATAGGTAGTTACTTTGGAATACCCATCATGGTATATTCCCTAAATATCATAGTAAAAACATTCACATTTACCTCCGTCACATTACCCAATGAATTGGAGAGCTATCTCAGGCTCACCTTCCCTAGGTTTATCACGGAACCACCCGTATACGTAAATAATGGCCAAGAACCATAACATGATCATAACACATAACATAGGCATAAAGGAAAGATAAAATTTCCACATTGCAATAACAAAATATCATTTCAATATATTGAAATAATAAATCCATTCTCAAAATCATTTTCAATAAAAATATACATAAAAAGAGTATAAGGTATTTATTTTTCCTTTTAAAAACATTTCGGCTTGTTAAAGAAGCCAAAGATCAAATAATACTTGCGGCGGCGGAAAGGTCATTGTCACCGCTTATGTAAAAAACATTCATTTTTTTCATTTAGTAAAACACTTCATACTAAAATATTCCCTTTGAATGAAATGAAAAGTCAAAGGATTTTATACACCGTATAAAAAAGTCGCGTTTAAAACTAAATATGCATCAATGAAAGGAGATTGAGACGAAGTCCCTTAACTTGTGTCCGACTTGACTCAATCATTCTTAAATATCATGAATAATAAACTAATGTTAATTTATACTAAATTAAGTTCCTTTTCAAGTTTATTATTCCTTTAATATAACATATTACCAGGTTATAATCATTATGTAATCATTTAAGTTAATAACGTTCATTTTTTCGATATTTGGTACTTGAGTAAAAAATGAACACCTTATAATTACAATTTGGCCATGTGATAAATAGTACATTATATCCAGAATGAAATTAATTATTTAGATATCATATATATCATATATATCTAGTATATATATATATATATTTATAACAGTACACAACTTTTGGAGGTAAGAAATGAAATGCACCATTCCTGGAGTTGGTAAGACGTACGTAAGCATGAACGCTACGTTCATTTATATTTCTTATTTTAATGAAATTAAAACATAATGATACATAGGTATATTAAAATTCTAGTATAATATCATATATAATTTCATTAAAAATTTCTTTTATACATGCCACATATGGTGTTAATGAGTCATATCACATTGAGGGACGGTAGTCCGCACTTCCTCTAATGAAGCTATCCCATTTACCCATAATGGAAACCATAAAGGCATTATATAAATGGAAATTAAAGAATAATAAAGAAAACATAACGATAATATATATCATATATAAAAAATGTTTCATCATAATGGCCACCATGAGATGCGGTAGGAGATAATCGAACACTCATCATTTCGTGAGGCGTTAGTTTTCCATCCACAGAAACATAATGTTATTTATCCATTAGATGTAAGTGTGTGTAAATGTAGTTCGAATACTTCTCATAAAACATCCTAGTATATTGAGGATACTGGTTTTGTTACAAAAAAATGAATAAAAAGTGTTTAGGGGTTGGAGAAGTAAAATAAAAGAAAACAATTTAAGAGAAACAATTACCTTTAATTTGGGTAACTCCCATTGGTTTGAACCAAAGGGCTTATTAAAGTGCCTTCTTCCTATAGTAAGGCTTCTGGGAGGAGGAGAGGGATGTATGAAGCTTAATTGGGTAGAGTTTGGATGAGCCAAAAGGCTTGAGAGGTGTGTCTAATTTGCTATAAGTGGTCTCTTTTTATAACATAGGGGAGGGGCTCTTTAGGAAAGTGTTTAAACAATATTTTATTATAAAAATATATTCTGTTTCAAAAGGTCCAAAAATAATTAGAGTTGAAGATAAGATGACTCATATTCGAAATAAAATCATACAATCAGAATTAGACATGTTTTGATAATATTTTAATCAATATAATCTTATTTATTTAAATCATTTCTTAATGAGGTAAATACTGCATCATTATTGTGTCATAAATAATTTAATTTATTAGATTTCTAAAAATTAAAAAAAAATTACCATGATTTAGGAAATATTTTTAGATTTAAAAAGAATATTTATTGGGAAAAATATTACTTATATATCATCATATAAAAATTAATTTACTAAAATATTTTTTTAATGTCGTTTTTTCCTTTAAATTAAATTAATTAATATAAAGTGTCATTTTCTTTCTTAAGTGGCTCAATGGGGACCCTAAATAGACTCAAAGATTCCAAGGGTCGGAAATGACTCATAAAATAAGGTTTGGACATGTGTTATGGTAATTTTGAATTATTATAATATTCTTTTTACCTTGAATTACCTTATTTAACTTTAACCTCAGTAAATAAAAGTCAAAAGTTAGTATTCGCCAAAAAATATTTTCATCTTATTGAACAAAATTTTTCTTCTTCACAATAACCATGTATGCCAGATTTTATAAATTCCATTCACAGTAGTGGTAAAATTTTATTTAAATGAAAAAGTCGGTTTTTTTTACTACTACTAATTGGTTTCACTATTCATCAAAAATTGAAGTTTTTTAGAAAAATTCAAAAAATTCAGCTTAAGCTATATTTGATATTTAGAAACAAAAAATGATGTTTATATTTCAAAATTCATAACATAAAAGTGTCATTAATTAATTTTCAAATTAATTCCCATTGTTAAAACATATAACATGTTTCTAAGAAACAATAACTATCAAAAGATTGACACTTGTTTATGTCCAATTTCAAAGTGAACTTAATTTCAATGACCAAAATTGGATTAAATGGAAAAAATATATTCTAATTAAACTTTAAAATCAATTAAAAATATAATCTATCCATATAAATAAATTAGATTAAAAGGAACTTTTGAATTAAAATACAATATGTTCACTATTCATTATAAAATGAACTTTCTTGGAAAACTCCTAAAAATTTACACAAAGTAAATTTTGATGTCCCCATTGGAAAGAATGATTTTATTGGGTTAATTATAATTTATTAAAGTGACCAAAACTATATTTAAAGAGGGTTTTTCATTAAATGGCGGGAAATCCACCTTTTAATGTAAATTATGCTTACAATTAGATTCATTCACATTTTAAGCCTCTAACATTTTATTATATAAATTTAAATAGATTTAACAAACATGTATAATCATATTGAAGTTAGTTTTGTTCGTTCCTGCCAATACAATGTCTAGGAGTTAACTACCATTTAAAATAATAATATTATATTATTACTGTGCAACGTAATATTCCAAAGAAACCAGTTGTTGTGTATCAGGTACACTATCGAACATAGCAACCCCTTTAATGTAAAATTAATATTTTATTCACAAATATTAATAAATATGAAATAGGTCTTATTATTCATTTACTTGAAATGTTAAAGAAATAATAACAAAAAAACACAACATTAATTATTAGTGTGATGAAAATATAAATTTTAGAGTTTAATATTTTTTAATAAAATTATTTAAAATTTTGAATTAAAATTAACAAAATTAGGAGTGGGGGAATTTTTGATTGTTTTTCAGATATGGTTCAGTTTACGGTGAATACTAAAATACCAACTTTTTATAATCTGTCATGTTTATAAATTATAAAGATATTAAAATTCTATAAACGATTAAGATATTTTTTTCAAAAGATATATATATATATATATATATTATACATATTTAATTATAATGGTGAGCATATAGGATAAAAGATTTGGAAATCTAATTATTTTTTTAATAAAATTTATATATTTTTAGATCATGTATATTATACATGTATTACTATTGTTCCTTTATTATTTTTATTTTCATTAAAGGTACAAAAATTTTATTTTATTTATCAGTATCCAATTAATTTCTTCATATTTTATATAATACATTATGTGGTTATAAAATCATTTTAATTCTAAAAATAGTATTTATTCTATGAATTGACTTCATTTCATTTAACAAACATATATTAAAAGTGTTTTTCAAAAATTCATGAAATTTATTATTATAAAATAGTTTAAATATGTGTAATTAGGATTGTCAATAATAGGTAATATGTGTAAATTTATTTTCTTTTTAATGAATAGAATCTAATATAATTTTTTAATCTATTTGAGTTAGTGAAAAATAAATTTAATGGGTTTTAAATTAATATTAAATGATTCCCAATAATTTTAAATAATTTTATATTATTTATTTTTTGTTTTTATTTTGAATATTAAATTATAAAATATTAATATATAACAATTTGGGGAAACTAAACTACATTAAAAACTATAATATATAGTAATGTTTCAAGTATATAAACGTTTTCCACCCACAATAATTACAAAAGTTATCCCACTCTCTTCACGTATCTATGATAAATGTGCCTCTAATTGCAAATAATCACTACTCAAATTAAATGAAAACATTCATAAAAACATACAAGATAACTTAGTAAAAAAATAACAATTTTATATGTGTAAAGTTGTACGGTAATGAATATTACCAATATATATATATATATTCTCACAATGATTTCTAATGATCCAGTATCATTAAACCAGCACTGAATATTCAATTATAAAATTAAAATAATTATATTAATATATTAACCATAATAATTTGTTTTTATATTATTGGTAAATCCATTTTATATATTCAGTCAATCTCATCAAAAATAAATGCATCGTTCTTGCATTCATATGACCTACCATTTTTCTATCTAGCAATGTAATTCATTTTTAATCCACAAATCAAATGGATGGTTATGAAAAATGATTTATAAAATATATATTTTATTTATTATATAATTATGGTTTTAGAAATATATAATATAATCTCCCTTTTCACACTACCATCCACTATGGAATGATAACATCGTTGATGTATATGTGTAAACTACCACCTCCACAAATTGTTTGTATTATATTTCCTATCACCTACATAAATTAATTATTGTAAAATATATATTTAAATTCATGAATTATTACAATTATAGAGATGATGGACCCAATTTAAAACCCCTTTATCCATAGTAAATATTAAAATGTATTTTTGAAAAATTGGCTGAAGAACCATAACTAGTAAATGTAACGAATAAATTTCCACTAAAAATATTCTAATTGATGAAAAAATAACAAAAAATAATGAAATATAGATGAAAATGTTTCTTAAAAATGTATTTAAAATTTTTAATTACATTATAAATGTTGATAACACACATCTTACTACGAATAATTTGAAGGTAATAGTTTATTATACAATCTTAATTAAACTCATAAATACATATTTCTAAATTTCAATTTATGGAAATTATAATTTTTTAATGCTTTATGCTAATTATTTTTTATTATCCAATTTTTATATATGGTGTTTCTATACATAATTATATCATTTCCTCTCTTTGTAATATAATGTTTGAATGATTTGTGTTTAGGAAAAACAAACCTATTTCTTCTTTTTTTCAGGAATCTTTATCCTCATAAAACATGTTCAATATAATGCATTAAATATGTTTTTAATTTCTTTCAATAATAGTGTATGGTAATTTTTAGCTATATTTTACCTCCTTACAAATATTTAAAAGGAATCTTCTTGTCATTTTTAGAATGAGGTACTTTAGACATTTTACAAATAGTGTTAATCAGATTATTGTGTTAATGTATATTGAATAAATAATTTTTTAAACCATCATAACTATTAATAAAATTGATAAATGAATTATATGTTTCCATGATTATGTTAATAGAAAATATTTTTTTCAATATTATAAAAAATTTTGTTTAATTTTTTACAAAAATAAATATATATTTTCTAGTGTATTCAAATAAAGTAATGAATTTTCATTGAATTTTTTCATAATATATTATATCATAACACAATTATTCATTTTATTTTTTGAAAATAATCCAATAGTTTTACACATATTATTTAAATGAATGTGATATGATCATGTAATTCAATTTATTATTTAGGGACAATATTAATATTTTATATGCATGTTTTCAATATGAATGTTTAGGATGAACAGGTATTGAATTTTTACTAATTTATTTCATATGATGATTTAATTATATTTTGTAAGTGATCAACATGGCCAATTTTGGGCTCTCCATGAACTAGTAGGTTTTATTAGACAAAATATTTTGTGTATTCACCTTAACTATTATTGTATGATGTCTTGGAAAAAGGAATTGATGATAATATTATGACATCCCACTTAAATAATTATATTATTATAAAAATATTTATTTATATCGAAATTATTTTTTATTTTTTATCTCATCAATTAATATATTAACATTTTCTGATATTATGTATATTTATTATTTTATAATTTTTTATCTCAACCATGTTATTAATTATTAATTTATTCTATTTTTGTTTTTATTACAACTTTTCCCTAATCGAGCATCTATGATAAAAAATTTATTTTTTCTATTCCATGGGGTACCTATAATTGATATATTAATTTTATCATGTATATAATTTATAAATTAATAATGTTCCCTCATGAAATATATTATTTTATTTCACGTTTTCATTTTTACCATTAGAATCATGACCATGTCTTATCTTTTTTGACTGCTAGTTTGTTCGATCATCAAGGATAAAATCTATTTTATTTTTTTCCAATGTACTAAAATAAACATTAACACATAAATACTAGAGTTATAGTGTTATAGTAATATTAGATTAAGTATAGTTTTTTTCTTGGTAACTATAATTAGGTAAACATGAAATATAGAAATAACATTAGGAAAGTATCTACAGATTTGTCTTTGTATATGATAAAACCATGATGATTTTATAAGATATAGAGTATATGGATTCATCGAAATGTAATATTTTTTCTAGATTATAGTACTTTTATGTTTCTATGACACATATTCTTCTAGGGGTAAAAACAAAAAAAATATTGGTTTTGTAACAACATGATCTTTACTTGGAGGATAATTAGAGGGATTAAAACTCCACACATAGAAAGGAAAATCTAGGGGATATAATTAGGATTATTAACAGAATTATTATAAAGAAATTTGATTAATTTTAATACATTAATATTATTTTAAGGTATCCCAGATGATACAATTATTTTTATTTTAATATTTTATATTTGTAATAATAAAAATTATGTATCAATATAAATGAGATTTAAAATTGTACAGTCAAAATAAAATTTATAATTTTATATGATAATTTAGTATATTCCATTATTGAGAAATTATACCGAGTGATATTAAATAAAATCATATCAATTCAATGAATCTATGTAAACATTTGAATTATGGTCATGATAATGAAGTTGAACTGTGCACGGAAAAAATTATCACTATATTGAAGAACCTATCACATGTTATAAGAAAAAAACATTCCCTTATAAAAAATTATTATAGTAACCAATATGGTGAATCCTTTTTGGAAAACTTAATTCCAAAAAAACCTCATTCATTCAATGCATATATTTATTCATTTTTAGTTTTGAAAAAGATCATGTCCCCAGGGAATAAAATTATTTCATTATGAAGTAGTGAGAGATGGAAATTTTAAATGTTCGTCTACAATTTTATGAGATATATTAATCAATGATGGTCATTAATTCACAATAATATAGTGTCATAGGAAATAAATAGTACTTTTCATAAAGCTAGAAAACTTATATTCTATGAAAAAACTTTACTAGTGGGAAATTAGATTATATGGATGTGAAATTTCTAAATATAAGTGAAAAAGAGAGAGGAAATGATAATGAATATAAACATATCTCAAGAAGAATAGAAAAACATGTTGTGGATAATGTATTTATTAAAATAAGTATATATATTTCTTATTTTGAGATATCAAATTGAGAATTTAAAAGGAATTAGCCTCTAACACAAAGGTTGTATTTCAGTATATATTATCATGTTCGACCAAGAATTTGAATGAATTAATTAAATGATATTTTTTCTCTAAAAAAACAAATAAAGTGTCCATGTTCCATGAAAAAAAATGAAATACATAAAAATAAAAATAGTTAATATTGTATTTTCCAATATATAATAATTTGTTAAATAAAATTCTTGGAATATTTTTTATCAGAATGGGTGATTAAAATATGTATGAAGAGAAATTACATATGACTCATTATTTTTAGGTAAAAAAAGAATCCTTAAATATCTATTGAAACATATGCAGTGAAATGGGGATTTATTTTAATGAATATCCCATGATTCAATGAAATTATCCTTAGATGATATCTAGGGTGCATGGTAAAGATTATGCTATTTTAGTAATTGATGTTGTTATTCATACTTATATAGTTGATGTTACTATTATATAAACATAAAATTTATTTATTACTTTATTTGATCATCGTTCTTCACAATCAATTATATTTCTAACGATTTCTAATAATAATTGGTTCTACTGTATCACGTTAAAGAATTATTTATCATAAATCAATCATAGAGGTTTTTTTACTGAATTATTGATATTTTATTTAGTTTCCGTTTGAATGAATGATGTACCCTATTTCAACAATTGATTATTTTACCATTGTATATCATTTATATAATCCTTTTACATGAATTATATTTTAATCATAAATTAATATGTTTTCCACTATGTGAATTGAAATATAATTTTTGATGGATACTAAAAATATCATATCATTAGATCATAGGGACTATAATCGTATTAATGTTTGGATCTACCTCTAGGTTATCACCTTTAATAGTTACATATAGAAACAATAGGAACCAAACTTTTAATTGAAAATGTATCAATACAATATATGATATTCTAGTAATAAAGTAAAAAATTGATGTGTTTTTTGAATAAAAACCTTGTCATCCACCTATGTGTTAGGATGGGTTTTCCATTTTTTATCACTAATGAAAATTGTATAACTAAGTATCCCAATAGGATAACCACCATGGAGTAAGAATAATTGAATATTAAACTACATTATTTCTCTTATAAGGGATTTTATAACTAATTGACCCACTTTAGGGAGGTCATAATGCTTTGGACAAAACTAATGATGGGTTTATGATGTTATTCATTTATTATAGGGGAAACTTTTCATTAATATAATGAAAAATAATAATTTTCTAAACATTGATGATTTTTTAGATCAACTTCCGGGTGGAAAATTTTTATAAAACTTTTTTCTTTATTTTGGTCATTATGAATTATACATAAGGAATAATATGTTCATATGATGACATTTTGTATGAGGTGTGGTCATTAAATATATAAAATTGCTTCCCTTTGATTGAAAAATGGATTCTCTTTTTTTAGGATATTATGAATATAGTATTCATCTATTATCATCATAATTTCATTATGGTATTTATTGACGTTATCATAGTTTAAAATATAAGTTATAATTAGTAGATAAGTCATTTACATGTAATTCTTGTGACACTTAGATAAAAAGAGTTATATAGAAATGTTAAAAAATACAAATTCTTGATTTAGTCAAACTTTTTTCATAGATATATTATCTCATCAGATGAATTATTAGTCAATCCCAAATTAAAAAAATAATTTATGGAATGGACAATGTTGAAAACTAGAATTTTGTTATATATTATACATAGATTAGTATGTTACTATTGATGATTATTTCAAAAATATTTTCTCTATATATATTGTTAACCAAGATTATACATAAATGGTTTACATATAGATATCAAGAAATATTTATAATATGTTTTATAAATTTATGCTGGATATTGG
This sequence comes from Viscum album, assembly GCA_963277665.1. Classification (NCBI taxonomy): domain Eukaryota; kingdom Viridiplantae; phylum Streptophyta; class Magnoliopsida; order Santalales; family Viscaceae; genus Viscum; species Viscum album. The sequence continues at coordinate 1,830,855,079 of OY728131.1, forward strand.
TTAATACACTGATATTGACATTTTAATCATGAATGAATGGATTGGTTATATATAACGTCACATAAAAGATGTGACACATATGTTTCCTTTTGTAGAACAATATAGTTATTCCTATAAATCAATGTAATTAATTATTCAATAACAAAATTATCCAACCCATTACCATATGATGGGTTCCATAATATTTTCATTGAAGATATATAGGTGTTAACATTATGGTGAAAAATGTGAAATATATACGGACAAAAAATATTTAAATATAACACCATAAAGATAGTTTTTATTATAAGGAAATGGAAAAGAATGACATTACTAACGTTTTATGACTGCACAAAATAGTACAACCTTAGTAATGAAAATATTTTGGATGATGTGTTGAAAAGTAATGAACATGGATTTTTGAGAAAAATGTTGATTTAAATGGACATAAAATTCATAGATTTTGTAAATATTAGTATATTTAAAAATTATGGTAGGGAACCATAAAATAATGTTTATATGATTTCCATACTATAATAATTTGATCAAATAAAAATATAATAGATTTATTATAAGATTATTCAAAATAAAATGAATGTAATTAATGATGGGATTCTAGTAGATATTATCTATGATGATGGTATATTTAAATTTTGAAAGAGAATATATATTTTGTCCATCCCTAAGATATAAACTGTGTTATCAAAGGAATGGTAATGATTAAATTTTCTTATAATCCATGGTAGCACAAAAATTATTTTCTATTTGTTGGAAAATTTTATCTAGGATAATATAAAATTTGTAATATTATAATATGTATCGAGAAGAATGCTTTCCAAATAAGTAAAAGTTGAGAGTCAATATACAAAAGGGATGATGAAACCCATACCTATTCCAATGTTGATGGGGGTGATAATACTACGTTTTTATCCATTATAATTACAAAGTATCATGTAAATAATGTTACCATGTGGGTTAGTGTTGGAAACATTATCATTTCCACTTAAGTTTTCACAATAATGAAAAATAAACCACTTGAGCATCTCATTTGGATAAATATTAATGAGTTTTATGAAATCATGTTGAATCATTTATTATTATATATGATAATTAAAATGTGTTTAAATTGAAACACATTAATATTATTTATAATTCTATTAAAAATAATATATATGTCATCACCACCTATAATTCTCAAATTTATGAGAAGATTGAAATGACTATTTATATATAAAAATTCATATTGAGATTGTTTTTACAAGACATTAACGGTATATGGGATCATTATTTCCATTTGGATTATACTGAATAAATTTATAACAACTCTCATATAATTCAAATATAACCATTTATTGTATTGATTGGTAATAGGTTTCATTCTCTAACATGCATGGATGATTGTTTCTTTAGAAATATTTGGGATGCTTTTGTCCAGTGGAATTATTGACGGGGGGCCTTTGTTTTTCATAATCATCAGCATCGAGATCACCATCTATTAACCCTTCATAAAAACTCACTATAGTTTTGGTATCCAAAACTAGGTACAAACCTGCTTTCAAACATTAGGTGGTTGGTTGGGTTTTCAGACCAAATGATGTTTAGGAACTCACATTGATTGAGATGATGGTAATTTAAGCTCATCAAACACTTTTTGAGGGAATTTTCTCATATTTAGGGTATTTTTTATATATTTAACACATGTATGAGAATATCGTCATAATCCCTATATTTGAATGATTACTCTAACATAATGACCATAGGATAGAATTGTTTACATAATAAAGAAAATGATCTCATTAGTGAATCAGTCTATTTATATCTAAAGCTCCTCATAAATATCTATTTGGGGGTTTCTATTAATATATTGAAGTTATATATATAGGAACTCTATAGTTTCTTTGGTTATCTAGGCAGTTGATTAAAATATCAAGGATATAATTGATCCATTTTGTGTCATCAAACATATCCGGTTTTCTAATATAAATCAAAACCCCTGTAGTTTATTAAACATATGTATTTTAACATCATACATAAAGGAAATATATAATGGAACATGACTATAACATATATGAGCTTGAAACCCAAGGAGGACTTTTTTTATACAAGTTTTAGTAGGAATCAGAGTTACCATAGTTCCTTCACTACGTTGAGACATTCCCCCAAGGTAGATACCCTTTTATGTTGGGTAATTATATCATTTTATTTATCAAGTCTTACACAATGAGTTTTCCCAAGTTCGTGGAAATTTGTGATTTTAATTATTTTTTCATTGAAACTCTATTATACCAGATGATATAAGATTGGTTTTAGGAACAATGGATAGATTGTAATCAGACTCATTGAATATGGAAATATAGATTATGTTCTAGAAAATTCCTTTGTATGCTTAATGTAGATCATAGGCCATTGAAGCCATCCTACATATCCTTATCATGGAAAAAATCAGAGTCATCATTGATTAGTGATTTATGAATATATTTTTCGATGATTAAATATGATCATCCCATGTACGATATTGTGTCTCCGAGATTGGATTTTCAGAGAGATTGTGGGATTACACCTATGTTGATTCCCATTTGAGTTCAATTTAGGGATTTAGAATGGCAACACACATATCCTAGTTATGAATAGAATATGAGTCCTTGTATTTAATGATTTCTAAATCCATTGGTGGACTAGGAAAGATAATTATCCCATGGGATATATTATATCCCAATGATAGGAATGTCATCTACTATGTGGGAATTACACAAAAGTGGATTCCCAATTGTGTTCAATCTTAGCCCTCAGGGAAGCATACCATGTATCCTGGTTATGTAAGGAACCAAATTCCTTGTAGTTAAAAGGTTTGTGTCTTAAATACTAAGGAATCCCTTATTTTGAGGGATATATCATATTATTCCACGGATCGACGATTAAACCTTGAGGTTTCAATTTTATGTTGTACATGTGATATTTTTCCGCTGAAAGGGGATTACACATTGAGGTTTTCCTTGTCATAATAGAGGCATATGATGTGAATGATATGATCATTACTACTCCTTAATCATATATGAGCTTTGTTCAACTTGATAAATAAGGGATGGACAATAATTTGTATCATTCCTTATGGTTGAATAAAATATGTGTTGGTACATTCATACAAATGTTTTAATATAGATATCAGTCATTATGATAGGGTCCCACATATCATGGTTATATTATGAATCAGAGTCATCATAGTTCAATTTCTATAGGGCATACACACTAAACATTCCCTTTATGGATTCTAGATATGGTTCAAAGGTCATAGGATACCTGCTTTTCATGGTATTATTATGGACCTAATTTGAATTGATTATCTTCCTATCATTCCATGATTGTCATCTTGATAGGCCAAAGGTTGACTATATAATATTTCTAAAGGAAACTTACTAACCCATTTATATTTTTCAAGGGACATCATACAATATGAATGGCATGTCTGGAGGTTTTCTCATGACCAATGATAACATTTCTAGAGGACATCACAATGCCTATCTTGATGATCCTATAACCCATCACATGATTTTTACCGACATTCATGAAGGGCATCACATGATCCATCTAACATTACCCATTTTCATTGAGAAAGATAAATTACACACATAGAGGTCATCATGAGAGTTAGTGTGAATGAAATGTACATGTGTCATTGTGAATACCAGATGACATATCTGAAGGAAATATCATGAGATAGTTTACATACCTCAAAGGAATCATATAGTTTGTTGTCTTGTGTGGATTAATTCATGGGATCCATTTGAAATATCATTCCACTATAGAGATACATAGATTCTATATATTGGGGTCACCATATAATCTGGGGGACATGTCTAGAGGATATCATGATATATTGATTCCAGGATAAGAGGGTTTCATGAGACATGGGTGTCTTTCCAAGGGGTTCCATCCGTCTTTCTATAACATGACCATGGTACATGACACAATCCTAATAGTACACAAAATAACCACCGCTTTATTTGGGCGACATGTCCTAGTGTTATTGTATGCCCTAGTTGGTTGATGTGAAGTGCATGCGTATCATTATATAGAATCTTCTCATATTTATCCATTTTTTTAGTCTTGGTTCAATCCATTTATTTAATATTCCATAGATTGGTTCAATAATAGCTTGCTTTAATCCTCACAAGATCTTGAACTTATGTGTGATGTTCTTAATGTGGCCCACCATAATTCCTACACATTATCTGTGAGTGATCATAAAATGTTCCTATAGATAATGAACAATCTATCTAGATGTTCTCTATATCACACATAATGGAAAATATTCATGGTCTTGAGATCACCCACTCATAGAAATCTGATCGGATTCCTGGATTCTCTAGTTTAACAATCCATGGAATGGACCTAATATTAAAGTAGGGTGGGAGATTTATGGGCCTCTCCTACTCAATTATATGTGAATTTCACGGAGAGTGTTATAGAAATCTAGTATGGGGTCATTGGAGAGGATTGATGTAAAATATATCACACGATCATTTTATATGCCATTGTAGGGGAGCTGTAATTCTTTTTATGTTCGTGAGACCATCCCAACAATGAATTTCTTACTAAATTGTAGACAATTAATGGGGACTTTACTAATCATCTATGTATACCGAGAGACTATCAAATATTTAGGAAGATATTTATAAGTTCCATAATATGATCATGGAGCATGTTGAAAGGCATTCACGTAATCTTAGGAAACATGTATATGACCATTTGCGAGACAAGGATGGATATCCATGGGGTTTTCAGGAGACTATTATATCATGTATCAGTGACTATTTGAGTCATTTCATGTTTTTCATGGGGTTATGTGCGAAAACACTACTGCATCACATTATTTTTATGACCATAATAGGTATCTTCATCTCCCCCTCATTTCCTTTTTTATCTGTCAAGGACTTGGGTTGTGTAGAGAGTTTTCTTCTAAGTTATCATGAAAAATAAATCTCCCCATTAGTGATGCAGCATATGAACAATTAAAATTCTCTTGTAAATGAGAAATAATTTCATGGAAATACCCGTCTATTTTTATGGAGCCAAAGGGGGAGTGTGCAGTCGACTGCAGATTTCATACATCCTTTCTGTGAAGTAGATGATATTCCAATGGGATTTCCCATGGAGATGTGGACATGTTGACATGTGTTTTAGGTTTTCTTAAAAACACTAGGGGAATATCACATGGTTTTTATTAATATAGGAGCCTCATATATCTCTCCTATTTAATTTCATTGTTTATTATTCAATGTATGGGGATCACAAGATTATTTATGATTTTTTTCAACTAAAGAGGATATATCTATATGGATTCATTACGCATATTTTCTATATATTTTGGGATGGTTTTCTGTAGTCCTAATGTTGAAAAGGTCCATATATTATGGGATCATATCTGACATCCATTACGCAATCAATAATTTTTTATGGCTCCTTCACTAGATAAGGTATATTTCATAAAGGGGATTGGTGGGATCTCTTGTAGGCTATGCATGGTGAATCAATATCTTCATTACACTTTAAAGGTCATGTGACAGAATGTCATGTTGTGTTTCATTCTATATTAATTATAATTGATACATTCCTATTCCATTTAATTGTGGGAAATGAAATTTTCATTTTTCAAGTATTTAATCTATTGTGGATTTGATCCTAAATATATGGAAAGAGTCAATAAATTACCTCCACCCCATAATAGTGGCATCCAAATGGTTAAGGATCAGTTATATGTAATGTAAAGGCCCACCTGAGGATTTTGTGTTGTCACTAATTTGAGTCCTGGGTGATTTTGGTGTACCATCTCATAATTCATCAATGAAACCCATAAATTTTATATAATCATGTAAAAATTATTTTATTGGATCTAAATATCCGAATAAAAATTATTATTATTGAGTAAGGATATTGAATTCCCACTAACATGATATTATTAATTGATATACCTACTCAATCTATGTTGGGATCACCTGGTTCGCATAAGGTTATTTTTGGTAGATTTTATATCTATGAGGGAGGGTGCCCTATATTTTTAAGATTCTGACGACATTGGTTAGAGTAGCATTATTTTTACAAAGGACATATTGTATTCCCTACATGATTTTCCATTCATGAAGACTAAATATATATTATGAGGTAGATTTAGGGTTTTTATATACAACCATCATTCAATGTAGTTTTGGTTATTTTAGCAAGTACTTTCAACTTTATATGTTGTGTTCTCTAATATAATGAAAAAAATTAATTTATTATAAACATATTATATATTAATTTACATAATCAAAATATCATATAATATCCACATATAACATTTCAATTACAATATGTTAATATTTTTATATTCAAAATATATTTTCTTCTGGTCTTAACTATTTCATTGTCAAGAAAATTTTGTTTGAGTAGTTCAACAACAAGTATTATGATCATAGTTCCATCATATCCATAATGGGTATTATGATAAAAATATATTATATATATTAATTATATATGTGTGTGTGTGTGAGAGTGTGTGAGTGTATTCAGTCATCTATATAGAATAGAAAAAAAAATTACACAGTTTATGGAGACGTTAAGTAGTATTCACGCAAGAATATTGTCTTCAAAATTTAATAGATCTAATAAAGAATGTAAAATAGTAATAATACATTCTAGAATAATAAATCTATAATATATATCATAATTATTTATTGAATCTAAATTTTTTACCATATAATTATAGTAGAAGTGAAAACTGAATCACATCGCTCTAAAGAGATGGTTGTACACATGTACATACGTGAGAAAATATCATTTTCCCATAGATATGAATCGAAGAATTCATATATGGTTTTATAATTCTATAATAATAACTACATAATAAAAATATATATAATAATTAAACCCATCATAATAAAAATGCATGAATGATGGTGGGATAAAATGAATTTTATCTCAAGTTGGATATGGAATCAATACCTATAAATTAGTGATAATTTTACATCCTATTTCATTGAATAGATTGTTGATAATGTATAATAAATAATCATAATAAAATTTAATTAAATTTATGAAAATGAATTTATTATTTTATTTTTATACAAAAATATGTAATGGTCATTTATGAATAAATAATTTTTAAGGGATCGAGTAACATAGATAACTCTTCTTAATTATTTCACCTTTAGATGCCATGTGAAGGACCATTGTAAACAACTTTTAAGAACGCTAGTAAATTTAATTAGTTTATTGAATATTTTATAATGTTATTTAAATTATTCTTTCAATATAAATGGATTATAGAGGTGAAACGAAAAGTGAGAAGGGATGTACTTTTATGAGTGAGGTAAATGAGACACATGGAATTAATTAAATTATTACATTAATGTAATAAATTTATAGTTTTATTGGGATCTAAATTGATATATATATAGAGTATATTGTTATTATTTTTCTGAATACTATTATATATGGTTTTGTTTTCACCCATATATTATGGTTTTGACCACTTAATCCCTTTTTAAAATTACCACAATAGCAAATTTTTACTACTTTATGGTAAAAAATGATCCCATAATAATCTGTGTGACCCAGTAATTGATATTGGATATTATATTAAACCATATATAATTAAATTAGAAAATATGGTAATTTAATAAATGATAAATATATTAATAATTTTTTTATAATACATCAGAAGTATACTTTTTTGAAATACATGAAATATTATATTATAATATGTTTTTAACTTATTCTAAGTAGATAAAAAATGAGATAGACTCGAATATAATGTGGAAATGGTCTTATTTTAATCACAAAGTCATTTTTCTATAGGTTTGGGTATAATTATAACTCATATAATTTTTTTTGATCCACTGGATAAATTTTTTTAAACATATATGAGGTAATTAATTTGTTAGTATTAAAGTGTTATAATTTTACAAATAAGGTGAAAATTGGATCATAAATATCCAAGGGATGTAATTTTACACCATTTATCCTCATAATTATCTTATTTATATATTTTCATTTTTTATATATATTTAATAAAATATATTTACAACAAAATAATATTAATGTCATTATAACAACATTACACATTGTTTAACATTGGAAAAATCCCCACATAATTCGAATTCAAATATAAACCTTTAGAAAATGTCTATTATGTTATATATGACTAATTATTTTAATATAATAAAAAAAACCTAATTTCATTATAGTTATTATTTTTGAAAAATTTATTATTATAAATTAATTTATTATATAATTTTAATGTGTTCTGTAATCAGTTAAGATAATTAGTCAATCACTAAAAAATATAAATAAACATATATTATTTTAAGTAATTTATTGTTTTATAAAATAAAAAATTAAAACTAAACATATTATAAAAGTATCCTTTTGTAGAAATATTATTGATATTAATGTCTAGAGAGTGAAATTTTATATATAATCTTTTTTTAATTATATAATTTCCATAATCAATAGAAAATGGGCCCATAAAACCATAATTTATAAACATGAAAAAATGGCCAGACAATACTCATAAAAAGGATAAGTGCATGTGTTAGATAAATTATAAATACATATCCCAATATTTTAACCTCTTTTTATGTAAATCCCCAAGTTTCCACGGTATGCTTCTATTTCAATAATGCAATGGATTTCATTGTATGCAAGTTCGAGAATCTAACACACCGCGACCAATCAAAGTAGTCGTTATGAATAGTTATACCCACTTTTTGAATTATATAAATTCTATATTTCAAAATGGACTTAATTTTTGGATTCTTAATATCGAAATTAGCCTAAGTTGAATTTTTGGTATTTTTCTGAGAACATCCAATTATTGATGAATAGTGGAAAATACATAAAAACAACTATTTTAATAAAAATAATTTATAGTGATAAATTATACTATTGAGTGGTTTTAAAGTATAATTAGAATATATTTTTACCATTTTATCCAATGGTGGTCATTAGAATTGATTTTACTTTGAACATGGACACAAACAATTGTCAATCTTTTGATTGATATTCTTTTGTAAAAACACGCTATTTGTTTTGACAACGGGAATTAATTATAAAATTAATTAATGAAAATTATATTTTTTGAATTTTGTAAAATAGACATCATATTTGAATTTGGAATATCAAATATAGCTTAGGGTGAATTTTTGGTATTTTTATGAAAAACTTCAATTTTTGATGAATAGTGAAACCACTAAGTGGTAGTTAAAAAAACTGATTTTTCATTTAAATGTAATTTTACCACTTCTGTTAATTGAATTTCAAAAATCTGACATACATGGTTGTAATTAAGAGTTAAAATGTGGTTCAATGGGATGAAAATAATTTTTTGTGAATAGTAACTTTTGAGTTTTATTAGCCGCGATTAGAGGTAATTAGTGTAATTTAAGGTAAAAATAATGTTATAATAAAATGAAATTACCTTGACACATGTCCTACTCTTATTTGATGACTCATGGCCGTCCAATACAATCCATGGTTCAATTTTTGGGACCCCCTGGAGCCACTTGGGTAAGATAATGACATTAATACCTTTTATTTAATGTAAAATTAAAAATGTCACAAACATGCATTGTTTTACTAAAAAAAATTTACAAGGGGTTATAAAATTTATCTTCTTGACTATATATATAAATTTTAAAGATAAAAATATTTCCTACATCATGGAAATTTTTTATTATTTTTAGGAATTAAATAAATAAATTTATTTGTCACACCATGATGATGTAGTGATTACCTCATTAATGAACGATTTAAATAAAATGAAAAGAAAAGGTAAATTCTAAGAAATACACTTCTCTAAAGCCTATTGGATGGGGGATTTCGAACCCTTATCACCTTATCCTCGAAATATTTCATTGTGGGGCCTTTAAAATCCGAAAATCTTTTTATAATAATGTAAAATTTCATGACTTTCCAAGAGTGCCCCACCTCTCCTCTTATAAAATTCCCCCACCTATCCCACCTTATTCACACCTTCAAAGACATTTGGCTTGGGAAAAATCTTCCCAAGTACTCTCTCAACTACCCTCCTACTCCTAGAAGTCTCACTTTGGGCAGAAGTCTTTCCAAGGAAGCCTTTGGATCAAATCAAAAATAGTTACCCGATTTTAATGTAACGTCTTCTCTTATGTTATTTTGTTTTGTTTTGCATCTCCAACCCCTTAAACTCTTTTTATTCATTTATATTATAACAACACCAGTATCTTCAATATACTAGGATGTTCTTATTAGAAGGATTTTATTTACACTTACACACACCTTCGTCTAATGGTTAAAGAACATACTGTTTCTGTGGGTGGTGAATTACTGTCTCACAAATTGATGATTCTTCAATCTTATATTAACACCTCTCATGGTGGCCATTATGATGAAACTATTTCTATATATGATATATATTATGTTTATGTTTTCTTTAAGCTTATGTATTTTTCATTTATGGAATACCATTATGATTTCCATTATTGGTAAACCTGATAATTTCATTTTATGAAGTGCAGACTGCCGCCCCCTCAAAGTGATTTGAATCGTTAATAAATTATGTGGGATGTATAAAGGATGGAGTTAATGATATTATATATGATATTATACTGGAATTATAATATACCTTTATATCATTATGATTTCATTACATTAAATATGAAATAGAAATGAAAGTAGCGTTCATGCATACGTACGGCTTACCTAAAACTCCCGAAGATTTTATGAGAAATATTTTTTTTATTTACTATGTTATACGAAATGGAATCTTTCACTGCACACAACATTATCTTGGCTTGCCTTACATGCAATCGCGACCTTCCTCGATAGCCTGTGTAGTACGAAATACCGAGTTTCACTAAATAACGATATATTATTATAATATTATAATCTAGCCGTTATGAATAGTATTAACTAAATTTTGAATTTTATAACATTATAATTCATCTTATATGTTTTCTAGAATGAGGTATGAAAACAAAATCAGTTTTTCGGATAAAAGAAGTATTTTTCAAAAAATGAAGTTTTACCGCCTTTTGATGGCGCACCCATCTTACATCTATTTTTTGTCCTACAAATACGTTCAATTCGACAAAATAAAATTCTTCTTTGGAATCAGGATATAAAAATTTTCTTTGGATAAAATTTTCATATTATTCTTGTAACTTTCATATTTTAATGAATTGTAAAAACACGCAATATTTTTAAAAAAAAATACTTTTTTCATCACATTAATTTATATGGTTAGATTATAATATTGAATGGTTTTAAAATATAAATAGAATATATTTTTACAATTTAATAATATTTATGTCATTATCATTAATTTTAAATTGAATTCATAGGTAAAAACATTTCAATCTTTGGCAATGTTTTAACTTTTAAAACCCGTTTGCTTAACAAAGAGATTAATTTTAAATTAATTACTGCAACTTCTGTGTTTTGAATTTTTAAAAATGGATTCTATATTTGGAATCAGTGGGTCCAAATTATGTTAATAGATTACTTTTATTTTTTTTGATATTATGAATAGTAACTACGGTAATTTTTATTTTCTGCGGTAAAAGGTAAATAGGGTAATTCAAGGTTAAAAGAATATTATAATAATTCAAAATTACCTTGAAATATGTCCTAAACTTATTGTATGAGTAGTGGCCGACCATGGGCATCCTTGGGTCGATTTTGGGACCCCATTGAGCAACTTGGTAGTGATAATGGCAATTTGGATTAATTAATTTAATGTAAAGACAAAATTTACATTAACAAAAATATTTTAGTAATTAATTTTTATAAGGAGTTATATAAATTATATTTTTGACTATAAATATTCATTGGAAATATAGAAATATTTAATACATGATGATATTTTTTTTATAATTTTTAGACTCAAGTAAATTAAATAAATTATGGCACAATAATGATGAAGTATTTACCTCATTAATAAATGATTTAAATGAATAAGATTATAATGATTAAAATATTTTCCAAAACATGTCCAATTCTGATTGGAAGATTTTATTTCGACCATGAGTCATCTTATCTTCATCTTTAATGATTTCTGGACATTTTAAAATGGAAGATATGTTTATAATAAAATAATATTTTCACACTTTCCAAAGGTATCCCTCTCCTCCCTTATAAAAGGTCACCTCCTCACTCTCCTCCTCACACCACTTTTAGACTTCTAGCTCGGCCAAACCCTGCCAATTTATCTTCTTATCTTCCCTAGAAACATCCTAGAGGTCCTGGTCTTCTTCAAAAACCAATCTTAGTGCCCTATGAGGAGGTTTCAAAGAGGCGTGTCGAAGAAGAGGTAATATCCGTTAACAATTCTTTCAAATTTATATCTTCTTCTACTTATTCTTATTTAGTTGTTTCATTATGAATTAATAACATCAGTATCACTCATATACTGATATGTTATTATAAATATGAAACAACCCTATTTCACCTTCTGTCCATCCTATGGAAAATAAAATCACCGCGCGTGCGTACGTACGGAATACCTTCTCCACGCCGTGGTGTAATCTGTTTTCCACCACCACCTTAATTGGATTGTTATAATGGTGTAATTAATAACTATATATGATTATTTTAAAGTTATATTGATTCTGAAATATTATACATACACTTTCATACAATTCCACGATCATGGGAACGATATCATCGCTCGTGCCTACGTATGGCCTACCATATCCACGATGTGATGCGACTCGTTCTACATGATATTCATTGCATAATGATTATATAAATGAATTGAATGAATAAATATTATATATATTACACTAATACCATTTTTCAAATGAGGTATCTATAACCTAAAAATAAGAATAAGAATTTATTTGACACAACACACATAAGAACATAAAGCAATAAACACCCGAATGACAAGTAGCAATGAAATATTACTAATAAGAAGTTAAGAATGTGGCCATATATGATATCATATGAATGAGTATGATTCTAAAATAAGTCAATGACAATATTAAAATCATTATACAGGTGGTTTGGACACGTACAATACATATCGGACCTAAGGTATGTGAAAATCTCCCAATCTCATTTTTATCCGAGATTGTTTATACTTTGGTATTTACTGGGGTGTATTTTATCATCCACATCCTTGTTTCCTCAATATGTAATATTATTTATATCCTCCTAGAATCTTTTAAATCCAATTTTACCATTCTTTGAGTTTTTAGTAAAAGATATGAAAGGAATCTTTTGTCATTTTTCATACGAGGTACTTTTTGACTTTTCCGGCCAAAGTACGAGAAGAAGGTTTTTTTTAAATTATACGGCATGAATGGATTTTTAGAACATTATTTCCAAGAATCTACCTTTACAATTTATCTCTTTATTTTTAATCAAATTCTTATAGTTTAAAATTTTATGACATGTTAAGAAAGGAAAAATGTTTTTAAAGTATAAAGTATATTTTCCTTAAGAATGGAGTTCAACTATTTTATAAAAATTATTTTCCATATAAGATAAAATGGGGTTCTGTTTCTATCCCTATTTTTACATTGATTTGATTGTTTTATGATGGAATTAATTTTATTAAATCCTTTTATTTTATATGGATTATGTTATGATGGCATGATGTTTAAGAATCCCATTTTTATTACATGGGTTATGCTATGATGTATGATTTATGATTTTGTGGAACACATAATAATGGTTTCAATATGAGATGGTTGGGACCTATATCTCCCTCCAATACATTGGGTAAAGATTTATATCTCATGAGGTAGACATGGCTAGAACGACAAGTTAAACCGGTTCAGTGATACATAACTTGAACGAGGAGTGAACTCGGTTCAGTAATGGAATTTGTCTTCTATGATGGTGTTGGAAATGAGCCTTGACTAATATGAAATGATTTTCTATTATTTTGTGTGTATGACACAAAGATTCATGTTATATGTTATTATTATTTGGGATTACTTTTCATTACTATGATTTATCCCGTGGCATGATATTATGACCTCTTTTGCAGGTTAATATTTTCAAAATGTTGTGTTATTATGAATATGATATGACTTATATTTCTTTTGTTTACCCTTACTGAGCATTTGAGCTCACCCTTTTGTATGTTTTCTTTTCCCCAGGTCAGGAAGAAGGATATTAAGTAGGATATGCCAAAAGGGACTCTAGATATGATGAAATAAACGAGCGACAATGTAGTTGATTTTATGAACCAGTTGTTTATGTTTCCCAGTTTCTAAACACAGTATAACTATACGGTCCTTTCATGGTTTTGTTATATGTTTTAATAAGTATTCTTCAACTCTAAAGTAATAACCATGTATGTAAAGTATGGGTCATTATAGTTGGTATTAGAGGAATGGTATAGTCAACCTTTGGAAACTAGGATGTGAAAGCCTTAGTAAGAACCCTAAGGATAAGTCTAAGCATAGAACACAATCTTAGTGTTTTAGAAATGGCCATGAACAACCTATGATAAGACCTTAAATGTGAATTTTTTTTCTTGATTATGTGGTTTTCCTATTATGATTAGTGTTTCTCACACTATGCTTCTTGTTTTTAGTCAATGGATGGAACCCGATGGAACTGTGTTAATCCTGAATGAGATGGGCAATGAAATGATTGTCCCCCTGAGCAACCAAACGTTATTGGAGCTAAAATGCAAAATATTTTAGCCATGCTCACACAAATTTCTCAAGCTATTATCAATGTAAGACTTCCAAACGAGAAAATGAAGGAGCAACATTTTGTTGAATCCTTTATGATGCAGCGTCCACCTTCATTCAGTGGGTCTTCTGATCTATTAGTAGATGAACAATGGATTAGTACCACTGAAAAGATATTTTCAGTTCTACAATGTTCTGAACATGACAAATTCATCTTAGCAGTGTCTCGTTTGGAAGGTGATGCGGATCAATGGTGGAATCTTATCAAGAATACGAGGCAAAGAGATGAAATTGACTCCATGGAATGGGATGAGTTCAAGAACTTATTTTTCAATAAGTAATTCCCTCGTATTCTTCGAACAAAGATGGAGAAGGAGTTTATTGAACTGAAGCAAAAGGATGATGAATCTTTTGGTACCTACAAAGAAAATTTTTCAAGACATGCAAGGTACACTTCTAGAATTATTATCCAGCCTAAGAGTAAAATCAATTGATTCTTTAGTGGCTTAATACCAAGTCTTCAAAGGGTGTTATCCATAAGGGACTTCAATGGATACGATGAAATTGTTCGATGTTATCTCAAGGTTGATATGGGGATTGGTGTAACCCATCAGTCATGGGTTTGATTAGAAGAGGAAAATGGAATTCAAAGGATAATCTAAAGACCACACTGGAAAAAAGATGAGTTTTACTTTATGCTCAAATTGTGGAAAGAAACATGGAGGGAATTGTCTTAAAGGGACAAGAAAATGTTTTAAGTGTGTAAAAGAAGGTCATCGGGCAGTTGAATGTCGAAATAATGGGAAGAAGAGGTCTAATGATGTGAACATAGAAAGGGATACACAGAATTCACCTCCTCCACTTCAATGTTTCAAGTTCAAGAGATGGGGCATTATGCCAATCAATTCCCAAATCCAAGGGTTGTTGATGATGATCGATGTCAACAAACTCTTAAAGCCAAAGAAAATGGAAAGTCACATGAAATTACTATCGATGATGTGGAGTATGATAACGAAGTGGTGAAAGGTACACTTACCATCCAATCTAAAGTAGAAAATGATTTATTCAATTCTGGATCCACCCACTCTTTTATTTTTGAGGAATTTTCTAAGTGTATCACCGTATTACATCAAAAATTAGATGTTGAGTTAGCTGTGACAACTCCTAATGGCACAACGGTCACATCAAATGTTTATAATTCTTCTCTGATTGATGTTTGTGGGAACGTTATTCCTGAAAATATTTTGATCCTTCCTATAGTGGAATTTGATGTGATTCTTGGCATGGATTGGATTACTTTATATAGAGCTCATATCAATTTCCAAAGAAGGGAAATCACATTTAATATTCCAGATCGATCTATGATCGTCTATCAATGCAAGGATTAATATAACCTTCCAGAGGAAATTTCTTCCATCTTATGGGTCTTGATTACAGTAAATGAAGGTTATTTATCTCAAATGGTTGTATAAAAACTCACGAATAAGAATACACCCATTGAACGGAAGTTTTATGATGCCTTTCCGGAGGAAAGGACAGCTCTTCCACCAAATCGTGAAGTTGAGTTTTCAATAGAACTCATACCGGGTGCTATGCCCATTTCAAAGACACCTTATAGAATGGCCCCAATTGAGTTGCAGGAATTGAAGAAGCAACTCCAAGAGAATATTGATAAAGGATTCATACTCTCTAGTGCATCACCATGGGGCGCACCTGTTCTATTTGTTTAGAAGAAAGATGGATCAATGAGACTCTGCATTGATTATCAAGAACTAAACAAGATCACTATCAAGAAAAAATATTCTCTCCCACGCATTAATGACTTATTTGATCAACTACGCAGAGCTCAATACTTTTCCAAGAGTGATCTTCATTCAGGGTATCATCAATTAAGGTTCAAAATGGAGGATATACCAAAGACGACGTTCCGTACAAGGTATGGACACTATAAATTTATAGTGATGCCATTTGGTCTTACTATTGCCCCTGCTAACTTCATGGATCTAATGAATAGAGTCTTTAGAGACTATTTTGATCAATTTTCAGTAGTCTTTATAGATAATATTCTTGCCTATTCAAAGAGCAAGGAAGAACATGAAGATCACATGAGAATTGTATTGAAGACCCTGATAAAGGAGAAGCTTTATGCCAAATTTACCAAGTGTGAATTATGGCTTCAAAAAGTTTCATTTTTGGGTCACATAATCTCAAAAGAGGGGATATCTTTGGATCCAACAAAAAAAGAGGATATCGAAAGATGGTCGAGACCAACAACAATAACTGAGATCTGATGTTCTCCTGGTTTGGCTGGATATTATCGACATTTTGTGAATGATTTTTCACGATTATCTAATCCACTCACCATGTTGACTCGAAAAGGAGTTAAGTTTGTGTGGATGGAGGAGTGTGAAGATAATTTCAAGGAGTTGAAAAGAAGGATACCAGTGCACCTGTGCTCACACTGCCTTGTAGTGGAGAATGGTTTGTGATCTATAGTGATGCATCCAAGAAGGTATTAGGGTGTGTTCTCATGAAAAACTATATGGTGATAGCTTATGCCTCACGACAGTTGAAAATCCACGATAAGAATTACCCAACTCATGATTTTGAGTTAGCTACGGTAATCATTGCATTAATGATTTAGAGGCATTATCTTTATGGTGAAAGGTGTGATATTTATACTGATCGTAAAAGTTTAAAGTATATTTTCACACAAAAGGAGATGCATATTCACCAAACAAGATGGTTGGATCTGATTAAGGATTATGACTGCTTAATTCATTATCACCCCGGGAAAGTAAACAAGGTGGCAGACACATTTAGTCAACAAGACCATGATAGCTTATCCGTGATGAGGATCACAAAACATCCAATATTTATGGATTTATAAAGGATGGATCTTGGAATTATAATGGAAGGGGAAAAATCATATCTTTATCAAATGAATGTTCAACCATCTATAAATGTGAAGATTAAAGAGGAAAAAAAGAAGATGTAGAGTTACAAAAGAAGGTGAGAAATGTTCCCGAATTCAACCTTGATTGTGATGGGATAATAGGGTTTATGTCCCTCTAATCCCCGAATTAAAGAAGGAGTTGCTGGATGAAGCTCATATTTCTTCATTATATATTCATCCTGGAAGCATGAAGATGTATAGGGACTTGAAAGTGTACTTCTGGTGGGATGGAATGAAAAGAGATATGGCTGAATATGTCTGTCGATTCTTGGTTTGTTAGCAAGTTAAAGCTGAGAGATAGAAGTCTAAGGGGATGTTACAACCATTACCCATACCAGAATGGAAATGGGAAAAAGGACTATGGAGTTTGTCACTGGACTTCCTAAAACATCTAAAAGCAATAATGCTATCTGGGTTATAGTTGATCGTCTTATGAAGTCGACAAACTTCATTTCTATTAGAGAAGATTTCTTTCTGGATCATCTTTCCAGGATATATGGGAAGGAAGTGGTAATATTTCATGGAGTACCACATTCCATTATATCTGATCGGGATTCGAGGTTTACCTCGATGTTTTGGAGAAGTCTTCAGCATACTCTAGATACAGAGTTGAGTTTCATCACTGCTTATCATCCTCAAATAGACGGTCAGTCTGAGGGGAAAATTAAAACTCTAGAAGACATGTTAAGAGATTACTCTATGGATTTCAAATGTGGTTGGGATCAACACCTACCTTTGGGGGAATTTTCATATAATAATAGTTTTCACTCCAGTATTCAGATGGATCCTTTTGAAGCTCTGTATATAATGAAATGCAGGACTCCAACTTGCTAGGATGAAGTTGGGGAAATAAAGCTATTAGGACCTGATCTTGTTGATGAGATGGTAGAAAAGGTCTGATCTATTCATCATCACATAAGAGCAGCTCAGAGTCGACAAAAAAGTTTTGCCGACAACCTAAGAAAAGACCAAGAGATTGAAGTGGGTGATAAAGTGTTCTTACGAATATCTCCCTGGAAGAGAGTAATGAGATTTTGGAAGAAGGGAAATCTGAGCCCTAGGTATATCGGTCCTTTCTAAATACTGGATTGTATTGGGAAGGTATCTTACCGATTGGTGCTTCCACCGAATCTCTCTCAAGTTCAAGATGTTTTCCATGTATCTCTCCTGAGAAAGTACATACCTGATCCTTCACATGTACTAAGCTCAGAAGTTGTACCGATGGAGAAAGATGTTTCTTATGAAGAACAGACGATAGAGATTCTGGATCGTAATTAAAAAGTTCTACAAAACAAGTTCATTCACTTGGTTAAATTTTTATAGAAGAACCACCAATTATAAAAAGCTACATGGGAACTTGATGATATTATGAGGGAGAGGTATCCTCATTTGTTTGTTACGAATTGATGAATTTCGAGGGCGAAATTCATTTTAAGGGGGTAGAATGTAACACCCAGAGATTTTATGAGAAATATTTTTTTTATTTCCTATGTTATATGCAAAGGAATCTTTCACTGCACACAACACCATCTTGTCTTGCGTTACACGCAATCGCGACCTTCCTCGATAGCGTGTGTAGTACGCAATACCGAGTTCCACTAAACAATGATATATTATTATAATATTATAAACCAGCCATTATTAATATTATTAACTTAATTTTTAATTTTATAACATTATAATTCATCTTACACATTTTCTAGAATGATTTATGAAAACAAAATCAGTATTTCGGATAAAAGAATTATTTTTCAAAAAATGAAGTTTTACTGCCTTTTGATGGCGCACCCATCTTAAATCTAGTTTTTGACATGTTTATAAGTTCAATTTGACAAAATAAAATTCATATTTGGAATAAGGATATAAAAATTTACTTTGGATAAATTTTTCATATTATTCTGGTAACTTTCATATTTTGATGAATAGTAAAAACACGCAATATTTTAATTAAAAAAATCTTTTTCCATCACAATAATTTATATGGTTAAATCATAATATTGAATTGTTTTAAAGTATAAATATAATATATTTATACAATTTAATATAATTTATGTCATTATCATTAATTTTAAATTGAATTAATAGGTAAAAACATTTCAATCTTTGGCAATGTTTTAACTTTTAAAACCCGTTTTCTTGACAACGGGATTAATTTTAAATTAATTTTCTGCAACTTCTGTGTTTTGAATTTTGAAAAATGGATACCATATTTTTAATCAATGGTTCCAAATTATGTTAATAGCTTAC
The DNA here is from genome assembly GCA_963277665.1 of Viscum album. Taxonomy (NCBI): domain Eukaryota; kingdom Viridiplantae; phylum Streptophyta; class Magnoliopsida; order Santalales; family Viscaceae; genus Viscum; species Viscum album. The sequence continues at coordinate 1,830,874,927 of OY728131.1, forward strand.
TTTTATTTATTTTTTGATATTATGAATAGTAACTACAATAATTTTTATTTACTGCGGTTAAAGGTAAATATGGTAATTCAAGGTTAATAGAATATTATAATAATTCAAAATTACCTTGACACTTGTCCTCGCATTATTGGATGAGTAGTGTCCGACCATGGGCATCCTTTGGTCTATTTGTGGACCCCATTTAGCAACTTGTTAGTGATAATGACAATTTTGATTAATTAATTTAATGTAAAGACAAAATTGACATTAACCAAAATCTTTTAGTAATTAATTTTTATAATGAGTTATATAAATTATATTTTCTACTATAAATATTCATTGGAAATATAAAAATATTTCCTACATGATGATATTTTTTTTTATAATTTTTAGACACCAAATAAATTAAATTATTTATGACACAATAATGATGAAGTATTTGCCTCATTAATAAATGATTTAAATAAATAAGATTATAATGATTAAAATATTTTCCAAAACATGTCCAATTCGGATTGGATGATTTTATTTCGACCATGAGTCATTTTATATTAAACTTTAATGATTTTTGGACCTTTGAAACTGAAGATGAGTTTATAATAAAATAATATTTTCACACATTCCAAAGGTGCCCCTCTCCTCCCTTATAAAAGGGAACCTCCTCCCTCTCCTCATCACACCACTTTTTGCCTTAAAGATCGGCCACCCCCTGCCAATTTTTCTTCTTCACTTCCCAAGAAACATCTTAGAGGTCCTAGTCTACTTCAATAACCTATCTTAGTGCCCTAAGAAGAGGTTTTAAAGAGGCATGTCGAAGAAGAGGTAATATTTGTTACCAATTCTTTCAAATTTATTTCTTCTTATACTTCTTCTTCTTTAGTTGTTTCATTATGAAGTAATAACATAAGTATAAATAATATACTGATATGTTATTATAAATATGAAACAACCCTATTTCAACTTCTATCCATCCTACGGAAAATGAAATCACCGCGCGTGCGTACGTACGGAATACCGTCTCCACGCTGTGGTGTAATCTGTTTTCCACCACCACCTTACTTGGATGGGTATAATGGTGTAAAGAATAACTATATATGATTATTTTAATTTGATATTGATTCTGAAATATTATACATACACTTCAATACAATTCCACGATCATGGGAATGATATCTTTGCTCGTGCGTACGTACAGCCTACCGTCTCCACGATGTGATGCGACTCGTTCTACATGATATTCATTGCATAATGATTATATAAATGAATTTAATGAATAAATATAATATATATTACACTAATACCATTCTGGAAATGAGGTATCTATAACATTAAAAGAAGAATAAGAATTTATTCGACAAAACACACATAAGAACATAAATCAATAAACACCTGAATAACAAGTAGCAATGAAATATTACTAATAAGAAGCTAAAAATATAGCCATATATGATATCATAACAATGAGTATGATTCGGGAATAAGTCAATGACATTATTTAAATCATTATTCAGGAGGTTCGGACACGTACAAAGCATATCAGACCTAAAGTAAGGGAAAATCTCACAATCTCATTTTTATCCCAGATTGTTTATACTTTGGTATTTACTGGGGTGTATTTTATCATCCACATCCATGTTTCCTCAATATGTAATATTATTTCTATCCTAATACAATTGTTTAAATCCAATTTTACCCTTCAGTGAGTATTTAGTAAAAGATATGAAAGGAATCTTTTGTCATTTTTCGTACGAGGTACTTTTTGACTTTTCCAGCCAAAGTACGTGAAGAATGTTTTTTAACGTATACGGCATGAATGGATTTTTAGAACATTATTTCCAAGAATATTCCTTTAAAAATTTTCATGTTTATTTTTAATCAACTTATTTTAGTTTAAAATTGTATGACATGTTAAGAAAGGAAAATTGTTTTTGAAGTAGAAAGAATATTTTCCTCAAAAATGGAGTTTAAGTGTTTTATCAAAATTATTTTCCTTATAAGATAAAATAGGGTTCTATTTCTATCCCTATTTATACCTTGATTTTATTGTTTTATGATGGAATTAATTTTATAATGTTCTTTTATCTTATATGGATTATGTTATGATGGAATGATGTTTAAGAATCCCATTTTTATTACATGGGTTATGCTATGATTTATGATTTATGATTTTGTTGCACACATAAGAATGGTTTCATTGTGAGATGGGTGGGACCTATATCTACCTACAATGAATTGGGTAAAGATTTATATCTCATGAGGTAGACATGGCTGGAATGGAAAGTTAAACCAGTTCAGTGATACAGGACTGGAATGAGGAGTGAACTCGGTTCAGTAATGGACTTTTTACTCTATGATGGTCTTGGAAATGAGTCGTGACTAATATGTAATGATTTTTTTTATGATTATGTGTGTATTCCACAAAGTTTTATCTTTTAATTTATGATTATTTGGGATTACTTTTCATTACTATGATTTATCCCATGACATGATATTATGGCCTCTTTTGCAGGTTATGATTTTCAAAATGTTATGTTCTTATGAATATGATATGACTGATATTTCATTTGTTTACCCTTACTCAACATTTGAGCTCACCCTTTTGTATGTTTTCTTTTTCCCAGGTCAGGAAGAAGGATATTAAGTAGGATATGCCAAAAAGGGACTCTAGAAATAATGAAATAAAGGGGAGACAATATAGTTGATTTTATGAACCAGTTGTTTATGTTTCCCAGTTTCTAAAGACACTATACCAATACGGTCCTTTCAGGATTTTGTTATATGTTGTAATAAGTATGCTTCAACTCTGATGTAATAACAATGTATGTAAAGTATGAGTCATTATATTACCATCTCCAAGAACGGTGCATTTCATTTCTTACCTCTAAATGTTATGAAATATTATAAATGCATATATATACTGGATATATATGATATATATGATATCTACATCATGAATATAATTCTGGATATAATGGATATTCTACCACATAAACAACTTGTAATTATAAGATGTTTATTGTTGACTCAAGTACCAAAGATCGACAAAACGACCGTTATTAACTTAAATGACTACATAATGTTCATAACATGGTAATAAGTGATATAAAAGGAAAAATGAACTTGAAAAAGGTTCTTAAGCAAGTAGAAATTTACTCTAGTTTAATATTCAAGAGATTAAAGAACGATCAAGTCAAGTCGGACACGAGGTAAGGGACTTCATCTCAATCTCCTTTAATTGAGGCATCTTTTGTTTTATAAACATGATTCTTTTATATGGTGTATAAACCCCTTTGAATTTTACATTTATTCAAAAGTAATATTATTATACGAAGCGTTTTACTAAACGACAAAAGGGAATGTTTTTTTGTCGTACGTATGCGGCGAGAACGACTTCTCCTCCGCCGTGACTATTATTTGAGTTTCGGCTTCCTCTTCAAGCCGTAAATTTTTTTTAAGATGAAAAATAAATACCAAGTTTTACTTTTATTTTATTTTGGTATTGAAAATGGTTTTATTATATCAATGTGTTGTATTGATATCTTGTGATTGAGATGTGGAATTGTTATATTTCCTTTATGCAATTTTTATGTGATACGATTATGTTATGGTTTATGATATGTTTAAACCTGTTCATATGAGGAATGAATTGGACTTAATAAGTGACGGGTGGAGCCTGCTATAGCTCCTCGATGCATCAGTAGTTCTCATGAGGCCAATTAGTGTCTTGGCAGAAGGCCTTCACAAAATCGTATTTGTAGTCTTGGCACAAGGTATGGACTATGTGGTTATGATAGTCTGGCATTATGCATTCCATCATTATGAAAGTGGTTATTGATATTGCAGGTGATTATTAGACTAGTAGAATATCCATGTGAATAAGTAAATGGGATTATTTCATTTTAATTTTTCCATATTATGTTGAAGTTCATGTTTAAAAGGATTTTGTTTTAGTTATACATTGACTTAAATGTTTATGTTTATTGATGAAAGTTGCAGCTATATTGGTGTCCTTACTGAGCATCCTAGCTCACCCCTTTCTATGTTTTATTTTTCCCAGGATGTGAAGAAATATTTTAGGACTGACCTCCATGGATAGTCTGAAGGGGATATGTGTGTGGACTATGGAGACTATGTTATTGTAGTTTTACACTTTATGATATAATGTAACATTTATGAATGTATCTAGTGTTTCCAAGTCTACTAAACTAATCGGTCCTTCGAGACTTGATCTTTTGTGATCATTCCAATGTTACGTAATAATGCACCGACTCTGGGTAACTGGGGTCGGGGTGTTAAAATTGGTATCAGAGGCAGTTTAGTAATAACCTTGGAAGCTAGATTTAGATAAACTCTGATTAGAGAACATAGCCCAATGATAGACATTAAGGATTAATATAGAAGAACTTCCTAGAATTTTGGTATTATAGAGATTTTGTGAGTTTTCCTAGCAATACATCCTTGTCTAGATACGAGCAAGTAGAGGCGGGTCTGGCACAAATATACCTAGGGGTTAAACCAGAAAACACCGCTTTGAGATAGACTCGAATGGGAATTGGTTCATGACAACGGTACTTGCTGTACTCTTGGTTACGACACTCCCTGGGGATATGCTTTGGATAATTCTCATTTTCCTTACAAAACATTATGAAGGGTTTATGAGTATATAATTCCTCAAAAAAACATCTTTTTGATTATGGATAATATCCATAAACCGTTCAATTTACGTTAAGTATTTTACAAGTATGGAATTTTTTATTGCAATTCATAAACTAACCTAGTTTATGCCATTGTATAGAAATGGCCTATAGTAGAAGGAATGTGAACTCCAGCAATACATATGATCCAAAGATTAAGAAGGATCATATATTTCACGATATTAAGCAAACATTTAGAAGCGAAATAGTCTCCTGTGTATTCTCAACATATAAAGAAATAGTATCATGTGTTAATAAGATAAGTAAATAATTCTCTGATTCCTATGGCTTTGAAGGGAAGCAAGAGAATAAAAGGATGGAAGAGAAAAAGATGGATAAAGGGAAGAGGGAAGAGAAGAATTTTCCAATATGTGATAACTGTGCGAAGAAACACCTTGGAACATGCCTGAAGGGAATGAGAGTTTGTTATAAGTGTGGAGAAAAAGGACATCACGTGCGTGACTGCAAGGGTAAGAAAATGGTTTCTACTGTACAATGCTTCATCTGCAAGGAGTAAGGACACTACACAAACTAATGCACAAACCATTAGAGTATTCCCTAAATGATGCTATTGGATAATAATCATGTTATGATACTACCACAGATGAGTATGAATGATTAGAGTTCTTATTTTGTTATTAAAGAATTATGTCCTTTGAGTGTTGTATCAATGATGTATTGGTCATAATAATTATGAAGTATATAAGGATTGTACTCCAGTACTATTTCATTAAAAACTTGAGATTGTGTGGAACCAAGAAAAGTGACTCAAGATAGGTAATATTTTTTGAAAATATATGGTTGAGTGAATGAAAAACCATAATATGGTTCTGGTACCGAGATAGTGATTTTGGAATAATACATGATTGATTTGGATAAATTATATTGGATATTCTTGACTTCCTTTAAGCAGATTAATGATTTGTAAACATTTTTGGATAGAAGGAGTATATCTAGTATTCTATAGGGAATAAGGGATCATGAATGTAATCAATAAGGATTTATGGTAATTCAAGATGCTGTAGTGATTTAAAAAAATACATGATGAAGGTATTCACATGATATTACGCGGCAAAAAGGATCTTCATTGTGTTTACCTTCCTTATAAAATATGGATTGTGAGTTTTGGATAACTATAAAGGTTGGAATGGATTAATTTGAACATTGGATAGAATTGTTTAAGGTTAAAACATTTATAAATATTATTTATGGAATATTATAATAATATAGTTTTAGGAAAAGGACAACCTGCAGGTCGGGCGATAACCTGTCGTGTCAGACAAAGCTATAGGAATCGAACCCACAACCATAGTGTGACAAGCCTTTATTACCTACCACTAGACTATAAGAAGTCCCTGGTTATTAAAAAATATTTTTCTCCATTGTATGTGTTAATATTTTGAACCTTGTACGATTATGATAAATATGATATTTTTGAGTTCTATTATCTTTTTGAGTGAAAGATGAGTCTGTGGTAGAAATTAGTTGAAGGTTGAAACTCTACTTGTCAAGTATATATATATATATATACCTATCTCTTATTCTATGAATAAATTAATTCTTAAACTTTAGGAAAGATATATTAAAACAAAAAATGTGTTATCCTATTACCTTATGTGTTGTTGAACTGATGATATTTTAAATCAACATAGATTATAGGCTTTGAGGCCCTTAATTTTACAATAGTTTTCGATTGATTACCTCAATCACTCCATACAAATATTTGCGTTTTTCATCCAATTATATGTCTCTAATTGCCACCAATGTTTTCCTAATTGAGATCATAATTTGGTGGTGACTTTTTCATTTCCAATTCCCTCTTATTAAGGCTAAATTTTATTAACCTTATTTCTGATGTGAGTTTTCCACAAAGGTATTTTCTATTTTCAACCTTTTATTTTTGAACAAAAATTTCAAATTGCGAGGACACAATTTATTGAATGATAATAGAATGTAACAACCCAAGCTTCCACGATACGCTTCTCTTTCAATAATACAATGGTTTGCATTGTACGCAAGTTCGAGATTCTAACACACATCGACCAATCAAAGTAGCTGTTATGAATAGTAATACCAACTTTTTGAATTATATAAATTATATATTTCAAAATGGACTTCATTTTTATGTTCGGAATATCGAATTTAGCCTAAGTTGAATTTTTGGTATTTTTCTTAGAACATCCAATTTTCGATGAATAGTGAAAAATACATTAAAACAACTATTTCAATCAAAATAATTTATAGTGATAAATTATTATATTGAGTGGTTTTAAAGTATAATTAGAATATATTTTTACCATTTTATCGAATTTTGGTCATTAGAATTAATTTCACATTGAAATTGGACATAAATAATTGTCAATCTTTTGATTGATATTCTTTGGTAAAAACACGCTATTTGATTTGAAAATGAGAATTAATTATAAAATTAATTAATGAATCTTATATATTTTTAATTTGTTAAAATATAAATCAACTTTGAATTTGGAATATCAAATATAGCTTCGGGTGAATTTTTGGTATTTTTATGAAAAACATCAATTTTTGATGAATAGTGAAACCACTAAGTGGTAGTTAAACAAACTAATTTTTCGTTTAAATGAAATTTTACTGCTTCTGTGAATTTAATTTCAAAAATCCGGCATACATGGTTGTAATTAAGAAGTAAAATGTATTTAAATGGGCTGAAAATAATTTTTGGTGAGTAGTAACTTTTGAGTTTTATTAACCGCGATTAGAGGTAATTAGAGTAATTTAAGATAAAAATAATGTTATAATAATACTAAATTACATTGACACATGTCATACTCTTTTTTTATTACTGATGGACGAACATGAATATCCATGGGTGAATTTTTGGGACCCCATGGAGCCACATGGGTAAGATAATGACATTAATACATTTTATTTAAAGTAAAAATAAAAATGTCACAAACATGCATTGTTTCACTAAAACAATTTTTACATGGGGTTATACAAGTTATAATTTCGACTATAAATTCCCATTGGAATTATAAAAATATTTCCTACATCATGGTAATTTTTTTATAATTTTTAGGCATTAAATGAATAAATTTATTTATCACACCATGATGATGCAATGATTACCTCATTAATGAACGATTTAAATAAAATGAAAAGAAAAGGTTGAATCTAAGACTTACACTTTTCAAAATACTATTGGATGAGTGTATTTAGAACTATTATCACCTTGTCCTTGAAATATATCATTTTGGGACCTTTAAAATCTGAAATGCATTTCATAATAATGTAACATTTCATGACTTTCCAAGAGAACCCCTCCTATCCTCTTATTAAAGGCCCCCACCTCTACCACATTATTCACACATTAAAATCCATTTGGCTCAGACAACCTCTGCCCAAATACTCTTTAAAATTCCCTCTATTACTCCAATAAGACTCACTTTGGGCTGATGTCTTCCCAAGGAAGCCTTTGGCTCAAATCATAAATAGTTACCCGATTTTAAGGTAATGTCTTCTCTTATGTTCTTTTGTTTTATTTTGCTTCTCCAACCCCTTAAAATCTTTTTATTCCTTTTTTTAATAACACCAGTATCTTCAATATACTATGATGTTTTTATGAGAATTATTTTATTTACACTTACACACACCTTCGTCTAACGGTTAAAGAACATACTGTTTTTGTGGGTGGCGAATTACTGCCTTACGAACCGATGATTGTTCAATCTTCTTTTAACACTTCTCATGGTGGCCATTATGATAAAACTATTTCTATATATGATATATATTATATTTATGTTTTCTTTATGCTTATTTAATTTTCATTTATGGCATACCTTTATGATTTCCATTATGGGTAAATGCGATAATTTCATTTTAAGAAGTGCGGACTACTGCCCCCTTAAAGTGATTTGAATCGTTAATGCCATATGTGGGACGTATAAAGGATGGGGTTAATGATATTATATATGATATTATAATGGAATTATAATATACCTTTATATCATTATGATTTCATTCCATTAAATAATAAATAGGAATGAAAGTAGCGTTCATACGTACGTACGGCTTACCGTCTCCATGAACGGTGCATTTCATTTCTTACCTCTAAATGTTATGTAATATTATAAATGAATGTATATACTGGATATATATGAAATATATGATATCTAAATCATGAATATTATGTTGGAGAAAATTGATATTCTGCCACATAAACAACATGTAATTAGAATAATTTTATTGTTGACTCAAGTACCAAAGATTGACAAAACGGCCGTTATTAAAATAATGACTACATAATGTTTATAACATGGTAATAAGTGATATAAAAGGAATAATTAACTTGAAAAATGTTCTTAATAAAGTAGAAATTAAATCTAGTTTATTATTCATGATATTAAAGAATGATTGAGTCAAGTCGGACACGAGGTAAGGGACTTCGTCTCAATCTCCTTTCATTAAGGCATATTTTGTTTTATACACAACTTTCTTTTATAAGGTGTATAAACCCCTTTTACTTTTACGTTTATTAAAAAGGAATATTTTTTATACGAAGAGTTTTACTAAATGACAAAAGGGAATGTTTTTTTGTCATATGTATACGGCGACAACGACTTCTCCACCGCCGTTACCATTATTTGACTTTCGGCTTCCTCTACAAGCCGTAACATTTTTTTAAATGAAAAATAAATACCTTGTTTTTCATTTCTTGTATTTTGGTATTGAAAATGGATTTATTGTATCAATGTTTTTTTATTGATATCTTGTGATTGAAATGTGGAAATGTTATGTTTCCTTTATGCATGTTTTATGTGATATGATTATGTTATTGTTTATGATATGTTTAAACCTGTTCATATGAGGAATGCATTGGACTTAATAAGTGACGGGTGGAGCCCGCTATAGCTCCTCGATGCATCGATAGGTCTCATGGGACAAAATAGTTTCTAGGAATAAGGCCTTGACAAAATCTTATGTGTAGTCTAGGCACAAGGCCTTGACTATGTGGTTATGATAGTATGGAATTATGCATTCCATCAGTATGAAAGTTGTTATTGATATTGTATATGATTATTCGACTACTAGAATATCCATGTGAATAAGTAAATGGAATTATTTCATTTTAATTTTTCCATATTATGCTGAATTTCAAGTTTAAAAGGCTTTTGTTTTAGTTATACATTGCCTTAAATGTTTCTGTTTATTTATGAAAGTTTCTTCTATATTGGTATCCTTAATGAGCATCTGAGATCACCCCTTTCTAAGTTTTATTTTTCCAAGGATGTAAAGAAATATTTTATAACTGACCTGCAGGGATAGTCTGAAGGGTATATGAGTGTGGACTATGGAGACTATGTTATTGTATTTTTACACTTTATGATGTAATGTAACATTTATGAATGTATCTATTATTTCCAAGGATACTAAACTAATCGGTCTTTCGAGACGTGATCTTTTGTGATCATGCCAATGTTACGTAATAATGCACCAACTCTGGGTAACTGGGGTCAAGGCCTAACATTTTACCCATATTGAGTGGGAAAATATTTACCACATTTAATAATAATATTCCCCAAAATTAAAATGGGAAAATTTATAGAAATTTATAATCATTATTAAACATATAGAATCCATTTTTAATTAATAAATTTATATAATTAGAATAATTTAAGATAAATAATCCTCTAAATTGGTATGAAAATTACTTTCCCTGAAAAATAACTTCTAAAATACAAAAATAATTGGCACTAAAATAGTAAAAAAAGTATCAAAAATGACAATAAATAGATTATTCATAATATAATAAGATAATATTTAATTAATTTTTTTTTAGAAAATGAAAAATTATAACATCTTGAAATAAAAAAAATTAAATATAAATAATATATTTCACAATTTATAAAATAATCAAACATTTAATAATATTAGACAAAATTCACACTAAAGTAATTTTTACAAGATATTTTAAAAAAAATATCTCGTTTTTTTATGGTTACATCATATAGTGGTAGACATAAATTATAATAACTAAATAAAATTACAATAATAACATTTATGAAGAAATTTTTATTTTGAAACTTAAAATGGATCTACTAAAAATTGGGTGATTATATTCTAACAATTAATAAATACATTTTTATTTAGTAGTAAAAATATTCATATAATTAATTATGTTTTTTCTCATATTGATACCTACCAGTTCAGTGCCTTGCTAACATTTATATATTAATATTCTTATAATACATCACAGATAGCATAGTACTTGGTGTGGAGTGTTGTGCAAGAAATTTATATTATTATTCCCTAAAATATATTTTTTTGGTGTAATATTATAAATATTAAAATTATATTAGATAATATTTTCCAACATCAGAAAAACATGGTAATGAGGTGTTACCATTATGACATTAATGTTTTTAATAAATATTTTAGGAAATAACTAATAACCAATTTTCATAATTATATTAAAAATCCCTGAAGTCATTGAATCATTGATAAAATTAATGAATACTATAAATAGTAATATTATGAAAAGTGCATAGTCCAAAAAATAATAAATGTTACTCTATGTATAAAGTGATGTGGAATGATATCTATCAAACTCAAAAATCACTAAACATATAAATTAATATTTTATATGACCAAATATCCTATAATTAATTTAATTAAATGATAATTACATAAGCGACATACATAAATAGATAGAAAATAAAATTTAAAGTATCATTGAATGGATATAAACACTCTCCATCTTGCACAATTAAGAGGATATATGACATTACAATCAATTGTAATGATCAATCGAGACATGATTACATTATTCATACAACATGATCAATAACATAGAATTATAAAAAAAATTTAGCACCACCACAATGAAGGAAAATATACGATTTAGATGTATGAATGATAACATTAATGATTAAATGTTATATCTTATAAAGGGGAATAAATTTTTAATATTTTTTATTAATATACTAATGATATATTGTATTTCATTCAATATATCATACATTATGGTAATTCATGAATTTTATTTATAATATTTGTATAAGTAGATAGCTATATATTGTCCTTATATCATGTTAACCATCACATTCCATGTAATTACATATAGTTCAATTATGATCATTGATTTAGGATAACACAATGTTATACCTGGTGGTGTTGTGTATCATTTCATTCCACTAAATAAACAACAAATTGTAAGTATTGTTATTGTAGAAATTATTTCACTATAATGTTATTTATAATTTATATTATTAAAAATGATTAAAAAAACATTAGGAACTATAGGTAAACATTAGTATTATTATTAAAAAACATTAAAAACCCAATAAACCTTAGATTTCTAAAAACTATTAGTTTTATAATCTTTTTTGACTATTTTTACAAAAAACATGTACCATCATATACACTAATGTATTTAATATAATAAAATATACACACTAAATCACTTTTGATAGATAACTACTATAATAAACTATTATAAAACCGAAGTTATATATTTTTTTGGATCCTTCTATTCAACAAATGAATATTATATTAAAAAAATAGGTTCTACTAAAATATAAATTTGATATATTGACAATATAAGTTGTTTTAAATACTATAAAATCCTATGATATCTATATTATCATTGTATAAAAACAAATAAATGAATAATTAATATTATATATGTGATATTTTTTGTAAAAAATAATTTAACCCTATAAATTAATTTTTTTTAAAAAAATAGATAATAAACATGTTCTTGATAAAATGTGACATTCAATATAAATTCAATTAGTGTCATAATTTTACCATTACCAAATAAATTTCCTATTTTATGAACATTCTATCACTAAAAACCTTGAAATTATATTTTAGAAAATCCAAATTTCTTGATAGAGAACAAATTTTTATTAAATGAATGTTGAAATTATTTTCATTTTTATATATATTTAATAAATAATTTATTTATATTACTATTTATATGTCCTAAATATTTTTATGTGTTACCTGTAAAATCTATTAATATATTATAATAATTATTTTATAAAATGTACCATTAGTGGCTGTGGGTGGAATAAATAACATAAGAAACACACTATTCTAAAAAAGAACTTGTTTTATCATGTTATTATAAATCATTTTATCAAATTGGTTATGTTTGTATAAAAATAGCATATCATTTTTATAAAAAATGATAATTTTTTATACATCTTTTTTATTATTTCATAATTTAATAATAATTTTAAAAATAAAAATATTATATAATGTATAAATTCATTATGATTTAATACATATACCTTATTTCAATTCTTTATAAATATAATACTTTAATTTTTCATGAAACTATATCTTATTAATTCAAAAATAATTCTAACATACTTTTGAACATTATTTAATTTTCAAAAATTTTATACAATTTTTTTTGAATCATGTAGAGTTATAAATAACATAATATTTTTATTATAATTTTATACAAACAAAGACCGTCATGTATTTTCATACAAAATTTTACTTATTGTAAGTTGTTTTAAAAGTTGTGTTATGGAATGGAGAATAGAAATATTTTTCTCCCTTCCATAGGCAACAATCAGTTTTTATTACACAATCATAAATGTTATAATATAAAATAAATTTAATATAATTATTTATTAATACATTTCCCATAAATATCATCAACACATCACAATAATTTGTTCCCCCAAGTTAAATATGTTATGATAAAAAAATTCGACGGATAAGTAAAACATTTAATTATACCATTCATTGTCTAATTTAAACATTTTATAATACACAATTCATAAGTTATTAAATAAGAATCTTGTAGAGAAACCATTAATTTATTGTATTCTTCTCCTCGCTATATAAATATTATAAATAATTATATTGAATAATATAATAGATATATTAATTAATTCGAACATTCTCCATCAATAAAATCCATTTCAATCTTCATATCCTATATACTATATTTTTTTAGTACCACTTAATATTATCTATAATTATTAATGAATATACGTTCTTTTTGTTCTTGTTTAATCTTTATTCTATATAAACATGAATTATAATAGAAACATCATGATAATCCTTTATATTATATTGATAATCATCTAGAAAACTTCATTAGAACTATTCTCATGTTTTTTATTGTATAAGTAGTATCAATACTTTTTTTATCTTATTTAATAAATATTAATGAAATATATATAGAAATTAAATAATTTTATTCAATTTTATGGTTCCAATTTCATGATTAACCTATAAAAATGTTTAATTATTTTTCAATTTTATTTACAATAATTAATTATTTCTAATAATTATAATATTTTATTTGAATATAATAATGAGTTTTTTAGTATCCACATTTAAATTATTGATAACCTATTTTTCATAGGATATATATATATATATATATGTGTGTGTGTGTGTGTCTATGTTTGTGTGTGTGATTTTGTGTGGGGGGAGGTCTAAAATGACTCATTTTAATATTAACAATTCACACTATATAAATTTTCACATAAAAAACATAGTTTTTAAGATTAATAATCATGTTATTAATTTTAAAATTTACTCTTTTATAGTTTGACCTGAAATTTCTTTCCCATGACCATTATATGGATTCATAAAAAAATTATTCCTATTTTTTAAAACCATAACGGATTCAAAAATATATTTATCCCAATTATTAAAATTGGATAATGATTTAAAAAAAATTTATGTTACCCACATCCCTAAACCATTATATTCGATATGTCACCTAACATTTATAATGTAAAGACACAAAAATTTCATGGAATATTTTTTCAAAAATACTTTGGAATTTTACATGTCTTTGGTTTCTGACGGCACAAGATTTCAAGGCCCGATGATCCCAGAATCAATTTCGGATGTTTTGTTCGAATAATTTCAGTAAATGTACGTGCAAGTTTTTCTATCTTATGAACTGGTGCTCAGAATTGAAATCCAAGGGTACTAATGAACTCGCATCACCTGTATTCGCTTAAGGGGACCTTTATCGCAGTTGCGTTTAATGCGGGTTGAATATTAATTTTTGCGGATTATAATAAAGTAAAAAAATTGTTGTACACAATTTTATTTATAATTTAAGGTTATTTCCTACAAGGGGAAGCATAGGTGGGGACCACACACACATAACCTTCCTTTAGAGGATAATGTCAGGTGGGGCCAACATGAGTCCCTAACATTCCAACTTCCCTTAAACTCTCCATTAACTCTCCTTCTATTAATGTGAACTCCCCACCACTGCTCTTTTGAATTATAAACTCTTCACCCCCCTTTTTAAAACTCTCAGTTTCCCATGAACAAATGAGGCCACCTCTTCTCTCATAAATTGTTCCAACCCAAATAATTAATGCCTACATTAATTAAATTGGGTGTCAACAATTCTTTTTGAATTGTTTTGAATTACATGGAAATTATATTATAATGGGAAGCCTTGTTATAATATTTTCCTTGGAAAATATTTTGGTGGTTGGAGGATATGGAGAATTAGAAGAAGGTGTTCCTCTCCGATGAAGAACACCGTTCTTCAATGAAGAACACCGTTCTTCAATGAAGAACACTATTCTTCAATGAAGAACAACTCCGATGAAGAACGAGAATAACCTCTTCCTACGATGCTTCCTCCTCGGACGCACCCCAACGTCAAGGAATCTACGTCGTCTTCGAATTCTCTTTCTGCGTCACTACAACGACTCTTCTTCCAACATTGACGGGATGACACAATTCTCCACGATGATCGTATTCTGAGGCTTGTTGACGTGTGTCGTCAATTACGAGGTAGGGGTTTGTATAATTTTAGTTTAATAAATTTATACTCTTGTCGTTGTTGAATCCAAGTGATCGTCTTGGACTCATGATATAACTTAACGCAGAGTGTGTGGGCTGAACAAACATGGCCCGACGACCCTCCGTTGATCCAAATTTATATTGGGGATAGAAGCGCTGTAGGGAGAGGTAACGACGACCGGAAGCGACAACGACCTTAGATAATGATGGCCAGGGAGAACCGCGGCCCGCAACCGCGGGCCGATAGGCCGAAGACGAACCAGCCGGTCGTAGCTGGCCTAGCTGGAGGAACCGCGGCACCCCTTGGTGATGCGCTACGGAGGACCACAGCCCACGCTCCATAGGCCACTTCAGTGGAGGAACTGGCCGGCATGTCAGCCGGCCGGGTTGGAGGAGGTCGCGACACCCACAGGTGCCGCGCGTGAAGACATCAGCCTGCTGTGCGGGCCGCTCATGTTGGAAAAACCGGCCAGCTTTGACCGACTAGACAGGAGGGGCGGTGCCATTGGTTCAGGAGACCGGGGGGTGCCCCCCCCCCCTCAACTCTTGGCTAGCCGCGGGCCGGGCCGCGCCACGCCGGGTCAGGTCGTGCCACGCCGGGTCGGGCCGCACCATGCCGGGCCAGGCCGCGCCACTCCGGGCCGGGTCGCACCACGTTGGGCCGGGCCGCACCCCACCGGGCTGGGCCAAGCTCTACCAGGCCGGGCCGATCCTCAGCTGGGTCGGACCCACCGAACCGAGTTGGGCCGATCGGCCTGCCCACTAGGCTTGACGCGCAAGGCCCGTTTCGATTAAACGCAAATATCATGTAGATCGCACGTCCGATCAATGCACCATATGTAGCACTGGGATCCTCGTGACGAGGTGGTCCTTTTGCGATACTCTTAGTGAGTTTTGGGATGACATTGGAAAACGGCCGGGTTTCGATCGAGTGTAAATCCAACCGGGCCCCTGGAATGGAAAAGCCAGAATCTCTCAGATCAGACGTCTGTTTGATGAACCGTCAGCGGTGTTGGTAATCACGTTGAGAAATGGTCTATTGAGTACACCCCATGAAAGTTAAGGGTATAGTTGAGTTACGGTCAGGTTGGTTCGTACAAGAAACCAACCGAGCCCCCATGACTAAAATACTAATAACTCACAGATCGGGCGTCTGATTGACGCATCGTCTGTTGCGTTGAGACCACTATGATGAGGTGGTCCTCTGTGATACTTCTACGTGAGACATCATGACACCTGGAGTATCATACTAATGATCGTGGAGTGGACCCTCCCAGTGACGAGCAAGATGATTGTAGAGACCTAGTAACTGGCTCAGACTTGACGACTGATGATCGATCGACTCAGAGTGATTTGGATGGCCCAGTGGGGAGCGCTTGGTTGTAGCCGTAGACCCACGGTGGAAGAGAACTTGGTTGTAGCGGCAGACCTGTGGTACTCGGCAGTAAAAGTACCTCTGTAGGCTATGAGGGGGGGCTCTTGGTTGTAGCAGAAAACCCATGGTGGGAAGCGCTTGGTTGTAGCAGCAGTCCCACACTACTCGACAGGTGGATTACTTTAGCAGTGCAAGGTTAGTGGGAAGTGCTTGGTTGTTTCTGCATGCCCATTGTACTCGATAGAGGAGGAGTTCTCCAGCAACCGTGATTTCGACATCGTGAATAAAAATCCTCGTTTGAGCTGAGTCAATGACCTTTGTGTTTTCCTCTTGATTGAGATGGGATACATGATATCATATGTATATGTAATGGAATATATCTAAGTAATGGTTATCCATTGAAATTATACATTGTGGTTTATCCTTGTTGTATTTTGTGAGACCTTTAGGGTATGGGGTCCCTACTGAGTATCGTTATACTCACCCATGCACAGGCAATACCCTCACCTCGTTGTGTTGGCTAAAGAAGATGAACAACGCTGACCGAGGCTGAGTGTATGAGGATTGGATAGTACATGGAGGTGGACCTCATGACGAGACGGTACCTGGTGGAGTCTGATGGATGTGGAGTGTTGAGGAGGCCATCTGTACCTACCATTTAGGTAGGAACCCAAAGGATGATCCCAGAGGCGCTTTCACCGTTCAACTGTTTGTCTTTTTCAGTTGTAGTTATACCTTTTTTTTGGGCTTTTATTTCCAGCCCCTTTGTACTTTCAGCACACTTTTTATACTACTTTACTTAGTGTTTTCTTCCACTTGTACTCTGGTTGTGAGTGTTACGTTTAATAAACTCAATGAATTCCCATATTTGGGAAATTATGCCTTTGGTGGTAGTCGCCAGCCCCTGGCCTATGGAAGGCAGGATTCGTGTAGTCACGATACGGGTCCTGGGGAACGGTTCGTGAAAAATTGGTATCAGAGGAGTCGGTTTTACCGCAGAACATAGGACTCTGGGATTTCTTTTCTGGGAAGCTATAGTGTTAATTGTAATAAGAGTGGTTTTCTATTTAGGGAGTCTAGTGTTGGTGCGGGCGGCCGACGTATCCATACACAAGGACCCAGACGCCTGATTTCCAACTAAGTGCATGAAAACACTGATTGCGTCTGTGTTTTAAAAAGTTTCCTTTAAGTTAGTTCAAACCAAGTCAGCTCACCAGGTATATTCTTTTGACTGTGTCGCATCTGTTCTTTCAGGATGCCTCCCCGTGGATGACCAGTTAGATCCCTGAGAGTTTTATGTACTGATAGCCCACCGAGCAACGAGGCCTCAGTACATGGCCCTCTTCTAGTTGAGGCACCAGTGGAGGCACCAGCGATACTACCACCCGTTGGGCCACCGATGCCACCAGCCCCAGTAGTAGAGAGTGCACACCGCTTGGGCGCGCTGCACGAGTTCTAGCGCCAGAGGCCCCCCAGGTTCAGGGGAGAGATGAACCCGTAGGTGGCTGAGGATTGGATGGAGACTATGGTGAGAGTCTTTATACTGGTAGGGACACCAGCCGACATCATGGTGATCCTTGCTGCTGACCTCCTTTAGACAGCACCAGGAAGATGTTGGAGCCTGATGCTCCAGGACCACAATGAGGTGCCAATTATATGGGGAGACTTCGAGATCCTGTTCCGGGCGGAGTTTATACCACCCACCCTTCGAGCGGCGCGTATACAGGAGCAACTGCATCAACAACAAGGCAGCATGACAGTAGCACAATACTCAACGAGGTTCACATACCTCTCGCACTAATCTACTGATATGGTATGGGACTCGTTCATCAAGGCCCAGACCTTCGAGCAGGGGATCCAGCGAGAGATTAGAGCTTCAGTTGTTTCTCACAGCATCCCGACGTAGACCAGGGTGTTGGAGCGAGCCGTCCTAGTAGAGAGTTTTCTTGCTGAGCAATCTCCAACATCAGGACCCATCTCTAGATTACATGAAGCGAAGTCTTCTGCAGCTTGCAGTAGACAGATGACACAGGGGTCTAAGGTGACCAGACCCATAGGTGGTCGACCGCATGACTCATGATCGTGTGTGCGAGGCTCCCGGGGTAGAGAATGACTTACCAGGAGTGGAAAGTGTTACACCTGCCATGGGCTTGGCCACATGGCACGTGACTTTCCGACCCACCTTGCAGGCGATCAACATATAGAGGAAGGACCTCCCAGGAAGAGGCAAAGGTTCGATCGAGGCGGGCTGCAAGGAGTAGGAGACCGAGGTAGAGGAGCTGGCCGTGCAGCTGGTGGTGGATGACACTTTGTGGTGTTTCCACCACAACCACCCGGGGGTCCGCCCTGGCTGCAGGGAATAGGTGAACAGGGGAGAGCACAACTTCAGGGAGCTGAAGCATACGACCATGGAGCTCTGGATGCTGGTGGACAAGAGCGGGATTAGTTCTAGGCATAGAGGCCTTTGTTCATGATGCTTCTAGCTTCGTTAATGTCATTGTTGTGGTTGCTTTTTTGTCTATGTAATTTTAGCTGCAGTAATAAAAGATACTTGTCCTTGTGAAATTTGATTTATTTCCTTTTTGTGTGGTTAATACTAAGAGTCTATGGTTAAAACTATTGAATTGTCCCTCACTTTTGAGATTCCTATTAGAGGAGACCCAGTGACCACACACTGATGCTGACAGTGTGACTCAACATTTGGAAGCGAGAGTAATGGTTGGATCTCTTGGTAGTAGCGTCGAGGCCTTATGACGTTGTCCATGAAATGAATATGTATAGTTCATGTCAGGATTTACTGCATTAGGCAAAGGAAATGGTTCATCTAGGGGATGAGACCATATTTCTCTTTTCGGCATAGAGGAAATCATAGAAGCTCTTGTAAATCATAGGCAAAGAATGGTAGAGATGAGATCTTTTAAATTGGCTAGTCTCACCCACAGTTCATGGGAAAAAAAATTTACAGTCGCTTCCCACCCTACTTCAGCGAGTCAGGGAGGCGCGGCCGAGAGACATTGAGTGTGAGACGCGACATGCTCAGATATCTTCAGGGCATACACCTGATGGGTTTTCTGAAGGTAGGGAGTCAACTCTTGTAGGACCAGAGATGGTTTAGGCTATGACGGAGATGGTATTGATCATCCAGGAGCAGAGGAAGACTACACAGAGCAGGTAGAAGTCTTATGCTGATAGGAGATAGAGACCACATGAGTTCGTTGATGGCGACCATGTTTTCCTATGGGTCTCACCTCGACAATTTATACCGAGATTTAGCCAGGGTGGCATGTTATCTCCACGATTCATCGGACCTTTCCAGGCACTCAGTAGATTCAGAGAGGTGGCTTCCTGCCTAGCCCTTCCACCTCAGTTGCACCGGGTTCACAACGTCTTCAATGTATCTCAGTTGAGAAGATACGTGCACTACCCATCCCACATAATCGACCATGGGGAGATTCACATCGATGATGGGGAGACACTCACGGATGTCCTAGTAGATATCATGGATCGACAGGAGCAGGTTCTATGTGGACGGTTGATTCCTCTGGTGCACATTCACTGGCAGTACGTGAACCTCTAGGAGATCACATGGGAGTGGGAGGCTCAGATGCATTCTCAGTACCCCCATTTATTTCCCACAAGTGTGTTGTAGCTTTACGAGGAAGTAAATCCCTGAGGTGTGGGTAAAGTAATTACTCGGAAATTTCGTGGTAATTTTTTTCTTAAATATTCTGTAATTTTACGAGTCTGCGGCTTCTGACAGTACTTGATTTCGAGCCCTGGTGTGTCTGGATTCAATTTCTGTAGTTTTTTTAGATACATTCAGTAAACGTACGTGTGGGTTTTTCTATATTTTGAACCGGTGCTTGGAATTGAAATCGGAGGGCACCGATGAACTCGCAACACTGGTATTCGTTTAAGGGGACCTTTACCATAGTTGTGTTTTTTGGGGGTTGAAAGTTAATATTTGGGGATTATAATAAATTTAATAAAATTGTTGTACATAATTTTATTTATAATTGGTGAATATTTCCTACAAGGGGAAGTAGATGTGGGGCCCACACCCACATAACCTTCCATGAGAGGATAATGCGAGGTGGGGCCCACATGATCCCCTAACCTTTCAACTTCCCTTAAACTCTCCATTAACTCCCCTTCTATTATTGTGAACTCTCTAACTCCTCTCTTTTGAATTTTTAACTCTTCACCCCCCCTTTTGAAACTCTTGGTTTCCCATGAATTAATGAGGCCACCTATTCTCTCATAAATTGTGCCAACCCAAATAATTAATGCCTGCTTTAATTAACTTGGGTGTCAACAATTCTTTTTGAATAGTTTTTAATTGCATGGAAATTATATTATAATGGGAAGCCTTATTATAATATTAGCCTTGGAAAATATTGTGGTGGGGAAGGCTTTAAAGAATTACAAGAAGGTGTTCCTCTCAGATGAATAACATCGTTCTTCAATGAAGAACATCGTTCTTCAACGAAGAACAACATTGATGAAGAATGCGAAGAAACTCCTCCAACGACGCTTCCTCCTAGGACTCACCCCGATGACAAGGAATCTACATCGTCATCGAAATCTCTTTTCGTTTCATAACAACGAATCCTCCTCCAATGTTGACGGGACGACACTGTTCTCCGCGACGCTCGTCTTATGCGGCTCGTCGATGTGCCACATCAATTATGAGGTAGGGGGTTTGTATAATTTTAATTTAATAAAATTATAATTTTGTCATTGTTGAATGAAAGTGATCGTCTTGGCCTCTTGATATCACCAAACGCTGAGGGTGCGAGCCAAACAAACACGGCCCAATGACCCTCAATTGATTCACATTTATATTGGCGATAGAAGCATTGTCGGGAGATGTGATGACGACCGGAAGCCACGGCGACCAGAGATAATGGCGGCCGACCTCCGACCACAAGCGGAAGAACTGCAACCTGCAGCCATGGGCCGCTTGGCTAGAGAAGAACCGGCCGGCCGTAGCCGCCCTGGCTGGAGGAACCGCGGCGGCTAATGGCACCGCGCTGCGGAGGACCACGACCCGCGCTCTACGGGCCGCTTCGGTGGACGAACCAGCCAGATCGTCAGCCCACTAGGCTGGAGGAGGCCGCGACACACACAGGTGCCGCACGGGAGGACAACGACCCGCTATGCGGGCAGGTCGCACTGGAAAAAAAGGCCAGCTTTGGCCGACCAGACAGGAGGGGCGGCGCCTCCCTGCGCTGCCGAATCGGGAGACCGGGGGGGGGGGGGGGGGGCGCACCACTCGGCCGGTCGGGCGGTTCTGCGGGTAGTCACCGGCCATGCCACGCCCCACCGGGTCGGTCCGCGCCACACTGGGCAGGGCCCTGCCACACCGGGCCAGGCCGCGCCACTCCGGACCGGGCCGCGCCACGCCGGGCCGCGCCCATTTCGCTTAAACGCGAATATCATCTAGACCGCACGTCCGATCGACACGCCCTCTGCAGAACTGGGATCCTTGTGACGAGACAGTCCTTTTGAAATAATCTTAGTGAGTTTTGGGATGACTTTGGAAAACGGTCGGGTATGGATCGAGTGTAAATCCAATCTTGCCCCTGGAACAGAAAATCCAATATCACTAAGACCAGACGTCTGTTTGAAGAACCGTCAGTGGTGTTGGTAATCTCATTGAAAAAAGGTCCCTTGAGTACACCCCATGGGTTTTCGGGGTATAGTTGAGTTACGGTCAAGTTGGTTCATACACAAAACCAACCGGGCACTGGGACTAAAATTCTAACAACATAGAGACCGAGTGTCTGATTGACGCACTGTCTATTGCGTTGATACCCCTATGACGAGGCGGTCCTTTGTGATAATTCTAAGTGATAAATCGTGACACTTGGAGTACCATCTTAAGGCTCGTGGAGTGGACCCTCTTGGTGACGAACTAGTAGATTGTAGAGAACTAGTAGCTGGGTGAGACTTGATGACTGCTGATCGATCAAATCAGTGTGATTTGGATGGCCAAGTGGGGAGCGCTTGGTTGTAGCAACAGACCCATGGAGGAGGAGTGCTTGGTTGTAGCGGCAGACTCGCGGTACTCGACAGAAGGAGTACCTCTCTAGGCTATGAGGGGGAGCGCTTGGTTGTAGCAGCAGACCCAACCTAGGAAGTGCTTGGTTGTAGAAGCAGGCCCATAGTACTCGACAGATGGAGTACTTCAGCAGTCCACGGTTAGTTTGAAGCACTTGGTTATAGCGGCAGGCCCGCAGTACTCGATAGAGGAGAAGTTTTCTAGTATTCGTGGTTTAGACATCGTGAAAAAAACCTGGTTTGAGCTGAGTCAATGACCTTTGTGTTTTTTCCTCTTGATTGAGATGGGTTACTTGATAACTTAGGTATATGTATGGGCATATACCTAAGTAATGGTTATCTGTTGAAATCATACTTTGTGGTTTATCCTTGTTGGATTTTGTGAGACCTTGAGGGTCTGGGGTCCCTACTGAGTATCATTATACTCACCCCTGCACGGGAAATGCCCACACCTCATTGTGTTGGATACAGAAGAAGAACATCACTGATCGAGGCTGAGTGTACGGGGACTGGATAGTAACCGGAGGTGGACCTCATGACGAGACGTTACCCGATGGAGTCTGACAGACATGGAGTGCTGAGTAAACCATCTGTACCTACCCTTCAAGTAGGAACCCGAAGGACAATCCAGGAGCTGCTTTCACGATTCAATTGTTTGTCTTATTTAGTTGTACTTTCTTCAGTTGTACTTTTACTTTTTTTTGTCCTTGTATTTCCGCCCCTTTGTAATTTCAGCACACTTGTCATACTAAATTACTTTGTGTCTGCTTCCGCTTGTACTATAGTTGTGAGTGTTATGTTTTATAAAGGCAATGCCTTCCCATATTTGGGAAATTACACCTTTGGTGCTAGTCGCCAGCCCCTGGCCAATGGAAGGTGGGATTTGGGTAGTCACTATACGGGCCCCGGGGGATGGGTCGTGAATTATAATTAACTATAAAATAATCCGATCTCTTGAATGGAGTAATATATGAAAGAAATACTATAGTTAATATTTTAATGGATTCATTAAAATTACACATTTATATATCATGTTATCTCAACATGTGTGCATAATTGTGATGATATTTTTTTATCGTAAATCTTAAAAATAAAATTGATATATCTTAATCACAGTAATGTATAATAATTTATACAACTAATGACTTATTTACCTACATTAAATTAAACATAACTTATATTTTGAAAAGAATACATACATCTCAGTAAAAATTTAATTCATTCATTTCATGTATTTTTTTAAGGTCATATTGAAATTTAAAATATAATATAGGAAATATGGATCAGGTCATAGAGATTCCCAACATTTATTTAGATAATTCTATATAATAAGACTAATGTGATGTAAATCTTATGTCCCACTATTTATATTAAAACACTAAAAATAAACAACAATTATAATTAATTTTAAATATATAATATGTAAAAATCATAATGAAATAAATATATACACATATTAAACTAGCATAATTTTGTTTTAAAAATTTATACTAATGAATAGACCAATTAAAAATTATTATATATATACATATTAAATATTAATTTATTAATATATTAAAAAATTAATTATAAATTTATATATTTTGAAAAAGGATATTATTTTTTAATCATATAAAAGAAATAAAATATTTCTATACACATTAAAACATATAGAGGATTTTATAAAAAATTTAAAAATTATAAAAATATTATTCTTATTTGAAGGAAAATGTCGCCCATTATTTCAAAATATAGAATATGCATATAAATGTACCATTATAAAGAGATTGATACTTAATAAAATGAACATATACCCTTAATAAAATAAAAATATTAGAATATTATATATTAGTAGAGTAAAAAATATATAATCATTTTTCATATAATGTTTTTTTCATTTATTTTAACAGTTATCATATCATTTTAAAACACATAATTAAAAACAATTTATTCCATAATTTTCTTAATTTAGAATTAGTTTATAATTATTTTCAATTATTTAATTACAAATTTTTTAAAAAATATATTTTGACTTCATTAATAGGTTATAAACTATTCAAAATTCATTTAAACTTTTAATATTAAAACATTTTAATTACGTAATAGACATTGCAATGATCCAAGACTAACCTTCCCTTTTTATGATATTTCCTGAGGCTATATAGTCCACTATAGTAAATTCAAAGGTGTTATTGAATTATAATGTTGATTTTCTACACATTAGTGTGAAAAATTACCTCTAAGGATTTCTTGTTGGAGGATGTTTCAGAACATCACTGACTAATCATTAGATATTTTGATTCACATTGAAAATAACCTCTTAAATTACCATATTTTATGCGTTCACTTATTTTGGATGAGCTTAGATTTAAAACTCTAATTTTAGAATTAGGTTTTTTCATTATTCAGTTTTCTATATATTATGGATTTTTTTGAATTACTAATAAAAAATAGGAGTGGAATAATAGCCATTTATATTGGATTATAAGAGCTTCATAAAAGTCAAGTAGTTTTTTAGATTCGATTTGTTTTTTATTATAGGGATTCTAATTTAATTTGATAAATGTGTCACATCAAAATTTTTATTCTTAGATAATGAGATCATTATTCCATGGTGTATGTGATATGGTTGTTTTAGGGGTTAGTAATATAATTTATGTTTCATGTGATATTAGTATTACTATTAAGGTGAGTGTGAAAACTTTTGATTATAGTGATGAAAATATATTAAATGGGGAGAGGTGAAATAACAATCATTTTCCATTATTGATATACATAATTTTGTTGGGATGTTTTTAAAAATACTAATCATGGATCTAATTCTAAAATATTGAGGTCGACTCCTCCCCAATGTGGCATATATCAAACCCCTGTTTAAAATCAAAAAAATATGTATAATTACTTGTGATTTCCACTTTCTTGATAATGAGTGTTAAATATTTTATAGGATAAGGCAATAAAAAGGGAATTTAATTTTCAACAAGTCCTACTTGTGAACAATCATTTTTTATTTATAATTAATGATGATGATTTAATTTGGATTCACATTAAATTAATAATATTGAATCTTGTAAAACTATAAATCCTATCTGATTTATCCTAAAAAATATCTTAGTGAATCTTAACCAAACCAATCATGAGTGATATCTTCCTCAACGTATGGTGACACTCTTCTCATCCTTAATTTTTTTCCACATAATCTCCTTTATCTCAAATATTTTTGTAGAGTTCATCTCATAATTTTGGTATTTCTACAATTTCTCATCTCCGAGTGATCTATATGTTTAGCTTATGAAGTTCTCCCAATTGATTTTGGAGGTATTTGATACATTTTTTATTATATCATTATGTATTTTTCCTTGAATATTTAATTTAATAATTGGATTTGAGTCATATTGTCTTATGTTAAATTATGTATTTATTGGGATTTTAGGTTTTTGGTTAGAATATATAAATATATAAATAATTAAATATATTGAAAATTATCAATATAAATTTATAGTGTTGTTTGATTTTTATTTTTTTAGTATTTTATTTGATAAATGATGAGGTCTCTTGATTTTGTTATGATAATATTGATCACTTGTTGGAAAATATTGATATTTTTGAATCACCTATTATAATTGGATAATAACATTAATGAGTAAATGGATTAGTTTTATGGAGATATAGAATTATTATAACATTTTTTATATGAATCAAAATTAATTATTCATAAAATAATGATTAATAGATGTGAAATTAATGAGATTTAGATTTTGTTGTAGTATGATTTGTTTTGTATTAGTTTTTAACAATTTTTGGTTTAGAATAGCCTTTGTATTTGGATTTTCTAGCTAGTTAATCAGCTATTTTGAATGGTGAATTAAGATTTTATTTCTTTATAGATGATACGGTCTTACATATGTCAGTTTGGGATAGTGTGGTGGCTATTTTTGGTGATATAGATGAATCAATGGGAATTTTATTTTTTATGGTAGTGAATGATGTCTCGTTGAGAGAATAAAGATATAGGTTTTTCAGTGTTTCCTAGTGTATATGAATATGGTATGAAATTTAAAAAATATTGGTTAATCTGATGAAACTTGTAAATTAATTGATGTGAAATGAGTAATTTAAATTGAATAATGTTTTTGAATAATAATTTTTGTTGAATCGAATAAATTTTATTTGCAAATGATGAATGGATTAATGGGGGGAGTGATTTATGAATTCTTATCATTTTTTATTGATAAATGAAAATAAATATTAGAGTAATTAGGATAGTATATATTAAATAAAAAAATTCAATGAATGATCAATGAATTGTGATATTATGAACTATTTAGTACTATTTATATTGATATAAAAACCGGGTTATATTAATGTTATATTACTATTTTCAATATTTTTTAGAAGAATCTTTGCGGTGTTGTTGTCTCTTACGGAAAATATTTTTCTTACCATTAGTATGGAATATTATTTGACATAATATTCATTATATGTAAAATTTATTTCATGCCAACCACAATTTTCACCAAATATCAATGTTGAAATACACTTGGTGTATGGTTTTTAGTGTTCAATCCATCATCGGAATTATAGAAGTAAGATATGTATGTTTTCATCCTTTTCTATGATCTATGTTCCATGTATTGTAAACTACATGTCAGATCATGGTAGGTATATTATTATATGTTTCAATAGATAAATAATTATAATGTAATATAAAATTTAAATTGGTTAGGTGGTTGTGATAATGATTAATGGTTGAGAATGTTCTTGGTGAGGTACTGAACAAGGATTATCTCATTTGTATTCATTATACATTATAATGATAAGGATGTGGTGTGTGGTAGTGGTTTTGCAGTGGAAAGTATTGGTGGATTTGTGATGACAATGATTATGTGGATATAATGTGTAGTTTTTGGTTGTGTTATGGGACATTATTAGTAATGTAATTTATGTGTAAGGTATTGAATACATAATAGTTTTTTCATTGGCTCATAAGAGCGAAAACTGGTGAATTTTTTAATTACCTTGTTGTTTAATATTCGTTAGATTATTTACTATTATAATTAGACTCAATATTTAATTATAAACTCTTTTGATGTTTGTTTGATAATTTACATAGCATATGTACATGTTGGTTATATTTTTTATTCATTGAGGCATTTGAATTCTTTAAAAGAATTCAAGAGGGATTTTAATTTGATGTTACTATGTATACATTTATTATCACCCCTATATATAACTTGTTTTCTCATGTTTCCATGAGGTATTTTGTGAATAATTACATAAGAAGTTTCTCATGATAGAGAGTTTCTATTGGCATCATTGTAGAATGATATTTTTTATTATAATTATATTTTTATGGAATTTTTTTGTATCAAATGTAAATGTATTTTAGATAATCGCATTGATATTATAGTTTTGGTATGATTTTATGTTTAAATAAGAGTTCTTGGGATCTTTATTTATAATTCATGCCAATTTTATGTTTTATAAACTATGCGTCAATCTCCATACCATGACCTTTTTCAAAAAGTCTTCTATGATCTCAATCATATTCACATTAACCCAGATGGGATTCCCAATTGGTGAGGTTAACGATATACAACAATAAAACATATGGATAACAGTTAGGATATATTTATTATTTTGTAAATCATTTGTATCTTATGATTTTTAATGTTAAACAATAATATTCAAAGATATTATGTGATAAATCCGGGGAATCTAATTTTCAAATGGGTGATTAGGGACCCTATGATCAGATGATGGGACAATAAGAAACCCTTATAGAATTGGTGAGATAATGCTTATTTTAGGGAAGATAAAATAGAGGGGTACATGAATCATTGTTGTTTGTAATCATGGGTGGTCTAATGAAAAATTAATATTAATTTAATAATGTAATCATAAATATGTTTGATATTACATGGATTGTATTTTTTATTATTCCCATGTAATTTTTTTTATTTCCATTTATTAGTTGTTATTATAGAAATTATCTCAAATGTTGAACAAGATAACCATAATAGGGTTGAACATGATGTAAAGGATTTGTAATTAAGGTAAAAAGTGTGTTATATTTATTATCTTAAACTAGAAAATAAAGTAGAGAGTATGTGGGATTTATAGATTATGAACATGTTTGGTGATCTTATGATCAACTTTAGAGTTATTTATGGTTGGATGGAACATTGTGTATTATTATTTATTTATTAGATGAGATGGGTTGTGCAACAATTCTGGTTTCCTTTTCACAAAATTCATGATTAGTTAATGATTTCATGGGAATATTTTAGGTTTTAGTTTTATGTAGACTATTTTTCATCATTGATGATGGTGTTGGTGTGGATGGATTTTAACTCCAATATAAATGGGATAATTAAAATAATGAATATCATAAATTCAATTCTAGTTTCTTTTGTAATTTTTTGTTGATGTATTTTTGGATAAAAGTTCATATTGTTTCATTTATAGGATGTGATATATCAATATATTCATTCATATGTTAGTAAATTTATATCGAACTTATATATAAATGTGATGAAGATTGTAGAAATGATTGATTGGATACAAGAATAGTGAGGATCACATCAAGATAAGAGTCCATAAATATGATAATTGTAATTTTAAATGATGAAATATTATAAATATTTTGGGCATCATGTGTTTGACTAGTTGTGATTTATATTTATCACTCATAAGATCATTTTAATTGTGTTATTATTTCTCAAAATCATTCTAATGCTCCATCAGAATTTTCTTTTCATATAAATGCTATAGTAATCATTAATATTATTACACTATCACTCTTATTTGGGAATGTAGTATATTTCTACAGTGTTTTTTTAAGACCATGTAATATTTTTTTCAAGAAGAATCATTAACAATGATATTTGTAGACATTTTCTATAGGGATGTAAATTGAAAAAGTGGGGGATGGCATGTGATTCCACTATGATCATGTAAATATTGTCAAACATGACCATGGATTTATCCTTAATCAACGATAATGATTTAATGTGGTTGTTCATGGAAATCGTGATTCCATGGAGTTGTTATCTCCACAAGGGAAGGAGATCATTTGAATTCTCATTTAATTGTCATAATGGATTTCTTTTTTATTTTAATAATTTTAGTGTATGAATTTTTTTTCACTAAAAATTATATATTTTGTATGACTCATGGTTGGGAGTCTTCTAATTACTTATTTTTTCAATATTCATGTTAGTGTACAATCAAATCTTCTTGTTATATGTCATACTTTAGAGTTTATGATGGGGAATGTCGTTTATTAGGGTATTTTATCTTGTTGTATATAATTCTATATAATGTCATTCATAAAATGGATTGGATCTTTTATATTAATGTTGTAGCCAATTTATTTTAGAGGGGTATTGTGTTGTATGATATGAAATGGAATCATGAGTTGATTATTTGGTGAGAAGGATTTTTAGATGGGTTATTGACATTCTCATTGGTTTTTGACTTAATTAGTGGTGATTTAATTGGTGGGGATAAAGATGGTTGTGGTGATG
Source organism: Viscum album (assembly GCA_963277665.1). Lineage (NCBI taxonomy): Eukaryota > Viridiplantae > Streptophyta > Magnoliopsida > Santalales > Viscaceae > Viscum > Viscum album. The sequence continues at coordinate 1,830,905,340 of OY728131.1, forward strand.
TTCCCAATAGATTGTGAGGTTTTTAGATGTTTTATAGTAAATAAGATGACAATAAACCCCAAATATTTGATATTTATTTTAAGATAGAGCTGTATTGAGGTCCCTTTTTAAATGTATTGTATATTACTCAGATGATGAATTATGTGTATTGAGTTATTTATATTTTTATCAATGATTTAATAAAATGGTTTCATCTGAGGCCATGTCTCACCATTGTTGGACGATTATTATTTTATAATATATCTTTTGGTTGTAAACTTTATTTATATACTATAGATGATTTAATATGGTTATGGTGAAGAATTATTATAAAGTCTCTTTGATTGATGAATTAATCATCAAGTTATATTAGTCTAGTTGTTTCCCTAAAATAAATCAATAATCTCTGTATCCAAATATTGTAGTGAAGTAAAAGGATATCATAAGGATTTATTTTAGGTATTTTTACCAGATCATTTATTTTATAACTATTTATTTATTTTTAAAAATTCCTATGATATTTTAATGGGATGAATAAACCATATAATTCATGATCTCATCTATTAAATCATCTTACTATACATTAATGATATCATATTGTACATAATATTAGAGGACGATCATGTTGACAATTTTAAAGCTATTATGTATCTCTTAGAAAAAATTACCTATATATAATGATTTTCAAATTTTTACTTTAAAAAAATGTGGTGAATATTCTAGGTTATATTGTTTTATATAATAGAGTAGTAGACAATAAATTTATAATTGGGTCTTTTTTTTATTTAGAGGAACGTATAAATGTTGAAATGGTTTACAGTTTAATTGACCTATAAGGATATTATTATATGTTATTGTTTTTGGTATCTAGGATTTAAAACCTATTAATATCCTTTAAAAGGAAAGAATAATTTTTCACATTGATTGATTTTTTTTATTTTTATTTTCACTACCTAATGTATACGGTGATAAATACTCTAGATAATGTGCTTCCAGAGTAAAGATTCATTTTTAATGTAATAATTCAGACAACTCAACTCTCATTTGATCATTTCATAATACATTATATATTATATATCTCATATTATTCCTGTAAGTTATGTAGTAATGGGTATATTTATGCAACACATGAACTTCTATTAGCATCAGTGGTGTTTTATCTACATTTTTGTGTAATTATCTCATTAATGAGTTCTTTTTTCCTTTATCAACGTGTTCACTACAACCGTTAATTGATTCCCCTAGGGTATAAATTTGTGTTACTTTTTAATATATAATAAAATAAATACATTTTTATGTGATCAATTTAAATTCATTGTTTAATTATTACTAAAGACACCATATTTTTCTGTTGAAATCATCTCAAGATTATCTTCAACATTAATTAAATTATAAAACCAAACAATTATTCATTTATAAATTCTAATAATTATCTACTTTTTTTTGAAACTCTACATCATAACATATTTAATATTTAAATCATCATATTCTCTAAAAAACATATGAATGAATTCATTCAAGTTTAGTCATATTCAAACATGATGAAATATCAACCTCTATATATTATGAGGTGTTTCATTAGATTTCAAACATTAAAATAAATGATGAAAATAAAATTTTATTCCCTTTTATTATTTTATCAATGTGTATTTATCCGCATCATATTTTTGATGTATATATATTATTTTTTTTCTATTTATCAATTTAAATTTCAAATACCAATCAAAAAATATACATTGAAAATTTATTATTCTATGATGTTGTAAATTTTTCACCCTACAACATAGTAAAGTACACTCCCATTTTTCCATGATAAGGAACATTGTTAGTTTACTACCAAATTGTTATATATTATTTTTTATATATAATTTTTTTACAAAATATTTTCACACATTTCGATTATTAATGACACACCATTGGTAAACTGTATCATTATGGCCCAAGTATCTTAAATTAAAAATAGTTATGAGAATATATATGGCATCCTAAATATAAATATATTTGATATATTTTACATAATACCTCATATATCATTGAATTTTTCACTTTTTAAATATTAAAAATCACATATTCAAAATATTTTATATTACCTCAATATACCTCATCATATTATTCAAGACATTTATATTCCAATTATTATGGGATGAAATCCAACTTTTGAGAAAACATGTGCCTCTATTCATTGTCACATTATGATTGATATCAAATTGACCAACTGTTTATTTTTACTAATTTTTTATATACTATCCCCTTATTTTTTTTTTGAGAAAATGGATAGTCCCTCCATTTTATTTTTATTATTATAAGCATAGTACTTTTTCTTCAATTCAAGATTTATTAATTTCCCAGTGGAATTATATAGATATATATTTCATAAATTCTCTTCAACATTCCATATTTGTTACGTACCCAAAAAATTTGAAACTAATAATCTAATTTATAACCAATTTTAGTGATTTAGAAAAATATATAAAAGAATCATGATATTTTTATCATTAGATGAATGAAATTATATCATTCATAGTTGTTTTCATCTAAAGTAAATACATTACAGTGTTTTAAATGTACATAAAAAATTAATTCATATCTCTATAATTGAAATTATTCTCACATAACCATGGTGACTATTTTGACACAATTACTTAAAAAATATACTCCATCCAAATTTATTCACTTTACTTGATAATGCTTTATTATTTGAAAGTTATCTCTAGTAAATTTTATTCCATTACACTTATCAAATGTTATCACATCGTAAAATAATTCACCAATACATAAAAATGAATAATTGTTTATATTTTTTAGTTTTTAATCATTAAATATCTTCTTGATAATAATTATGCTTTTTCGTGGCCATTTAGTCAACTTCACATATAATGATTTTCAAAACGTTATATTAATAATATAAACATAATTTATCAATTTTGATTTATGATTAATACCCAAGGAAAACATTTGTTCATCATGGTTTTATGTAATTTTATAACTATTTTAAAACCATGCATTAGGTAATGAATATCACATGGATTTATATTAATGATTAATATTAACATCCACAAGTTCTCTAGTATTATATTTTGAAGAAAAATGATCTTAAACAACCATATCTAACCTTATAATTTATGATTTTATATGATGATAAAAAATTATTATATCTAAATTAATCCACCAAAATTATTTTTATTCAATCATTAATTGTGATGCTACATAGAAGAAAAATATATATCAATATTAATTTCATTAAATCCTTCTGGATGAATTTCATGAATTTATTTAGAATGAGGTCACCTAACTAGTGTTTTATAAAATAATTTGATTCAAAATTATAGTTCTTTTACTTTTTTTTAAATAGTATACATTATCATCTTCTTCTATTCTAACTATATTAAATCTTATAAGTATCTTTAAAGATGATATTTTAAAATTTGATTTTTAGTTAAGATAAAAATGAATTTCAATTTTTTCATATTCAACCCAATATATCACCATTATGAACCTTAAATATTAAAATAATAATTTAATTTAATTTCTCAATAATTGATCAATCATTTGTATGTTCTCTTTACCTAATTATTTTATCAAAATAGACATTACTAGAAACCGGTGATAATAACTAATAACATAATCCTTCTTCTATATCTCAACTATAATTGAGTCATCATTTTACATGGTATTGGATATTTTATCATGTGATTAATAGATATACCATTTAAGTAAATCATAATAATATCATATAAAACTATAATACAAAGTATTTATTTTTTGTGAAATTTATTGATTTCAGTCCTCCACCACTGACAATTTTTAATTTCTTATTGTAGGAAATATCCTAATAACATTTATCACCTTCTATATATCATTAATTTCTTTAGGATGAAAAATAATATATCCAAATACTAAATTATTTTGTTGAATAAATTGGAATGAATATATAGATAAGGGTATGACCTTAATAAGTAGACGTTTCCCATTGTTTTTTAAATATATAACCCTTAGATAATAATTTAATTAAATAAATAAAAAACACGCTGATTAAATTAACCCCCATAATCTCTAACATTAATTTATAATAGAGTATTCTTGAATGTGATCACCAAGGATAAAAACAAAATCATTATACCTCTAAACATAGGTTCTATTTCATTTATTTAAGTAATGAATATTCATAAATCTTGGATATGTAATTCTTTTATACGGATCAATAATTCCTTTTTTTAGTTTTTTATTTGTTAGTTAAAACTCTTTTCATACATATATACAAAATAATTTACTGTTAAAAGAGAATAATTATCATTTTTAGGTTGGTTTTTGAAAACCCATATCTTTTAAGAAATTGTAAAATATTAACTATAAAACATAAAAAGATATATTTTAATAGTATCTAAGAGGATAAATTTTATTATTTAAAAATATAAATAAAAATCAATTATTGTCTATAATAAGCTCATGGGATACCAAATCGTTTCTCTCAACGAATACCATGTATTTCACTATGTAATATTCTTAACAAGTAGATGAATAGCATCGTCATTCATAATATAAAATCAATATGTATAAATTTAATAAAATGATGAACAAAACAATGTTAATAAGTTAGTAATGATAAGATATATATTTAATATATATTAGAGTATTCATTACTGTGATATTCTAACCAAAAACCAAAATCTTCATTCCTATAATGTGAGGCCCGATTGGATCAACAATCCTAAGGGTCATAGTACCATTGAAAAAAAACTATTGAACCCATATTTCACATACTAAAGCACGGATTTTCATTTATAAAATCATCAATACATCTCATGATACTATAGGTCCCACTATGGTTCTCACCAAACATACTTATTTATCATATGAACTAACACATGGTAAGATGTATCATATACATCAAATTTATAACAATATAAGAAATTTTTACATAACATCAAATGAACAATCATAATGGAACATTTTAAATGTATTATTGGTTATGTGAAATAATATTTATTCAACAAATAATATATCTCGATAAATTAATAAATACCATTTCCCTCATCAATTAAATGACTAGAAGACATGTCTATCATTGATATAGTTGAATACAACATATGGGAGTTAGTTAAGAAATACCATTCATTTCATCAAATTAATACAATCAAGGGATTGATGAATTTTCATAACCTATAAGTCAATAACCCCATCATGGTTAACCTCTAACTAAAGACATTATCGACATCATACCTAACCATTCCATAATAATCTTTGCATCAAGAATTGTATAATATTGTTAATAAAGTATTGTAGTTTTGGTGTTAAGATTCCATGTTACATTAGGTAATTAAAAATGATAATAATATTATATAAATTACTATATTTGTGACTATATAAAACTACATGAGATGAAATTTTATTGGTTAGTATAAATAATCGATCTCTAAAAATTTTATCATGAGTCCTCTAATCAGGATAATATTATCATATCATCATAACTTATAATACCCTCTAATGATCATTAATTATGGAAAACTCAATGCTATATATTGAGAGAATATTATAGTTCAATAAATTTTATAATTTAATTTAATACATATAAAACAAATTTAATTTTTTTAATAGAAAATAATTTTATATTAACCTCTTATTTATAATATACTATATTGTTAAACATAACCTCTCCTTTTTGTAATGCCCCGGGATTATAAAAGATGGAAATAATGTATGATAGTCTATATGACACAAAATAACAATAATTGAATATAATATAATAGTAGAATACATTACAATATATAAATTTTTAAATAAATTTAATCGCTTAAATGTCATGTGATACACTCAAGAATATGTTTTAATGAAATTTGATAATCCATTAAAATATTAATATTTTAACATTCCCATTGTAACCTAGAAATTTATTTGGTCAATATTAATTGGACTAAAAAAAATTATTAAAATAATATGGCTTAAACATGTATAAAATATAAAAAAAATTTCATTTGTAATAAATAAAAAAGAAACATTTATAAGATAATGAGTTGTTTTCTACCAAACAATATTTTTTTCAAAAAGGTTGTTTAATCCTACTTTACGAAAATATTTAAAATTTTATTACCATTTTTTAAAAGAAAATTGAAAAAAATCATTCTTTTATTTCATAATATCTATGTTAACTTATGGTGAAATTTTTGTATTTTGCATAATGTATGCCTTTGTAAATGAATATTGAAAATAGTGATTTTTTTTAAAAAATTTCTATTCATTTTAGTAAATTAATTACCTATATTATTTAAATATGATTTAAAATTAAGATAAGTATTATTTAGTTAAATTAAATAAATTTAATTACAGTTAAATCATATTTATACTAGGTTTCATCACATGTTCAATTCTAGACATTAAAGATCCATTTTTTGGATATTGATTTAATGTTCTTATTATTTATCTATTTTTAATAATATAAATAACGCAAAATTAAGAATTATTTAATATAAATTTGGATAATATATGTACATAAATGTTTATTTATGTTTATATAATTCTGATTACATTTTATATAGTTAATATAAGAACATCTTTTCCTTAGAAAAATAAATTTCGTAAAAGCCATTACTTCGACACATCTATGTGTTTAAATTTAAATTATATTCTATAACTTCTATGACCTGATTTTTTATAAAATTATTTTATGTTAAAAATAATCATAATTTGTATTATATAATATGTATTACATAATTATTTACTATAATTAATAGATAAAACAAAAAAAAATTATCATGGATCTGGTAAAAATAAGTTTACTGAGAGTTAAACATAAACGATAATGGTTAAAAATGAATTAAAACATATATAATTATAATTTAATGGTTATAGTTAGACCCTAGGACATATAAGTATTGAAAATTTTCCTTTTGTGAGCCTATTATGAGGATAATAACATCGGTGGAAATGTTTATTTTCAAAATTTAGATGTCTGTCATGGCACCAAATTTTTAATGGAAACCACCTATTATCTCTTTTACACACATCCAATTCTAATTAGATCAGAAAAATATATCCCAAATCCATTCCCTAAATAAATCTCAAATTCCTATTATCAATTTCTTGATAAAAAATGTACCCTTTCAATTATTTTATTATAATCCTAAATATATTTTCCAAATAAGATATAATTTTGATAAATGAGCGCTTGATTTTATTTAGACATCCTCCTCCATAAAATATTATTCAAAAAATATTTTCATAATAACCTCATTATAATTTATATAATAGGGATTTTCTAGGTAATTTTAATTACCTACAGCCATACCCTCCTCCCTCAAATGAGATACAAAGGTATTTATTTTTTCATAATTGACTACCACCTCCCGAAGCTACATAATATATTTTCAATTACTTATTCTAGAGAAAAAACATAAAGAGGTATATAATTTTTTATATGATATTTTTTATATTATTATTATATATATATATAATTATAATATCATTTAAACCTTCTTAAATATAATTCTTTTGAGAATATGTTAATGTCACTTGTGTGTACGGTGGACTACTTCATCCAAAAATGTTGTGTTAATTTAAAAAGAATATATGTATTCATATTATATTTACATATGAGTTATAAATACCATCATGGGTTTATGATTTTATAGTTTATTATTTGTTCAATGTTAGGGAATTACCTTTTTAGGTTTTAAGTAAGTGTATTTTGAGGTGAATACTCATATTTTGGGAGATGTTTTATTAGTTATAAATATATATAACCATGATTTATAACATAATTTATTATTTTTTATGAATGAAATTATGTTTTTTGAGATGTAAGATAATGGGATTTAGGGATATGCCTTTATGGAATAGATTATGTTAAAAATATGTATTTAATATTGTGGTATAAGAAATTAATGTATTATATTGAAAAACAAATGCTAATTTTTATAATAAATATTGGAGGAAGATTGATATTATGATTTTTGGAGTATATGATCAATTATTTGTTTATTATAGTTTTTAGGGAATGAAAAAAATTTATATAAAACTCATAATTTGTAGAATTATAAGACATTATATTTGAAATTGACTAAAATATAAAATTATACTTCTCATTTTTGTATATAATATTAATTTTTTTCAGACAGTGTCTTATCCAAAATTCCATGTTGATTTATTAATCTAAAGAGAAGTTACATACGTCTAAAAACGGTTTTTATTACAATATATCTCAATAAGAGGAAATAAGTCAGGTGTTATATCATTGAACCATGTGAGCTCTATGAAGATTCCATTATAGCCAATCCTCTCTGACACAAACTTATCTTCCTAGTTAACATGAGTGATGATGAAATTGAATCATAAGAGGAATGTTACACACTACATCCATCTTGTTGTGAGAATAAAATAATGATGTATCACACCATATAGAATTTACTATGCCATGTTAGTATAGTCTCTTTCATGATAATGGTTATCCATTCCTTTGAGGTGATCATAGTGAACCACATGAATTTCACTGAGCATTCTTGCTTCAATAGTAGAATAAATATCACACATTCTGAAAAACACTCATGGAATTCACCGGTTGGTCACTAAAAATAGATCCACAAACTTTATGCCCCGCATTACATTTTGAGGTTCTCTCGACATTGATTTTTATCCATCTATATAGGAGGACCTAGAAAAAAAAATCAAAGAGACCATGATTATATTTATAATTTCCCATCACACCAATTTTCTGCAGATCCATTAATTCATGGATAGTATTGATTCTGTGAAACATATTTAGTTAGTTTTCTTTCATGGAAGGGGTAATGAGGTGAAATAGGGCCACATAAATGTCAAAAAAGGTGTTTCCTAGCATGATGGGATTCCATCCGGACTAAAGTATGTGATTAAGCTCTACTATAGCATCCTGTAATGTGTGTTTGAGTTACAGAGAGCCCTTCATGGTTGTAAGCATTGATGCTAAGGTGTAATTTCATGGATCTGTGGAGTATATCATTCAAAGATGTCAGGTTTCCCATTCTTGAGAGCAGAGGAAGTGGATCATGGATGGAATTTTTTGTGTGATTTCATCCCTATTCTGATTAAAAACATTTTTCTATAACATAAAACAATTCCATGAGATTATATATATATTGTTATGATTAGTTTTAATATGATAATGGAATTCCTCAACACAATAAAAATGATATTGTAAAAAATATTACCATATTAAAATTAATATACGATGAATATGTGTTCATGTAACTCATTAAGGATTTTTTGTTTTTAGGTATTTAAATATATCATGATCCTTAAATTTCGTATTAATAATGATTTTTATCACTCTCCATAATTATTTATGATTTTAATTCATTCGCATGTCATCTTATTCCACAAATTTTATCATATTTGGAAACCTAGAACATGTTATTCAAGAGGAACATCATAAATAACTTTTTCCCTTATAATGAGAATGGATAAATAACCCTTTTAAGATGTAGGTAAACGTCAAATGGATTTTGAAATAAAAAAATGATTATATAGAAGAAGAATAAATTTTTAGCAGATAACATATTTAAGGGGGTGGAATGTGACACAACAAAATTTTTAAAGAGGAACATAATGTTCAAGTGTATGTATGACATGAAAAAAAGTTCATAGAATTTAATATAACCCCCCAATAACATGCAATATATATTTTTTAAAAAAATTCTATCACATCAATAGCTTTTGATGCACTCAAAAAATAGGTTTATACCAAAAGGGATAATATTTTAAATTATTATTATTAAACATGAGTATTATTACATTGTAGTTAAAATAGATGGTATAAATAAGACTAACTAAAGAATAAAAAATATATGGATTTAAAACATATAACTTAAATTCAATGACTATCTATTGATTATAAATAAAAAACAATTAAAAAAGGTTGTTTAGTGGTTCCTTGAAAAATAAATTTAAAAATGCTTTTAACCTTGATTTCAATTTTTTTTAAAAGCATAATTATTTTAAATCATCATATTTTTTTTGTTTAATGGTGAAATTTTAATTTTTTCGAAATCATTATTTCTTCATTGAATTCATAAAATAATGTTATTTCTATAAATATTTTTTATTTTTAATAATTTAGGTCGTATTATTTAGTAAATATTATTTTAAATTATTATAATTATTACATAGTTAATTTAAATCCAATTAATTAAAATTATTTCACATATATCCAACACTTAAGTATATGATTATGTTTACTCTTTCATACACATTTTATCTAAAAACGGTTTTACTGTGTATAATGTTTATCAATTTCAAATGATAAAATATACAATTATTTGGAATGGATTAAAATAAATTTCTATAATTGATATAATTAAATATGCATATAAAATATGAAAAATATGATTAATTTTGATATAGATATTATTAAATAATCTTTTCCATAAACAATTCCATAAAAACTGTTTTATCTTCATGTTAGTGGGTTTAAATATTAATTTAATTATGACACATCTATGAGTTGAATATCTAACATTTAGTGCCATATTTTGAGTCTCTATATATTTTATTACCTTAAAAGGTAATCCTTATTTTTTACCATAATAAATATTAAAAATAGTAAAAATTATTTACCGTAGTTAACATAATTTTTTTTATTAGGGGTGATAACTAAATCAATAATGGTTAAAAAGTAAAAAAATATAATTACTATTTGATGGTGATATTTATACAAAATACTTTCTAAATATATAAATTATTATATTTTTTTAATATAATGAAATGATAAAAACATGGTTGGAAATAATTCATTTTAAAAAATCATAGTGTGTCCTCTATCGCCATAATAAAAAGACACCACATCTCTTATCCTCTAAAAAAATAATTAACCCAATAGATCGAACATTACCTAGAAGAATTAATTCTTTACTTCTCTCCCACCATCCTAGAATCATTTTTTTATTATAAATCTTACCAAATATGGCTTCTTATTGAAAACCAAAATCAAAATGTTTTTAAAAAGATGTACCATCCATGACAAGGTGTTTTATTTAATGTATTCTACCATAGGCTTCAAATAATATTATAAAATTATATATAATAAAAAATTATCATATATATAATTAAATATCCTTATTTAATTATAATTACACATATGCGTCTCCACCTCCAAAAAATGGGAAACATGTCTATTGACCATGTACATATGGGACTACTGTCGTACAGACCAATGTAATTCATTTTCCATCACTTTTTGTCACTATGAGATATAATGATGTAAATTTATTAATATTTTATATTTTTTATATAATTATACTTATGAAATAATAATATGATATAAAAATTCTTACATTCCATTTCCTAGAGAATCTAATAACATCGATTGTGTTTATAGAAGACTACCCCCTCGTGAAGTAAAGTGATTTATTTGCAAATATGTTTTTCATGGAATGAAATAATAAATTATTATATTTATATAAAATAAATTAATGAAATTTTAATAATTTTATAAATGGAATATATTATTTTCATTCTTACCATACCATCTATTGCATAAATAATAACGTCGTTCAAGTGAAAAATAGACTACTTTCTCCTTAAGTGTTGTCATTTTTTTTCATTACTGAAACATTCCACGGAAGGTAATAAAAGATAAATTAAATTATTATTAAAGATATATATAAAATGATACTAATTATATAAATTTAATATACCATAAATTTTCTTACCCATTTTTGTGTTGAAATAAATATTACATCACTTGGGAACACCTAAAACCTACCATATCAATAATGGGATATGTATCATTTTATCACCCATAATCCTTAAGGATTATAAAAATTTATATAATGAAAATAATTATATTTTTATAATTAATATGATTATAAATATGTTGGGAAAATGTTATTTTATAGGTATCCCTAACAGTCATGAAAAAACATTCATGAGAATACAATGAAATTAACACAATAAACTATACATTTAATGAAGTATTTTTAATTAATGGTTAGTAAAATGATATCAAAGGATCATATATGATATTATAAATAATAATATAGTTATTTTATAAGTTAATAAATTTATTTTAACTTCTATAATGGAGGATAAAAAGTATTCAACTAAATATATGTTTGAGGTAATGGGTTTCTTAACTCAATTTCCATTTCCAAGGTACATTTATATCATTGATAAAATTATTCAAAAATTATGACTTAAATGACTAATGATTTTATTATTTTTTATTAATTATTCGTTTTATTTGGATCTATGTGGGTTAGACATTATTACTAAATTAATTTACTCTAAAATCAATGATACTAACACTGTAATGGATTCATCTAGGACATCCTTCTTTAAGACACATGTTCTTTTATGCACATAATTACATTGAAATATTTCAGATATTTTCAATTTACATGTAATATCATGAATCCTTCTAGATTCATGAAATATTGTTATATAATCTATCTACTTAAATCATGGTATGTAATGATTTCCATGTTTCCAATGTGATACTGGTTTATAGTTCAATCTCATTTAATCGAGAATGCTTATTCTTCACGTTACATTGAATGAAATTATATTATCATTTCTGAATAACATATTTTTATTTTCATATAATTTGGGTTTTCATGCCGTATTCATGTAAAAAAGTAAAATATCCCACATTTGGTGATTTAAAATTCATTGAAATCTTTTTAATAAAATTTTATTTCACTTATCTCTACTATAAAAATTCATATTTTATCCAAATACATTTTTTTTTCTGAAAATGATTTTAAAAAAAGGTTTACTTTGATTTAAAAGGTCAATTTTATAGTTGATTATTTTTAAAAAAATAAAAGGAATCTTCATTCTATTTTTTAAAAAATATAATTTATTAATATTTATAAAATTTTTTTGAATGAAATAAATATTTTTATATATTCAGAATTAATTTATGTCATCCATCATTAGCACCACTCATTGTTTTATAGATTCCATTATATGTTTCTTTTTTGATTTTTTAAAACTTAATTGTATAATTATTTAAAATGATATAGATTTTAAGTAAGTGCCTATAAAATTGAAATTGTTTTTCTTGTAATATGTTAAAAGTGTTCTTCCAGTATTATTTTCCATCAAATGTGATATACATTGATGATACAAAATGTGAAATAGCTCTTCCCCAAAAAAATTCTTAATATTTTTCATCAATGAAAAAAACATTGATGTTATGGATTGATTATAAATTATGTGTATCTGTATCACACATATACATCAAGTATATTATTTCATTCATTGATGGGTTAACAAATGTTTTATTCTTATGATGTATTTACTTATTTTCTAATACATAGATCATGAAAATTTTATGATTGGTCACCCATATAATGCTCTAAAACATTTTTTGAGAATTAGTATCATGTGACTTAGTATAGAATATTTTTGTCATCGTAATCAATTATGTCACCTTTTCTGATATGTGATATTATCAATAACATTATCCTTGACTCGTGTATAAGTACTATTATATTTTTCAAAAACATTTACTATTTTAACATGATCTTATTATACCATATAATTTATATTATTAATCCATGTGATTTCTCATGTGTAGTATCATCTATGATATAATTTTATATATCTGATATAAACATTATGTTTCAAAATTAGGTACATTCTCTTAGAGGGATTTTCTACTGACCACATTCATTCTTCTATTCACTTGGTTATCCAATATTGTTTTAGCATAACTGGAAGTCATGGTATTTGCAACGGTTTATTTGTGATGGGATCCCCTCGTAAATAGATCGTTGCACAAAACGGCGTCATAAGAGATATTTTTTGTGACTGACTCATCGCAAAAAACCTTCCGATTATGTACATTATATACTCCTAAACCTTTTGGAATGGGCCTGTCGCAATTACTATTTGCGACAGAGAACTTACCCATTGTAAAAAACATCCGATTATAAACCTATTGCTATGGGCCCGTCGTAAATACTTATCATAAAAAGAATATTTGACTTATTTGCGATGGGGCCCTATCACAAAAGACCCCGTCACAAATACTAAACATAATAATAATATAATAATAAAATTATAATTAATGAAAAAATTATATTATTATTATTAAAATAATAAAAATATTATTATTTTTAGTAAAATAAACAAACATTAAAAAATATAACACAAAAAAAATATATTTAATAAAAATATGATTAATAAAAAATTAATATTAATATAATTAAAGTAATATAAAATAATGAAAATTCTCAATATTTAAAAAAAAATATAAAAAAATCATTAAATATTATTATTATTAGTAAAATACACAAATATTAAAAAACATAATTCTAATAATAAATAATAAAAAAAAAAAAATTTAATTATGAAATATTTCCACCAATATAAAAGACTGAAACAGAAAATAGTTCATATTATTACAAATCTGGAATTCAAATGTTTTTTAAAAATAAAACAAATCACTAGGGGGTCTTCTTTTGGATGAGGTGGAGGAAACTCCATCCCTAAACTACGAGTCAGACGGTGAATACACTCCAGTAGCCACCACTGCTCCAATCGATGCATCTCCTCCTCGTGATGTTGCTGATGCTTCTACTGTCGCCGCCGACACATCTCTTCATGTTGCTTATGCAAAGTTTCTATAAGTTAAGCCTGAGTTCACAACTTGTCCTGATACTATGAGCCAGAAGATGAAGCCTCTCCACAAGCTCCACTCGAGATGGACACCGACATCGCAAATATACCATAATAAGTACTATGAGTCAAATGAGATCCAATACCGACAACGCGAACTCTCTCAAAGCCATACTGAGTCGCCTGCATCCATGCCGCCTCATCGAAATGGTGGTCAATAGTCTGCTCATTCATCTCGTCCTGACCCTCATCCTATGTCTGATTGGTCTGCAGCCTCATATGACTCCTTAAATTACAATTTGAAATTAAAATTATGAAAATATTATATGCAGTTAATTATAAAATTGAAAAAATAATATTAACCACAATCTGACACTGGCGATCACCTCTAATCTCTCTAGTTTCTGGATCACTGTACAACCTCTGATAATCGTCGTACTATGTAATATCAGGATTCTCGATTGCCTGCAAGTATTTAAAATAAACTGTTTTCATTTAAAGTTATATAAAATATTTAGAAAATATACATACCAGATTCTCTCTATGTGAACTAAATGTACGACTACCAGCTCGATGCATCACCTCATGTCTCCTCCAGTTCTGACATCCCAGTATATATCTTCTCTGAAATCCACCACCCAAACAGTGTAAACATAATCCATCCCAAACGTGAGATGAAATGTACTATGGTTAGTGGGCTCTACAAGACTCATAAAATTTTGTCACTCATACTTTCTTAATGTTTTTACTTCTCAAAATGTGTAAAAAATTATGGAAACGTTCACTCATAGAAATCTACCATGCCGCGTGGATAGCGTCACGCATGATATCATCGATATGATACCATAAACCCTACAAAAATTTATAATATCAATTTCTTAAAAAATTACATTTCTAAATAAATATTATTTATTTACGTACCATCCAAAGATGGAACATGTCACACCTCACATCAACGAGAATCTATTCCCATTTGATCCATGGATGAGAAAAATAATTGTGCAAGATAGCGATCCCCTGTCCAATAGCTACTTGCGCAAAACTGTGAAAAAAATAATAATCAACCAATTACTATATATATAAATAAATTAATTAAATCTAATTAAAATATACAGGCTACCATACCTCTCTGTGTGTGGATCGAAGCCAAGACGTGGACATCACTCATGAATTGGGTCAGGAATCATTAGTCATGCAATATCGTGCCCCCTCCGCGTACCCCCTGAACCGCCATTAGGCTGAGGATCAGATGCTCCAAAATCTTCCTCATCCAACAGTAGATCAGCCTCTAGTAACTCGCGAAATAGATCATCGTCCATCTAAAAAAATGATTTTTGTTAGCAGATAGTTGAAAATAACAATTATATATAGATATATATTAGTTATGATTATAACCAGCATTTAACCATGTCAATGTGCATCTCCATTCTCTTCAACCAAGATGTCAACGTCAATGTCTTCATCTTCCTCCTCAGCATCATCAATATCCATATGAGTTTCTGTTTCATCATCTCTTGTCATTTCAAATTCATTTGTAACATCATTAACATCTTCATCAGCATCGATCCTTAATTATGGGGTGTCATCATCGATATTAACATCTCTTTCTGAATCAGATGGAATTTGATCAGTCTCTTGAAATATTTCAATTCCATCAACTTTAGCTGAACCACTTCCAGTTTGAGTAAACTAATTTTTCTCGATATTTCATTTTTATTATGCTCCACCAATCGCCCAAGTCTCTTAAAGTAGCACATTACATTGAATAATAAATTTGATGTGCCTGTTGAGCTAGTAATAATGTTTCATTTACTGCAATAAGACTTTAATATTTAATATCGTTGATTCCATGAGTTGGATTAACTTGCAAGCCTCTCTCAGTATCCAACCACCGAAATTTAAACATTGTTATGTAATTCTAACCTAGATAACACAACTCAATAATTTCATCCAAAATGCCATAAAAGTCAACATCAGTTTCTCTATCATGTGATCCACTCAAGAAAATTTCATTTTTCATTGGTTATTTTGATTCCACTAATGTACGTGTATGAAATTGAAATCCATTCACCACATATGAATTATATTATTTAACCATTTTGGATGGTGGGTTACTCAATATACACAGTTGCTTATCAATTTTATCAGCATATTGACACACCTAAATTTTTTTAAAATAATAATCAATATAATAAATAATAAATAGAATTTATATTAAACCATCATTAATTTATGTTACACATTTTTGAAACCATTGAGAAATTTTTTTTGTCTGTGTTCTTTAAGAGCAGCTACTGTAATTTGTGGAATTTGATTCTTGATATGATTATCATATAAACTAAAAATAATATAAGTTTAAATACTATAAAATAAATTATAGAATATGTGATATAAGAACTCACAAAAAAAATGATGTCACTTCTCCACATTTGAGCAGAACATAAGTATGAGCTCTGTGATGTTCATCATCTGAAATCCATTGTTCATGAACTCCATCGAACCCATGATTTGGGAGATTAAAAACTGTTAATTGATTGTCCATTTCAGAATTAACATTCCCCTCATTTCATCCCATGTGATTGTGTTTTGAGGGATATCAAGATTCAAAATAATGATAGTAAAAAAAATCCTCTTGAAAATAAGCTTCAGTAATTGAGGCTTCAATTGATGCTTTGTTATGTAATTTTTTTCTTCAATTTTTGCATTCATCTCTCGAATGGTTACATCCATTGAAACTGTACTAGACCTTCACATTTATCTTCATGCCGAAAATGTAATATCAGATGTTCCATTGAGTCAAATTAAGTTGGTGTAAAGGTTTTTCCAATTTATATATAATTACAGCAACATCTTCTCTTAGTTTTCCTAGCACATCGTAGTCATTTGTCGCTGCACAAATGTCTCAAAAAAATGATATTTCTGTTATCGAATCACAAATCATAGAATTCAATAAACCTCTGAATCCAATCAGAATAAGCCTTTACATTATAACATGAAAATTATGACTTTTTAATCCAGTAATATAACCATTCTTAACACATCTGCCCAAATTGGAAGCATATCAATCTGGATGTCTCAAATCAACAATCCACTAAAAAAATATTAAGAGCCTCTCTATGGATAGTGTATAAGCTTCTTTTTTCTTCATTAACCTCTGTGATCTGACATTTACAGATAGTTGAAGTTCTGGTCATCTGCAAATTTGGGAAAGATCTAATTGTGCCTTTACAGTATCTTTGGTCTTACCTTGTGTATCTAATTCCGTATGAAATAAATTATCAAAACAGTTCTTCTCAATATACATGACATCCAACATGTGGCAGACAAACAAATCATAGCAATACAAAAGATCCCAAAAAATGCTTCGTTTTATCCAATTATGTTCTTTCCCAAAGCCATGAATTTTTTGTTGGTTTACTGTTGGTCCAAATATGATGGGAGGTAATGAAAATACAACTGATTTTAACTCTGTACCTGAGATCATCATTGGAGGTTCATCCCTTTCAATTGTACGTTTTCTGAAATGAGATTTGTTCCTCCGAAAAGGATGATCGGTTGGAAGAAATATACGGTGACAGTCAAAATAGAAAGGTTTTTTTTCATTGACGAGCATAAAAGCTTTGTTGTCTTTGATATAGTAAGGACACGATTTCAGACCATGTGTACTTCAACCAGATAACATGCCATATGCTGGAAAGTCACTAATAGTCCACATCAATGTGGCTTTTAATATGAAATTTTGTTTCCTAGTAAAATTATATGTAGTAATACCATCACACCACAATGCATTTAACTCATCAATCAATGGTTTCAAATAAACATCAATAATCTTT
This sequence comes from Viscum album, assembly GCA_963277665.1. Taxonomy (NCBI): domain Eukaryota; kingdom Viridiplantae; phylum Streptophyta; class Magnoliopsida; order Santalales; family Viscaceae; genus Viscum; species Viscum album. The sequence goes on from OY728131.1 coordinate 1,830,923,744, forward strand.
TTCAGATGTCCTAATATTAATAGAGTCAAAAAGATATAGGGATCCTTCATCAACATCCATGGATGTAAATTGTACTGAGTTATAAAAACATTCCAATAAGAATACTAACTACCATAAGAACCTAACGGACAGAAACTGTCAGTAGAAAGACCCAATAGCACGTTTTGGGCTTCTATAGAAAAAGACAGATGCAGAAGGTCAAAATGTTTCCATGAATCACCATCAGATGGATGATTCAATATTTTATCAATTGAAATCATGGTTTTGTTCCATGACATCATTGACACTGTGTTTTGAGACATAAATAAATGGTGTAACCTGGGTGTATGGGGGAAATATCTCAACTATTTTACTGGAATCGATCAAGACTTCCCTAGTTGAGCTTGTTAATACCTCGATTGTCCACATGTGGGACAACTATACAATGACTTATTTTCACCAGAATATAAAATTAAATCATTTGGACATGTAAGATTATTCCAATAACTAAAGCCCAGATTGTGAACCAACCTCTTGGTCTCATAGTAATTTTCAAGCAATACATTTTCTTCAAGTAACAGTGTTTTAACCAATGAAAATATCTGATCAAAACAGTTGTTTGACATTACATTATCTGTTTTAATAGCCATAAATTTTTCAACCGCTTCTAATTTTCTTATATTTCAACCAGGATATAATGCATCCTCTGGAGACCTCAACAACTCATAAAATTTAGATTGTTCCAAGTCAAAAGATAAATCAATATCATTGTGAGTTTCAGTTTTGTAAACAGATGGAACTGCAACATCATGTAATAAATTTTGAAACCATGATGGATCCAGAATCATGTTATTAGTATCTTTTCTATAACTGTGTTCACCGTTTTGATACATAAAAACATAATCTGGTTGAAAACCAAACTGCAAGAGATGTCCCGCAACCTTGTCAAATGTGTCAAACGTTCTCAGAGCACATTTTATACAAAGACAAATATTTTTTCCTTCTAAAACATATACTGGTTTTTATGATGCAAATGATAATAAAGCTTGAACACCCTCAATATATAAAGGATTTAAACCAGAACAATTTGGATTTCTGCGCTGATTTATCCAAGCGCAATCATTTAATAATGACTGATGTCAACTTCCTTGTTCCATATTATTATACATAAAATATAAAATCATCACAGTTTTTAAATAATTTGAAATTATAAAAAACTATCTTAAAATGGAAGATAAATAATTACAACTCATTAATAATTACCATTAATTAAGGGTGACATAATTTCGAATGGATTTACAACTACTCTTTTGTCGGATAGCTGATTTACTTTCATCTTTGTCACACTTAAATCACAATAAAGAATCTGGTCTAAGGTACACATATTCATTCTCATACCAGAGAATGAATAAGTGTACCTCCGACCAGATTCTTCATTGTGATTTCAGTGTCAGAAAGATGCAAGTACATGAGCCGTCAGACAAAAGAGCCCCCTTTTCGTCAATGATTCATCTTCTTCTAACTGTCACCACCTGAAAACATTATAAAAAATATGATCCTATGACTTCATATCCAACCTCGTGCATACAAGATTTAATATGCCTATGTAGCATCACATTTTTTCATAATGATTTGAGTCAGTGAGAGTTGAAATGAAAAAATTCAACGAGCAAAAGGAGTGTCGTCAATCCACTGGAAATTGTGCGAAGCTCTTAAAATTTATTAAAATTTATAAAAAATTCTTCCTAACTATTCTTAACTATTCCTAACCAATTATTACTACTTATTACTATTTATTAGTATTTATTACAAATTATTCCTATTTATTACTAATTATTACTAATTATTATTAATTAATACTAATTATTATTAATTATTACTAATCAATACTAATTGATGCTAATCAACACTAATTAATTCTAATCTATGCTAATTAATTATAATCAATACTATTTAATTCTAATCAATAATAATGAATGCTAATCAATGATAATTATTACTACTCAATGCTAATTATTACCAATCAATGCTAATTATTACTAATCAATGCTAATTATTACTAATCAATTATAATTATTATTATTCAATGCTATTTATTACAATTTATTACTAATTATAACAAATTATTACTAATTATTACAATTTATTACTAATTATTCCTAATTATAATTAATTATTACTAATTATTACTAATTATGCCAAATTATTACTAGTTATTACAATTTATTAGTAATTATTACTAATTATTACAAATTATAACAATTTATTACTAATTATTACAATTTATTAGTAATTACTACAATTTATTCCTAATTATTACAATTATTTTTAATTATTACTATTTATTCCTAATTATTACTAATTATTCCTACTAATTTATTATTATTACAATTTATTACTAATTAGCACAATTTATTTCTAATTATTACATTTTATTACTAATTATTACAATTTATTACAATTTATTACTATTTCTTACTAATTATTACAATTTATTACCAATTATTACAATTTATTACCATTTATTACCATTTATTACCATTTATTCCTAATTATTACTATTTATTCTTACTTATTACCATTTATTAAAATTTGTTACCATTTATTCCTAATTATTTCCATTTATTCCAAATTATTACCATTTATTCCTAATTATTACTAATAATTCCTATTTGTTATTAATTATTCCAATTTATAACGAATTAATCCTATTTATTACTAATTATTCTTATTTATAACTAAATATTCCTATTTATTACTAATTATTGCTATTTATTACTAATTATTCCTATTTATTGCTAAATAACTTTATTTATTAATAATTATTACAATTTATTACCATTTATTACAATTTATTACCATTTCTTCCTAATTATTTCCATTTATTCCTAATTAGTACCATTTATTGCTAATTATTTCTAATTATTCCTAATTAATGCTAATTATTCCTAATTATTGCTAATTATTCCAAATTATTTCTAATTATTCCTTATTATTCCTAATTATTGTTAATTATTACTAATTATTCCTAATTATTACTAATTATTCCTAATTATTTCTAGTTTTTCTTAATTATTACTAAATATTCCTAATTATTACTAATTATTCATAATTATTCCTAATTATTACAATTTATTACTAATTATTACAATTTATTACTAATTATTACAATTTATTACTAATTATTGCAATTTATTACTAATTATTCCTATTTATTACTAATTATTACTATGTATTACTAATTATTCCAATTTATTACTAATTATTCCAATTTATTAATAATTATTACAATTGATTACTATTTATTACTATTGATTACAAATTATTAATGATTATTATTAATTATTGCTAATTATTATAATTAATTATTAATTATTACAAATTATTACTAATTATTACAATTATTTACTAATTATTACATTTTATTACTCATTATTACTATTTATTACTTATTATTACTATTTATTACCAATTATTATTAATTACCGCAAATTAATTGTATACATTACTAATTATCACTAATAATTATTAATTACGACTAATTATTAATAATTAGAACTATAAATTTCAATTTATTATTACAAATAAATACTGAGGACAAAACAATTTAAATTTAATTTAATTACAACTAACCAATAATAAAAAAAATAACATAAAAAATGAAATCAATAATAAGTTAAATAAAACATAAATACCTTTAAACGTGACTTCCGATTGATGTGGAAGGCTTCACAACTTCTTCGTGAACAAAAAAATTAACATAGAAAAATTTTCTCTCTAAAATCAGAGTTTAAAGAGAAACTGGATCTAAGAATTGAGAGGAATGAAAGAAAAACAGATGGGGGTATATATAGGTTAGATTAGTTGTGACGAGATTATTTGCGATGGGATACCCGTCGCAAATAGTATCTTTTAAGACATGACACATCTCCAATACCAACGCCCACATTAATTACTATAGGCGGTTAAAAAGTTATTTGCGACGGGACTCGTCGCAAATAGTCCCTACCGACACACCTTTTGCGAAGAGAAAATATTCTGTTGCAAAAAGATGTTAACCGCCGCCGAGAATTTGTGATGGGGCCCGTCGCAAATACCTCACTATTTACGTAATGGGGATCCCACCGTCGCAAATAAACTTCAAGCTGTTTGGCGCGCAACCCGCGCCAAACTTTTTTGTGACGAGAGACGAAATCCCTCACAAATAACCATTTATTTTTGACGGGGGTATTCCCCTGTCGCAAATAACCACTTCGATGGGTTTTTTGCAATGGGAATAAATCCCGTCGCAAAACACCCATCGCAAAAGTTAGGTTTTCCCGTAGTGTAGGGACTCAAATGGATTTATGATCTCACTAATGAAGAGGAAAAAAATAAAAGTACCTGATATATTTTTCTTTTTCATGTATTATAATCATATTTTTTCAAAGAATCTATGATTGATGATATTTGGATTGTAATTAATAGATATTATCTTTAAAATAATATAATAATATGTGTAAAAGTATTGTATCACTATATGATTATACACCCCCTAATGTTTTCTATAATGGATATATATCATTATCATATATAGGAAACTAAAATATCTGAACATCTATCCTCTCAATGATAACTCATAACCGATAGTAGTATCATAATATTTTTTTTACCATAATGAGAGAATTGATTTCCTTAGATTGAGAATATGTTGAAGGGTTGTCAATGTAATTACAGATTTATAACATTATAGAAAAGAAAACTCTAAATAATAAATTATTTCTATGATAAAAAATCCCCCATTACCAAATTGAATGCATATATATATAATTCATATATTTTCAGGTATTCCATAGTAGCATATTTGGGAAACATAAAAAAGATAGCTCTATAGATCATAAAAGACATAAATATAAATAGTGATCTCACGTAATATTTTATACATTGGAAACAATAATTATTTTTTACTGAAATAATGATATCCTCTATTCCCCCATAAATAATGAATATATCTATATCACCTCACATTTTTTAAGGATTTTATTAATATAAAAAAAATGACAGTTAATATTTTATAATTTTTTTCTACTGGTAATGAAAATATCATAGGTGTCACTTTTTCAAGTATATAACATGGAAAAAATAGAAATCATAGAGTCCAAATAGTAATTTATATAAAAAATTTCTAATTATTTGGAATCATTTTAATTTTTCTTCATATTCTCACTACATAACAATCATGATGAGAAGATTTTGGAGTTTTCTATATTAATGATCATTATAATATTACCAATTTTTGTGTTCTATCATAGTACAATAAATATAATTGATCTATATCTACTCATATTTATAATTAGTAAGTTTGAAACCTCAACTATTTCCTTCATCAAGAAAAATTTTACCGTACTTTTAAATGATTAATTTATAGGCATTATATCATCTCATATAAATATTATTTAGGTCCTTAAACTATATCTAAAATACTAAAACATTCCCGAAAATTATATTGTATGAATATATGTCATTCAGTTTTTATTGAATCTAAACACATTCATTTCAACTTTAAACATGATATTCCGACTATTAGAATCTCACTTTCACAAATAGGTGAGTTGTGGCAACATAAATTAAATAGAGGAAAAATTTTTATTTGAAAACCGTTTAGTGGATTCATATATATGACATTTACCATATTATAATTAACAAATATGATCATGTATTCTTTTTGATATACTAAATAACAGAAATGATTTATTATTTAATTCAATATTGGAACTTAATTTTTCATCTCTACATTTGTAAATTTATCTTAATAGTCAATATCTTAATTTTTTTTATAACCCATTACTCCAAGGACTGGTTAATTGACAGATTCTATTCTATCATTGTATTATTTTTATGTAAACCACCCTTTAACAATACAGGACTGACACATTCATGTGTATCCCCAATGTTCAAAACTATTTTAGTTCTAATGAATTCTTTTTCAGTTTCTATGGGTTTAAACCAATTCTCAAAATTAAAACTCTCAATCGACTCACGGTATGTAATAGTTTCATCCCATATGAGGATTACTTGTAATGACCTGGAAATTCGGTGGAAATTTTTTTCATAAATACATGGGAATGTTACGAGTCCGCAAAAATTGACGACGCATCATTCTGAGGCCTGGTGAGCCAGGAGTCAATTTCTGAAGTTTTATTTGGGTACATTTCGTTAACGTATAAGCGGGTTTTTATAACTTTTCAACCGGTGCTCGAAATTGAAATATGAGGACACCGTTGAACTCACAACACCGATATTCACTTAAGGATACTATCATCTTGACAGTAGTGGTTCAAGAATAAAAGATAGTTCTTGGGTTTTCGTGGAAAAAAAATAAAGTGGGGATCACTTTATTTTTATTTTAGCCACCATGTGGGTGTTTGGAAGAGGGTTCCACTAGATCTATAACCCCCTTGTGGGGGTTGGAAGTGGGGAATGTCACAAATGGACTTTTTAATTCATTTTTTAAATTTTATTTTATTAATTCTTGGCCCTGGATTCTCGCACAAAGGTCTAGGTTGGGTCCCGTATTAAAATCATAGTTGTTTACTATTTTTACATGGTTTCAGACTCGTTCTCAGGAACCTCATGAGTAGCGGTAACGACGTGGTCTCCCCAGGTGCTTGTGCAGGTGCCCAAGTGGACTGCATTGAGGTGCACAATTTGCGTGCGTGTTTTTTTCAAGATGAGCGTTGAGCGCGTGTTTACCCAGTTTGCATAATTTAATAATTAAATTGATTAAGTTTTAAAAAAATAATTTTTGTTAATAATAATAATAATAATATTATTTTTTTTTATTTTTATTTTATGGGTTTTATATTATTCTTATTTATATTGTTATAATTATTATTTATATTATTATGATTATAATTATTATTAGTTTTATTAATATTATTATTATTATAACAAATAATTAAAAAAAGTGGTTGAAAACACTAGGGGAGGGCTGCGACACCCCCCCCGTTTTCTCTTCAGAGCAGCACAGTGTGCCTGGCCCAACGCAGCCACCCTGCTCCCACTCTAGCGGTCCGACACCGCCACCCTGCTCCTGCTCCGGTGGCCTGACGCTACCACCCCGCTACTGCTTCGATGGCCCGACGCCGCCACCCCACTCCCGTTTTGACGGCCCGACGCTGCCACCCTACACCCTGCTCTGATGAATCGGCCAACCCAACCACCTCACCTCCTCTCGTCCTCGCTGCTCCGGACCGCCGCTTCTCTATGCTCCCCCAACCTCTCTCCCCAATGTCGGTCCTCCCCCTCGCCTACCCTCTGTCCAGCCGGTGCACCCCCCCTTCGGTCGAAACCTTGTCGGCGCACCTGCTGTCCGGTTCGCTTCCTCTCTTCGGCCACGTTCTTTCCCCTTTGTGGTAAGGGTTTATTATTTTTATGTTCTTCTTGGTGTATGGTTTTTTATTTTCGGATTAGATCACATTTTTTGGGTGTCAAACTTTTCTGTAGGGTTTTTTGGCTTCTCATTGGTGCTGTTGTGGTGCGAACAAGGTTTCGCACTAGCTTTAGGAGGTCTATCCACGTTTGAGGTAGATGGTTAAGTGTTTAATTATTATTTTATGAATTTATTTTCTTCTTAAATTACTTCAGCTTATATATTAATTAGTTTGTTTGATGCGGATCAAGTTTTTAATTGATGTTGATATGTATATATGGTATGTGCATGTTTTTTCTGAACAACCATGCTGAATTGTTTATTTACATGTCGCAAACCATGAATTTTGTGTTTTGGTTTAGCGTCGATGTGTGGAGATTCATAAAGGATGTTTTTGATCAAGTTTTGGTGTGTTCTCCTTGTTGCGCACCATTTAAATTAAATTTAAATTAGTTTATTAATGTTCTTTGAGCTATTAAATAAATTATAAATTCATTCATGTGATGCAGATTCAGGTGTGAAATAGTTCATGGTGTACGTTTGGTTTCAAAAGGTAAATATTATGTGTATTTTAGTGTGAAGTATTTTTGGTTTTTCTTGAAATGATTTAATAGACAGTTTGGTGATTTATTGAATTATTTAGATGGCACAAAAGTGGTATTTTGAAAGTGTTGAATATGAATTTGTTTTTAAAGCAATGTGTTTATATAAAATAAGACATGTTCTTGGTGTAAACCCTTTCTGCGTCACATAGTGGTGTTTCATAAATGGTGAAAGTCGTCCATTAAATAATGTAGATGGTGCGAGTTGTGTTTTGGAAGCATGTTGAGTTGGTGTTGGTTCTGTTTGATCATTTGAATTATTTTGAGTCCGTGTTTATGCATTTTAGTTGTGTTGTTGTTGCAGCGTGTCGGTGAGGAAGACCTGCAGTACTTTGGTCATCGGCTTGCGCATGTTTGTGTGCCTGTGCGAGGCATGACGTGCCATTATGTTTGGACAGAGAGCCACGGTAGGTCCCCCACAACACTTAGGATTAAATTTATAATTTATTAATTACTTGATATTATATTTATTTTTAATTAATGAGAAATAATATAATATAATTAAATATTAAATGATTATTATTGTAAAAAAGAGCCGTTTATTTTATACACGACTACTGGAATATTTTCTTGATGAGTGGACACCCAATAGTGAAAGAATGCACGTTTTTCCTTTAATCATAATTCACTGAATTTTAAATGAAATTCTGGTTTTAAAGGTAAATGATTTCTTCTGAACAAGTGATTTGGGTTTTCTTGAGAAATGAGGTTTTGCTTTAAAGTTGGTGAAGGCCCGTTTGACACTTTAATAAAATGAATTATTTTGGAAAAACCATTCAGGGGTGATATTTGGTGTTCGTTGATTGTGTGAGATGTATGTGATGTTTGTGCATCGTGACTGATTGATTTACATTGTGGACGCACCACTTTTTCATTGCATTTGTTGACATGGGAACCTGGCATAGTGATTGAATCTTCTGAGAACGATTAATGCACTAGTTTATATTACACGCTGGCTAGTGGCCCCATAGCAGGGGAATAATGATTTATTGCTACTATGGGGATTGGGCCCCTCGGTTAGGACATGCAGGACTATAACAGTTAATAGTATGGGCATTATGACGTCATCGAGTAAGGGCATGCCTTCAGGATGAGTAACATGTATTCTATGTTATAGATTGTTCATGATCTCCTAGGTTCGACCCATGTTTCTTTTAGTGATTATTTGTATGTGACAGGCGTTTGAGAGGCCGGGTTCTATTGCTGGCCCCGTGTGCCACCTTTTTCCATTTCCCTTAATGTGTGTTGTGTGTTGTGGGTGGTTTTCCATTTGACCAACAACTAAAATTTGGATTTATGAATTGTTCGCAAAAGTGTTTTAAAGTGAAATGAATTTGTTCCTTTCAATCCTTAAACTTGTTTTTTAATTAAAAAGGTCAATGGACTATTACTTGTTTTAGAAATTAAAGTGCTTGTGGAAACCAATAATTTATATAATCTAGTTAAAACCTGGAATTGAAAAATTCTTTATTTATTGGAATGTGAATTGGGAATAGATTTAGTCGGTCCTACCTTCCGAGTTTTAATATTCATGCCTATAGTGTTTCCTATTTTTAGTTCTGTTTCAGATTCCAGCATCAGTTTTTCTCCTTGAGCGACGTTGGTTGTGGTATTGTAGAGTTACCCACGGGGTCACATGTAGTTTTGGTCGTGATCAGGTTAGTAGCGTTGTTGGTTGTTCATTATTTGTTATCCTTTGTTCGATTTACTTTTTCCACTGCATAGTTTATTTTATTTTTGGCCAAATTGTTCCCACCTGTTTTATTTTGCTGACCGGCACTAGTTTCCAGCCCATGGGGATCGGGAACGCCCCTCGGACCATGTCGCGGGCCCGCTCGGGTGACCGGTTTAGGGTCGAACAGAGTTGGTTTGTGAAAAAATTGTATCAGAGGGAGGTTGTTATTTGGGATGTTCGGTAGATGGAGATTAGGTGTGTCTGTACTCGAGAGGTAGGTAGGGGAAGGACATCATGAACCCTCACTTGTTACACACCTCGAGTCGCCAAGGATAGTCTGGTAATTGATTCTTTGTTTCGTTGTGGTTTGTTTTGGATTGGGGGATGAGAACGGAGGTAAACCGATGTTACATCGTGATTTAACATTCAGTAGTGACCCATGTGGAGTCCAGGTACACAGTTTCAATTCCTCCTAGTTGTCAATGCTTACTTGGGCATGGCCCCCTACCATGTCTCCAGGTTAAGTGTGACCACTGGTCCCTTACTCCGGTGGTTTGATGGAAGTTGAGTGTCGTTTTCGTTCATGTTGGTGTAAGTGTGTTTTTGGAAATTTAATTGGGTTTCTTTTAAATGAGATTGATATCTTTTAAATGAATTTAAATTTATGAAGTGGGTTTTAAAACAAAAAGATTTTGGTTTGTAAAACTGGTGCTTTCTTGGAAATTGGTCGAGAATGGTTTTGGGTGAAACCTCAGGTACTCCTTATGAATGCTTTCACTTGTGAGAAGATGCGTGGAAAGTGTGTGTTGGTGCGTATTAATGAAAGTGGATGAAGACATGTGAAACCGTTCATGGGATTAATTGGGTGTGTTTAAAATTAAAGGCTTGACCTTGTTTTCTAAATTGTATTTTAAAGAGGAAAATGGTTTTGGAAAGTGACTTTGGTTTGAAAAGTGGATTTGGTATTTAGAAAGTGATCTTGAAAGAAAGAAGTTTTGGAATAAAAAAAGGGTGGTTTTGGAATCTAAAATGAAACATGAATTTTGAACAGGGAATTTTGGGATGTGTATGTGGTTTTTTGTTTCCTTTGAGATGGTTGTTTTTTCATGAAGGTGCTTTCTTTGATGTTTCTTCGAATGATATCAGTTTCAGATTGGTGTTTTATATATTGTTCAGAAAAGCAGCCCAGAATGGTCCCCATAGTTTTTGATGAGTCAGGCCTAGTTTTCGGTCTTTCTTGGACGCTGTCAGTCCTTCATGGTGATTGGATTCTGTTAGAGACAGTGCAGTGGCTTGAAGAGGTCGAGCGCATCTTCAGGGTATTGGGAACTCCTGAAGATGTCAGAGTGCGTGTTGTTTTGGGATAGTTTGAAGGTCTATCTCTGGACGTATGAGAGTTTCTTTCCCCACTGACAATGTATATTTAGACGATATGGGATGTCTTTAAATCTGTCCTTTTCTGATGGTTTATAACTGAAGAAGTGAAGAAGAAGAAATTGGAAGAACTCATGCATATTCAACAAGGCCAACGGATGGTGAAGGCATATGTTGACCATTTCAAGTAACATGTGTCCTTTTCTACGAAGGTAGCATCACAAGATTTGATGAATACTTCTCTCTTCATCGAGGGTCTTCTCTAGAGATCAAGGAGCGAGTATTCCTTTTTTTGGGAGCATCACTTTTGGGTAGTTGGTGCATGAGGTGTTCTTAGCCGAGTTGGTTTCTGGAACGCAAAGAGTTGGCAATCCACTGTATCTGGTTGCTCGTGAAGGTCCCCAATTTGACGAGCAGAGTGTGTCAGGTGAATTTGTTTCTAAATATTTCTCTGTAGTGGCTCTAACTTCTAGTACATCGGATCATCTAATGGTGTACTATTAGTATGGACGTTTACGGCATACAAGACGTCATGTCACATCCCTCCAAAGACGTCCCATCATTTTAGGTGTCTGGATCATCTACAGAAGCCTTGTAGGAAGTGTTTCTTGAGGAAGACACTGTGACCAGAAGAATCAAGTGCCTGACTATGAGGCAAGAGATGCTTCAACCATCAGATCCCCAACCACAAGTCTTGGGGTGAAGCTCGCGCGCAGTCAGGAGTTGTAGGGGGGTGTGAAGCCTCAGTTTGGGTTTTGTTGTTCCGTTTTGCAAATGAAACATTTAATGTCCTTCTATTCTCATTCTTCACTGTTAATGTTTTGGCATTGTTTTAGGTACATTGGTTCTTCGTGAAGTTGGTATGGACGTGTTTGTTTTTAATCCAAATAGTATAGTTTGTCTGAATTATGATTCTTTGAATCGTACGTTTTTCTCTAAAAGTGTGTTTGATCCTTGTATGGGTTAGTCTCAGTTTGACTGTGTTCGTTTGGAGATGTAGGTGCCTATGGAGGGATCGACGTTTGTGGTAATGCTCAAGTTTACGTCGTGGGTTATGTTCTTCATAGAGGATTCTCTCTAGTGTTCGGGGGTTTTTGGTCTATGTCGATGTTTTAGCGGAGGTGTTTTTCCACTCCTCCTATAAAGGTTAATTTGTGTTAGTTGAGAGTTCCCGAATCGCCCACCCCCCCTTCCCGGGGTGGTGTGTTTGATTGTTAAATTTATACACTAGTTGAGATCTTGTGGTGGGTAGAACCCTTTCATGTTCTCCCGTTCACTTGTATTGTGGTTCCTTGTGTTTTCAAACACGCATTGACTTGAGCTTTGTTTGTTGTTCGATTTGGTGAATTTTTGGGGGCAGCAAGTGACTGTGGTGGGGATATTTGTCACACCTAGAATTTTTAATTAATTTTTTTTATTATTCTATTTTATTAATTCTTGTCCCCTGGTTCCTGTGCCAAGGTCCGGGTTGGGTCCCAAATTAAAATATTCTTCATTTACTTTTTTTACTTGGTTTCAGACCCATGCTCGGGCACCGCATGATTAGCGGTAACCGCACGGTCTCCCTAGGTGATTGTGTGGGTGCCCAAGTGGACTACCTTGAGGTGTGAAATTTGCGTGCTTTTTTTTTTCAGGACGTGCGTTGAGTGCGTGGTAACCCAGTTTTCAGAATTGGATAATTAAATGGATTAAGTTTAAAAAAATAATGTTTGTTAATAATAATAATAATATTATTATTTATTTTTATTATTATGCTTTTGGTTTTATATTATCCTTATTTATATTTTTATAATTATTATTTATATTATTATTAATAATAATATTATTATTAGTTTTATTATTATTATTATTATTATTATAAGAAATAATATAAAAAGGGGTTGGAAACCCTAGGGGAGGGCCGCGACACCCCCCCGTTTTATCTTCTGCGTAGCGCAGCGCGCTTGGCCCGACGCCGCCACCCTGCTCCCACTCCGGTGGCCCGACGCCGCCATGCTGCTCTAGCTCCGGCGGCACGATGCTGCCACCCCGCTCCTACTCCGGCGGCCCGACACCGCGATCCCACTCCCTGGTCTGTCCAATCATCCAACCCAACCACCTCGCCTCCTCTCTCCCTCACTACTCCGAACCGACGCTCCTCTGTGCTCACCCAGCCACTCTCCCCATCACCAGTCCACCCCCCCGCCAACCCTCTGTCCAGCCCGCACACCCCCCTTTTGATCGAGACCTTGTCGGCACACCCGCTGTCCGGCTCGCTTCCTCCCTCCATCCACGTTCTTTCCCCTTTGTTGTAAGGGGTTATTATTTTGGTGTTCTTCTTGGTGCATGGTTTGTTATTAGCGGTTTATATAACAATTTCTGTGTGTCAAACATTTTCGTAGGGTGTTTTGGCTTCTCATTGGTGCGGTTGTGGTGCGGACAAGGTTTTGCACCGGCTTCGGGAGGTCCATCCACATTTGAGGTATATGGTTAAGCGTTTAACCATTGTTTTAGTAATTAATTTTCTTCTTAAATTACTTTAGCTAATATATTAATTAGTTTTTTTTGATTCGGATCATGTTTTTAATTGAAGTTGATATCTATATATGGTATGTGCATTTTTTCTATCAACAAACAAGCTAAATTGTTTATTTACATGTCACAAACATTGAAGTTTGTGTTTGGTTTAGCTTTGATGTTCATAGAGTCATAAAATATGTTTTTGAACAAGTTTTGGTGTGTTCGACTTGTTGCACACTAGTGAAATTAATTTCAAATTAGTTTAATAATGTTATTTGATTTGTTTAAATAAATTATCATGTCATTCATCTGATGCAGATTCGGGTGTGAAATAGTTCTTGGTGTACGTTTGGTTTCAAAAGGGGAATTTTATGTGTAGTTTGCTGTGAAGAATTTTTGGATTTTTCATGAAATGATTTAATTAACAGTTTATTGATTTATTGAATTATTTCGAGGGAGCTAAAGTGGTATTTTAAAATTGTTGAATATGTGATTGTTTTTAAAGTAATGTGTTTATATAAAATAAGACATGTTATTGGTGTAAACCCTTTTCGTGTCACTTAGTGGTGTTTCATAAATGGTGCAAGCAGTCCATTAAATAATGTAGATGGTGCGAGTTGTGTTTTGGAGGCATTTCGAGTTGGTTTTGGTTCCGTTTGTTCGTTTGAATTATTTTGAGTCCACGTTTATGTGTTTTAGTTGTGCGGTTATTTCATCGTGGCAGTGAGGAAGACCTGCGGTACGTCGGACATCGGCTTACACGTGTTTGTGCGTCTGTGCGAGGTGTGACATGCCATTATGTTTGGACAACGAGCCGAGGTGGGTCCCCCACTACACTTTCCTTTAAATGTAGAATTTATTAATTTATTGATATTTTATTAATTTTTAATTAATGAGAAATAATATAAGATAATTAAATTATAAATGGTTATTTGGTGTAAAAAAGCAATTTATTTTATACACGACTCCTAGAATATTTTCACGATGAGTGGACACCCAATAGTGAAAGAATTCATATTTGGACTTTAAACCTAATTCAAGCAATTTTAAATGTAGTAATGGTTTTAAAGATAAATGATTTCTTTTGAACAAGTGATTTGGGTTTTCTTGAGAAATGAGGTTTTGTATTAAAATTGGTGAAGGCCCGTTTGTCACTTTAATTAAATGATTTTTTTTGGAAAAACAATTCAGGGGTGATCTTTGGTGTGCGTTGATTGTGTGAGCTATATGTGATGTTTGTACTTCGTGACTGATTGATTTACATTGTGGACGCACCCCTTTTTATTTCATGTGTTGACATGGGAACCTGGCAGAGTGAGTGAATCTTCTGAGAACGATTGATGCACTTGTTTATGTTCCGTAGTGGAAAGTGTCCCCATAATAGGGGAATACAATGTTATTGCTGCTATGGGGATTGGACCCCTCGGTTAGGCCATACAGGGCTATACCGGGTAGTAGTATGGGTGTTATGTCGTCATCTAGTTAGGGCATGCCTTCAAGATGAGTCACATGTATGGTATGTTTTGGATTGTTCGTGATCTCCTAGGTTCGACCCATGTTTATATTAGTGTTTATTTGTATGTGGCAGACATTTGAGAGGTCTAGTTCGGTTGCTAGCCCCGTGTGCCACTTTTTTCCATTTCCCATAGTGTGTGTTGTGTGTTGTGGGTGGTTTTCAATTTGACCAACAACTAAAATTTGGATTTCTGAATTGTTTGCAAAAGTGTTTTAAAGTGCAATGTACCTTTTCCTTTCAAACCATAAACTTGTTTTTGAGTTAAAAAGGGAAATGGAATGTAACTTGTTTTAGAAATGATAGTGTGTGTGGAAACCAATATTTTATATAATTTAGTTCAAAAATAGAATTGATAAATTATTTATTTATTGGTATCTGCATTGGGAACAGAAGTAGTCGGGCCTAACTACTGAGTTTTAATACTCACACCTATAATGTTTCCTTTGTTTACTTCTGTTGCAGGTTTCAGCTTCAGCTGTTCACCTTGAACGATGTTTGTTGTGGTATTGGAGAGTGACCCACGGGGTCACATTGAGTTTTGGTCGTGATCAGGTTAGTAGATTTTTTGGTTGTTCTTTATTTGTTTGATTTTGTTCTATTTATTTTTCCACTGCTTAGTTTATTTTGTTTTGGTCCAAATCATTCCCACCTTTTTAATTTTGATGCTTGACACTAGTTTCCATCCGGTGGGGATTGAGAATGCTTCTCAGGACATGTCGCGGGCCGGCTCGGGTGACCGATTCAGGGTCGACCCGGGTCGGTTCGTGATGGGGACCACCAGACCCTAACCTACCATGAGAGGTTATGGTGGTGCAGACCACCACGCCTCAACCTCCCATGTGGGGTTAATGTGGTGGGGACCACCCGAGACCACATAACCTCCAAATTGGAATAATAGTGTGGGGACCATCCAACCCCTATGAATGGGAGGAGGGGGAAATCTCTCAACTCTCATCATTGATGAGGGGGAGTCCCATGAACTCATCTACCATTTATGGTACCACCATCCCCTTTAATTGTTTGAGCCAACACATAATTTATTATGCCAATCCTTCACATTAATTAGGTTGAGCCAATTAAATTATTTCATCAAATTTAAACATTTTGCCACCAAATTAATAAGATATCATAATCTCTTATTATTTTGGATGCAATTGATCTTTTGGTGGAACAAGGGAGAAGAGAGAAAAAATACCAACCAAGAACGAAGAACGAAGAATAAAGAACGCCATCAGGGAGAGACTTCAACTTTCTTCCTCAGATCCTACCGATATTGAGCGTCTTCCACAACCAACGTGAGAGCTCGTGATTGGAATTGTGCGGCGGACACGACGAATAGAGAAAACATCGTCTTCTTCCCCATGACTCCATCGACAAATGACAAACAAAGGTAGGGGTTATACTGAATAATATTACCTTTTTTTTTTCTCTTTTTCAGTTGGAAATTAATTGTTGTGGAGGTAGTGAAACAATTGATGTTCATATTACTTAATTATTGATGAGCCAAATGTTAGCACCCTAAACGCGGAGGGTGTGGGCTAATCCAACATGAACCGACCTCTCCGCCTTTCTTGTTTATGATGATATTTGTCATGGAAACGAAGCAACGAGGCGACGAAGGCAGCAAATTCATCGGTCACGCTACCTGCAACTTCCGTGATCCGTGCCGCCCATGTGGCATTCCACACTTCCACCGTCCGAACCGCCCCTAGCTGAACCCCCTAGGCCTTGCCGCTTGCCGAGCCGAACCACTGCCCCACGCTGGCACATGCCCCGCTAGCCTGCCCGGCACCCTACTGCCCTGCCCGGCCGCCCGCCGACCCGCCCGGTGCCCTGCCCGACTTCTCCGCCGCCCTGCCCAGCCGCCCCACCAGTGTCCCTCGCCCGCCGCATGCTCGCCTACCTCCTTACCCGGCCGTCGGCGACCAGCCTCACGCCCTGCCCGGACGCCTCCCGTGCGGCCGGCTGAACCGCGCCCTCCCGCGGGCCTCGCGTGCCCAGCGTGAACGGTGCCACCCAAGCCCCACCCCTCGTTTTATTGTCCAAACTAATCTCAGCCATCCGGGCCAAGACACCGAGCCGCACCCTCGCGGCGCTCTGTGCTGAACCGACACCGAGCCAGGGCCGAACCACCCACGCGAATAGCTGGGCTGGGCCCAGTAGGCTGGGCCGAACCTAATAGGCGGGCCCACCCAATGGGTCAGGCCAGTCATAACAGGTCTAACCGGGTCGACCCAGACCCGGTCGGCCCAGACTGGGTCGGACCGTACCCGGGCCCACTACTGACCGTTTAATTTCATTTTCCATATCTTTGGAACCATACGTCCGTTTGACGAACTGTTAGCGGCAGACCCACAGTGGGTTGCGCCTTAGTATCACAACAGACCCACGGTGCTCGACAGGAGAAGTCCCTCAGCAGGCTATATTGGGAAATGCTTTTGTGACGCAGCAGACCCACGGTAGGGAGCGCCTTGGTAATGCAATAGAACCACGGTACTCGACCGGATAAGTACTATAACAGTCCAATGTTAGTGGGA
Organism: Viscum album; assembly: GCA_963277665.1. Taxonomy (NCBI): domain Eukaryota; kingdom Viridiplantae; phylum Streptophyta; class Magnoliopsida; order Santalales; family Viscaceae; genus Viscum; species Viscum album. Next base: position 1,830,941,337 of record OY728131.1, read on the forward strand.
AGAGACTTGGTTTCACTTTAGGCCCACTGTACTCGACATATGAGTTCTCCAGTAGTCGTTGTTTCACAAATGTGATTAAAAAATCCTTGTTGAGCTGAGTTAGTATGTTTTGTGTTTTCTTCATGATTAAGATGGATTACTTGATAACTTCGGTATATGTAAGGGAATATACCTAAGTGGTGTTATCTTTTGATTTCATAATTTATGGTTTATCCATGTTGGATTTTGTGAGACCTTGAGGGTCTCGGGGTCCCTACTGAGTTTCGTTATACTTACCCCTACATGGGCAATGCCTGCACCTCAATGTGTTGGTTGTAGACAACATACAACACTGACTGAGGCTAAGAGTACCAGGACTGGACGGTACCCGGAGGTAGACCATCCGACGTGTCAGTACACGGAGGAGACCGAAAGATGTGGAGTGCTGAGGCGGCTATCTGTACCGAACCTTCAAGTAGGATCGGTGGTGGATGTTCTAGGAGCTACTTTTCTCCTTTCATCAGTTTTGTCCTTTTCAGTTGTACTTTTTCGTTACAGTTGGGATTGTATTTCTGGCCCCTTTACTTTTCAGCACACTCTTGTTAAACTGTTTTATTTAGTGTTTTGTATCCATCTGTGAGATTTGTTGTGTGTGTTAACAGATATAAAGGAAATGACTTCCCAGATTTAGGGAATTATGCATTTTATGCTAGTCGCCAGCCCCTAGGCTATGGAAGACAGGCTTAGGGATGTCATGACACGGGCCCTGGGGGACAGGTCGTGAAAAATTAGTTTCAGAGGAGTCGGTTGTACTGAAGAACATAGGACTCTGATATTTTCTTTGATGCAATAGTGTTACGGGTACTGAGTGTGATTTCAGTTCAGGGAGTCTAGTATTTGTGCGGCGGATGACGTATCTATACACCCATACCCTGACTACTAATTTCCAACTCAGTGCACAAAAACACTGAATGCATGTGTGTTTTTCAAAGTTTTCATTAAGTCAGCTCAACCATGTAGCTCACCAGGTATAATCTTGGGCCGTGTTGCATATGTTTCATTATTAATGCCTCCTTGTAGAGGACCATATAGAGCCTCGAGAGTTGTACGTAGAGATAGCCCACTGAGCAATGCGGCCTTGGTGCATGGCCCTTTTCCAGGAGAAGCACCTGCAGTACCACTTCCCGTTGGGCCACCGATGCCACCAGCCCCTGCAGTAGACGACGCAGGCCATTTGAGCTCATTTCACAAGTTACAACACCAGAGGCCACCCGGGTTTAGGGGAGAGATGAACCCACAGGCGGCTGAGGATTGGATGGAGGCTGTGGTGATATTTTTTTGACTGGTAGGGTCACCAGCTGAACTCATGGTGATTCTTATTGCAAGACTTATACAAGTAGTAGTAGGAAGATGATGGATCTTGATGCTCCAAGTTCATGATGAGATGACACTTCTCTGGGCAGACTTCGAGAGCCTGTTTCCGGTGGAGTTTTTTCCAACGACTCTCCGTGCAGTACGTATTCAGGAGTTACTTCATCTGCATCAGGGCATCATGATGGTGGCACAGTACTCAACAAGGTTCACCGACCACTCACGCTACTCCACAGATATGGTACGAGACCCATTCTTCAGGGCCCATACCTACGAGTAGGTCTCAGGCGAGATATCAGGGCTTTGATGATCTCCCTCAGCATCCCGACGCAGTAAGGGGTGTTGGAGAGAGCCCTCTTAGTGGAGAGTTTCCTTACTGAGCAGTCTCTAGCAGCGAGACCGACCACTAGTCGACATACAATAGAGTCTTCTAAAAGTGGCGGTAGACAGATGATTCATGGGTCCAAGAGGACCATACCTACTGTTGGACGACCGCATGACTCGGGATCAGTTGTGCGGGGTACTGGAGACTGAGCCAGACATGCTAGGAGCATGCAGTGTTTCTAATCCGGCAGGCAGGGTCACATGGATCATGACTGTCTGAACTAGCATTTGGATGATCAGAAGACAGTTGAGGGACCTCCCAGGTAGAGGCAGAGGTTCAATCGAGGTAGTGTGTAGGGATAATTTGGACATGGTAGAGGATATGGTCGTGTAGCTGGCATTGGGCGATGTTTTGAGGTGTTACCGCCACCACCATTAAGAGGTCCACCCTGACCGTAGAGAGCTGGTGGACATGCGAGAGCTCAGCTCCAAGCAGCTCAAGTATACGATCATGGCGATTTGGAGATGATCTGAGGTATGGTCTATGTTAAACCCACCTTAACTGCAGTTCTTATAGACACAGGTTCCAGTCACTCATTAATTTCCACAGCCCTCATTTGGTGGTTGGTGATTCTGACCGTGTCATTGACTCGATATTTACGGCTAGAGACACATATGAGATTAGACTTGCCTATTACGCACCGGTTCCAGCAATGTGAGTTTACTCTAGGAGTTGAGAGCTTCAGCTGGAATCTCCTAGTAGCGGCGTCGAGGCATTACGACGTCATCTTGGGTATAGACTGGTTATCTATAGTCCATTCCCAGATCGACTGTAATAGGTGCAATGTGTGGTGTATCTACATGGATGGGACCGGGTTTTCCTTTACTGGATAGAAGGGAGCCTCTACACCACATGATGGACTTACGTGGAGGAGGGTGCAACCAATTACTCATCAATTAGTCTGCCTTACCCTCAGAGTAGTTTATGTGGAGAGTCCGAGCTATCCTGTAGTGGCGGGCCAGTATGTGGATGTTTTCCCTAATGATGTCCCAAGTATACCTCTTCTAAGAGTGTTGGACTTCTACGTTGACCTATACCCTAGGATGACACAAATATCTACACCCGCATATCAGATGGCCTCGTCGGATCTTAACGAGCTGTGGGTATAAATAGAGGACTTTCAAGGGAAGGGATTTATCCGGCCTAGTGTTTATCCCTGGGAAACACCGATTCTATTCACCAAGAAGGCGGATGGAAGCTTGAGACTTTGTGTTGACAACCATCGCCTGAACCAGGTGACCTTTAAGAACAAGTACCCACTCTTGATAATTGAAGACCTCTTTGATCTGCTGAAGGGAGCACGATGGTTCTTGAAGATAGAAGTCATATCAGGCTATCACTAGCTCATAGTTCGAGATGAGTATGTGTAGAAGTGGGACTTTAGATGATGGAACTACCACTACAACTTCTTGATAATGAAATTCTACATAACCAACACTCTAGCAGTGTTCATGGGACTCATGAACATGATCTTCTAGCCATACCTCGATCGCTTTGTCGTAGACATCATCGATGACATTCTGATCTACTCGACTACTGAGGAGGGGCTTGCATACCCTTTTCAGGTAGTACTGGGCACACTCCAACAGCACAAGAATTATGGTAAGCCCTCAAAATTCCATTTTTGGATCCGAGAGGTTCACATTTTAGGACACGTCACCTTGGAGGCTGGAGTTTCAGTAGATACAGAAATGATTGAGGCGGTACTTACTTGGGAGAAACCCAGGAATTTGATGGAGGTACAATGTTTTCTGGGTTTGGCTGGTTACTACCAGAGGTTCGGTCCAGACATCTCCAGAGTTGCATCACCACTATCAGCCTTGATAAAGAAGGGGAAACCCTTCGTGTGGATGGTTAGATTCCAGAAGATCTTTCAGGAGACGTGGAAGAGGATGACTAGGGCCCCCCATCTTGAGGCTTATATATGAAGGCATAGGGTATGTATTCTACTTCGACACATCAGGGACCTGACTCGGGTGTGTCCTGATGTCGGAGAGATAAATGATCACGTATGGTTCTGAGCAGCTGAGAAAACATGAGCGAACTATGCAACCCATGACTTGGAGTTAGCAGTAGTGGACATCGCCTTAAAGATGTGGTGACACTACCTGTGGGGAAAATGTTTTACCGTACCCTCTGATTATAAGTGTCTCAGGTATATCTTCACTCAAACGGACATGAACCAAAGACATCTGTGATGGATTGAGTTATTATAGGACTATGACTTCGATATAGTCTATACTACTGGGAAGGGGAACATTGTAGCAGATGGACTTAGTAAGAGATCTGGTATACAGATTCTAAGAGAGGTGAAAAAGTAACTGGCGGATTTACAGATATCCTTTCGGGACCGAGATGGAGCAGATTTCCTTCAGTCTCTTACAGTCACTCCTCCACTTCTTTAGTGATTCATGGAGGCACAATGTGGAGATTCTTACTACGAGACACAGCATGCTAAGATATCAATAGGGAATGCACCTGATAGATTTTCTAAAGGTGGGGAGTATTTCATCTTCTTCAGAGGACGTACTATGGTACCAGTGTCACTTCAAGAGGAAGCATTGGGGGATTTATAGAAATCCCCTTTAGCGGTACATCCGAAGAGTCACGAAGATGTACCCGGACCTTCAACGACAGCACTGGTGGCCAGAATTGATGAAGGCAGTAGCAGAGTTTTTCTCTTGATGCCATCACTTTTCAGTAAGTGAAGGCGGAGCACAAGGTACCATAAGGCTTGGTTCAGCCTTCAGAGGTCCCAGAGTGGAAGTGGGATGGGATATCCATGGACTTTGTGAAAGGAATTCCACGTACATTTAGGGGTCACAACACGATTTGGGTGATTGTTGATCGAATCACCAAGTCGGCCCACTTCCTACCGATCAGAGTTTAGGGTTCAGTAGAGTACTTTGAACATCTCTACATGCAGGAGATTATGCGGCTACATAGAGTACCTACATCTATTTTCTCTGATCGTGACACACGGTTTACTTCTCGGCTATAGAAGGGGTTGTGGGAGGATTTTGTGACTCAATTTCATCCGAGCACCACCTTCCATCCTCAGAAGTATGGATAGAGTAAGAAAACCATTCAAACCCTCGAGGAAATGTTGTGTGCTTGTGACCTCGACTTTAGTCGCAGTTGGGAGGATCACATACCTTTGGTTGAGTTTACATAAAACAATATTTATCACTCCACCATAGGGATGGAACCCATTGAGGCATTATATGGACGACCTTGCAGAACACTTTTGTTCTAGACTGACCCTGGGGAGTCTGCAGTAGTTGGAATAAAGATGGTACGAGCTACCACAGAGAAGGTACAAATCATCCAGGAGCGGATGAAGACTGCACAAAGAAGACATAAGACATATGATAACAGAATATAGAGACCACCGTAATTTGAGGAAGGCGACAACGTCTTTCTACGGGTCTCACCTCGACAAAGACTATGAATATTAAGCTGAGGCATCAAGTTATATTTGAGATTCATCGAACCTTTCCATGTCCTCAGCAAAGTTGGCGAGGTGGAAAACCACTTATCTATTCCAACTCAGTTACACCGGGTGCACGACGTCTTCCACGTATCTCAGCTGAGGAGATATGTGCATGACACTTCTCAAATCGTAGACCATGGAGAGCTAGACATCGACGATGGGGCGACATTCATGGAGGTTCCAGTAGAGATTGAGGATCGACATGAGCAGGTCCTATATGGATGGTCGATAACTCTGTTGCGCGTTTGCTGATAAAACAAAAACATCCAGGAGAGAACATTGGAGCGGGAGGCCCATACGTGTGCTCAGTACCCCCACTTTTTCCCTTAGTTTGAGTTATAGCTTACGGGGACGTAAAGCCCTGAGGTGGGGAGAATGTAAAGACTTGGAAATTCCATGGAATTTTATTCATAAATACATGGGAATTTTATGAGTTCACAAAAATTGATGGTGCATGATTCTGAGGCCTGGTGTGCTTGTAATCAATTTCTGAAGTTTTTTTTGGGTACATTCAGGAAACTTACGAGTGGGTTTTTATAACATTTGAACTGGTGCTCGGAATTGAAATCCAAGCACACCGATGAACTCGCAGCACTGGTATTTGCTAAAGAAGACTATAACCTCGACGACAATGGTTCGGGAATAAAAGTTAGTTTTTGGGTTTTTGTGGAAAAAATAAAATAATGTGAAATTAACTTTATTTTTATTTGAGCTTCGATGTGGGTGTTTGTAGGTGGGTTCCACAGGATCTATAACTTCATTATGGAGATTAGTAGTGGGGACCACCAGGCCATAACCTCCCATGAGAGGTTATAGTGGTGTGGACCACCATTCCTCAACCTCCCATGTGGGATTAATGTGGTGGGGACCACACAAGACCACATAAACTCCCAATTTGAATAATAGGGGTGGGGACCACCTGAACCCTATTAATGGGAGGAGAAGAAAATCTCTCGACTCACCTCATTAATGAGGGGGAGTCCCTTGGACTCCTCTACCATTTATGGTGCCATCATCCCCTTTAATTGTTTAAACCAATGAATAATTTATTATGCCAATCCTTCACATTAATTAAGTGGATCCAATTAAATTATTTCATCCAATTTGAATAGTCTTCCAATGAATTAATAAGATATCACAATCTATTATTATTTTGGTTAGAATTGATCTTTTGGTGGAACATGGGAGAAGAGATAAAATCTCCTAATGATGAATGAAGAATAAATAATGTCGACGAGGAGCAACTTCGACTTCTTTTCTAGGATCCTTTCGAAGTGGAGCGTCTTCTATATCTGATGTGCGATCTCATGATTGGAAGTGTGTGGCGGACGCGATGAACTGCGAAAACACCATCTTCTTCCCCATGAATCTTTCAACGAATGAAAAACAAAGGTAGGGATTATTATGAATAATATTACATTTTTTCTCTTCTTTGGTTGGAAAGGAATAGTTTTAGAAGTTATGAAACAATTGAAGATCATTTTTCTCACTTCTTGATGATCCAAATGTTACCACTCTAAACGCAGAGGGTGAGGGCCAAACCAACATGGACTGACACTTAGACAGTTCTTGTTTATGATGATCTTCGACATAGCGATGAAGGAACGAGATGAAGAGGGTGGAGAAGACAAAGGACATGCTACCCGTGGCCTCTCTGATCCGCACCGCCCCCGCGACATTTCGCGCTACCAACGGCCTAACCGGACCCGGCCAGGCCCTGCCCGGGGCTGGCACTAGCAGATCTGAACCCATGCATTGAGCCTTCCCGGCCGCCTGTTAGCATGCCAGGCCTGTAACACCCCGATCTTCCACGATACGCTTCTCTTTCAATAATGCAATAGCTTGCATTGTACGCAAGTTCAAGTTCTAACACACCGCGACTAATCAAAGTAGCCGTTATGAATAGTAATACCCACTTTTTAAAATTATAGAAATTTATATTTCAAAATGGACTTCATTTTTGTATTCGTAATATCGAAATTATCCTAAGTTGAATTTTTTGTAATTTTCTGAGAACTTCCATTTTTTTATGAATAGTGAACAATACTTAAAACAATTTTTTTAATAAAAATAATTTATAGTGATAAATTATACTATTGAGTGGTTTTAAAGTATAATTAGAATATATTTTTACCATTTTATCCAATGGTGTTCATTAGAATTAATTTCACTTTGAAATTTGACATAAACAATTGTCAATCTTTTGATATATATTGTTCCTTAAAAACACGCTATTTGTTGTGACATCGGGAATTAATTATAAAATTAATTAATTCAACTTATATGTTTGGAATTTGTTAAAATAGACAACATTTTTGAATTAGGAATATCAATTATAACTTAGGGTGAAATTTTGGCATTGTTCTGAAAAAATTTAATTTTTGATGAATAGTGAAACCACTAAGTGGTAGTTAAAAAACTGATTTTTCTGTTTAGATGAAACATTACCACTTCTGTGATTTGATTTTCAAAAATACGACATACATGGTTGCAATTAGGAAGTAAAATGTGGTTCAATGGGATTAAAATAATTTTTTGGTGAATAGTAACTTTTAAGTTTAATTAATCGCGATTAAAGGTAATTACTGAAATTTAAGGTAAAAAAGATATTATAAAAATATGAAAATACCTTTACACTTGTCCTACCCCTATTGGATGAGTCATGGCCGACCAATAAAATCCATGGGTCAACTTGGGGCCCCCATGGAGCCACTTTTTTAGGAAAATGACATTAAAAACTTTTTATTTAATGTTAAAATAAAAATGTCACAAACATGAGTTGTCTTACTAAAACAATTTTTAAATGGGGATATACAAGTCATATTTTTGACTATAAATATGCATTATAAATATAAAAAGATTTCCTACATCATGATTTTTTTTTATAATTTTTTGACATTATATAAATTAAATTATTTATGACACCATGATGATCCAGCAATTACCTCATTAATTAACGATTTAAATAAAATGAAAAGATAATGTAAAATATAAGACTTACACTTGTCAAAAACCTATTGGATGAGTATATTTAGAACCCTTATCACCTTATCCTCGAAATATATAAGTGTGGTACCTTTAGAATCTGAAAAAGCATTTCATAATAAAGTAACATTTCAATCTTTCCAAGAGTGCCACTTCTCTCCTCTTATAAAAGGCCCCCACCACTACCACATTACTCACACCATCAAAGCCTTTTGGCTCAGCCAAACTCTGCCCAAATACTCTCTCAACTTCCCTCCATTACTCTTAGAAGCCTCACTTTGGGCAGAAGTCTTCCCAAGGAAGCCTTTGGCTCAAATCAAAAAGAGTTACCAAATTTTAAGGTAATGTCTTCTCTTATGTTATTTTGTTATATTTTTCTTCTCCAACCCCCTAAACTCTTTTTATTCATTTATTTTGTAACAAAACCAGTATCCTCAATAGACTGGGATGTTGTTATAATAAGTATTCGAGCTACACTTACAATACCTACATCTAATGGTTAAAGAACATACTGTTTCTGTGGATGGCGAATTTCTGCCTCACGAAACGATGATTGTTCAATATTCTTTTAACACCTCTAATGGTGGCCATTTTGATGACATTATTTTCATATATGATATATATATTATGTTTATGTTTTCCTTATGCTTCTGTATTTATCATTTATGACATACTTTATGATTTCCATTATGGGTAAATGAGATAATTTCATTTTAGGAAGTGTGGACTACCGCCCCCTCAAACTGATTTGAATCGTTAATGCCATATGTGGGATGTATAAAGGATAGAGTAAATGGTATTATACAATATATTATACTGAAATTATATTATACCTTTATATAATTATAACTTCATTCCATTAAATACGAAATAGAAATGAAAGTAGCGTTCATGCGTACGTACGACTTACCGTCTCCATGAACGGTGCATTTCATTTCTTACCTCTAAATGTTATGTAATATTATAAATGAATGTATATACTGGATATATATGATGTATATGATATATACATCATGAATATAATTATGGATATAATGTATATTTTACCACATGAACAAAGTTTAATTATAAGAAGTTTATTTTTGACTCAAGTACCTAAGATCGACAAAATGACCGTTATAAACTTAAATAATTACATAATGTTTATGACATGGTAATAAGTGATATAAAAGGAATAATGAACTAGAAAAAGGTTCTTAAGAAGGTAGAGATTAATTCTAGTTTATTATTCAGGAGATCAAAGAACGGTCTTGTGAATTCGGACATGAGGTAAGGGAACTTCTTAACCCAATTTCTATTCTTTGGGTTAATCTCCTACTTTCAAATTATATCATGATATTATTATGTCCTATCTTGTATTTGTACTTTATTTATGTGTACTTATAGTGAATACACATAATAGATCTACTTTATTTAAATAAAAAATGATCTTTGTAAGGGTCTTCGTCTCAATCTCCTTTCATTGAGGCATATTTTATTTTATACACAACTTTCTTTTATACGGTGTATAAACCCCTTTGAATTTTACATTTATTCAAAAGGAATCTTTGTTATACGAAGCGTTTTACTAAACGACAAAAAGGGAATGTTTTTCTTGCCATAAATATGTGGCAACAACAACTTCTCAGCCATCATAACCATTATTTGAGTTTCGGCTTCCTCTACAAGCCATAACTTTTTTTTAAATGAAAAATAAATACAAAGTTTTAATTTTATTTTATTCTGGTATTGAAAATGGTTTTGAAAGTGTTTTTATTATATCAATTTATTGTATTGATATCTTGTGATTGAAATATTGAAATGTCATGTTTCCTTTATACATGTTTTATGTGATACGATTATGTTATGGTTTTTGATATGTTTAAACCTGTTCATATGAGGAATGCATTGGACTTAATAAGTGATGGGTGGAGCCCACTATAGCTCCTCGATGCATTGGTAGGTCACATGAGACAAACTAGTGTCTTGGCATGAGGCCTTGACAAAATCTTATATGTGGTCTTGGCATGAGGCCTTGGCTACGTGGTAATGATAGTCTGACATTATGCATTCCATCATTATGAAAGTTGTTATTGATATGGCATGAGATTATTCGACTAGTAGAATATCCATGTGAGTAAGTAAATGGAATTATTTAATTTTATTTTTGACATCTTATTCTGAATTTCATGTTTAAAAATACTTTTGTTTTAGTTATACATTTCCTTAAATGTTAATGTTTATTTATTAAAGCTTCCGCAATATTGTTATCCTTACTGAGCATCTGAGCTCACCCCTTTCAATGTTTTAATATTTTCCAGGATGTGAAGAAGTATTTTATGAATGACCTGCAGGGATAGTAAGAAGATGATATGAGTGTGGACTATGTAGAATTTGTTATTTTAGTTTTTCACTTTATGATGTAATGTATCATTTATGAATGCATCTAGTGTTTCCAAGGAAACTAAACTAATTGGTCTTTCCAGAAATGATCTTTTGTGATCATGCCAATGTTACGCAATAATGCACCAACTCTGGGAAACTGGGGTCGGGGCGTTACAGTTGGTATCAGAGGCAGTTTAGTACTAACCTTGGAAGCTATACTTAGATAAACTCTGATTAGAGCACATAGCCCGAAGATAGACTTTGAGGATTAATATAGAAGAACTTCCTAGAATTTTGGTATTATAGAGATTTTAAGAGTTTTCCAAGAAATACATCCCTGTCTTGATACGATCAGGTAGATGCGGCTCTGGAATAGATGTACCTAGGGGTAAAACTCGAAAACACCGCTTTGAGATTGACTCGAACGGGAACTGGTGCACGACAACGGGACTTTCTGCACTCTTGGTTACGACACTCCCGGGGGATAGGCTTAAGATAGTTATCATTTTCTTTACAAACCATTATGAAGGGTTATGAGTATATACTTTCTCAAAGAAACCATTTTTATGATTATGGATTATATCCATAAATAGTTCAATTTATGTTAAGTATTTTACATGTATGGAATTATGTATTTTGATTCATAAACTAATCTAGTTTATGCCATTGTTTAGAAATGGCGCCTAGTAGAAGGAATGGAAACCGTATTAATGCACGCACTCCGGGTAGGGATTTCCCTCTTGCTCAAGATAATTATTGTGGAGCTGGAGATACAACAGGTGCTAATCACCATATCACCATACTGGGACAACTCACTCAGGTTATGAATAATAACCTTACTCGTATGGAGCACCCTGATCCGCAACGTGGAGGATCAATGTTCGATCATTTCATGAGGAAACAACCACCAACATTTAATGGGGGTACAAATCCATTAGTAGCTGATCAATGGATAAACTCCTTAGAGAAAATATTCCACGTCTTGGGGAGTAATGAAAGGGAAAAGGTTATCATGGCAGTTTACCGCCTCACTGGAGATGTCGATCAATGGTGGTCATTGATTCAAAATACAAAGGAAGATGAAGAAGTATCAAGTATGGAATGGAGAGAGTTCAAATATCTTTTCTTAGAAAAATACTTTCCTCATGACCATCGAGTAGATATGGAAAGGCGATTTCTGAGTCTGAGGTAGAAGGAGGATGAGAATGTCGCAAAGTATGAGGCTAACTTTACAAGATTAGCAAGGCATGCAGCAGATTATATACGTAACCCAAGAAGTAAGATCGATCGTTTCTTTGATGGGTTAAAATCGTTTCTCCGTCGAGCATTAGTATCACAATCTTTCTCAACATATGAAGATATAGTCGTGTGTGCTATCAAGATAGAAAAGGAAATCTCTAAGTCTTATGACAATAAAGTAAAGAAAGAGAAGAAGAGAATGGCGGAACAAGAGACAGATAAAGAGAAAAAGGGAAAGAAGGATTTTCCATTATGAGATAATTGTGGGAAGAATCACCATGGTACTTATCTAAAAGAAATGGGAGTTTGTTATAAATGTGGAGAAAAAGGTCATCAGGCTCGTGATTGCAAGGGATAAAAAGAGGCTATCAATGTTGAATGCTACAATTGTAGGGAAATGGGGAATTATGCAAATGAATGTTCTATGTATCAGGGAAACTTACCTCAGAAAAGGCCAAGGGATCAAGGACAATCTTATGCTGTTACTATAGTTGAAGCAGAATAATTAATGTATTGGTGCTTTTGGACTCAAGGATTATATTTTCGTTATAAGGATAATGTGATATATATATAAGGATTGTACTGCAATACTTGTTGTTTTCATTAAGGATTTAATATGATGAAGGTAATCATATTTTTAGTATGTGACAATAAGAGAAACATTACTTTGTTTGGAGAATCTGATTTTACAATTGATTTTGGAATTTAGAGACCTTTTAGAGAAAGTCTGGACAAAGGTATTTTGGATAACTATAAAGGTTGGAATGGATTAAGTTTATCTTTGGATAATATTGTTTAAGGTTAAAACATTTCTGAAGATTATTTTTGAAATATTATAATACTATAGTTTTAGGAAAAGGACATCCTGTAGGTTGGGGGACAACCCGTCGCGTCGGACAAAGCAACATCAATCAAACCCACAACCATAGTGAAACATGCCTTTATTACCTACCACTATCCTACATGAAGTCCCTTGTTATTAAAAAATAGTTTTCCTAATCTAAATGGTATGTGTTAATATTTTTAACCCTGTACGATTATGATAAATATAATATTTCTGAGTTATATTATATTTTTGATTGAAAGATGAGTTTGTGGTAGAAATTAGATGAATGTTGAAACTCTACTTGTCAAGCATAAATATATATATATATACATATCTCTTATTCTATGAATAAATTAATTCTTAAACTTTAAAGGTATATTCAAACAAAAAATGTGTTATCCTAATACCTTATGTCTCATTGAACTAATAATATTTTAAATCAACATAGATTGAAGGCTTTGAGTCCCTCAATTTTACACTTGTTTGTGATTGATGACCTCAATCAATCCCTACAAATATTTACGTTTTTCCTCCAATTATATGTCTCTAATTTCCACCAATGTTCTCCGTATCGAGATCATAATTTGGTGGTGACTTTTTCATTTCCCTTTCCCTCTTATTAAGGATAAATTTTATTAACCTTATTTCCGATGTGGGTTTTCCAAAAAGGTATTTTCTATTTTCAACCTTTTATTTTCAATGAAAAATTTCAAATTACGAGGACGCAATTTAATGAAGGAGGGGAGAATGTAACACCCCGAGCTTCCACGATACACTTCTCTTTCAATAATGCAATAGCTTGCATTGTACGCAAGTTCGAGTTCTAACATACCGCGACTAATCCAAGTAGCCATTATGAATAGTAATACCCACTTTTTAAAATTATAGAAATTTTATATTTCAAAATTGACTTCATTTTTATATTCGTAATATTGAAATTATCCTAAGTTGAATTTTTTGTAATTTTCTGAGAACTTCCATTTTTTTTTATGAATAGTGAAAAATACTTAAAACAACTTTTTTAATAAAAATAATTTATAGTGTTAAATTATACTATTGAGTGGTTTTAAATTATAATTAGAATATATTTTTACCATTTTATCCAATGTTTTTCATTAGAATTAATTTCACTTTGAAATTAGACATAAACAATTGTCAATCTTTTGATATATATTGTTTCTTAAAAACACACTATTTGTTGTGACAGCGGGAATTAATTATAAAATTAATTAATGCAACTTATATGTTTGGAATTTGGTAAAATAGAAATCATTTTTGAATTCGGAATATCAATTATAGCTTAGGGTGAAATTTTGGCATTTTCTGAAAAACTTCAATTTTTGATGAATAGTGAAACCCCTAAGTGGTAGTTAAAAAACTGATTTTTCCGTTTAAATGAAACATTACCACTTCTGTGATTTGATTTTCAAAAATCTGACAAAAATGGTTGTAATTAAGAAGTAAAATGTGGTTCAATGGGATTAAAATAATTTTTTGGTGAATAGTAACTTTTATGTTTAATTAATCGCGATTAAAGGTAATTAGTAAAATTTAAGGTAAAATTGATATTATAAAAATATGAAAATACATTTACACTTGTCCTACCCCTATTGTATGAGTCATGGCCGACCAAGAAAATCCATGGGTCAACTTGGGGACCCCATGGATCCACTTTGTTCGGAAAATGACATTAAAAACTTTTTATTTAATGTTAAAATAAAAATGTCACAAACATGAGTTGTTTTACTAAACTAATTTTTAAATGGGCTTATACAAGTCATATTTTTGACTATAAATATGAATTATAAATATAAAAATATTTCCTAAATCATGATATTTTTTTATAATTTTTAGACATTAAATAAATTAAATTATTTATGACACCATGATGATGCAGCGATTACCTCATTAATTAACGATTTAAATAAAATGAAAAGATAATGTAAAATCTAAGACTTAAAATTGTCAAAAACCTATTGGATGAGTATATTTCAAACCCTCATCACCTTATCCTAGAAATATATAAGTTTGGGAGCTTTAGAATCCGAAAAAGCATTTCATAATAAAGTAACATTTCAATCTTTCCAAGAGTGCCCCTTCTCTCCTCTTATAAAAGGCCCCCACCACTACCACCTAACTCACACCTTCAAAGCCTTTTGGCTCCGCCAAAATCTGCCCAAATACTCCCTCAACTTCCCTCCCTTACTCTTAGAAGCCTCACTTTGGGCAGATGTCTTCCCAAGGAAGCCTTTGGCTCAAATCAAAAAGAGTTACCCGATTTTAAGGTAATGTCTTCTCTTATGTTATTTTGCTTTACTTTGCTTCTCCAACCCCCTAAACTCTTTTTATTCATTTCATTTGTAACAAAACCAATATCCTCAATATACTGGGTTGTTTTTATAAGAAGGATTCGAGCTACACTTACACACACCTACATCTAATGGTTAAAGAACATACAGTTTCTGTGGATGGCGAATTTCTGCCTCACAAAACGATGATTGTTCAATATTCTTTTAACACATCTAATGGTGGCCATTTTGATGACACTATTTTCATATATGATATATATATTATGTTTATGTTTTCCTTATGATTCTGTATTTCTCATTTATGGCATAATTTATGATTTCCATTATGGGTAAACGCGATAATTTCATTTTAGGAAGTGCGGACTTCCGCCCCCTCAAAGTGATTTGAATCGTTAATGCCATATGTGGGATGTATAAAGGATGGAGTAAATGGTATTATACATTATATTATACTGGAATTATATTATACCTTTATATAATTATAACTTCATTCCATTAAATACAAAATAGAAATGAAAGTAGCGTTCATGCGTGCGTACGGCTTACCGTCTCCATGAACGGTGCATTTCATTTCTTACCTCTAAATGTTATGTAATATTATAAATGAATGTATATACTGGATATATATGATGTATATGATATATAAATCATTAATATAATTATGTATATAATGGATATTTTACCACATGGACAAAGTGTAAATATAAGAAGTTTATTTTTGACTCAAGTACCTAAGATCAACAAAATGACCGTTATAAACATAAATAATTGCATAATGTTCATGACATGGTAATAAGTGATATAAAAAGAACAATGTACTTGAAAAAGGTTCTTATGAAGGTAGAGATTAACTCTAGTTTATTATTCCGGAGATCAAATAACGGTCGAGTGAATTCAGACACGAGGTAAGGGAACTTCTTAACCCAATTTGTATTCTTTGGGTTAATCTCCTACTTTCAAATTATGTCATGATATTATTATGTCCTATATTGTATTTTTAATTTATTTACGTGTACTTATAGTGAATACACATAATAGATCTAATTTATTTAAATAAAAAAAATGATCTTTGTAAGGGTCTTCGTCTCAATCTCCTTTCATTGAGGCATATTTTGTTTTATACACAACTTTCGTTTATACGGTGTATAAACCCCATTGACTTTTACGTTTATTCAAAAGGAATCTTTTTTATACGAAGCATTTTACTAAACGAAAAAATGTAATGTTTTTCATGCCGTACATATGCGGTGACAACGACTTCTCCTCTGCCGTGACCATTATTTGAGTTTTGGATTCCTCTACAAGCCATAAATTGTTTTTAAATGAAAAATAAATACAAAGTTTTAATTTTATTTTATTCTGGTATTGAAATTGGTTTTGAAAGAGTTTTTATTATATCAATGTGTTGTATTGATATCTTGTGATTGAAATGTGGAAATGTTATGTTTCCTTTATGCATGATTTATGTGATACGATTATGTTATGGTTTATGATATGTTTAAACCTGTTCATATAAGGAATGCATTGGACTTAATATGTGACGGTTGGAGCCCGCTATAGCTCCTCGATGCATAGGTAGGTCTCATGAGACAAACTAGTGTCTTTTCATGAGGCCTTGACAAAATCTTATTTGTGGTCTTGGCACGAGGCCTTGGCTACGTGGTTATGATAGTCTGGCATTATGCATTCCATCATTATGAAAGTGGTTATTGATATTGCATGAGATTATTCGACTAGTAGAATATCCATGTGAGTAAGTAAATGGAATTATTTAATTTTATTTTTTCCATAATATGCTGAAGTTCAAGTTTAAAAAGGCATTTGTTTTATTTATACATTACCTTAAATGTTAATGTTTATTTATGAAAGCTTCTGCAATATTGTTATCCTTACTGAGCATCTGAGCTCACCCTTTTCAATGTTTTAATATTTTCCAAGATATGAAGAAGTATTTTATGAATGACCTGTAGGGATAGTCAGACGAGGATATGAGTGTGGAATATGGATACTTTGTTATTATAGTTTTTCACTTTATGATATAATGTAACATTTATGAATGTATCTAATGATTCCAAGGATACTAAACTAATCGGTCTTTCGAGACTCGATCTTTTGTGAGCATGCCAATGTTACGCAATAATGCACCGACTCTGGGCAACTGGGATCGGGGCGTTACATGGCCGCCAACCAGCCCGCACAGTGCCCAGCCCCGCGGCCCCGCCGGCCGGGCCGGCCCACTCCTAGCTGCCTGACGGCCCACCTAGAGCCTTAACCTTCCACCCCGCCAGCCCACCCGTCCCCCTCCCGGCAGGCTTCTGGCTTGCCCGGGCACCTGCTGGCCTGGCCTCGCGCTGCCCGACTGCCTCCCAGGCGCCCCGCCGAACCACACCAGCCCGCACGTCCCGCACATTCCA
Source organism: Viscum album (assembly GCA_963277665.1). Taxonomy (NCBI): domain Eukaryota; kingdom Viridiplantae; phylum Streptophyta; class Magnoliopsida; order Santalales; family Viscaceae; genus Viscum; species Viscum album. Next base: position 1,830,958,702 of record OY728131.1, read on the forward strand.
TGCCACCCAAGCTATGGCCCTCACAGCACTGGACGAACTAGTCTCTTCCATCCAGGCCAAGACACCGAGCTGTACCCTTGTGACAGTCCAGGTCAAACCGACTCCGAGCTCTGGCAGAACCGCCCACGCGGCCTGCTGGGAGGGGCCCAGTGGTCCGGGCTGAACCTAACAGGCTGGCCCTCCCAATGGGTTGGTCCATACCCAATAGGTATGACCGGGTCGACCTGGATCGGGTCAGCCCAGAACGGGTCGGGCCGGGTCGGTCCAACCATGTCGGTCCGGACCCAGGCCCACAACAAACCCTTTACTTTCTTTGGCCATATCTTTGGCACCAGACATCCATTTGACGAACCGTCAGTGACGCTGGTAATGTTGGAGCATGATGGTCCCTTTGAGTATACCCCATTGGAGTTTGGGGTATAGTTTTGATATGTTCAGGTTGGATCATGCACGAATCCAACCGGACCCCCGGGACAAAAGGCTAATAACTCACAGACCGGACGTCCGATTGATGCACCGTCTGTTGCATTGAGAACCCTATGACATGGTGGACTTTTGAGATACTTTTTCCGGGGACATAATGAAAGTATTTAGTTTTGAACAGTATCTCAGGGAGTAGATCCTCCCGGAGATGAATGAGTAGAGTGCGAGGAATTAGTAGCAGGCTGAGACCATATGACTGTTGACCATTTCGACTCAGAGTGATTTGACTAGCCTGGTGGGGACCACATTATTGTCGAGGAAGACCCACAGTGGGGAGCTCCTTGTTTTCGCAGCAGACCCATGTTACTCAACAAGAGGAGTACATCAGTAGGATACGAGGTGGAGCGCCTTGGTGACGCGGAAAACCCACGATGGAGAGCGCCTTGCTGATGCAGCAGACCCACAGAACTCAAAAGAAGGAGTACCTTAGTAGTCCATGGTTAGAGGGAAGCACCTTGGTGTCGCGGCATGCCCACTGTACTCGATAGAGAAGGAGTTCTCTAGTAACCGTGGTTTCACTAATGTGATTAAAAGTCATGGTTGAGCTGAGTCAGTAACTTTTTTGTTTTCCTCTTGATTGAGATGAATTACTTAATAACTTAGGTATATGTATGGGTGTATACCTAAGTGGGGTTACCTATTTATTTCATACTTTTTGGTTTATCCTTGTTGGATTTTGTGAGACCTTGAGGGTCTTAGTGTCACTACTGAGTATCGTCATACTCACCCCTGCACGGGCTATGCTCGCACCTCGTTGTGTTGGTTATAGATGACAGACAATGCTGACTAATGCTAAGTGTACCAAGACTGGACGGTACACGGAGGTGGACCATATGACGTGTCGGTACATGGAGGAGACCAAAATATGTGGAGTGCTGAGGAGGCTATCTTTACCTACCCATCAGGTAGGATCCACAATGGATGATTCAGGAGATGCTTTTCACCTTTCAGATGTTGTTTCTTTTTCATTTGTACTTGTTATTTATAGTTGGGCTTGTATTTCCATCCCCTTTACGTTTCAGCACTCTCTTGTTATACAGTTTTACTTAGTGTTTTGTATCCAGGTGTGATCTATGTTTTGTGTTCATACAATTATAAAGGAAATACCTTCCCATATTTAGGGAATTATGACATTGGTGCTAGTCGCCAGCCCCTGGCCTATGGAAGACGGGTTTGGGGTAGTCACAGCACGGGCCCTGGGAGACGGGTCATGAAATCACTTCATCATTATTTTATATAATAAATATACAGTGATAGATATATCATTTAATTCAATCAATAATTTATTTTCCTATGTAACATGATTCAATTCCCATTTAATAGCACATTACAGAAATGTTTCAACCTCCACCTCAACAACAACCCATGATTATTAGTATTGAACATCTATAAGGCAATTTTTTCTTCCAATATCATTAAAATTGATATATTCATTTATAAGTGATGTAGAATGTTATACCAATTTTTTTTTTATTTTTCAATCATAGATTTAAACAAATCAGAAAAAAAACCTCCTACATATATACAAGAAATTAAAGTCCCCACATATGAATGATTTGAAAAATTATCATTCCATGTTTAATATTTTGTCATTGTGTATACATTAGATAAAAAATTGGTATGTCAGATTTTTCACTCCAGATAGAATAATCTTTGAATGTAATAGGATTGTAATACAAAATCATCAACGACCAAACCATGTCTCATGAGGTACGATTATTCCATCTATATATAACATTCCATTTTGTTATTTAGAGAGGATATAGTTACAAAATAATTCCACAAATATTTTAATGATATATTAAAACATGGATTAATTAATAAAAATGCTAATATGAGCCAAAAATATTAATAAATTTTATTACAAAATTGTTTAATTCCATTTGATAATCAGTTTTTTTAAATTATTCCAAACTTCTATCTCATCAGAATCAATTCACCATATCACATTATTCAATTTAAAAAGAAATTATTTATCAAAATCCACCACATTCATAAGTACTCACGGATATGGATTTATCACCATTTTTTAGATCTAATCTGCTCTAGTCTTATTTTCATTTCCACTAATCTGTATTTTGGTAGTTCCACTTTATAATCATTAACATGATTTTTAGATGATTCCAAAAAATTAAATACAATATTAAATATCTATGGGTTTTGAGGATGTTTTTCATTTTCCCATTATACAATGTGAACATTATATGGGATTAGAATCAATTATTATATTTTTAATCTTATTATTATGGATAAGGATATCTATATTTAGAATACATGAATAATTTATCATATTTAGAGTAATACAAATCATTTCCCTCTTATATAAATAATAACTATTGTTCTTTATAATGAATTAAAAACCTAATTTTTAAAAAATTATAAAATAATAAAAATTACATTTTTGGTGGATTAAAAATAATTTTTTTATAATTCAATAACTAGTAAACTATAAAAATTCACATTATATGTTTTAAATTATAATGTAGAAATTTCTTATCCTTTTAAATCATGAAGATATATATGAAAATATTTTAATTCATTATTACCATTGACCATGTCTCAATTGGGGCAAATGATTTCTACAAACAAAGTAGCCCACACCCATGAGTCGAATTTGGTAAAATTAATTTCTTTAACAATGAAATTCAAATTAATAGTATTATTACCTTTTTGAAAACTAAAAAAACATATATCAAAATTGGAATACTTTAATTGGACATAACTATATGACATCACAAAACAATTTTCATGATTTAGGAAAAAATATTTTAACATGATATATCAATTGAATAATATTATGGGTTGTATATTTTCATCAATTACTTTTAATGAATGGTATCCCAGAAAAATTTATGACCATAGTAATAGTATAAATTTAGAGACCCATGAATTATATTTCAATATGTAATGTGTCTTATATGTATTTCCACTCACTAAATAGATATTTATTTTTTGAATCACCCAAAAATATATTATTTTCTTCAGTAATATTTTTTTTTGAAAAATGGCCACCATGATTTATCATATTATCAAAAATAATATATTAAAATAGTATTATAACACCTTTTCTTTCCCTAGTAAGTGCCAAAAAATATAATAGTGATAATTCTATCATTTCCATTACAGTTATGAATATGTTGTAATGGTATTTTCATTCATTGATATTGCATCATTTTTACAGAAATACTTAAATACATGACCGATGATTGTTATAGTATAGCGCATTTGGAAACATGGATAATAAAAATCTAGTTTGGAAAAAATATATTCAATGTTTCAAAGAAATATCGCCCCATTTATTATTCCTACCTAAAACCATTCCTTATAACATGGGGAAAATAAAAATATGAAAAGGGTGAGATCAGATGCTTAGTAAGGGTTAACACATGTGATATGTAAAGATAAGAATAAGGGTATGAGAACATGATCATAAAATTAGATGATAAAACCCTGCACAAAAAATATTAAAAAAATTAATTATGGAATGTCTTCTGGAATTTAATTAGACTATATTCCCAACATAATCAAAGAACATGATCCCTGAGAGTACAATGATGGAATAAGAAGAATTTTGGTATACACATAATCGTTGAATATCTTATGTTAATGATACTCACAATGTTATTAAATGATTGTCAATATTTGGCTAATCACCCATGTACCAACATTGTTACTGGGATGACCCCCATGTTCCTTCTAGTTTTGGGCATTGGATGACCTCTTGTGTACCCTCTTGTTGTGGGCATATGATGACCTCCCTTGTACCCTCTTGTTGTGGGCATATGATGACCTCCCTTGTACCCTCTTGTCGAATTCTTATGAAGTAATCCCTTGTACCCTTTGTTCTAAAATAAAATTTATCACTTTGAAATGTATTATAGGGTGATTTATATCTCCCCCATAACTTAATTAAAACTATACATTTGTATTCTAGAAGATAATAAATCATTACTCAAATTAGAACCCATATAAAAAAATGAAATTTATAAAAAAATCATTATTTATAACTCATTGAGGAGAAATTGTAAGGACCCAAACTTAGAAATGTCAAACAAAAGGACCTTATTCTGGTCTAGGTTTTGGAAATAGATACATGTTCACAAAAAAACCTCAGAGTTACAATGAAAAACTAAACAAACAATAAGATCATCTCCTCTTCCACGTGCTACAACAAAGATGACCATATCTGGTAACCAATGAAAAACATTTCAAAAACTAGGGGTGAGCACAAAAGATGCTAGTAAGAGGTTTAAAAACCTTCAATAAATATTCTTTGAATAATGGTGTATAATGATTTATAAATACCATTTCTAAGATATCCTTTTAAATTAATTACGGTATCAAAATACTAGATCAATTTTTAGAAGATACTTACCTTTAAAATTGCTCAAATATGCTCCTGTGTTTTTCTGAAAACATAAGGCATGCTTATGAAAAACAAAATAACAAACTCTGAGACTACTCAACTAATTACATGCCATGATGGGTCCACGCTCAATTCATTCATTTCTACCACACTCGAGAGTCGGGTTTTCAGAAAATATTTTTAAGATTTCATTAAATATGTATACATTTGAACTGGGTTTTCATATATTAAAACATATAAACAACATTTAATACATAAGTAATGCATATACATGTTCATACGTATATATATATATATATATATATATATATATATATATATATATATATAAAGAAGAATTCATCTTCATTTTCTGAAGTAGTCCATTTACACATCGAAATATCTCGACATGATGTGTCGTACTTGATTTTCCCTTAAACAAATCATTATTTTAAAAAATATTTATACATAATAAATAAAATTACCCATACATCATGCATACATATATATTTAGTGCATACGATATGTATAAATATTATCCATGCAAAATTAGTGATATCGATGTGCTCGTCATGTTAAAGATAATGGCCATTACTTATATGACATTAATGAATTAATTAAATGAAACTCAAATGAGCATGTATATTAAATAAAAATTATTATGTAAACATATGTCCATGTATCTGTGCATGTGTGATGCCCAAAATTCCAATAAAACATGTTGATATTTTATGTGTGTTTTTTTAGAAACATGAAGGTAATAAAATTGTAAGCATGATATATGTCATTTCATCCATATACATATATTTAATAAAACAGTAACATTTAAATAATTATAATTATTTCAAATAAAATAATTATCCCATCCAGAAAATAGATTTTTAAACAAACAGAATTATAAATAAATAACCCTTATGCAGATTATACCTATACAAACCATAATAACTCATCAATAACCAGATTTGAAAATCATAAAATAGAGAAGGGTTGATATACATATATACATATACAAAACTATATATACATAATATAAATATATAAAGGTTTTTTAAATTAAAATCAGATGAAAATAACCCATTACACAAAGATATAAAATTATAGATTGCAAACAGAAAAATAATTGATATTATATCCCTTACATGAATAGCGGATTATAAGAAGTCATCCATAGCATGGGACATGAACTGAAATTGGGGTCTTTTAATCCCCTTAAAAATGAGACATTTTATAGTAACCAAAACTAATGTGTAAATATTGCTGTGTCGGACTCTGCTTACTGGGAAAGATGTGATAATATTTCATTCCCCAATACTTTAATTGGTTCATCCAAAAAAACCATTTCAGAACAGAGACGGAAATAATAAAAATTGACTGCTATATGAACAATAAATTGACAGAAACAAGTTCTATAACCAAAAAATGATAGAAGATGACTATAAATCGATTAAAATGATCCAAAAAACAGATTCAAATATCACATTTAGCGATTTAGGTAGAAAATTCAAGAAACAGACAAAAATTGGTGTCTAATCCATAAAAAAACGGATTCCTACATCAGAAAAGAAAAGCATGCCTACCTCCTGGTAGGCCGAAGAAATCCGAAAAAAACCAAAACCAAACCCTTACCTCGAACGAGATTACTCCGATGAAGCATAACTCGAAACCCCTACCATTTAGCGAGAAGATGGAGAACCACAAACCTTGACATCGACAAGCGTGGCCTCCACAGATCACTGCTCAACATCCCATAAAAAACCCAACACGAGTCGTCACCTTCCGGAGAACAATCGCTCGACTCGGCCTCGCCTCCTCTGGACTGAAACCTTTTATCGCGCTCGAGCTCTCACTACTCAAGCCCCCTACAGGCCATGACTTCTGGTTGCGCTCAACCTTCCACTGCGGCTCCTTCTCCCTTCGTAGTGCCACGTGAAGCCTTCCCCAAACCCTAATCTCACCCATGAACCTCTTTTCTCCCATTTCAATTTTATTACATTAATTTATTTTACCAATATTATTTCATCTTTATTATATATTTATTATTATTATTATTATTTAACCCACACAACACAACCTGTGAAAACTAGATTCCCTCACCCCCAATGTTCATTTTTATTTTATTATTCTTATAAATGTTGACCATGTTATTTCTATTATATTTGTATCATTATATTAATAATATTGAAAGTCAAAAGTTTAAATATTTAAACAATACATTAAAAAGTAATGGTTTTATATAATAATCATTACTTTATAAATGCAAAGACTATAATATATTTATTTATTAAATATATAAATATATGTCAAAATAGAAATAATTTTAAAATAAATACTTAATTAAAATTATTTGAAACAAATAAAATTTATTTGTTAGAAAACATTTACATATTATTATTATTATTAATTTCATTATATACAATGATTATAAATTATTTATAAAGTAATAACTTCTAAAATAAAAATTTATCCAATATATATTATATAACATATCATCTAAATTTAAAAGTTATAAAAAATATAAATATATTTATATAACAAAATTGGTTAAAATAAATAACTATAATTTCATTAAAATATACATATTATTAATAATTTTATAACAAATTAATCTAATCATAATTTGAAAACTTATATTTTCATTTATATCATTATCAACTTAATTAGGATAAGTCTATATTTTAATAAAACAATTACATAAATAAAATACATTGCTTATTACTAAATATATTTTTATTTGTAAATATATTACATACACATACATATATATATATATATATACTTACAATTTCAAAATAAATAATTACAATATTATTAGATTATCATCATTATTAATTTATTTATTTATTTTGATAAATTTATTTACATATTTATTTTAGTTTAAAAGGAAATAATGATCTTAACAAATTCAGTTCCTTTTAGTAAATCTTTTTGAACACATAATATTTATTAATCTTGTTTTAAGGTTATATCTATGTAAATATATATATATGTGTGGCATAGATTAATTCAAAACATTATTTATAATAAAACATCATTCTTAATTATTTTATTTATTAGAACAACGTCTTTGAAAATATATTTGACGTCGTCACGTATTAAAAACATGAAATTTTTTATAAATAAATGTATTCATAAATTTTTATTTAGAAAATACCTTCTTTTATAGTTTATTTATAACATTATTCATTTTAAATTATAATTTATTTAAACATATTATTTTTTTATAAAACCTGGGGCATTACAATATTCCCCCCCTTAACAGAATTGCATCCTCACAATTTGATCGTCAGATTAAAACTAATTCTGAATTTCCGTCTTCAGAATTTGGAAATCTTAGACCGCTAGATTGTTAAAAAATAACGTTAAACGAAAATATATATTTCCAAAGTTATCTAGACCGTTCCTCTAATAACAAGTGTAAGGAACCAACCTTATTCATGTCAAACAAGATGTCCTTATTCCAGTCTAGGTTCTGGAAATAGATACATGCTCACAAAAAAACATCACAGTTACAACAAAAAACTAAACAAACTGCAAGGTCATCTCTATTTCCGCATGCTACAACAAAGATGACCATCTCTGGTAAATTTAAAAAACATTTCAAAAACTATAGGTGAGCACAAAATATGCTCACTAAGAGGTTTAAAAACATTTGATAATGATTCTTTGAAAAAATGGTGTATAATGATTCAGAAATACCATTTTTAAGATATCATTTTAAATTAATTACAGTATCAAAATACTAGTTCAATTTTTTGAAGATACATAACTTTAAAATTTCTCAAATATGCTTCAGTGTTTTTCTAAAAACATAATGCATGCTTCTGAAAAAAAACTAACTCTGAGACTACTCGACTAATTACATGACATGATGGGTCCACATCCAATACCTTCCTGTCTACAATAGTCGAGAGTTGGGTTTCCTGAATATGTTTTTAAGCTTCCATTAAGTATGTATACATTTGCACTGGGTTTTCATATAATAAAACTTGTAAACAACATTTGATACATAATTAATTATTATACATGTTCATACGTATATATATATATATATATATTTATGAATTCATCTTCTTGTTCTGAAATAGTTGATTTACACATCGACATATCTCTGCACGATTTGTCATACATGATTTTCCCTTAAACGAATAATTATTTTAAAAATTATTTATACATTATAAAACAAAATTACCCATACATGATGAATACAGATATATTTAGTGCATACGATATATATAAATATTATCCATGCACAATTAGTGAAATTGATGCGCACGACATGTTAAAGAAAATGTCCATTACTTATATATTATTCATGAGTTAATTAAACGAATCTCATATGAACATGTATATTAAATAAAAATGATTATGTAAACATGTTTCCATGTATATGTGAGTGTGTGATGCCCAAAATTCCAATAAAACATGTTGATATTTTATGTGCGTTTTTTTGGAAACATGAAGGTAATAAAATTGTAAGCATGATATATATCATTTCATCCATATACATGTATTCAATAAAACATTATCTTTAAAATAATTATACTTGGTTCAAATAAAATAATTATTCCTGGAATAATATAGATTTTAAAAAAGAACAGAATTATAAATAAATAACCCTTATGCAGATTATACCTATGAAAACCTTAATAACTCATCAATAACCAGATTTGAAAATCATAAAATAGGGAAGGGTTTGATATACATATATACATATAAACAACTGTATATACAGAATATAAATATATAGAGGTTTTGTAAATTAAAATCAGATGAAAATAACCTATTACACAAAGCTATAAAATTATAGATTGCAAATAGAAAAATATTTGATATTATATCCCTTACTTGAATAAAAAACTACAAGAAGACATCCACAGCTTGGGACATGAACTGAAATTGGGTTTTTTCAATCCCTATAAAAAAATGAGGCATTTTATAGCCACCAAAACTAATGTGAAAATAATGCTATATAGGACTCACCTTACCAGGCAAGCTGGGTTAATATTTCATTCCCCTATATTATATTTGGTTCATCCAAAACAAACCATTTCAGAACAAAGAAAAAATTAATAAAAATTGACTGCTATAGGAACACCAGATTGAAAGAAAAAAATTCTATAACCAAACAATGATAGTAGATGACTGTGAAACTATTAAAACGATCCAAAAAATAGATTCAAATCTCACATCTAGCGATATAGGTAGAAAATTCGAGAAATAGACAAATTTTTTTGTCTAACCCATAGAAAAGTAGGCACCTATATCAGAAAAGAAAAGAATGCCTACCTCCTGATGGGCCGAAGGAATATGAAAAAAACAAAAACCAAACCCTAACCTCGAACGAGATTCCTCCGATGAAGCATAGAATCGAATCCCCTACCATTCAGAATGAAGAAGGCGAACCATTGACTTTGACGTCAACAAACGTTGCCTCCACAGATCACCACTCGACTTCCCAGACAAACCACAATGCGAGTCGTCAACTTCTAAAGAACCATCGCTCGACTCGGCCTCGCCTCCTCTAGACCAAAAACTTCTATCGTGCTTGAGATCTCTCTACACGAGCCCCCCAGCAGGCCGCGACTTCCGGTTGCGCTCGACCATCCACGACGGCTCCCTCTCCCTTCGTAGTGCCGCGTAAAGCCTTCCACAAACCCTAATATCACTCGTGAACCTCTTATCTCCCATTTCAATTTCATTACATTAATTTATTTTAACAATATTATTTCATCATTATTATATATTTATTAATATTATTGTAATTTTTTAACCCACACCAAACAACCTGTGAAAACCAGATTCCCTCTCACCTATGTTAATTTTTATTTTATTATTCTTATAAAAGTTTACAATGCTATTAATATTATATTCATTTCATTATATTAAAAATATTTAATGTCAAAAGTTTAATTATTTAAACAATACATTAAAAAGTAAAGGTTTTTTATAATAATCATTACTTTTCAAAAGAAAAGACTATAATATTTTTAATTATTTTATTTATAAACATATATCATAATATATATAATTTTAAAAGAAAATTTTAATTAAAATTATTTGAAACAAATATAATTCATTTATTATAAAACAATTACATATTATTATTAATAATTTCATTATTTACAACGATTATTAATTATATATAAAGTAATAATTTATAGAATAAAAATTTATCCAATATATATTATATAACATATAATCTAAATTTAAAAGTTATAAAACAAATAAGAATCTATTTATATAACAAAATTGGTTAAATTAAATAACTATAATTTTATTAAACAAAATTCATATTATTAATAATTTTATAAAAAATTAATATTTTAATGGACCAGACCTCTCCGGTCCTTTACTTTGAGAAAATTTAGTGTTGGAGGTGTTCCGGGAGGACAAGGTGACTTATCCCCAACACTTTTCCAAATTTTCAGTTCTTTGAACAGTGTTTCTAGTTTTATGAACAGTAATAGATCGGTCTCATAGATCGGTCTAACAGATCGCTCTCACAGATCAGTCTCACAGATTGGTCTCACAGATCGGTCTCACAGATCGGTCTCACAAATGGGTCTCAGAGATTGGTCTCACAGATCTCTCTCACAGATCGGTCTCACAGATCGGTCTAACAGATTGGTCTCACAGATCGGTCTCACAGATCAGTCTCATAGATCGGTGTCACAGATCGGTCTCACAGATCGGTCTCATGGATCGGTCTCACAGATCGGTCTGACAGATCGGTATGAATGATCAGTCTCACAGATTGTTCTGACATATAGGTCTCACATATCTATTTCACAGATCGGTTTCACAGACCAGTTTCACAGATCGGTTTCCGATATCGGTTTGGTGTACAATAACGGTAGGTGAATAGTTTTTCCAGATTCGTATAGTTTTGCCCCTTTTGATGTTTACTTTGACGTAAAATACATTTAAAGACTTATTTTAAGGTCTCTTAAGGCCGTTTCAAAGGACATAAATCCAATATTAATTATTCCTAAGTCCAGGATGTTTTTACTTGGTCAACCCGTGTGGGCTAACGCAATCTTTTTTTAATGGAGAATTAACCGGATCTTAAACAGTGCCTTATTAAATCACTAAAATGGACAATATATCATTATTCCTTGTTCTTCCTCTTTGTAATTAGCTATGAGATTCTAGAACCTTTAAATTCTTCTAACAAGAGTTTCATAATAAAACTCTACTCCTCAGATTGGTTCTGCTATATTTTGATGCAACCAAGCTATATCGATCAACCTTCAATATAAGGTATGTTGTATCGTCGTTCTTTTGGGGTTCATCATCTCCTATTCTCCTTTCCATATTATAGAATGTAATCTTCATGCTTCTAATGGGTTTATCTTGGGGTTTGGTTAGTGCTGTCGTACCGTGGCATCCTCAGGCGGATGCAGTTTTCGCGAGAGAAGGATTGTGACCCGTTGTGTGGATAAAGAACGTGAGGAACTGTTTGAGGTAGGGGATTCATGGATTCTATAATTGTTTATGTGAAATCATAGAGTTAGCACGATTTAGCCTTTTGGATCACAATGAAATTGACCTAATTAAATACTTGAACCAGATTAAAATAATTGGTTTGATCGCATGTTGATTCTTTATACCGTGATAACGGATTGCCTCATGTTTTCCTAGATAGTGTGATATCCATGCTTGATTTTCTTAGATTTTTGTTCCTGATGGAAATTGACAAAGAACATAAAGCCAGAATTAATTGATAATTAATTGGCTAAAGATAAAGAGTCATGTAAATGAATCTGGTTGTAGCCGTTGTTGTAGTTGTTCTAATTTAATGTTAATAAAATTGGCATAGTAAGAATTCTAAATATTTTGTGATAGCTTACTGAATAGGTTTCCTAGAATTGGAACCTAAGAATTGAATCTGTTAATTTATGAGGGATTAAATAACTAGTTGGTTAATAAAAGATAACTCCTGGTAGGGTTCTTAGTTACCATCTTGTTCTTAAGGTCAAGAGCCTTGTTATTTCGAGCCATGAGTGCTCATTTTGTATGAAGGCTGGATGCATTATTAAATGTCAAAGAGCGCATTTTATGTGATGATTGTTTTCCTGATTCTTGTGATGTGATGTGAGCAGAGATGGCTATTGAGATATGTGGAGGCAGGTAGGCCTTGTGGTTGTGGCAACGGATGGTTCCTAGAGTGGCGAGATGCATCGGTTTATGAATTTGGGTGTCGGGGAGGACACCAAGGATGATGGTCTGGGATGGATGTGATGGCTGGATTTTGGTGGTTTTGTTTGGTTGTTTATATTCTTTACTTTTCCCCACTACTCAAGGAAACTTTTCTTGCTCAACCTTCTTCCGAAAGAGGCAAAGACGCATGGGGTATGCCACATGCTTTCCGTGTTTAGATTCTTGAGGGAGGATGGGTCTATGCTCTTGAAATAGGCGGAAATGACATGATGGGTAGTATATCTACTCACCGTGTTGATCCCCCTTTGTGTTTAGTAGCATAGGTTGGTTTTCTAGAATGCCTGGGAATATGGGAAAGTAATTTCTGTAATGAAATATTTATTAAATGGTGACAATCCACAAGGATGGAGATGCTAGAATTTAAAGGTGATGCTGAATCTTAAAAGGAGAAATTGATTTTGAATGTGATTCCAATTCAGTTTAATGTTGAATTGTTCATGGTTAACTAATGTTTTAATAATTAATTAACGTACAGTGGAAGTGATAAAATGGGAATAAAGTAATCTAACAAATAACTTCAAATGGTTGTGTGCTTATAGGATACCTAGTCTTAGAAGTAGTAGCCTGGAGTCTGAGAGATGTTAGCTGTAGTTGTGTCTAAGACTAGGTAATGACCATAGTGTGGTTGTGAGTTATATATATTCCTTAATTTTTGTGTTTCTATATGCTACTCCACCTTGTCGGTAAGGGAAACTGACACCCCGAGGATTTTGAGCCCTGGGGGGGTGTTTTCACCAACATTCTGAAGGGAGGTTGAATGGATGACTACCCCCTTTAGCCCCGCTCTCTTCTCTTGGTAGATAATATTACCTTTGGCACAACAACTAGTTTTCCCCATATATGTGTGTAGAGGGCTGTAATGGCTTGTGGTTATTTCACACACATATATTCTGGATAATGTATCCTATGTACTACTATAGGTGTAACGTGTATAGGCTGTGATGGCTTGAGGATCCTTACTCGGCGTATGGGCTGGGATGGCATGAGGTACAATACCCGGCGTATGATACATGTTATGCAAGCTTTGGTGGCTCTCGGAAACTACCTAGTTACTTTTGGTTGTGAGGATGGTGTGGTGATTCAACCAGGTGTCTACGGGAAATCCTTTGTAGTGCACATGGTGCAGATTGTGGAGCTTATCCAAAGTTTATACAGGCAAGCCTTTGTAGAGAGATGCACATGACGTATGTCGTTGGGGAAAAGAGGCAAACCAGTGGGGAAGTAGTAGCGGGGTACCCTTGATATTATTTACTATATGCTATGTTCTTGTATGCGTGACTTGGTGAGAGTAGCCATGGTGAGGTTGGGAACATAGTATACCTATTTAGGTGATGTGTTGGTTTCACTTGTTGTTCACTAGGCTGTAGCATGATTTCCTTACTTTTTCAATAGAGTCTTCAGGGAGGATCCTACGGATTATACTGTTATACTCACCCTACGTACATATAAACTTTTTTTCACGTCACTTGGATCAGGTTAGAGATCAATCTCGTTACCACTAGCTTGTGGTTGCATGAGCTGTTTGGGCTTGTGGTCGCTGCTGTTTTTTAATTTCATTTGGGTACTTGTAGTTTTTCCCTTTTTAGTTGTAGCACTTTTTCATGAAATTTGATATATGAACATGGGTTTCTTTTATATTCCAGTTTTGAGTTGGAGTTGATTGGTGTCTATCTTATCTCTCTCTTCCGAATATGTTCTCTTAGAGGTTAATGCCTCCCATTTGTGTGTTTACTACACCCTCGGTGCTAGTCGCCAAACCGGGGCCTACTGGAGGTGGGACTCAGGGGTCATTATCTCCCTTTTCACATTTCTGGCCCAAGAGGGGTACACTTTGTGGGGAGGGTGTAACACCCCAAGCTTCTACGGTATGCTTCTCTTTGAATAATGTGATAGCGTGTGTTGTACGCAACATCGAGTTCTAACACACCACAACCAATCAAACTAGCTATTATGAAAAGCAATACCTACTTTTTGAAATTATATATATTTTATATTTCAAAATGGACTTCATTTTTGGATTCAGAATATCGAAATTATCCTATGTTGAATTTTTGGTATTTTTCTGAGAACTCCCAATTTTTATGAATAGTAAAAAATACTTAAAAACAACTTTTTTAATCAAAATAATTTATAGTGATAAATTATATTATTTAGTGGTTTTAAAGTATAATTAGAATATATTTTTACCATTTTATCTAATGGTGTTCATTAGAATTAATTTCACTTTGAAATTGGACATAAACAATTTTCAATCTTTTGATATATATTGTTTCTTAAAAACACGCTATTTGTTGTAACAGAGGGAATTAATTATAAAATTAATTAATGAAACATATATGTTTGGAATTTTGTAAAATAAACATTATTTTTGAATTCATAATATCAATTATAGCTTAGGGTGATATTTTGGCATTGTTCTGAAAAACTTCAATTTTTGATGAATAGTGAAACCACTAAGTGGTAGTTAAAAAACTGAATTTTTCATAAAACATAATTTTACAGATTCTGTGAATGGAATTTCAAAAATCCAAGAGACACAGTTAATATCAATTAGTAAAATGTGGTACAATGAGATGAAAATAATTTTTGGTGAATAGTAACTTTTTACTTTTATTTACCACGGTTAAAAGTAAATAGGGTAATTAAGGGTAAAAATGATATTAATATTACCCTAACATAGGTCCTAATTCTATTGGACAAGTGTATCTCGACCATAAACAACCTTAGGAATAAAATATTATCATTTAGGTCCACTTGGATTAGATTCAGACATTTATTATTATTTAATTCAAAGAAGAGTTAAAAGAGTTAAAATCAATGTTTATTTACTAAGACATTTTTAATATAGGGATATACATAATATAAATTCGATTGTAAATATTCATTATAAATATAAAATTATTTTATACATAATGATATTTTATTTAAAAAATTTAGACATTAAATAGATTAATTTATTTATGACACAATGATGATGTAGTAATTACATAATTAATGAAAAATTAGAATAATTGATATTATAAATACCAAAATAAATATAATTTGAGACTTTTTATGAATTACAATAATTTTATAGGTTAATATGACATGTTAGGATTGACCTAAGTAACTTTTTTTGAAGTAATAATTCTGTTATAATTTTCAAAAAAATCAAATATTGAATAGTGTCAAAATTGACATAAAAGAGTTTTTAAAACAAATATTATATTATTAATTGATATTAAATTCCTAAAAATATAAGGTTCGGCCAACAGACTTATATCATGATAGGTGTATCATTAATGGACAAATTGGGGGTCGCTTTGATGTATATAGTAAGTTTATTAACCATATAATATAAAAATACAAAGAGACATTGTAAAAGTGAAACTAATTAACTAAGAGTTAATACTTAAAGATAAGGTTAATATAGTAACCCAAACCTGTCTAAATTCCATTGGTTGAGTGGTTTTCGACCCATACCCACCTTAACTTTTAAATAATCTACTTTGGAGCCATTAGAAACCGAATATGAATTTATTATAAAATAATATTTCTAGCATTTCCAAAGGTGCCTCTCACCCCTCTTATAAAAGAGAACTCTCCCTTATCATTAAATCACACCTTAAAAGTCTTGTGTTTCGGCCAAACTCTGCCCAAATACTCTCTCAACTTCCCTAAATTCATCCTAGAGGCCTTCCTTTAGTCAGAAAGCCAACTTAAGGAGCCATTTTGATCAAATCAAATGTAAGAACCTGAAGAAGAGGTAATGATTTCACCACCTTTTTTCAAGTTCCTTTCTTCTTCCACTTCGTATTTCTTTGGTATTACCATTAAAAAACAATAAATCCAGTATATTATATATACTTTGATGTTATTATAAACATTTTACAACCATATTTCAGTATTCTATCCATCCTTTGAATAACATATCACCATACGTGCGTACGTACGGCTTACCGTCTCCATGTCGTGGTGTAATTGTTATTCAAAAAATTATTATTTGGATAGGTATAATAATGATTTGTAATTCATGTAAATAATAAATATAACATGATAATGATTCTGTATATATGATATACCATCCAATTATATATTATTTTAATATCAAAAGAATGATATTGTCGCTCGTGCGTACGTACGGACTACCCTCTCCACGAACGCGATGAGATTCATTCTCCATCGTATCCATTCAAGTATAATTATCATTTTATGATTTAAAAATAATTTTTAAGGACTTGATATCATTCTGGATATTAATAATATACAAACTATCCATGAAAAACATGTCTTACGTGAACAAACATATAAAAGAAAATGAGTAAGTTAACACCCGAAACAACGATAATACTAAGATATTATTAATAAATCAATGTTAAAAGATCATATATGATATCATATTAATATATATAATTATTTTATAATTTAATAACAATTATTTCACCATTATAAATGAGGTTAACCTACCCCCAACAAAGGAAAAGTACAAGGTAATGGTCTATTTCGCAATCTCTTCATTATCTGAGGTTGTTTATACGTAATAATCTACTGGGACTTCTTTATAATCCACATCAATTTTTCATAAAAATGTATTTAAAAACATTTTTAATATTTAATATAATATGGGTTAAAGTCATTTATACCCTTGTTTGACTTTTTATAAGAGTTTTATAAAGGAATCTTTCTGACATTTTCCAAACTAGGTTCTTTTTAACCTTTTCGACAGAATTAAGGTAAGAATGTTTTTTAACTTATACGGTGGGTGCGGCTATTTTCTGCCATTATAAAATCATCGAATCTTTCCTTACAAGCTTACAAGAATATTTTAAAAGAAAATGTTTTATTTTATATGACTCTTAAATGATTTCGAAATAAAAAGAGATATTTTTCTAAAAAGAGTTTTGATTTCATCTATGTCAACATCCTTTGATGGATTTTAAGCTTATTTGAAGCTGATTTATTATGAAAAAAAACTTCCATATTGTATTGATGTTTTTTTGATAAGTTTGACTATGGAAATGTTATTTTTATACCCTTCATGGTTTATGGTGAAAGTATTGACATTTCGTATGCTAGTTTTAATACGAATGTTTATGTTATGTTTAAACCTTTTCATATGGGAATGCATTGGACTTAGTAAGTGATGGGTGGAGCCCAATATAGCTCCTCGATGCATCGATAGGTCTCATGAGACAAACTAGTGTCTTGGCACAAGTCCTTGACAAAATCGTATTTGTAGTCTTGGCACGAGGCCTTGGCTATGTGGTTATGATAGTCTGGAATTATGCATTCCATCATTATGAAAGTGGTTATTGAAATTGCATGTGATTATTCGATTAGTAGAATATCAATGTGAATAAGTAAATGGAATTATTTCATTTTATTTTTGTCATACTATGTTGAAGTTCAAGTTTAAAAGGCTTTTTTTAGTTATACATTGCCTTAAATGATTATTCTTATTTATGAAAGTTTCCGCTATATTGTTATCATTACTGGGCATTTGAGCTCACCCCTTTCAGTGTTTTATTTTTCCCAGGATGTGAAGAAGTAATTTATAAATGAAATGCAAGGATAGTATATGGGGATATGAGTGTGGACTATGAAGAAAATATGTTTTTGTAGTTTTCATTTTTTATGATGTAATGTAAGACTTATGAATATATCTAGTGTTTACAAGGATACTAAACCAATCGGTATTTAGAGATTTGATCTTTCTTGTGACCATGCCAATGTTATGTAATAATGCACCGACTCTGGGTAACTGGGGCTGGGGCGTTACAGTTGGTATCAGAGGGAGTTTAGTACAAACCTTGGAAGCTAAATCTAGATAAACTCTGATTAGAGAACATAGATTTAAGATGGACTTTGAGGATTAGTATATAAGAACTTCCTAGAATTTTGGTGTCACGAACCGAATCTGGTCACCGCCAAAACCGGCACCAAACCCAGCCCGTGACATGACCCGAAGGGCGTTCCCTATCCCCACGGGCTGGCACAAGTGCCCGGGTATCATTAATATAGGTTTGGGAACGATTTACCCGAGTATGAAAGCATAAAACATTAAAAACAATCCATAATATAAATCTGAAATTTTTGATCCAAACAAGACTTAAGTGAAAACCAAAACTGAGTACATTGGTTTAAAGATTATACAAGTGGTCCAAATAAAAATAATTATAGCATTAAGACATCCCCAAGGACTCCACACGACTAGGGGTCATCGCCCCCAAGCTATCTCCACAACTCCGCACCAAGAATGGGAACTAACACCATGAACCGCCATCACCCTTAGCCTTTCCTTTACCTGAATCAAACATAACCAAGTCTACTTACACCCAAGGGGTGTAAGTAGGGTGTGAGCCTAAGCCCAGTAGGATACCACCCAATGATTCCAAAGAGTAAGAAATACAATGTGAAAAAGCAAGCAGTTTTCAAAAGCAAGGAAAAGTAGTGTTCAAATTTCAAGAAATGAAACCTCTAATTGAAAATAGTTTTCAATCCAAAATTTTTAGAATACTAACACATTAAAATAGAAATGTTAGATACTGTAATTTACTTCCAAACACACCCTGATACATGGGTAGATACTACAAATCCAATGAGCAACAACATTGGGAACACCCCTAGGCACTAGGTTGTCTTGGGCCCTATGTACCTCGTACCTCGGTGTAGAGTAACCATAGAAAAATCCTTTCTCGTGCACGAGACACTAGTAGGGAACACACCCATAACCTAGTGGTCCCCAATAATCATCCACATAGTTTAGTTAGAGTTGTCGTTATCCAAATGCTAAGTGAAACAGGGACAAAACCCATCCGGTCCACTAGCCGTACTAGTACAAATCCGCCCCACCTAGGTACCCGGGCTTCCCCTTTTGTGCTCAATCAATTTCAGCATGAAACATAAATAAATTTTCATATAAAACACCATTAATGGTCAATCACAACCAATACAGTAGCTATCACATTTTATACCACTTAAAACACGCAACAAAACACTTAGATTTTTCATAAAACAATTCCTCAAAATCTCGTAGTGTTTCGGACACAAAACACCTTATAAACCTCACTTGCATACTATGTGCACATATTTAAGTTTCCAAAACATAAAGGAGATCCCACTAAATTTCAGTGAAAACACAAAATCATTTTTAGGGCAACCCTATATGGTTCAATAAACGACATCATTGCAAAGTCTCCATTTTTACACAACACAACTCTTAGAATTTCATGTGGTTCACAAACACCATTAAAACCAGATTTTTCAGCAACAAACACAAGGTACAATCATTAAAAACAGTATTCTTATCCCTATTATACTTCAATAAAATCAACTAGTTAATTATAGGGTAGCCCCAATTAAACTAATAATACATTTCTATGAAAAACCCCCAATTTCACATGAAATTGGCCTTTAGGATTCATTTTAAATACAAACACCACTAAAACTATATTTTTCAGAAATAATAAAATTTAATAAGCATGAAAAAACCATAAAAACAGTAGCCAATTCACAAAGATTTCATACACAATGGAATCACCTACCAAAACCAAGGAAACCCTTGAATCCTTTGTGCGAAAACTCAAACGCACCACCGCCGCACCTCAAGAAAGCTAAACCAGGCCTAAAACCAGAATTTCAGACCATAAAACACAATATAAAACCTTAAATTTTAAACCCTAGTTCCTGGACATTAGGAACCGCAATTATAATGGAAGAAACCCTAACTAAATTGGATGTAACCCTAAACAAATTCAAAGAAGAAAGGAGGAGAACAACTTACTTAAAATATCTTGTAGAAATCGCCCCCCAAAATACCAGTATATGATTTCAAAAATACTCAAACCTCCAAGGGCGGTTCGAACAAGAATAGGTAGATCATTTAGGAATTTGAATGGGGGAAAAAGAGTAAGAATCGAAAGAGTTATGAAGGAAACAAATTACCTTTATAAATCTGCCCGAAATTTGAGTTCTCCAGCAATTTCGACCTAACCCGCGATGCAAATGAGATGAAAAGAGGGTGGGAGGATATGGGACGCGCGGCTGGGTTCATGGGGCGTGTTTGGGGCTTGGAATCACCGAAAAAGCCTTAAAAATGAATAAGTTATTAGTTAATCAAATTTTATTTTTAAAACTGGAATTGGGATTTCGGGCAGGCCCAATCCCTTAAATAAAAACCCATATACACCTTGGTTATGGATTTCCAAAGACTCCAAATTTTAATTGTGGTGTTAATATATCAGTGGAGGACATTTAGGAGTTGGAATGAGTAAAAAATATTAAAAAATTAATAAGTTATAAAAGAAACAAAATTTATTTTTAAATCTGGAATTGAGCTCACGGTTTGGCACAATTCCTGAAAACTCACCTATTCTCTATAAAAACTTTGGAAACCCCCCAAAACAAAGCATTAATGGAAAGTAAAATAAAAATACATTTAAAATAAGCTATGTATGTGACAATTCTCCCCACCATGAAAACTTTCCGTCCCGGAAAGTCACAGTAAGGCCAAAGCAACAACCAAACTCAACTGAGAAACCAAGAGGTACTCTCTTGCCAGGTTTCTCCCCCAAACGCCATAACACCTCCAGTGATCAATGAAGGAAGGAATACTCTCAAAGCCAAAACATACACCACTTTTCTGAAATTATTAAGCACATTCATGCTTTATCCCAAATGAAAACTCCTCAAACACAATCAGAACAATACTCAATCAATTTACCCAAATAAACAACACCATCGAACACGGTTACAGTTGCCCTACTATAACTAAACCATTGGTCACTCTCCAATATCAATTTTTACCAAAGAAAGATGTAGGTAGTTAGATATCTCCAAATGATAAGACCTACATCCCATAAAAAACCAAGGAAAAATATGAGTTACTCATATGAAGAGACACAAATGGGCTCCCCACCATAAGAGACAACTTAATTTTTTTTTTGAGACAGAATCAAGACACTAATAGGGGGAGACCCAAGCAGACTCCCTAGTACAAGGGGTATACATAAATTAGAAATTTACAAAATAATATACATGATACCCACAGTGGGTCTTCCCACCACAAGAACCAACCATCTTAACTGACCAGCATGGGCCGACACAAAAAGACCCAAATTTTTTTTTTTAAGATTTGGAAAGGGTGCAGGGTCAGACCGCACGGTTTGGGAAACCATGCACTAACTATGTTGATCATTATTTGAACGTGGCTTCCTAGCACACTGACACTACTAATCATGCACAAAATGTGTGCTCAAACTTTCTTGCCAAATTTCCAACCATTCTCCAATGACTCAATAGAAACCAACGTGGGAGGGAAAAACATTAGGCGATGACATGGGTACAAGGCCCTCTACCTATTTCCACCGAACGAGAACAACAGAAGGAAGATGATGAAACCATAGGTTTAAACTGTTCCTATCTTTCATACTGAGGATAGGACTTTGTACAAGTGTTTAAACGACACTGGTGTTTCCCCTGACTACGCGCCAGCTTCTCTCCGGGACCTATGGCTGGAGCTCAAAATATTGAAGCATCTTTGGCCACGCAGTTAGGCTATTGAAACCCCTATGTGGAACTTCTTCTTTCGGTGCCACAAACAACTACACTGCATACCCTGATGGGTTTATCAAGACATAACACACTCTATAACCCACTTTACCAAAACCAAACATTTCATTTAAACAAGGGATCAGAAGATGCACACACATCGCACCTTGTTTCTTTGGGTGAGAAACAATAGAAGGGAAAGACACATATAAACACCTTCCTATAAGATATCGGATTTGATGTTTTTCCCAAGGGAGACATAATCCCAACATAACATAGAACCTTAGGGGATTGTGTGACCTTCACCTTTATGGTCAAAAGAGCACACAACATCACAATGCGTCACCGAACATGACCCTGACGATTGATAGAAACAATACATGGAACAGGACCATATTCAAAGTCCCTAAACAACAGATAAGTCCAAAAAGTGGACACAATATCATATAATGACCTAAATCTCAAAATTGGTTGTTTAATAATAACTCTTTCTTCAAAGAAACTATAAAGAACCCAGAGGACCTCTTAGACACCATCAAGACAATCATCCCTACTAACAACGAAAGAACACTCCCACCTTTGATGAATTAGGAAACTTAAGAAACTAAGGTCCCTTTCAACCTTCCACAAGAACTATCCCACTACAAGAGGATCCAAAAATCAGCGAAATGAATGGGTGTAGACTCAATAAAATAAATGTTCGATAAAATATTATTTATATTGATCAACTGGAGGATTTTCCAATGGCGAAACAAAATGGGTTGCACTTCAGTTGTGCATTAACCCTTAATGGGGGCGTACCTTATCCAATGAGAGACCCCAAGGACCCAACCAAGCTGGTCCATTGGTCAAAACATGCCACAAACCAGATCCAAACACATGAAGGGAACCACCGTAAAGGCATCCCAAAAAAAATTTCAAAAGAGACCACTAACCATCCCTGTAACACAGCTTACCGACCAAACACAAACCCAAAACACAGTTCAAACAGAAGGGGTTCTTGAACTCAAAACATCCCACAACATCAACATTTTCAAAAACCCATAATACAAACCATACCAAACTATTCATCAAGACATCATGTTTTTCTTTAAAACCAATTCTTTGAAAACAAACGGTTTATCAGTAAGCGTATCCACCAATGGTACCCCATGGGCCTCACACATGCATGTTTTTGTGCCACATTAGGCACCCTCCTCATATCCATCCCAGCACTCATCCAGTCGTGCCATCAACCATTCATCATCCCATATAACCCCATGCATGTGGTCACTCATGGAAATACCAAAGGGTAAAACAAAAATTCCTTCCACTTTTCAAAAACAAAATGGTCAACCAACCCAACCTTTTTCTCAAAACTGCTAACAATGAGATCGAAATCCCATTTCACATCTTACAAAACATCTCATAAGGACACAACCATTTAGAAAAGAACTCACTTTCAATTTATTCACATCAATTTTGAAACATATCATCCCATTAAAACACACTCTAATTGTTTAGGAAACTCTATTGGAAACGCTTTAAAAAAAACAAATTCAATATAGTTCCTGCTTTCAAAGAGGTGTAAGCGCACCATTTTACATTTCAAAACAATTCTGAAAATTCAGTTCCACCATTTCATAAACCAAACCATTCCCTCTTTATTTGAAAATCATTTCATAAAAACGTTACGCTTCTTAAAACCAAGTCACCTTAAAACTAAAGTGCTAAGATTTCAAAACTAAAGCACAAAACAATGCAAGAGGAAACTAGTTTCGGTGGGTGACTTGGACATATGGTTGGCAGCCATATTCCAATCACTTCGCCATCACAGAGAGTATTCTAGGGAAATATCCATGGCTCCACATGGCTTGCCAGGCCCTACGAGCTCACTGAGATTATTCTCCCAACTCTCTTTTCATTTCCCATAGTCATCATTAAACCAAGAAAACCAAAGCACTCAAATAAATCCATACTTACCATGGTGACTTGAATCCCTTCATGAGGTGTGCTGGCCAGGCACACTACCCATGACTGAAATTTCAAGTCCCAAAAATCCTAGCTCCAGACTATGCTGACTCTTCCCCAAATAACATGACCCAAGGAGTGAACCTCCTCTGATACCATTTTGTCACGAACCGAATCTGGTCACCGCCAAAACCGGCACCAAACCCAGCCCGTGACATGACCCGAAGGGCGTTCCCTATCCCCACGGGCTGGCACAAGTGCCCGGGTATCATTAATATAGGTTTGGGAACGATTTACCCGAGTATGAAAGCATAAAACATTAAAAACAATCCATAATATAAATCTGAAATTTTTGATCCAAACAAGACTTAAGTGAAAACCAAAACTGAGTACATTGGTTTAAAGATTATACAAGTGGTCCAAATAAAAATAATTATAGCATTAAGACATCCCCAAGGACTCCACACGACTAGGGGTCATCGCCCCCAAGCTATCTCCACAACTCCGCACCAAGAATGGGAACTAACACCATGAACCGCCATCACCCTTAGCATTTCCTTTACCTGAATCAAACATAACCAAGTCTACTTACACCCAAGGGGTGTAAGTAGGGTGTGAGCCTAAGCCCAGTAGGATACCACCCAATGATTCAAAAGAGTAAGAAATACAATGTGAAAAAGCAAGCAGTTTTCAAAAGCAAGGAAAAGTAGTGTTCAAATTTCAAGAAATGAAACCTCTAATTGAAAATAGTTTTCAATCCAAAATTTTTAGAATACTAACACATTAAAATAGAAATGTTAGATACTGTAATTTACTTCCAAACACACCCTGATACATGGGTAGATACTACAAATCCAATGAGCAACAACATTGGGAACACCCCTAGGCACTAGGTTGTCTTGGGCCCTATGTACCTCGTACCTCGGTGTAGAGTAACCATAGAAAAAATCCTTTCTCGTGCACGAGACACTAGTAGGGAACACACCCATAACCTAGTGGTCCCCAATAATCATCCACATAGTTTAGTTAGAGTTGTCGTTATCCAAATGCTAAGTGAAACAGGGACAAAACCCATCCGGTCCACTAGCCGTACTAGTACAAATCCGCCCCACCTAGGTACCCGGGCTTCCCCTTTTGTGCTCAATCAATTTCAGCATGAAACATAAATAAATTTTCATATAAAACACCATTAATGGTCAATCACAACCAATACAGTAGCTATCACATTTTATATCACTTAAAACACGCAACAAAACACTTAGATTTTTCATAAAACAATTCCTCAAAATCTCGTAGTGTTTCGGACACAAAACACCTTATAAACCTCACTTGCATACTATGTGCACATATTTAAGTTTCCAAAACATAAAGGAGATCCCACTACATTTCAGTGAAAACACAAAATCATTTTTAGGGCAACCCTATATGGTTCAATAAACGACATCATTGCAAAGTCTCCATTTTTACACAACACAACTCTTAGAATTTCATGTGGTTCACAAACACCATTAAAACCAGATTTTTCAGCAACAAACACAAGGTACAATCATTAAAAACAGTATTCTTATCCCTATTATACTTCAATAAAATCAACTAGTTAATTATAGGGTAGCCCCAATTAAACTAATAATACATTTCTATGAAAAACCCCCAATTTCACATGAAATTGGCCTTTAGGATTCATTTTAAATACAAACACCACTAAAACTATATTTTTCAGAAATAATAAAATTTAATAAGCATGAAAAAACCATAAAAACAGTAGCCAATTCACAAAGATTTCATACACAATGGAATCACCTACCAAAACCAAGGAAACCCTTGAATCCTTTGTGCGAAAACTCAAACGCACCACCGCCGCACCTCAAGAAAGCTAAACCAGGCCTAAAACCAGAATTTCAGACCATAAAACACAATATAAAACCTTAAATTTTAAACCCTAGTTCCTGGACATTAGGAACCGCAATTATAATGGAAGAAACCCTAACTAAATTGGATGTAACCCTAAACAAATTCAAAGAAGAAAGGAGGAGAACAACTTACTTAAAATATCTTGTAGAAATCGCCCCCCAAAATACCAGTATATGATTTCACAAATACTCAAACCTCCAAGGGCGGTTCGAACAAGAATAGGTAGATCATTTAGGAATTTGAATGGGGGAAAAAGAGTAAGAATCGAAAGAGTTATGAAGGAAACAAATTACCTTTATAAATCTGCCCGAAATTTGAGTTCTCCAGCAATTTCGACCTAACCCGCGATGCAAATGAGATGAAAAGAGGGTGGGAGGATATGGGACGCGCGGCTGGGTTCATGGGGCGTGTTTGGGGCTTGGAATCACCGAAAAAGCCTTAAAAATGAATAAGTTATTAGTTAATCAAATTTTATTTTTAAAACTGGAATTGGGATTTCGGGCAGGCCCAATCCCTTAAATAAAAACCCATATACACCTTGGTTATGGATTTCCAAAGACTCCAAATTTTAATTGTGGTGTTAATATATCAGTGGAGGACATTTAGGAGTTGGAATGAGTAAAAAATATTAAAAAATTAATAAGTTATAAAAGAAACAAAATTTATTTTTAAATCTGGAATTGAGCTCACGGTTTGGCACAATTCCTGAAAACTCACCTATTCTCTATAAAAACTTTGGAAACCCCCCAAAACAAAGCATTAATGGAAAGTAAAATAAAAATACATTTAAAATAAGCTATGTATGTGACATTTGGTATTGTAGAGATTTTGTGAATTTTCTGAGAAATACATCCCTATCTGGATACGAGCAGGTAGAGGCGGATCTGGCACAGATGTACCTAGGGGTAAAACCCCAAAACACCGCTTTGAGCTAGACTCGATCGGGAACTGGTGCACGACAACGGGCCTTGCTGCACTCTTGGTTACGACACTCCCGGGGGATATGCTTAGGATAACTCTCATTTTCTTTATAAATCATTATTAAGGGTTTATGAGTATATAATTCTCAAAGAAAACATTTTTTATTATTATGGATTTTATCCATAAATAGTTAAATTTATGTTAAGTGTTTTATATGTATGGAATTATGTATTTTGATTCCTAAAATGATCTAGTTTATGCCATTGTTTTGAAATGGTGCATAGTGGAAGAAATGGAAACTGTATCAATGCACGCACTCTATGTAGGGATTTCCCTCCTGATCAAGATAATTATAATGGAGCTGGTGATGCAATTGGTGCCGATCAGCTAATCACCATACTGGGACAACTCGCTCAAGTTACGAATAATAACCTTACCCGTATGGAGTACCCTTATCCATAGTGTGGAGGATCAATGTTAGATCGCTTTATGAGGCAAAAACCACCAATGTTCAATGGGAGTAAAAATCCCATAGTAGTTGAGAAATGGATAAATTCCCTAGAGAAAATATTTCAGGCTTTGAGGAGTAGTGAAAGGGAAAAAGTTATCATGGAAGTTTACCGCCTCACAGGAGATGCTGATCAGTGGTGGTCATTGATTCAAAATACGAAGGAAGATGATGAAGTATCAAATATGGAATAGAGGGAGTTCAAAGATCTTTTTTTAGAATAATACTTTCCTTGCGACCATCGAGCAGATATGGAAAGGCAATTTCTGAGTCTAAGACAAAAGGAGGATGAGAATGTCACAAAGAATGAGGATAAATTTACAAGGATAACAAGGTATGCTGGAGATTATATACGTAACCCAATAAGTAAGATTGATCGTTTCTTTGATGGGTTAAAACCATTTCTCCGTCGAGCATTATTCTCACAATCTTTCTCGTCGTACGAAGACATTGTCTCAAGTGCTATCAAGACTAAAAAGGAATTCTCTAAGTCTTATGACTTTAAAGCAAAGCAAGAGAAGAAGAGATTTGCTGATCAATCTAGGAATGGAAATAAGGGGGAAGAAGGGAAAGGTTGAATATCCATCCTGTGGTAAATGTGGGAAGAAACACCCCAGTACTTACTTGAAGGGAATGGGTGTCTGTTACAAGTGTGGTGAAAAAGGCCACCAAGCTCTTGATTGCAAAGGGAATAAGGAATCTACCAATGTTCAGTGCTACAATTGCAGGGAGATGTGACATTATGAAAATGAATGTCCTAAGCGTCAGGGGAACTTACCTCAGAAAAGGCCAAGTGATCAAGGACAAGCTTATGCTATCACTACTGCTGAGGTAGAAGCTCCAAAAGACGTGGTGGCAGGTAATTTAATGGTTTCCTCAAGTTTAGAAAATTCATTATTTCTTTTGGGATCATCGCATTGTTTCATATATTCCCAGTTTTCTAAGAAAATTAGATATTTCCAATTTGATTTAACAAGGGAGTTGTCAGTTAAAACTCCTAAGGGAAGTATCATTGCAACAAAGTTTTGTGAATCAGTCCCCATTAGAGCACATAAATGTTCTTTATCTTTTGATCTCATCGTCATACCTATGATTGAGTTTGATATAATCCTTGGTATGGATTGGATTTCAGACTATGATGCGATGATTTGTTGTAAGAAGAAGGAGGTTACAATTTTTGATTATGATGATAAGGAACCCCTTATATTTAGAGAAGAATCGTCACCACCTAATTCTTATCTAGATCCACCCCCAGTAGCTCAACTAAATTCAATTATTGGGGAGGAAGAGAAATAAATGACTGTGGGTGAGGAATGAAATGTACAAATAGAGGATGTACCTGTTGTGAAAGAATATGATTATGTATTTCCGGAAGATTTACCTGGACATCCTCTAGAACGAGAAGTTGAGTTTTCCATTGATTTAATTCTTGGATCAAGACCAATATTGAAGACCCCTTATAGAATGGCCACTGTAGAATTAGTCTAACTAAAGAAACAACTAGAGGAATTGAGTAGTAAAGGATTTATTCGCCCTAGTGTTTCTCCATGGGGAGCCCATATTCTTTTTGTTAAAAAGAAATATGGATCTATGAGGTTATGTATCGACTACAGGGAGATCAATACTATAACAATAAAGAACAAGTATCCCCTACCTCTCATTGATGATTTATTTGACCAACTTCATAGAGATCAATACTTTTCAAAGATTTACCTTCGATCTGGATACCATCAGTTGTGTGTGAAGAAGGAAGACATTCCAAAGATAGCATTTCGAACCAGGTATGGGCATTACGAGTTTACAGTAATGCCTTTAGGATTGACTAATGCACCCTCTTTATTCATGGATCTGATGCATAGAGTTTTCAAGGAATATCTAGATGAATTTATGGTGGTATTTATTGATGATATCTTCATATACTCCAAAATCTACGAAGATCATGAAAATCACGTGCGCATTATCCTGAAGACTCCGAGAAGACATGAATTATATGGGAAGTTTAGCAATTGTAAATTCTGGATTCATGAGATTTCTTTTCTTGGCCATATTGTCTCTAAATATGGAATCTCTGTTGATCCTTCTATGACCAAGGTTATCGAAAAATGACCAGAACCTATGAGTATAATTGAGGTACGTAGTTTTATTGGTTTAGAAGGTTATTATCGACATTTCGTCCATAATTTTTCCAGATTGGCTAACCCATTAACGAAGATCACACGTAAAGGGGTTAAATTTGTTTGGAAAAAAGAGTGTGAAGAATGTTTCGAAGAAATAAAGAGATGATTAGTCAATGATCCTATATTGAATCTACCATCGGGGAATGATGTGTTAGTTATTTATAGTGATGCATCAAAGAAAGGACTTGGTTGTGTCCTTATGCAGAATGATAGGGTTATTTCCTATGCATCACGACAGTTGAAAACTCATGAAAAAAACTATCCTAATAATGATCTCGAGTTAGAAGCTATGATCTTTTCTTTGAAGATATGGAGGCACTACCTCTATGGTGAAAAATGTGAGATTTATACTGATCACAAGAGTTTGAAGTATATTTTCTCAGAAAAATAACTCAACATGAGGCAAAGGAGATGGCTTGAATTACTCAAGGATTATGATTGTATGATACACTACCACTCGGGGAAAGCAAACAAGGTGGTAGATGCTTTGAGCAGAAAAGATAACGGAGTTTTGAACAATATGAGAATTGAAAGGGATCCAATTTTCATGGATCTAGTGAAGATGGACATGGGAATAACCAGGGAAGGTGAAACATCAATGCTTTTTCAAATGGTTGAAAAAACATCTTTACTAGAAAGGATTAAGAGTTCTCAGACAGATGATTAAGAATTTCAAAAGATGATTAAAGCTATGACTGATGAGAGATTGAGAGACTTTCTCTATGAAGAAGGAATTTTGAAATTTGGGAAGAGACTTTGTGTTCCCGATATACCTGATCTAAAAAGGGAATTACTGGATGATGCTCATAGTTCCAATTTCTCAATACACCCTGGGAGCACAAAACTGTATAGAGATTTGAAGGAACATTTTTGGTGGGAAAACATGAAGAGGGAAATTGCTGATTTTGTGTCATGATATATGGTTTATCAACAAAGGAAAGCTGGAAGGAAACAGCCTGGAGGAGTCATGCAACCTATTCAAATACCGGAGTGGAAATGGGACAATATTACGATGGACTTTGTCATGGGGCTACCAAAGACTCCTAGAAGGAACGATGCAATATGGGTTATTGTTGATCGTCTTACCAAGTCAGCACATTTTCTTGCTATAAGAGAAGATCTACCACTGGAATGTCTAGAAAGACTATATATTAATGAAATTGTGAGACTTCATGGCGTACTTCTATCGATTGTTTCAGATCGTGATCCCCGTTTTACTTAAACAATCTGGGTGAGTCTTCAAAAATCCTTGGATACTGAACATCATTTGAGCACTTCCTACTACCCCAGACAAACGGACAATCAGAACGGACTATTCAAACCTTAGAATACATGTTGAGATCTTTCTCACTTTACTTTCAGGGTATGTGGGATCAATATTTACCTTTGGTAGAATTTTCCTATAACAATAGCTTCCATTCGAGTATTTAGATGGAACCATATGAAGCGTTATACAGAAAGAGATGTTGCACACCAACCTCTTGGGATGACGTTGGTGAAAGAATACTTGTAGGTCTATAACTGGTGGAGGAAACGATGGAAAAGGTGAAGGTAATCCAAAATCACATCAAAGCAGCTCAAAGTAGTCAGAAGAGCTATGCCGATAATCAAAGGAAGGATTTGGAATTTCAAGTCGATGATCATGTTTTCTTGAAGGTATCTCCATGGAAGGGAGTCATACATTTTGGTAAGAAAGGTAAATTGAGTCCTAGGTACATCGGACCTTTTGAAATTCTAGAACGAATTGGGGTTGTAGCTTACCGATTGGAAATGCCGCAAAGTCTCTCAAAATTTCACGATGTGTTCCACGTATCCCGAGGAACTTATGATGAAGAACCACCAGAGTCTTTTCATGCGGTAGTATTCTATAAATTTTGAGGATGAAATTATTTGAAGGATGGGAGAATGTAACCCCACATGCTTCTACGGTACGCTTCTCTTTGAATAATGTGATAGTGTGTGTTGTACACAACATCAAGTTCTAACACACCACAACCCATCAAACTAACCGTTATGAATAGTAATACATACTTTTTGAAATTATATATATTTTATATTTCAAAATGGACTTCATTTTTGGAGTCAGAATATCGAAATTATCCTAAGTTGAATTTTTGTTATTTTTCTGAGAACTTCCAATTTTTATGAATAGTGAAAAAAACTTAAAAAAACTTTTTTAATCAAAATAATTTATAGTGATAAATTATATTATTTAGTGGTTTTAAAGTATAATTAGAATATATTTTTACCATTTTATCCCATGGTGTTCATTATAATTAATTTCACTTTGAAATTGGACATAAACAAATGTCAATCTTTTGATATATATTGTTTCTTAAAAACACGCTATTTGTTGTCACAACGGGAGTTAATTATAAAATTAATTAATGAAACATATATGTTGGGAATTTTTTAAAATATCCATAATTTTTGAATTCATAATATCAATTATATCTTAGGGTGAAATTTTGGCATTGTTCTGAAAAACTTCACTTTTTTGATGAACAGTGAAACCACAAAGTGGTAGTTAAAAAACTGAATTTTTCATAAAACATAATTTTACCGCTTCTGTGAATGAAATTTTGAAAATTTGAGAGACACAGTTAATATCAAGTAGTAAAATGTGGTTTAATGAGATGAAAATAATTTTTGGTGAATAGTAACTTTTTACTTTTATTTACCACGGTTAAAAGTAAATAGGGTAATTAAGGGTAAAAATGATATTAATATTAACCTAACACATGTCCTAATTCTATTGGACAAGTGTATCTCGACCCAAAACAACCTAATGAATAAAATATTATCATTTAGGTCCACTTGGATTATATTAGGACATTTATTATTATTTAATTCAAAGAAGAGTTAAAAGAGTTAAAATCAATGTTTATTTACTAAAAAAAATTTATATAGGGTTATAAATAATATAAATTCGATTGTAAATATTCATTAGAAAGCTAAGATGATTTCATACATAATTATATTTTATTTATAATTTTTAGACATTAAATAAGTTAATTTATTTATGACACAATGATGATGTAATAATTACCTAATTAATGAAAAATTAGAATAATTGATATTATAAATACCCAAATAAATATAATTTGAGGTTTTTTATGAATTACACTAATTTTATAGGTTAATATGACATGTTAGTATTGACTTAAGTAACTTTTTTGGAAAAATAATTCCTCTTATTATTTTCAAAAAAATCAATTATTGAATAGTGTCAAAATTGACATAAAAGAGTTTTTAAAACAAATATTATATTATTAATTGATATTAAATTCCTAAAAATCTAGGTTTCGGCCAAGAGACTTATATAATGATTGGTGTATCATTAATTGACCTATTTGGGGTCGTTTGGATGTATATAGTAAGTTTATTAACTATATAATATAAAAATACAAAAAGACATTGTAAAAGTGAAACAAATTAACCAAGAGTTAATACTTAATGATAAGGTTAATATAGTAAACCAAACCTGTCTAAATTCCATTGGTTGAGAGGATTTCGACCCATACCCACATTAAATTTTACATAATACACTTTGGAGCCATTCGAAACCAAATATGTATTTATTATAAAATAATATTTCTAGCTTTTCCAAAGGTGCCCCTCACCCCTCTTATAAAAGGGCACTCTCCCTTCTCATTAACTCACACCTTCAAAGCCTTTTGGTTCGGCCAAACTCTACCCAAATACTCTCTAAAATTCCCTCAATTCATTATATAGGCCTTACATTAGTCATAAAGCCAACTTAAGGATCCCTTTTGATCAAATCAAAAGTAAGAACCTGAATAAGAGGTAATGATTTCACCACCCTTTTTCAAGTTCCTTTCTTCTTCCACTTATTATTTCTTTGTTATTACCATTATAAAGTAATAAATACAGTATATTATATACACATTGATGTAATTATAAACATTTTACAACCATATTTTAGTATTCTATCCATTCTTTGAATAACATGTCACCATACGTGCGTACGTACGGTTTACCGTCTCCACGTCGTGGTGTAATTGTTATTCAATAAATTATTATATGGATGGGTATAATAATGATGTTTAATTCATGTAAATAATTTATATAACATGATAATGATTCTGTATATATGATATACCATCAAATTATATATTATTTTACTTTCAAAAGAATGATATTGTCGCTCGTGCGTACGTACGGACTACCGTCTCCACAAACGCGATGAGATTCATTCTCCATCGTATCCATTAAAGTATAATTATCATTTGATGATTTAAAAATAATGTTTGAGGACTTGATATCATTCTAGATATGAATAAGATACAACCTATCCATGAAAAACATGGATTACGTGACAAAACATATAAAATAAAACGAGTAAGTTAACACCCGAAACAACGATAATACTAAGATATTATTAACAAAGCAATTTTAAAAATTCATATTTGATATCATATTAATATATATGATTATTGTATAATTTAATAACAATTATTTCACCATTATACAGGAGTTTAAACTACCCCCAACCAAGGAAAAGTACAAGGTAATGGTTTATTTCGCAATCTCTTCATTATCCGAGGTTGTTTATACGTAATAATCTACTGAGGCTTCTTTATCATCCACATCCATGTTTCTTAAAAATGTATTTCAAAACATTTTTACTATTTACTATAATATGGGTTAAAGTCATTTATACCCTTGTTTGACTTTTTAAAAGTTGTTTATAAATGAATCTTTCCGTTGTTTTCCAAACTAGGTGCTTTTTAACCTTTTCGACAGAATTAAGGTAAGAATGTTTTTTTAAACTTATACGGTGGGTGCGGATATTTTTCCGCCGTTATAAAATCGTCAAAGCTTCCCTTACAAGCTTATAAGAATATTTTCAATGAAAATGTTTTATTTTATATGACTCTTAAATGATTTCGAAATAAAAAGATATATTTCTCTAAAAAGAGTTTTGATTTCATCTATGTCAACATCCATTGATGGATTTTAAGCTTATTTGAAGCTGATTTATTATGAAACAAAACATCCATATTGTATTGAAGGTTTTGTGATAAGTTTGACTATCGATATTTTATTTTTATACCCTTCATGGTTTATTGTGAAAGTATTGACATTTCGTATGCTAGTTTTCATACGAATGTTTATGTTATGTTTAAACTGTTTCATATGGGAATGCATTGGACTTAGTAAGTGACGGGTGGAGCCCGCTATAGCTTCTTGATGCATCAGTAGGTCTCATGAGACAAACTAGTGTCTTAGAACAAGGCCTTGACAAAATCTTATTTGTAGTCTTGGCACGAGGCCTTGGCTATGTGGTTATGATAGTCTGGAATTATGCATTCCATCATTATGAAAGTGGTTATTGATGTTTCATGTGATTATTCTGTTAGTAGAATATCCATGTGAATAAGTAAATGACATTATTTCATTTTATTTTTTCCATACTATGTTGATGTTCAAGTTTAAAAGGCTTTTGTTTTAGTTATACATTTCCTTAAATGTTTATTATTATTTATGAAAGTTTCCAGTATATTGTTATCCTTACTGGGCATTTGATCTCACCCCTTTCAAAGATTTATTTTTCCCAGGATGTGAAGAAGTAATTAATGAATGACCTACAGGGATAGTATGTGGAGATATGAGTGTGGACTATGATAAAAATATGTTTTTTTAGATTTCATTTTTATGATGTAATGTAAGACTTATAAATATATCTAGTGTTTCCAAGGCTACTAAACCAATTAGTCTTTCGAGATTTGATCTTTCTTGTGATCATGCCAATGTTATGTAATAATGCAACGAATCTGGGTAACTGAGGCCGGGGCATTACAGAGGGGGTCGTGATAGATTGGTATCAGATGTCTAGTTGAGGGATCAGATAGATTTCGGAGTTAGGCACATGTGAGGTTGCATGGGTTGGTAGGAAAACAGTGTCATTCATGTTTAACAAGTGAGGTAAACACTGGAGACCGACTGAGACAAAGTCGTTTAGGCCCCCCTATGATCTGATGTATGGAACATTAAGTTTACAATGGCTACTAAACAAGGTGATACTAGTTTCAGGGTTGAGACCTAGGAAAGGATCATGCATCATTCTTCTAGTGCCTGTGTTTCAATGGGTAGGCCATGGGATATGTTAACCTAAAATGAATGAAATAAAACAATAAATTAATTAATGTTTAGTCTTCCATAATCCAGGATTAGTTGCTCTTATGGTTTGTTCTTTTGTAGGTATGCCTACAGGTAGATGTGCTCATCAGGTTTGAGAATAAAATGTCCAACAGGCCGTTCTAGCAGATCGCCGCCGGGTAGAGGTTGACAATGATTACAGTTGGAGGAAGACACTCTGAGAGTTTCAGCGCTAGATTCTGCATAAGGACAAGGGCTCCATTTCAGATTCAGTCACGGAAGACTGTTTAGAGGAGGTTGAGATGAGCTTCAGTTCGATTCGTACTCAGAAGGAGCACTAGGTGTCCTTGGTTGTGACGATGCTGCATGGAGTAGCGCAGAAGTGGTGGCTCTTGTTCCTTGGGGATCATGAGGAGTCAGCAATCTCATGGGAGTAGTTTCAAGACAAGTTCAAGGTTGAGTTCCTTTCTTTTACTGCGAAGGCATATAGTCATCAAGAGTTTATTACCCTTCGACATGGGAGCTACAGTGTTCGAGAGTTTGGAATCTGTTTCAGGAACCTTCTACAATATGCTTCAGACCTGTTACCAGATGAGGAGGACAGGGCAAGGCATTTTGAGTAGGCATTGCATCTAGAGATCCAGAGCCAGGTCACCCCATTTATGCTGAAGACATATCATGAGGTTCTGGTGAGGGAAAAGGTTGTTGAGAGGACATTGGCCAGGTCTGGATCGTCACGAGAGAGGAATCATCATGATTACTCAAGAAGAAGAGCTATGGTCCGGGGTTCCTGGTTTTTAGGGTAGAAGTGTTTCCATTCACCTATGGGTAGGTCCCAGCCCTTCCCATCTCATTTTTCCAGAGGCAGAAACTCTCAGGGCTATGCCAAGGGATCAGGTTCTTGGTTTTCTCATGGTGGTCGTAGTCATCAACAGCGGGAGTGCCCGACTTCTCAGAGTAGTCATCGTGCACCGGGCACTCTGCTCCAGGATCCTCTGTTGAGGCAGTTCCAACCGAGGCAGCAGTAGTAGGTTGCACCAGCTTTAGATCACCATAGGGTATATGGGGCAGGCATAGGACAACCTCATGATGCTACCCATCCTCAGAGAGAAGAGTGTGGCTGTGGTGGTGGTCGTCATCAGGTTCAGAGAGGCCATGGAGGAAGTCGTGGTCAGCTTCATGCTCTAGCGTTACCAGCCCTAGGTGATCCAAACATCGTTCGATGTACCCTTTTCTTGTTTTCTACCTTGGTGTATTCCTTGTTTGATTCAGGAGAGATTCACTCCTTCATATCACCTACCCTTTTCCATGCCTTTGGACTAGAGGAAGAGAGGCTTACAGTGCCCTTGGCATTGACTACACCAGTTGGAGGTCGAGCTGACTTGATTGATCTTTGTAGAGTCTGTGAGCTAGTGTTGGGGAAACAATTCTCTTGGGGAGATTTACTATGTTTACGAATACAACCATATGATGTCATCCTTGGCATGGATTGGTTGTCTTCGGTGCAGGATATCGTGGATTGTTACTGGAAGTCGGTCATCTTCATTGGTGCAGATGGAAAGCAAGTGATGTTTGTTGGTGAGGGAGACCCTTAGATGGGTTATATGCATGTTCCATCCTTATCATCCTTGATGGCTGAGTTGATGCTGATTTCTTCAGAGGTTCATCAGCTGGTGTTTCCTAGTGTCATAGAGGAGTACCCTGATGTCATTCCAAAATAGGTTCTAGCATTACCCCCTCAATGAGAGATCGAGTTTGGGATCAAGTTTCAGCCAAGAGCATCTCCTATCTCTATGTCTCCATATAGGATGTCCCCTTCTGAGTTACGAGAGATATGTATATAGCTTGATGATCTATTGCAGTGTGGTTTTGTTCGACCAAGTGTTTCACCATGGGGTGCACCGGTCATGTTTGTGAAGAAGGCTGATGACAGTTTGCGGTTGTGTGTTGATTATCGTCACTTAAACAAAGTGACAATAAAGAACCGCTATCCTCTTCCAAAGATTGATGATTTATTTGATCAACTGAAGGGTGCATGTTGGTTCTCAAAGATAGACTTGCAGTCATGATATCATCAGATACAGGTGAAGGATGAGGATATTCTAAAGACTACTTTCTGTTGTCGTCATGGGAATTATGAGTTCATTGTAATGCCATTCGGCATGAAGAATTCTCCAGATGATTTCATTGGTTTGATGAACACTGTGTTTCGTGAGTTCCTGGTCATGTTTTTGGTGGTTTTCATCGACGTCATGCTTGTGTCCTCCACATCTAAAGAGGAGCATACAAAGTATCTACGAGCCATTTTGGGAGTTCTTCGCCAACATCAGTTGTTTGGGTAGTTGTCGAAGTGTGAGTTTTTGGCTCGAGAAGTCCGTTTCGTGGGCCATGTTGTGTCCAAACTGGGAGTAGATGTGGATCCATCGAAGATAGAAGTAGTCGTGTCTTGGGAATCCCCCAAGACAGTGTCATAGGTGCGAAGATTCCTTGGTCTCATAGGCTATTAGAGGAGGTTCATAGCCAATTTCTCATGGTTCGCAACACCAATAACAGATCTGACCAGGAAGGATTATGCCTTCTAATGGATTGATCAGTGCCAGGCAACCTTCGAGTATCTAAAGGAGATGTTTGTAAGTTCTTCGGTTCATTGTCTTCCAGCTGAAGGAGTTCAGTTTCTTGTTTTATGTGATGCTTCGCATCAGGAGTTAGGGTATGTCCTCATGCAACATAGGACAGTTGTTTCTTATGGGTCTCAGTAGTTACGTCCCCATGAATTTAACTATTCCACCCATTTTCTTTAGATGGAAACCATGGTGTTTGTGGTGAAGTTGTGGAGAAATTACCTCATTGGTGAGTGATTTGTGGTTTTCACCGATCATAAGATTTTGAGGTATGTTTTCTCCCAGAATGACTTGAACTTATGACAGCATTGGTGGATGGAGTTATTGAAGGAATATGACTTTGAAATATCATATACACCTGGAAATGGGAATGTTGTAGCTGATGTGCCTAGTCCAAAGTCACGTATTGATGTTGTGTGTGAATCTGTTGATTTCTGTAGTGTAATAGAGGAACTGTCAGCTTTACAACTTGATATAGAAGAGGTTGGAGGTATAAGTTGTCTTTTCCAGATGACAGTATAGTCATACCTAGTGCAGAAGGTGGAAGAGTCCCAGTTGGGAGATCTTGAGGTGGAGGTCTGGAGAGACAGAGTTGTTTGTGGTGAGGCCCTTGATGGTTGGTCGGAGGATGACCAACACTTAGTGTTATATCATGGCCAGATTTTTTTTCCCTTGGCGATGTGCAAGATAGTTCTCCGAGAGTTCCATAGTTATCCCTTAAAATTACATCCTGCTGTGACAAAGATGTAACGATCCTTGAGGAGTTAGTTTTGGTATCTGGGGCTGAAGCGTGCGATTTCAGAGTTTGTGTCTCGATGTTTAGTCTGCCAGAATGTGAAGGCCGAACACCGTGTTCCCAGTGGTCTTCTGCATTCATTAGAGATTCCTTAGTGGAAGTGGGATGAAATCTCAATGGACTTTGTTATATGTTTACCTCGAGCTCCAAGAGGATATGATGCTATTTAGGTGGTATAGGATCGTTTGACAAAATCGGCCCACTTCATAGTGATCAAGGAGTCGAGATCAGTAGAAGTTTTATTGAGGCAGTATCTAGAAGAGGTGGTGATGCTTCATGGAGTCCCTAGGATGATCATTTCTGATCGAGATCCTTGTTTTACTTCCAGGGTGTGGAGAGGTCTCCAGCATGCTTTTGGCTCTCAACAACGCCTTAGGACTGATTTTCATCCTCAAACAGATGGTCAGATAGAGCGAACCATCCCTACTCTTGAAGACATGTGGCACTCTTGTGTTCTTGATTTTGTAGGATCATGGATGAGGCACTTACCCTTAGTGGAATTCACTTACAATAATAGTTTTCACACCACCATCATTATGGCACCGTTTGAAGCCTTGTATGGACTGTCTTTATGTTCTCTATTGTGCTGGACGGGGGTCAGAGAGTCAGCAATTCTCAGACCAGAACTAGTGAAGAATACAACAAAGATGGTTCAGATGATTCATGATAATATGTAGCCAGCGCATGATCATTGGAAATCATATGATGATGAAAGGAGGAGACCCTTGGAGTTTAATGTTGGGGATCATGTGTTTCTGAAGGTGACTCCTCATCGTGGGCAATGAATGTTTGGTCATGGAAGTAAGCTTTCTCCCCGTCTTATCAGGACTTTCGAGGTGTTAGCTCGGGTTGGAGTTGTGGCGTATCGAGTAGCACTTCCTCCATATATGAGTCAGATACATGATGTTTTCCATGTATCACATCTCCATCGTTATCTTCATGATTACTCTCACGTTATTGATTTGGGAGAGATCTATATTGATGATGATGCAACCTTTGAGGAGCGACCTGTGGACATCCAAGACCGCAAGGAGATGGTTTGGAGTGGCCATTCTCTCCCCTTATATTGTGTCCTGTGGCGACACGGTGTCATGGAGGAGTGTACTTGGGAACGTGAGTCACAGATGCGTGTCCAATACCTAGAGCTATTTTAAGTTGTTGTGCTGAGTTTTATTTGATCTTTTCTTCTATGTACCTTTGATGTGTTATTATGCATGAATTGTTTGGATATGGATTGTTTGTTCCCCTGCTCTCGGATGTTGTGGTTTTGTCCCAGCTTTAGAACAACATAGGGTGGTTTTCCCCTGAGAGGTATCTTATGGGGTGGTTGTTTGGAACCCTCTTTTCCTTAGGTTGGTTTTAAATTCTCGAGGGCGAGAATGTTTTGGGAGGTATCTGATGTAATGGACCGGACCTCTATGGCCTATTACGTTGTGAAAATGTGGTGTTGGAGGTGTTCCAGGAGGACAAGGTGACTTATCTCCAACACTTTGCCAAATTTCTAGTTCTGTGAACAATGTTTCCAGTTTTATGAACAGTAACAGTTTAGTCTCACAGATCGGTCTCACAGATCGGTCTCACAGATTAGTCTCACAGATCGGTCTCACATATCGGTCTCACAGATCGGTCTCACAGATTGGTCTCACAAATCGGTCTCACAGATCGGTCTCACAGATCGGTCTCACAGATCAGTCTCACAGATCGGTCTCACAGATCCGTCTCACCGACCGGTCTCATAGATCGGTCTCACAGATCGATCTCACAGGTCGGTCTCAGAGATCGATCACACATATCAGTCTCACATATCGGTCCGATAGATCGGTCTCCCAGATCAGTCTCACAGATCGGTCTCAGAGATTGGTCTCACAGATCGCTCTGACAGATCGGTCTCACAGATCGGTCTCAGAGATCAGTCTCACAGATCCGTCCCACAGATCAGTTTCACAGATTGGTTTCACAGATCAGTTTCAGAGATCAGTTTCACAGGTCGGTTTCACAGATCGGTTTGGTGTACAATAATGGTGGCTGAACAATGTTTCTAGATTCCTACAATTTTCCCTTTTTGATGTTTTCTTTGACATAAAATACATTTAAAGCCTTATTTTAAAGGCTCTTAAGGCCTTCTCAAAGGCCATAAATCCTATATTAATTATTCCTACGGTCGAGATGTTTTTACGTGGTCAAATCACATGGGTTAATTTGATCCTTTTATAATGGTGAATTGACCAGATCTTAAACTGTCGCCTCATTAAATCATCAAAACG
The DNA here is from genome assembly GCA_963277665.1 of Viscum album. Lineage (NCBI taxonomy): Eukaryota > Viridiplantae > Streptophyta > Magnoliopsida > Santalales > Viscaceae > Viscum > Viscum album. The sequence continues at coordinate 1,831,000,549 of OY728131.1, forward strand.
GACAAGATATCAATCTCCCTTGTTCCTCCTCTTTGTTATCGTCTATGAGATGTTAGAACCTTTCAATCCTTCTTACAAGAGTTTCACAATCAAACTATACTCCTTGTATTGGGTTTTCTCTGTTTTGATGCTACCAAGCTGTATCAAACAACCTTCGATATAAGGTATATTGTATCATCGTTATTTTGGGCTTCATCTTCTCCGGTTATCCTTCCCATATTATGGAATGTAATCTTTAGGCTTATAATGGGTTTTTCTTTGGGTTTGGTTGGTGTTGTCATACCATGGCATCCTCTGGTGGATGCAGTTGTCATGAGAGGTAGATTATGACCTGTTGTGTGGATAATGAACGCGATGATCTATTTGAGGTAGGGGATTCGTGGCTTCTCTAATTGTTTATGTGTAGTCATAGTGTTAGAATGATTTAGCCTTTTCTATCACAATGAAATTGACCTAATTAAACACTTGAACCAGATTAAAATAATTGTTTTGATTTCATGTTGTTTCTTTGTACCGTTTTAATGGATTGAATCATGTTTTGCTAGATAGTATGATATCCACGCTTGCTCTGCTTAGCTATTTGTTCTTTATGGAAATTGAAAAAGAAAGTAAACCCAGAATTAATTGATAATTAATTGGCTAAAGATAAAGAGGAATGTAAATGAATCCGATTGTTTCCGTTGTTGTAGTTGTTCTAATTTTATGTTAATAAAATTGGCATAGTAAGGATGTTAAATGTTTTGTGATAGCTTGATGAATAGGTTTCAGGGAATTGGAACCTACGAATCGAATCTGTTAATTCAAGAGGTATTAAAGAACAGGTTGGTTGATAAAAGATAATGCTTACTAGGGTTCTTAGTAACCCTTTTGTTCGTAAGGCCGAGTGCCTTGTGCTTTAAAGCCATGAGTGATCATTTTGTATGAAGGTTGGATGCCTTATTAAAGGGGAAAGAGCCCATTTGATGTGATGATTTTTTTCTTGGTTCTTGTGTTGTGATGTGATCCTGGATGGCTGTTGCGATATGTGGAGGCAGGTAGGCCTTGTGGTTGTGGCAACAGATGGTGCCTAGAGTGACGAGATGCAGCGGTTTATGCATGTGGGTGTCGGGGAGGACACTAAGGATGATGGTATGGGATGGATGTTTGTGGTTTCATTTGGTTGTTTATCTGCTTTACATTTCCCCACTGCTCAATGAAGCTAGTCTTGCTCACCCTTCTTCTGAAAGAGGCGAAGACGCACAAGGTATGCCACATGATTTCTATTTTTAGCTTCTCGAGGGAGGATGTGTCTATGCCCTTTCTATAGGATTCAAAGACTCAATGGGTAGTATATCTACTCACCGTGTTGATCCCCCTTTGTGTTTAGTAACATAGGTTACTTTTCTAGAATGCATGGGAATATGGGAAAGTAACTTCTGTAATAAAATATTGATTAAATGGTGATAATCCACGGGGATGGAGATGTTGGAATTTAAAGGTGACGTTGAATCTTAAAAGGAGCAGTAGATTTTGAATGTGATTCCAATTCAGTTTAATGTGGAATTGTCCATGGTTAATTAATTTTTAATGAATTAATTAACATACAGTAGAACTTATAAAAAGAGAATGAAGTAATCTAATAATTCTCTTCAAATGTTTGTGTGCTTATAGGTTACCTAGTCATAGAAGTAGCAACCCAGAGTCTGAGAGACGTCAGCTGCTGGTGTGTCTAAGACTAGGTAATGTCCATAGTGTGGTTGTGAGTTATATATATTTTATACTTTTTGTGTTTCTATATACTACTCTACCCTTTCGGTAAGGGAAATTGACACCCTGGGGATTATGATCCTTAGGGGAGGGGGGTGTTTTCCCCAACATTCTGATGGGAGGTTGAATGGCTAACTACCCCCTTTAGCCCCACTCTCTTCTCTTAGTAGATACTAGTGCCTTTGGCACTGTGGTTAGTTTTCCCAATATATGTGTGTAGAGGGATGTAATGGCTTGTGGTTATTTCACACACATATATTCTGGATATAATATCCTATAGAATACTATATATGTAATGTGTATAGGTTGTGACGACTTATGGTTTCTTACTCGGCGTATGGGTTGTGATGGCTTGACGTATAATACCCGACGTATGATACACGTTATGCGAGCTGTGGTGGCTCCCAAAAACTACCTAGTTACTTTTGGATGTGATAATGGTGTGGTGCTTTGCCTAGGTGTTTGTGGGAAAGCCTTTGTAGTGCACGTGGTGCAGATTGTGGAGCTTAGCCCAAGTTTATACGGGCAAGCCTTTGGAGAGAGATGCATAGGACGTATGTCATTGGGGAAAAGTGGAAAACCAGTGGGGAAGTAGTAGCATGGTAACCTTGATATTCTTTACTATATTCTATATTATTGTATGAGTTACTTGGTGGGAGTAGCCATGGTGAGGTTGGGATATTACTATACCTGTTTAGGTGATGTGTTGGTTTCACTTGTTGTTCACTAGGCTTTAGCAAGCTTTCTTTACTTTTTCATGAGAGGACTCGGGGAGGATCCTTCTGAGTATACTATTGTACTCACCCTATGTATATATAAACTGTTTTCAAGTCACTTTGAGTGGGTTGGAGATCAAGCTGGTTACTACTAGCTTGTGGTTGCAGGCACTGTTCGGGCTTGTGGTCGCTGCTGTTTTTCCTTTCTTTTGGGCACTTGCAGTTTTTCCCTTTTTAGTTGTAGCACTTTTTTATGGAATTTTATATATGAACATGGGTTTCTTTTATATTCCAGTTTTTAGTTTGATTTTATTGATTCAATCTTATATCTCTCTTCTACATGTGTTCTCTTAGAGGGTAATGCCTCCCATTTTTGTGTTTATTACAACCTCGGTGCTAGTCGCCAACCAGGTGCCTACTAGAGGCGAGACTCGGGGGTCATTATCTCCCTTCTCACATTGCAGGCCTAGGAGGGGTACATTTTGTGGGGAGGGGGTCGTGACAAATCTAATCATAATTTGAAAACCTATATTTTGATTTATATCATTATCAACCTAATTAGGATAAGTCTATATTTTAATAAAACAATTACATAATTAAAATACATTGCTTATTACTAAATATATTTTTATATGTAAATATATTACATACACATACAAATATATATACATATAATTTCATATATAATAATCACAATATATTATATTATCATCATTATTTATTTTGAAAAACTGATTTGCATATTTATTTTAGTTTATAAAGAAATAATGATCTTAACAAATTCATTTCATGTTAGTAAATATTTTTAAACACTTAATTTTTTTAATATTGTTTTAATCTTTTATCTATGTATATATATATAAATTTATGTAGCATAGATTAATTCAAAACATTATTTATGATAAAACATCATTCTTAATTATTTCATTTATTAGAACAACGTCTTTGAAAATATATTTGACGTCGTCGAGTATTATAAACATGAAATTTTTTATAAATCAAAGTATTCATAAATTTTCATTTAGAAAATGCCTCCTTTTATAGTTTATTTATAAAATTATTCATTTTAAATTATAATTTATTTAAACTTATTCTGTTTTTCTAAAACTCGGGGCGTTACAGAAATAGAATTCATAAAAATTAATAATTCATGTAACACCCCAATATTTCATAGTACGTTATCTTCTAAAAGAACTAAATAACCTTTAATATACGCAACCCCAAGTTCAATCCAACCACGACTTACCAAACTAGCTGTTAAAAAACTTATTATGAATAGTATTAACTGAATTTTGAATTTTATATACCCCATACAATTTAATAATCTATATCATCTATTTTTTAGACATTATATAAGAACAAATTAATTTCTTAAGATAAAATATGTATTTTTTAAAAAATGAAATTTTAATGCCTTTTAATGGAGAACGTTTTAAAAACAATTGAAACTTTTCTATATTCAATTTAATGATATTAAATTATTCTTTAGAAGTGGGACGTAAAAATTTAGTTTAGAAACTTTTTGGTACTTTTCTAATGACATTCATATTTTGATGAATGGTGAAAAATATTAAATTTTAATTGAAAACAACTTTTTTTAAATAAAAATAATTTATAATGTTAAATTATATATTATAGTATTTTCAAAGTAGCATTACATTATAATTTTTTCATTTAATATAATTTAGGTAACTGGATATAATTTCATGTTTAAACTAAACATAAACAAGTGTCAATATTTTGATAGATATTATTTCTTAAAAACACGCTTTTTGTTTTGGTAGAGGGAATTAATTTTAAATTAATTTCTGCGACTTTTGTGATTTGAATTTTGAAAAATGGATTCCATATTTTGAATCAAGAGATCCAAATTGTTTAAATAGGTAACTTTTTTAGACGTTATGAATATTTACTTCTGTAAATATTTAATTTAACATCGTTAAAGGGTAAATCTGGTAAATAAGGGTAATCAAATATTATTATAATAATACTAAATTATAATTACTTGTGTCCTATTCTTATTGGTTGATACATGTTGGACCATGGCCATCGATGGGTCTCTTTTGGGACCCCATGGAGAAACTTGAGGGTGATAATGACACTTTATTAATTAATATAAATCAAATAAAAAATGACATAAACATATATATTTTAATAAAATAATTTTTACAATGGGTTTTATAAGTTATCATTTCGACTATAAATGTTCATTTGAAAGATAAAAAGATTTCATACATCATGGTATTTTTTTTAATCATTGTTATGCATCATATAGATAATATTACTTATGTCACAATAATGATGCAGTGTATACCTCATTAATAAATTATTTAAATAAATAAGATTATAAAATTTAAAACAATACCCCAAACCATTCAATTCCTATTTTATGATTTGATTTCGAAAATTATTCAATTTATATTCCTCTTTAATTTGTTTTGGACCTTTAGAAATCGAAAATAAATATATAATAAAATAATACTTTCAAACATTCTTAAAGATCCCCTCCACTCCCTTATAAAAATCCATCATCTCTAACACATTACTCACACCTCTCAAGCTCATTGGATCATCCAACCTCTACCCAATTAATCTCCCTAAATCACTATCTTCCTTTTATAAGCCTTACCTTAGGGAGAAGGCACTTCAAAAGAAGCCTTTTGGATCAAACCAAAGGGAGTTAACCTATTTAAAGGTAACATCTCCTCTTAAGTTCTTTTATTATATTATACATTTCCAACCCCCTAAACACTATTTATTCCATTCATTTATAACAAAAATAGTATAATCAATATACTAGTTTATTGTTATGAGAATTATTTGAATTACACTTACACACACATCCATCTAATTGATAGAGTGGAAAATGTTTCTGTGGATGGTGAACTACTACCTCACAAAACGATGATTGTTCAATCATCTACTACCACCTCTTATAGTGGCCTTTATGATGGAACTATAATTATATATGATATATATGATATTGATTTGATCTATATTATTCTTTAATTCTTTTCATATCATATATTTATTCTTTTCATGTTGTATTTATACGATAATTTCATTAGAGGAAGTGCGGACTACCGCCCCCTCAAAGTGGTGTGACACGATAAAACCATACATGGAACATATAAAGATGTTTTTAATTAACATATGTAACTTATATAAAATATTATATTATATTGGAATAATAATATATCTATGTATCGTTAGTTTTTTTCCATTCAAAAAAAAAATGAAATGGATGTATCGTTCATGAGTACGTACGAATTACCGTCTCAATGAATGTAATTAGATTCATCCCCCATCGTAACCATTCAAAAATAATTTTCATTTGACTATTAAAAATATATTTTAAGAACTTAATATCATTCTTTATATGAATCAAATACATTCTATCCATAACAAAACAAGGCTTATGTAACAAAACATATAATGGAAAACGAATCAGTTAACAACCAAAATAATGATAATACTAAAATATTATTAACAAGTCCATATTATAATATCATATATGTATAATATTTATGTGTTCGGTTATTTTATATTGTAATAACAATGATTGTACTATTATACTGGAGTTTAACGTACCCTCGACCAAGGAAAAGTACAAGGTAAGGGTTAATTTTATAATCTCTTTATTATCTGAGGTTGTTTTTATGTAAATATCTACATGGAAAAAAGAGTTCCATATTTTGTGTTTTGAATTTTGAAAAATTGATTCCATTTTTGGAATAAAGAGTTCCATATTTTCTATATAGGTTACTTTCATTTTTATACATCATCAGTATTAAGTTCAGTATATATTTTATTAACCATGGTTAAAGGGTAAATCTAGTAATTATAGATAAATAAATATTATGATAATAATATAAATTACCATAAAATTTGTTTTATTATTATTGATTGATAAATGTTTGACCATGGTTATCCTTGGGATGATTTTGGGACCCCATAGAGCCACTTGATAGTGATAATGAAACTTTATATTAATTAATTTAAAGTATAGTAAAAATGATATAAACATATATCTTTTATTAAATAATATTTACAAGGGGTTTTATAAGTTATATATTCGAAGATAAATATTAATTTAAAATTTCCATAGATTTCCTACATCATGGATTTTTTTTAATTCTTATACATTAATTAAGTAACATTAGATATGACACAATAATGATGTATTGTTTACCTCATTAATAAATGATTTACATAAATAAGATTATAAAAATTTAAAAAATATCCTAAACTAGTCCAATTCTTATTTGATGATTTGATTTCGAACATGAGTTAATTTATCATCGACGCTAATGAGTTTTTGACCTTTAGAAACCAAAAATCAGTATATTATAAATTAATATGTTCAAACTTTCCTAAAGAGCCGCTTCGCTCGCTTATAAAAAGCCATCAACTCCAACCCATTAATCACACCTCTAATGCCCCTTAGCTCATTATACCTCTACAAAAATAATCTCCATAAAACCATATCTTGATCTTAGAATCCATAACATAGGTAGAAGGTACTTCAAGTAAGCCTTCTGGTTCAAACCATATGAAGTTACCCGATTTAATGGTAAACATCTCCTCTTAAGTTCTTTTATTTTATTTTACTTCTTTGACCCACTAAAATCTCTTTATTCCTTTATTTTATGACAACATCATTATCCTAGATATAATTGGCTTTTGTTTCTGAGAAGAATTTGAACTACACTTAAACACACCTCCATCTAAATTGTATAGAACATAATGTTCCTGTTGACGATGAACAACTGCCTCACGAAACGATGATTGTCCAATCTTCTACTACCACTTATTATGGAGGCCATTATGATGGAACTGTAATTATATAAGATATTTATCATATTTATATTATCAATAATATTCTGTAATTATATTTTATAGCATAAATTTTTTTTTTATGTTGTATATATACGACAATTTCATTTGAGGAAGTGAGGACTACTACCCCTCAATGTGATATTACTGGTTCATACCATAGATGGAATATATAATGTATGATGTTAATGAACATAAATACCGTATATAAAATATTATATATTATTGTAATAATAATATACCTATCTGTTATTTGGTTTTATTTCATTTTAAAATAAAAAAAATGAAATAAAAGTATCGTTCGTGCGTACATACATATTATCGTCTCCATAAACGCGATGAGATTCATTCCCCATCGTAAACATACAAGAATAGTTTTATTTTTAATAAATGATTTTTAGAACATAATATAATTCTGTATATGAATCATATACATCCTATCCATAACAAGAATGGCTTGCGTAACAAAACAGATAAAGGAAAACGAACCAGTTAACAAAAAAACAATGATACTTCTAAAATATTGTTAACAATGAAATATTAGAAGATCATATATGAAATCATATTTTTGTATGTGGTTCTCATATAATTTAAAAACAATGATTTCACTGTTGTAGAAGACGTTAATGTACCCTCTACTAAGGAAGAGAACATGGTAAGGGTTAATTTTACAATCTCTTTATTATTCAATGTTTTTTATATAAGTATCAACTGGGAACTCTTTAACATCCACATCCGTTATTATTAAAAATTAATTTCAAAACATTTTTACTATTTACATGACTATGGGTTAAAGTAATTTATTCAATTTATTTACTTTTTATAATTTTTTTTGAAAGGAATCATTCTGTCATTTTCTAAACAAGGTACTTTATGAAATTTTTGACAAATTAAAGTAAGAGTGATTTTTTTAACTTATACGGGAGGTGCGATTATTCACCAACATTATAACACATTTAATCATACCTAATGTGATTATATAAATATTTTCAAAATATATGTTTTCTGTTATAATTACATGAATTATAAATGATTTCCAAATAGAAAGAGATATTCCTATCATATTATTTTGATTTAATCTATGTCAACATCCTTTAATGGATTTTATATGAGTTTGAAGTCGATTTAATATGACTCAAATATTCCTTATTGTATGGAAGGATTTGTGATATGTTTGACTGGGGATGTGTTATTTTTATAACATTGATGGTTTATGGTAAACTTATTAAAAATTATTTTTCTAGTTTTAATACGAATGTTTATGTTAGGTTTCAACCTTTTCAGATGATGAATGTGTTGGACATAGTAATTGATGGGTGGAGCCCACTATAGCCTCTCAATGTGTCAGTAAGTCTCATGATACAAGCTAGTGTCTTGGAACAAGGTCTTGAGAAAATTCTATTTGTAGTCTTGGCACGGGGCCTTGAATATGTACTTATGATGTCCATCATTATGCATTCCATCATTAAAAAAATAGAAATTGATATTAGATTTTATTATTCGACTAGTAGAATATCCATACGAATAATTAAATGGAATTATTTAATTTATCTTTACCATATTATTTTTTAGTTTACATTTAAAAGTCTTTTATTAGTTTTATACATTTCCCAAAATGTTTATTTTTATTTATGAATGTTTCCCCTATATTGTTATCCTTACTAAGCATATGAGCTCACACCATTCTATGTTTTATTTTTCCCAAGATGTGAATAAATATATTATGAATATCTTGTAGGGATAATATAAGGGATATGAATGAATTCAATGGAGACAATGTTGTTGTTTTTGATTTTATAATGTAATGTAAAACTTATTTTTATATCTAGTACTTCTAAGGATACTAAACTAATCGGTCTTTCAGGACATGATTGTTTGTATCCCACCAATGTACTAAAAAAATTCTCCGTCTCTAGGTAACATGGATCGGGGAGTTACATATCATAAAATTAAAAAATTAATATAAAGAGTGTGAATGGTATCCTTGGTTCATATCCCTAGTAAAAAATAAGTAACATAAAAAATTATTCTCTTATATGGAAATTTAATTCGAAACATAACCTGAAATAATTCTTCATAAAAATATCCTTTCCATTTTAATAAATAATTTTTAAAAAATAAAATGTTTTGAAAACAAATTTCATTAAATATAACCTTTAAAACATTTTATATATTTGTAACACTATTTTAAACATTTTTGAAATAATATTTCCATAAAAATTCTTAAAATATCATTTTAAGAACATTTAAATCATTTAAGAAGACATTGTTTTAAAATAACAATGATATCCGATCAAAGTTAAAATGAAATTACATGAAGCTACAAATAACATGAAAATGAGGATAGTCATGATAAAAAATTTAAATTTTTTATCATATACACATTGCAAAAGAATATAAGTTCATAAGATAACATGTGTCTCAAAGATAAAGTAATTGAGACAAAATAACCTTACTAATATTGAAATTTTTTATCCAGAAACCCCATAAAAGAGAAATCATAAAATTGATTTGTAAATAATCATAAATATATGTATATAGATCATAGAATAAATTAATGGGAATTATATACATCACAAAAAAGATATTGCGGGTCAGAAAATAAAAGTCAGATGGGAGTCCCTTTCCTTATGTGTTCACTCTCTTCATACTCATTCAAACCTAATGTATAATAATTATATGTTTATTATATATATACCCCAAAACCATATTCATATATATGATACCATATACGATATGATTATGACACTATATTACCATATTATAAACAATTCCATGTTAATGTTTCATTTTAGGTAATACCAATGTTATTTTTCATATATGTTTTGTCCTGTTATTCATAAAAATAATTCATAGATAATGATTTACTTGTGGAGATAATGAAAAAATAGATATAAATATAATATATTTTCGATATAAGAATATTTATAAAAATTTATGAACAATAGAAATAAAGAATGGAATACAACGTTCATCGAGACGGTAGGTCGTACGTTTGCCTGAACATTATTTCTGTTTAATAATCATATTGAATGAAAGTATGTAAATTATATATATATATATATATATACAAATTATAATTAATTTAAAATTATTATTTTATATATGTCATAGAATTTTACTAACCACTTCATTAATACATTCCATGTATTATGTGATGAAATCACATCTATATGAAGATGTGGTAGTCCACACATCCACATATGAAGTTATTATATTTTAAAAAAGTTGAAAAAATGGAGGAAAATTTTATGTGATATTATAGAAAAATAAATTTATAATATATATAATGTGTATCTTAGAAAAAATAATTTCCATCAAATTTCCCACCATAAATGGTTTCAATGGAAAAATTAAGAATTATCGTTTCGTGGGATCTTAGCCTGCCGTACATAGAAATGGTAAGTTCATTACCCAATAAATAGAAGTGTATGTAAGTATATATCCAATGAAAAATATAAAAACATAATAGTACATTAAGGATATTTATATTACTATATAAAAATAATATAAAAAATTAGTGGTTTTTTGGAATAAAAAATTCTTAATGATGAATTGTACCTCCCCTTTTTCAATTTCAAGATGATTTTCAAACAAGGAATTCTTTGGTTGGATTTATACCTAATATATGGACTCAAGGATTATGTGATGAATTTTACAGGGATATTTTTAAACTGTTTTGAAGATCCAAATATGTTTTGATATGTGAAGAGAAGAGATGGAGTGGTTCCCATTTATAAGAGAGTAATGGGGCACATTTGAAATTTTTCAAATATTAATTCCTAACAAATTCAGCCTCTGTAAACATAACACCAAGTGGATATTTATTTGATGATAAGAAGTTATATCTTTCCATTCTCAATAACCAATATAGTTTTGATATTTTTTCTGTGATTTTAATCCTTATCAATTTTATTAACCTTTTGTTAATCCATTTTGTTATTAAGAATGTTAAAATCATTTTTAAAATTAAGTTGATGAAATTTGGCATAAAAACTATCAATTGAACCAGAAATGGATAATTTATTACAGTTTAGACGATATATCATCATGTAATTTATACAGTTAACTTCAGACACATTCATTTAATATTCCTCTGAAATTTTATGTTCAAATATAAAATTCATGGATCTCCATAATTAAGTCAAATTATATTTATTCAAATATTTCTAATATCATTTAATTGACAGTTAATTAATTGAATATGTACACCATCATCATTTCAAAATTAATCAGGATAATGATTTCCCCTATAATAATTAAAATTAATTTTCCATTATATGAAAAGTCTTTTTAGACATCAGAAGATTAAATATATAGATCATAACTTGTATATTACCCCATATTAATAATATAATACTCATTAAAAGTAAGAGTCTATCATTTTTTCCCTCTCATGGATTTTAATACTATCGAATCCATTTATACGAAAAAGTGTCTAATAAATTAATCAATTTCCAAACATAGGTGATATTGGTAGAATTAAATTCATATAATATAATTTTGGAAAGTGTTATGGTCGTTGTGTAATATTTAATATATAATTTTTACACATAATTACCGGATTTACCTTTAACCATGGTAAAACAATTACATATGTTACTATTCCTATTTTCCAAAAATAATAGGGTCCATGTTACTAAATCTATAAGTTTTTATTCCAAATATGGAATCAAATTTTCCAAATTCTAAAAAGATAATTTTCTAAAATTAATTGATAATTAATCGGGTTGATGGAATGATTAAATGTGTTTTCAAAGTGAAAAGGTCCATAATTGTGAAATGTTTTTTATCCAAATTCAATGTGATATTGGATCCAATGAAATATATTGGAGTAAATGTTTCATATATAAGTTCCCCGACCCATGAGCCACTAATCTAGAGCCCCAGTCCGATTTTCCACATGACCGCAATCATGCCACTCTATACACTAGAGGTTTCTAACAAGTAGCAGGGGTTAAATAGGTCACATGTGAAGAATATAAACTCATTACCAGAGTAAGACACAATTGATACAAATTTAAATAATGGAATAAAGTCAAAAAACTATAACATTCTCAAATATCCATTTCCCATCACTGAATACAACCATATGAAACTGTAAAGTTTTCCTACCATGCCATTGTGAGAAGTGAAAAAACCCAATAAAAAATATATTTCACAAAATGGTCCAAACACATAGTCTAAATACTCACCCATAAATTTCCTATATACAACTTAACTCCCTATCATAGGGCCCTTTCCTTTGCACAGAACAACAAGCATGAAATCTACATGGGTACCCAATGGTGGCACAATCATGGTGTGAGTATAACACAGTAGGACACCACCAATGGTGTCTACAAAAATATTGAGAAAAACTATATAGTTCATGCATTTGATATATAATGTAATGTAAAGGTAAAAGGTTTAATAGGTCATTCTAGAATACTTTCCTTTTATTTATACTATCATTAATTATAGTTTCACTACATAGTCAATTCCTGATTTAATCTACCTTTTAAAGTGTTTGATCTACTAGGCATGTTTAATATTCTCATGCATATGGGAATAAAAATCAGGTCTTATATCACTAGGCATTACATTATAACAACTTCATGATCCTCACCATGAATCCTTAGTCCGAGTGGAAGGAAACTGTTAGAAGAATTGAGTACTTTCCACTTCCATAACCCATCATTCTAGGTGTGAATATAGATCCTCAGTCTAACATGACTTGTGGGTGTAGAACCTCATGTCAAACCACCACTCTACTAAGCCATGTTCTAAATATTATTTATCATTTATCACAATTATGCACATGACAACAATTAAAACCAATATCATTTACAACATCACAAAATTATCAGTAAAAGTAAGATCATCATTATGCATCAATCCATTTACACATTACACATTTATAATACTTACCCCTTTATCCCCATTTACTATTTCCCATTCCTATCTCACAAAGCATATTTTTGTGTAAACATAATTCCTTGTCATATTCCCATTATTCCCTTTTAACCATTTAAATTCTAGCCATACAATCCATTATCCCTTACCCACATTTGACACCACAAATTAAAATCCACTCTAACTCATTACATAAAACAATTAGCCTCATCAAAAATCTGCTACATGAGTAGTTGTTAATTTTTCACATTACAATTCGATTATCCACAACTGGAGGTCTGGTACACCACATGGGTGGCCATAATTTGGTCAAGACATTCTCCTTACACTCTAGGTGAATCAATAAAGGTTAAATAATTCATTTAAACACCTAATACACCAGGTCATGTTAAAGGCAACAAGAACACCCAAAGAATGGAAACAAGAACGAATCCCCAAATGAAAAAATCTACCCAAGATCCATGTTATATAATTTTTATACCGCCTACCATGAATCTGTTCACAATCACACCCTCAACAAATTCCTTACACCCCGATTCAATAATCCCTTGAAGCCTCAACCTGAAACTCACTGAAAATGAAGGTTTTGAGAGATTTAGAAAAATATAAGAGTGAGATACCAACCCAAAAGATGAAAAATAAGTAGGGAGGCGTTCATCCATACTCAGATCATCAATCAACAACTGAGAATGCTCTAATTGGCCCGTAGATGATGGAGATTGATCCTGGAAATCATATGGAGACTTTGGATCATTCCTAGGGTTCAAAGGGGGAAGAAAGAAGGAAATCCAGAGTTGGGTATAAAAATACCAAAATGATTTTTTTGTGATATTTTAATTTTTGTTGGGATGCATGGTTTACCCAGACAATTGTACAAACAGTGCGCAAACAGTGCGGATTTTACTATCCCAAAACAGCCCCTATCACAATTTACCCACACGGTTTTCCAAACTATCCCCAAACCTAGCGGATGTTACTATATATCAATCCTTCTTATACAGTTTACATTGGTTGTCCACATGGCTTGGACTAACCATCAGATGGTCATGCAGGTTCCCTAGAAAACTCATTTTCCTCTTCTTTCATGTCCCAAACCGCTGGAACAGACCGTATCATTTTCAAGGACAAGGGAAAACATTTATCCAGTCAAAAAGAAGGCTTAATCTGATACATAAGAAAAAACATAACTTAAGGGATTTACATGATCTTACAACCTCCCCACCTAATAGTGACTCCTCCCATAGCTGCTCTCCCTGATCATCATTGTCTTTCCAAAGAAACGATAATGGGCCATAGGGCCAACATATCAGATTCACACTACCATGTTTCTTTCTAAACATTTCCAAATATCAATAGAACACAAACAAAGGGAACAAAAATTCACCGCAAAACATTCTCACTATGATCCAAAACATGATCCCGTTGATCCTAAATGGATGCATTAGCCTCAAGCAAGACATCCTCAACATTTATAACATGGGATGGATATTGGAGAGAGTATCACTGTTGTGAGACATGGAAAACATCATGAATCCAAACATACCATTTTAGAAAGATCTAATATGTATTCCACAGTTTCAAACCTCTCCAAGATCTCAAATGGCCCCACATATCAAGGTGGAAACCTTCCAAGCATTCGAATTTCACAATGACCCAACCTTGGAGACACCTGAAGAAACACAATATCACCCACCATGAACTCATGAAGTCTATTACCCTGATCTGCATAGGACCTCTTCCTACATTTAGCTATTTACATTTGTGTTTTTTATAAAATGAACCTTCTCTGATTTCTCCTGTAATGGACTCAATCCAAACATCTCAGACTCCCCGTCCTCTAACAAACACAACAAAGATCAACATGATCTCACATAAAGTGTCTCATAAGGTGTCATATGAACTATTTCCTGAAATAAGTTGTTGTAATCAAACTCAACAAGGGAGAAATTATTTTCCCCTGAACTATAGAAGTCTAGAACATATTCCCCCAACATGTATTCTAATTCATGAATTGTAAACTATGAGTGTCCATCAGTTGGTGGGAGGTAATCCGTACCGAAAAACACCTGGGTACCAAGAAAATTCTATTATCCCTGCCAGAAGATTGATGTTAAAAGAATATCACATTCTAAAACAATGGTTCTTGCACATCATGAATCATTAAAATTTCTAGAACATTCAATTCCTACAACTGGTTGACTGTATAGGTCTCCTGGATTGGCTTGAAATGGACCACTTTGTTCAACTGTTCTACCACCACCCGAATTGTATCATTATTTTGGGTGATCCTCGGAAGACCCACTATGAATTCCACCATGGAATTATTCCACTTCCACTCTAGAATAGTAAATGACTAAAAAAACCCCCTTGATGAGGATTTTGATCCTTCACCAACTAACCTGTAAGGCATTGTGCCACAAATCTCGCAACATCTTTCATCATTCCCAACCACCGAAACAACCTACGAAGATCACGATATATCTTATTCTTGCATGGAAGAAATTTTTATGTTGATGTGTGATACCCTAACATCAAAACATCTGGAACATGTTCTCGCACCATGTCCCGACCATGAACATAGGATAATCCATCAACACTAAATGTCCAACCAGAAGGTGACTACCCACCTTTGAGACGTTTGTTCATTTCCAAACACTCTAGTTGCACCAAATGACTCTCATTAACATGGCATAGAAGTGAGGATTCAATTATTATATATGCTAAGGTCATCATACCATTCACATGTTGTTCTTCCAAATACTTCTCATCAAATTTGGCCATCATCGCCCACTCTAAACTGTATTTCAGAACTATCTTATTTCAAGTCTTCTAGCTCAAAGCATCTGTGACACTATTCCCATTCGTGTTGTGTAAACCAACTAAATATTAAGAGACTGTAGGTACTCAACCAACCGTTGTTGTTGAAGATTAAAATCCCAATGAGAGAATAAGTATTTGAAACTTTCATGGTTGGTAAAAACCATAATTGGTCCTCCCAAAAAGTAATTCCTCCAACACATTAGGGCAAGAATTACAACAGCTAGCTCTAGTATATGTGTAGGATAATTTCATTCATGCGGCCTCAAATTTCTCATCCCATAAGCTATAACCCAATCATCCAACATCAATAATTTCCCACATCTAACAAGAAATGCATCATATAACAAGGTGTACCTCATACCTAGTTTGGGTTAAATCATAATGGTTGGGGTAGTTAGCTACTTCATTAGCTCCTAAAAAACATTCTCACAAGTCATTGACCAATCAAAAAAATTCCCATTCCTGAATAGGATAATGAGCAGCACTGTAAAATGATATAATACTATAATAAACCTTTTTTAATAACCATCCAAACCTAGAAAACTCTAAATATAATAATGTTTGTAAAAAATCCATCCAGTAATTGTTGAAGCATTTTTTGGTTCATTGTGTTTGTTGAAAAATTAGCGCTCGATGTTTTTTTGATGAAATTTTGGGTTTTTATGTTTAGTTTGTTGACAATAGGGGAATCCATAATGGTTTTTCTTGTTGAAGGGTTGTTGTGGACAATCCATGATTTAATAGAATAACTTCGACAAAGGAATGGATGATCTGGAGGTTGTACAAAAAGGGAAGATTCAAGGTGGTTTCATTTTCTATTTTTATCCAAATTTTTGGGCTTAAAAATAAAAAAATAGATAAATTTGTTTTTTGTAAATGGGTTTTGTGCAAAATAGAAGAATGGATTGTATCGTGGAAGATGCGTTTTTCTCTCTTGAAGAGGATTACGCGCTAAAGGAGGGTTTTTTGTGGAGGATTGATTGTGACTATAAATATGAAGTGGCCCCATCTTTCAAAGAAGCTCATGACATAGATAAGATCAGAGCATTGATGTCTATAAAAAGTACATAAAGGGATTTGTGAAAAAAAAATGTCTTGCGCGTAAAAATTGATATTGCTAGTAAAAGATAAAATTCCACATAAAACAAAGGTTACATAGAATTGTGGTGATTGTTCAAATATTAGAGTTTGTATTGCATGAAAAAAGAGATATTTAGTGCTAAGGTAAAGGGAATTACTTGGAAGGAACAATAAGTTTTGTGTCTAAAATTTGACTTTTCCCAATTAAATTCTTTGGAAAAGTGAGATTCATCTGCGATTGAATGTTCTACTTCAATAAAGCATCTATCAACAGTTCAGGATGCATAATTCATCCATGATAATGAATAGAACTATATGTCTATAAACAATGAGAAGATCTTCTGGAGAGTTATTAAGCATACATTAGTTGAGATATCAGTGAGCTTTCTTATTTTGAGTGGTTGTAAACATGGAGGAAGATTGATTATTCTCCAAACATTGTAAACAATAGTGCACTTTTAGTGGATTTGGTGCATCGACATATCGCGGGTGTATGCTCCTTGAATGTATCCCCATGGGGGTGAACCTAGTAAATTTTTTTGAGTCATGTTCATGATTTTATTCCTATTTAAACTCTAGTACAAGAAAAAATTAGATTTGATTTTTTCGTAATTGTGAAACAAGATCAATAGAGCCATTTGTTTTAATTTTTCTTACAATGATTCACCCTCCACCCCCTCTCAGGGTACCTATCCTAATTTATGTAACACATATACTTTATTAGGATGCTCCAAAGACACCACAACATTCACCTTTTCTAGATCCACTAACACACCTGACTGAAAAATGATGTGGCCTAGAAAGTGCACCTAATCAATCAAAAATGAAATTTTGTTAGCTTTCCGTATAGACTATTCCATATTACTGTACATATGATGATATCAAGATGTATGTAATTATCTTAATGAGTATGATAGTACTCCAATATGTCATCAACTAAGGAAACTACAAACTAATCTAGATATATAGGTGAAATATCTGGTTTATCATGGATAATAACACATCAGATGTGTTATTCAATCCTAATTGCACCACTAGAAATTCTTTAAAACTGTACCTACATAAAAAATCTATATGGGGTATGTAAGAATGTCTCATCCTTAACTGATGATACCCTAATATCAAATAAATCTTGGAAAACACCTAGTATCCCTTGATCTGATCAAACATGTCATCGATTCAAGGATGATTTTATCGGTTCTTAACCGTTGTCTGGTTCAGCTTCTGATAATCGACACTTAGCCTCAGTGTTCCATAAAACTTCTTAGAAAACAACCCTAAATATCCCTATCGTGATGTACTAGGTCATATAAAACCCTTATGATACAATTCTTCTAACTGAACCATTTGTTCAAGATGCTCTGTTTGCGCCATTCGGTTGGGTGGAATGGAAACTGGCTCTGCTCCTAGAAAAAAATTGATCGTAAAATCAACATATCTCTCAGGTGGAAACCCTTAAAATTCATCATGAAAAACTTCCTAAAACTATTCCACAATATAATTTATGAATTGATCGCTTTTCATGTCATTATCTAACATTTGGAATTCCAAATCAGCTTCAAGTTCTCCCAACAGTTACTATAGCGGCACTATGTGGCCAACTCGAGTATCCCACTCAAACAAAGGGACATATGTTATCCTATAGAAAGATGTTAAAATTAATCAAAGTTGTTAATTGTTGATATGAGTTTGATATAAAAACAACTAGTCCATTCCCATGATTTTTTCAAAACCTGAAATATCTTGAAAAAAATCCAACAGAAAATGATTCCCAGAAATCTCCATATCACAGCCCTTACACTTCCTAATGTCTTCAACTCATACTGCTATCATACTATCAAGATACATTACCCCACATGATGTCTCCATAGTTAATCCCAACACAACTATAATATGATGAGAAATATTGAAATGTGTAGTACCTATATCAAACAAATCATGAGAAAGAGTGGTAGCAAAAATAATCATACCTCGAACTGTAGAAGGTAATGCTTCACCATCATCAGGTGTGGCCTGAATTTCATGGAGATGACATGCCATTTATCCTAGGATCCTTAATAAATACCATTAAATGCACCTCTCTTTTGGTATGTAGGATCTCTCCATAGAGTTCCCTATCCATCACGTCTACCTGTACGACCTGTGGAGCTCCAACTTCCTATCTGATATGGGGTCACGACCCCCTGGCCTTCACCTGTCATTTCCCTTTGAACCATATCATTCACTATGTCACGAACTGGCTCTGGTCACCACAACTACCGACACCAAACCCAATCCATGCAAAGGCCTTAAGGTCATTCCCTATCCCCACGGGATGTCACAAGTGCCCGGGTATCATAAAAATTCATTTGGGAACGATTTACCTGAGTTTGGATTCTTAAAATAACCAAAAACTACAATAATCAAAATATGAAAAATTATACCAAACAAGACTTAATAAAATTTAGAACTGAGTATATGGGTTTAAACAATACACAAGAAGTCTAAAGGTGTATAAAAGCAGTATAAAAACATCCCAAGAGACCCCACATGATAAGGGGTCACCACCCACGATCCGTCTCCACATCACCACACTATTGAGAGAAACTAGCAACACGAACCGCCATCGCCCAAGGCCTTGCCTTTACCTGTGTCAAACATAATAAAGTATACATACACCAAAAGGTGTAAGGAGGGTGTGAGACTAAGTCCAATAGTATATCACCAAAGGATTCCATGTGATAGGCATTATAAAATAAAAAGCATTTGAGACTTATAAACAGAAAATGGTAACATTTAATTCTAAAAGTGCAACTTTGAAATGAAAATAACTTTCACTGGGGATAAATATAAAGAATGAGTAAATTTGAATATAACATGAAAGATTCTGGTTTTCACATCCCAAAATACCATAATCCAATGATAAATTCCAAAAAGGCCATGAGCACCAAGCATAATAACACCCCAAGGTACTAGTTAGTTATGACCCGCAAGTACCTTATACCTCGGTAAAAGTAACCATAATAAAATTCGTTCTAATGAACGAGCCAATAGTAGGGAGCATACCCATAACCTAGAGGTCTCCAATAATCTCCATTGTAGTTTTGTTAGTGTTATCCATGTTATACTTTCTATGTGAACCATGGTCAAAACCCCTCCATTGACTGGCGTAGTAGTACACGTTAGCCCACCTGGTTACCTGGGTTTCCCATCTTGTTCTCAAATAGTTACCACATGCTACCAAGATCAATTTTCACACATAAATATCAGTTCTGGTCACACACATTCAAAATATTAGCTACACATTCTTTTCACCTTTTTATATAACTCAATAAACCGCTTATAATTTCAATAAAACAATTTCAAGAAAAGTAATCAAATTTTGCACATTAAATTCATCTAAAATCCCATATTTAAAACCCAATGGAGAACAATATTATATCAAACCAGAAATTTCAGCATCAAACCATTTTTATAAATCCAATCCATGATTATAAAACAAAACCAAGAGGCACAACATGGGTTTCACATATAAAACACCCATTTTCACACAAAATTGGCACTTAAAAATCAACCACTTTGAAAATGATACCCAAATAAATATTTGCAATCAAAATAATGAAGTATGAACATAATGGATACCTAAATACAGAATTCAAACTCATTCTACAATACCTACATATGGAATCACCTACCAAAAGAGTCAAGAACCACAAATCCTAGTGCGGAACTTCAACCGCACCTTCGCCGCACCACAAGAGTGTATGATTGAACCTAAAACCTGAGGAATTGACCATGAAAATCAACAATAAAACCCTAGGTACGAAGACCTAGCTTTTGGAAATTTGGAGATTCAATAAAAAAAGAAGAAACCCTAAGAAAAAGGGAGGAGGAAGGAAGGGAACCAACTTACTTGATTAATCCGGACGTTTTTTTAATATTGGAATAGATTGGACCTAATTCACGATGCATCCGAGCTTCAAAGAGGGGAAAATGAAGATGGGGGTCTGGATGGGTTTAGTGGGAACATGTCAGAGATGGAATCACCGAAAAAGGAGAAAAATGAATATTTTATGAAATAATTAATAAAGAATTTTAAAACTGGAAATGGGATTTTGGGTTCGCCCAACACCAAATTTGATCACCCAAATCCCAGATGCTAATGATATTTAAAGGGAACAAATTTTGTTGGTGGTTTGAATAGATAAATGAAGGATATTTTGGAAGTTGAATGGGTGAAAAAGGTTAAAAAACAAAGGAGTTTTTAAAGGAATTTTTTAAACTGGAAATGTGCTCTCGGGTTGGCCCAAATTTCGAAAACCCACCACTTCCTTCAAAAAAGCATGGAAAACCCCCCAAAACAAAGAAATAATGTAAATTAAATTAAAAATACCTTTAAAATATTTCATGTATGTGACAATTATCCCCACCATGAAGGACTTTCCGCACTGGAAAGTTAACCCAATGCTTGATCGGAAAACAGGTTCGGGTACTCTTCCTCAACCCATGAATTTCTCTCCCATGTCTCATGTGTATCATTCTCATGCTACCATAGAACCCGGACTAATGGAATAGACATTCCTCAAAGTATCTTCTCTTGGGAGTTCACTATTTTCACCGGCCTCTCAACAACAGACAAGTCAGGCACTATCTCTAGTTCTTCCCATCTTAACACGTGGGACGAATCCGGGTTGTTTTTATTAAAATGAGAGATGTGGAAGACATCATGGATGGAAGTCAACTAAGAAGGTAAGGCCAACCTTTATTCCACATTTACAATATGCTCAGTGATCTCAAAGGGCCCGACATAATATGAAATTATCTTAACATTCTTCCCCAATCGACGATGGCCCAGACGAGGGGCCACTTTCAAGAATACCCTGTCACACACAGAAAACTCTAGGTCTCGACGCCTCTGGTCATCATAAGATTTATGATGCCTCTGAGCTGTCAATAAGCGCTTCCTGATCAAATTGACCTTCTCAAAAGTCTCCTTCACAGGGCATGGCCCCAATGGTGAAGTCTCTACTACCTCAACCCAACATAGGGGGGACCGACATGGTCGACCATAGAGCGCCTCAAAAGGGGCCATTCGAATCGAGGATTGGTAACTGTTGTTATAAGAATACTCAACCAATCCAAATTGGATATCCCATGCACCTCCGAAATCCAACACACATGCGCGAAGCATGTCCTCCAGAATCTGATTCGCCCGCTCTGTGTGGCCATCCGTCTGAGGATGGTATGTTGTGCTCATATTAATCTGCGACCCCAAATAATTCTGGAGACCTCCCCACAAACCGAGATGTAAAGCGGGGGTCCCTATCAGAAACAGCTGCTGATGGCACACCATGAAGTCTGACCACTTTCTGAACATACATACGGCCTAGCTCCTCCACCATTGTTGTATCTTTTATCAGAATGAAGTGGGATGATTTGGTCAAACGATCAATCACCACCCAAATGTAATTATTACACCGAGGAGTACAAGGTAAGCCAACAATGAAGTCCATGGCGACCTCGTCCCACTTATAGGTAGGAATGGGTAGTGGTTGGAGAAAACCGGAAGGACTTTGGTGCTCTGCTTTCACCTACTGGCATGTGTAGCATCTCGAAACGAAGTCCTCAATGTCCCATCTCATACCAGGCCACCAAAACTGCCGACAGACATCTTAATACATCTTAGTGTCGCCCGGATGGACAACCCACTAAGACTGGTGGCTATCTTGCATCACCACCTTCTGCAGAGATAACGGTACTACTAAACGGCCCTTGAAGCACAAGATGCCCTAAGGAGATGATAACCAATCAAGAGGAGTCTCCCCACCATGAAGCAACTGCATAGATCGCTGACACAGCTTATCACTGGGTTGTTCCCGCTGAATGAACTCCAACAGAGAAGGATTCAACAGGACGCTCGCCAAGAATTCCCTTCCAATGTGTTCCCTGCTCTCCACATGCATCTGAGAAAAGAGCCCCATAAATGTCCACTCATCAATGGACTTCCTCAAAGACTGCACTGGAACCCTTCTACTCAAGGCGTCTTCCACTACATTACCCTTTCCTGGGGAATAGAAAATGTCAAAGTCAAACCCCTGCAAGTACTCGATCTAGCAACACTGCCTCAAGTTGAGGTCCTTCTACGAGACAATATATGCCAAGCATTTGTGATTATATTAAATCAGAAACTTCTCCCCAAAGAGGTAGTGATGCCATGTATTCAAAGCATGCATCACCACTGCCAACTCAAAGTCATGGGTTAGGTAGTTCTTTTCGTGTGGTCGAAGTTGGAGAGAGCCATACACGACCACATGATCATCCATCATAAGCACGCACCTAAGACCCATACCTGAAGCATCACAATAAACCACATAGCCCTTCCCAGACTCTGGTAAAATCAGCACTAGTGTGATGGTCAACCACCACTTCAACTCCTCGAAGGATGCCTAACACTGTGGACTCCATTCAAACTTCACCCCTTTCTAGGTGAGTGCGGTCATGGGGGAGGCGAGCCGCAAGAAGTCCCAGACAAAGAGCCTGTAATAACCTGCCAGGCCAAGAAAACTCCTGATCTCAAACACATTTCTCTGCTGTTCCCATGAGATAACTACCCTAATCATCTTAGGATCCACTGAAACCCCATGTTATGAGATGAAATTTCACAAAAACATCACTTCCCTGATCCAGAATGAGAACTTAGAGAGTTTTTCATATAGGCGATGGTCCCGCAAGGTGCTCAAAATGACCCGCATGTTGTGCTCATGCTCCTCCTCAGATCTAGAATAAACTATGATGTCATCCACAAATACCACTAAAAATGAGTCGAGATATTGGTGAAACACCCTATTCATGAGTTCCATGAAAACTACCGGGGCATTCTTCAATCAGAAATGCATGACTAGATACTTGAAGTGACCATACCTTCTTCGGAAAGCCGTCTTCAGAATGTCTGCTTCTCTTACCCTGAGCTGGTGGTATCCCGAACGCAGGTCAATTTTGGAGAACCACTTTTCCCCCTTCAGTTGGTCAAAAAAAATCATCAATCCAAGGAAAAGGTTATTTATTCTTGATGGGCACCTTATTCAATTTCCGATAATCAATGCACAACCGGAGGGTTCCATCGGCCTTCTTCACGAATAAGACTGGGGTGGCCCAAGGAGAGACACTCAGGCGAATGAATCCTTTGGATTCCAAATCGTCCAGTTTTATCTTTAATTCCGTCAATTCGGTGGGGTCCATGCGATATGAGGGAAGATATATAGGTTTTGTTCCCAATGCCAACTCAATCGAGAACTCCACGTCCCGCTCTGGGGGTAAGCTTGAGAAATCATCTGGGAAGACTTCTGGGAAATCATCCACTACATGAGGTAACCCACCCTGAGAGATACCACCACCATCCTCCAGTGATATCGACAACAACTGATAAGAAATATTCCCCAACTTAGGGAGTAGTGGTCCCACGCAACCCGATCGAGGATCCCATTCTCCCTGAAATAACTGAGGACTCCCATCGGGTTCCATAAAACTAACTCGATGCCAATAGCAGTCAATATGAACTTGGAAGTGCACCATCCAATCCAAGCCGAGGATCACATCAAACAGGTCCATTTCAAGGACCAAGAAACCCCACTCCATATCGACTCCTGACACAGAGTGTGCGTACGACGAGCACCTAAGAACCTGCTCCTTTTTCTTACCCAGCGGTGTTACTAACTCCATTGCAATAGATAAAAGCTCGGATGGAAGGCTCAACAAGTTCACAATACGGGCATATATAAAAGAAACTTAAGCACTAGTATCAAACAGAACATTAGCTATATAAGATGCAATCAGAATGGTACCTCTAACAGTCGAAGGTCCTCCATCAGATCCCACTGGTTCCTGATCCACAACATGAAAAAGTCTGGTCCCTGCATGAAAATGGCCACCCGCCTATGGCTCTGCCCAAAAGAAGATCCAGCCCTACCACCACTACCACCGAACCAAGATCCCTCTATCCTTGATGGTTCAGACTGCACTGGAACTCCCCTAGGAGGAACAGATCCTGCCCCACTTTGAAGTGGATGCGCTATCCCACAAAAGAGCTACACGTGTCCCATACCTCCACACTAAAAACAGGTCTTCATAGGATGAGGGCATGCTGGACGGATGTTCCCTGTCTTCCCACACTGGTGGCACATGACAGTCCTCGCATCTAAAGCCATTGATGAAAACTTCTAGGAAGAGTGGCCTGAACTACCACCTCCCTTCTTTCCCTGCTCTTCCCGCTTACTCTTCTTTTCAGAATAGCTACCAGTTCCCATAGTAGATACCCCTCCAAAGATCCCAGACTTCCCCTTTTGATCAATATCTACCATAAAAGCATGATAGAACACCTCATCATAAGTTCCCAACTTGAATAGGAAGACCTGTGAGTAAATTTCTGGTCACAGTCCCTTCTCGAATTTCCGATCATTCAAGTATTCACATGAAACAATCTCATACGCGTACCACACTAATTCAGAAAAAAAGTTTGCATAATCCATTACTGAATGATCTCCCTGGGAATGATCCATAAATTCTAGAGATCTGGCATAAGATAAAACCTCTGGACAATACTGCTCATTGAAGATGGCCTTAAAATCTCTCCAGCTCATGTTTTCATGCTTTCCAGATTGAAGCACTGATTCCCACCACTACGGGTGGGACCCTCTAGCTAAAAGAGGCACATTTCACCCAGAACTCCTTAGGTGTGTCCATGAACTCGAACATACGATGTATCTTCTCGAACAATTCCTCTACTTCTTGAGGTTTCGAGCTACCTCGAAAACAAGGAGGTTTATTTTTCAAGAAATCTTAGGCCTTATCCTTCTTGGGCCCACACTCATCTTCTTTGGCTAGAGTAGGAGCCATAACCCCCCCTTGTCCCAGATCCTGAACAGCTCAGACCACGACTTCTATCATCCTTTGATCGAGTGGTGCAGGAGAACTCTCTTCGGCTTCCTCCCGTGGGTGCATGGGAGCTTTTAGGGGAGGCATGTTGCTAAAAAAAGGCATCAGTCACAAGGGAAAAAAAATCAGTACAATAGTTCTGAAAATTTCAGGAATAAAATTATATATAAATAATCCAGACACATTACAATAGTAAAATAAAAAACTACTTCACCACCCTCGATGTCCACGTGTAGTCTGCAGCCCACTTGTCTCACCTGGAAGTGAAGATAAACAAACAATTTGGACATCCCATGGTGACTCACGGTCTGTCATGAGGGGTATGGGCCAGGAACCCTACTCATGACCAAAAATCATATCCCTGACAGTCATATATACTGTCTAGCCCGACTCATCCCAAAATAATAATATAACTAAAAATCGTTAACCTCCTCTCATACCATTTTATCACGAACCGGATCTGGTCGCCACTATTATCAACACCAATCCCAGCCCATGACAAGGCCCGAATGGCATTCACTATCCGCACAGGCTGGTACAAGTTACCGAGTATCATAAAAATTCATTTGGGAACGATTTACCCGAGTTTGGATTCTTAAAATAACCAAAAACAACAATAATCCAAATCTGAAAAATTATGCCAAACAAGACTTAATAAAAATCATAATAGAGTATATGGGTTTAAACATTACACAAGAGGTCCAAAGGTGTATAAAAGTTGTAGAAAAACATCCTAAGAGACCCCACACGACAAGGGGTCATCACCCATGAGCCGTCTCCAAAACACCACACCATTAACAGAAATTAGCAACCCGAACCGCCATCTCCCAAGGCCTTGCCTTTGCCTGTGTCAAAAATGATCATGTCTACATACTCCCAAAGGTGTTAGTAGGGTGTGAGACTAAGCCCAATAGGATATCACCCATGGATTCCATGTGATAAGCATTATAAAATAAAAAGCTTGTGAGAGTTATAAACAGAAAATGGTAGCATTTATTTCTAAAAGTGAAACTTTAAAAAGAAAATAACTTTCAATGGGGATAAATTTAAAGAATGAGTGAATTTGAATAAAACATCAAAGTTACTAGTTTTCACATCCCAAAATACCATAAGGCAAAGATAAATTCCAAAAAGGCCACGAGCACCAAGCATAAGAACACTCCTAGGTACTAGTTTGTTGTGAGCCCCAAGTACCTCGTACCTCGGTGAAAGTAACCATAATAAAATTTGTTCTCATGCACGAGCCACTAGTAGGGAGAATAAATATAACCTAGTGGTATCCAATAATATCCATTGTAGTTTTGTTCATGTTATCCATGTCATACTTGCTAAGTGAACCATGGTCAAAACCCCTCCGTTCACTAGCGTACTAGTACACGTTAGCCCACCTAGTTACTCGGGTTTCTGATCTTGTGCTCAAATAGTTACCACATGCTACCAAGATAAATTTTCACATATAAATACCAGTTCTGGTCACACACATTCAAAACAGTAGCTACACATTCTTTGAACCTTTTTATATAACTCAATAAACCACTTATAATTTCCCTAAAACAATTTTAAGAAAAGTAATCAAATTTTGCACATTAAATTCATATAAAATCCCACATTTAAACCCCAATGTAGACCAATATTATATCAAATCATAAATTTAATCATCAAAACATTTTTATAAATCCAATCCATGAATTATAAAAAAAAATCAAGAGGCACAACATGGGTTGCACATGTAAAACACCCATTTTCACACAAAATTGGCACTTAAAAATCAACCGCTTTGAAAATGCTACCCAAATCAATTTTTGCAATCAAAATAATAAAGGAGTAACATAATGGAAATAGAAATACAGCATTCAAACTCATTATACAATAACTACATATGGAATCACCTACCAAAAGAGTCAAGAACTGCAAATCCTAGTGCAGAACTTCAACCGCACCTTCGCCGCACCGCAAGGGAGTAAGATTGAACCTAAAACCAGAGGATTTGACCACGAAAGTCAATAATAAAACCCTAGGTACGAAGACATAGATTATGTACATTTGGTGATTCAATAAAAAAGAAGAAACTGTAAGAAAAATGGAGGAGGAAGGAAGGGAACCATCTTACTTGAGAAATATGGATGTTTTTTTGGAGGTGGAGAATTTCGGCCATAATTCAAGATGAATCCGAGCTTCAAATCGTGGAAAACGAAAATTAGGGTGCGTCTGGGTTTAGTGGGAACATTTGAGAGGTGGAATCACCGAAAAAGGATAAAAAATTATTAATTTATTAAAGAATAGAAAAACATTTTAAAATTGGAAATGGGCTTTCGGGTTGGCCCAACACCTAATTTGATCACCCAAATCCAAGATGATAATTATTTTTTAAGGGTCCCAAATTTCTTGGGTGGTTTGAATAGTTAAATAAAGGTTACTTTGGAATTTTAATGGGTGAATATGGTTAAAAAACGAATGAGTTATTAAAGAAACAATTTTTCTTAAAAAACTAGAAATGGGCACTTGGGTTGGCCCGAATTTTGAAAACCCACAATTTCCTTAAAAAATGCATGGAAAACCCTCAAAACAAAGAAAGAATGTAAATTAAATTAAAATACCATTCAAATATGTTATGTATGTGACACCCTAATTGTTAGGGGGTACCTGAATAACCCTTACATGTGGCCTAACCTGCCACATGTTTGGCACTCGACTGGTGGGTGGGGAAACTGTTCATGCTTCTGCCTTGTCCTGTCACACTGATAACATCAATCCTGGTCACCACGCAGAGAAGTTGATCCCCTATTATGACTACACATTTTAATTCCACCATGTTGAAGGATTCCAAGTTAGCAGTTCTGACTATCATTAGCCTCACCACATTCTCCCCAAACTGGTGCCTCATGTTCACTACCTCATACTCCCTTCAGGTTCCCCTATGAGATAAGGTTGTGATCCACCACTTCAACAAACCTTTTCAGATGATAGATATTCACCTGATATCAGATCATTATTCTCAGGCTGTCCGAGAAGTGTTTCGCTATGGATTCCTTGACTCTCGTCAATATCGGAATAATGATTATCAAATAAATGAATTGACTTTCATAGTCCATTACCGACATTGTACCCTGAGTCAACCTGACAAAATCTGAAGACTTCTTCTTCCTCAAGGTTTCGTGGTATATGTTCTCAAGAAACATCTCATGAATATCATTCCACATCATTTCTTAATTCTACTTTGTTTGGACCATGATTTACCGAAAATGTTCGGATAGACCTCTTAGCATATAAGACACCAACATTAATCGATTCTCGAGAGGAGTCTCTAGATGGTAAATAATATTTTGGATGGACTCCATCCAAAAATCTTCTTCTTCTAGCTAATCATCTCCAGAAATGGTTAGAGGGTTCTAGAGATGAAACTCCCAAGTTAGTTCAAACATACTCGGTGAAAGCCGACATGGGTCACGTTCCATCATCTGCCTAAAACGAGAAATTTTTTCACAAAACTACTCATCATTATTTTTTTGGATCACTACATTCTCTTTCTCCACTACTGTAGGAGTGTTCTAAAAAACATTCTCATATTTCCCAACTGGTACAAGTCTTCATGGTGTAATTTCACTTCAATTCCAAACATAAGCCTTAGCACACAAACATAACTACCATTCCAAAATTAAAATTATATAGATAGGATCACCACTTTCCATGACTAACCTAGTTCACATACACTACCCAAAAGATCCCACTCACAACTGGATGACTTCCCATTTCCATCTCCCCTATGTCAACGGCTATCACTATATCAAATTCACATGGTTACAAGCATTATCTTTTACTAGATTCAAAACAGTATCTCCATTACAATATCATCTTCCAACATATTAATCCACTTATTATTCTTCATTGAGCACCATTTCCAAATTACTACTTTTCTTGTTGACTTTCCTTTTTATCCATTCATACTATCCCATTAGGAAAAATTTTATTACATTTAAGAAAATTTATCCAACGTAATATTTATATCCCACACACCCATATAGTGTTTGTGCAGATCATGATGCATGTCACTTACATCCATATGTTCCAGGAATGATTCATGAATGCACACCATCATACCCATCCATCCATGAGAGAAATATCATGAAAATATCAAATCACACAACAATGGCATCACCTAAAGGTCAAATAACATCAAATACAACAACACATAATAAGAAAAACAATCCCCTCATGGGGTGACTTGGGTTTTCCCCTATACATGGGTTAGATACTCTAAATAACGATCTAATTACCAAGGCCCGACCCTTTTCTAACCTCTTATATAGAATATGAAAATATTAAGATAGAGAATATAACTCCTTTTATACAAATTTGTAACATCCTCAACGAGGGACCCACTAATCTGGTTCCCAGATATGGGTCGTCATATGACATCAAGTGTGCATCCCTCTATGCTAGAGGATTCCAACTAGGAAGCAGGGTTCAATATGTCATGTTGGGAGACTATACCCACATCATCAATTTAAGACAGAGTAGATAACAATTTAAATAATGGAAAAAATATGCAACAAACAATAACATGAATAAATAACCATTTCCCATAACTGGGTACATCAATATACTATAGAAAATATGTCCTACTATGCTATAGTTCCAAGAGATAAAATCCTAAATGAATGAAAAATAGAAGAATCCACAAAACTTTATAGAATGTATGTCTTGAACCTCACCCATAAATATCCTAGGACCATCTCAACTCCCTAACATAAGGCCCTTTCCCTTTTCCTAACCTGCATGCATGAAATCTTCTCAAGTCCCCAATGGAGGATCGAGAAGGGTGTTAGCATAACATAGTAGGGAACCACCAATGGAGTATACAAAAATATCCATAAAAATAAAATATTGCATGCAAGTGATAAATAATGGAGAGTAAAGGTAAAGAATTCAATAGGACATTCAGGACAATGTTTCATTTATTTATACTACCATTAATGTTGGTTCAACTTCTTAGTCAATTCATGATATAATCTACCATTTTAATGTGCTTAGTGGATTATGAATGATTAATATTTTCAAGAAAGTGGGAATAAAAATCATGCCCTATCTCACTAGGAATCACATTATAACAACCTCATAATCATCAACTTGAAGCATTAGTCTGAGTTGAAAGCAACCATTTTTGGAATAAAACTTCATCCATTTCACTAACCCGTGCATTTGGTGGTGGAGCAAGATCCTCAGTCCAACTCATATTCTTGGTGTTGAACCCCAAGTCTATACCCCACTTTAACAAGCAATGTGCTGATGCTTATTTATCATTTACCACAGTTTACCACATCATAACAATTATAGACAATGTCATTTATAACATCACTACATTATCAATTAATAGATATTAAATTCATTCCTAAATCCATTAAAAAATTTATTATTTATAATACATAACCCTTTACCCCCATTTCTTATTTTCTATGCCTATCTCATTATGTATAATCATGTGTAAACATAATTCATTATCATATTCTCATTATTCCCATTTAATCATTTAAATTCCAACCAATCCATCCCTTAGCCCATACCCACATTATAAAACACTAATCACAATCCACTCTAACACATTACATAACACAATTAACCACATAACTAAGCTACTATATCATTAGATGTTAATTTCACACCATATATTTCTATTAGCCCTAGAGTGATGGTCGAAACACCCCATCGGTGGCCCTAATTTGGTCAAGTAATCATCTTGGCCTTCCATGGGGATCAAGAAGGGATAAATTAATCATTTAGACATACAATAAACCAAATTATGTTAAGTCCATCAAGAACTAATCGAAGAGGAAATCAAGAAATAAAACCAAAATGAAAAAACAATACAAGAACAAAGGGATTTATTTTTTAGACTACCTACCTTGAATCTGTTGGAAATCTCAATCTCAAATAATTCCATAGATCTCGATTAAATCAACTATTGAAACCTCATCCTAAACTCACACCATAAAAGAAGGGTTTTAGATCATAAAAGAAGATAAGATAGAGATACCAACCCAAATCAAGAAAAAAATCAAGGAGGTTTTTAGACATACCAAGATCTTTAATCCAAAACTAATGACCCTCCAAACGGACCTAATATGAGGTATATTGATACTTAGAATATCATGGATACATTGGATCATTCATAGGGACCAAAGGAGGAAGAAATATTAAAATATTGGGTTGAGTTTTAAAATAATATAATATATTTTTTTTTAAATTTTTAAATGTTTTTGGGCTACATGGATTACCCGCCCGGGTTTCTAAACTGTGCAAAAACTGTACGGATGCTATTATCTAAAAATATCTCCCTCAAACGGTTTACCCGTATGAATTTCGATATATTGCACGAACCGTGCTCAAACCCTGTAGAGGATACTTTATGAAAATCCTTATTCTATACTATTTACTAGGGATCTTAGCATTGTTAGGTCTAACTGTGTGGAGTCCATGCGGATTTCCCATAAAACCCATTTTTCTTCTTTTTCATTTCTCGAACCACTATAATATCCCGAGCCTTCTCATGGTGTTGGAAAAACACTTATTCGGTTAGAATAAAGGATTAAATTGAAAAATAAGTTAAAATACTTTAATGGAGATTCAGGATATTACATTATAGTTTTAATAATTATAATTTAAACCTAATTCAAATCATAATTAATAAATATATATTAATTGGAGAAAAACAATTTTCAATTATAATTCTACATTTTTCATTGTTAATCATAACACGAAACTTATCAAAAAAATACCAAATATTAAACATAATAAAATACTAATAATCATAATTCATATAAAAAGCGTTTTTTTTTCAATATATAATTAATAAAAAATAGAATTATTTTATTTAAAATGGGTTATCCATTTAAATAATATAATATTATCCTTTTAAAAAATACTTCTTTTTATTCATAAATTGTGTTTTATTCAGATATTATACCTATGAAATCTAATATATGAGTATAAATAATCCATTTTATATTTATTATATATATTTAAATAAAATTATTATGAAATAGTGGTTTTTATAATTTATCACGATAATTTTTTTTTGCACATATAAAATGAATTTTCAAAGAAAATTAATTTCTTTTTTCTCAGATAGTTATTAATTTAATTTATAGATAATTTATGATCAAAGGACTAATAATACGTATATGATTATATAATATTTAATTAATTCTGTTAATATAATTTTTAATTTGAACTCCATCAAAAATAAAATATTATTTTAATAATAATTTTAATAGTAAATTGTAGATATGTAATATTCAGGCATTCATGTAACAAAAGATATCAAAACAACTTAAAATATTGATTAAAACTTGGAAACATTGTGTTTTGTTTTCCAAAATATAAAATAATTGTTTCTTGTTGTGAATATTTGACATGTTTCTTCGTACGAAGAAATAATAACTTTTTCATTCATATAAAAGATGACATATTCAGTATTCTGTGAAATATCTAATAACAAAATTATTAAATTAATACCAAAATTATATATCTCAAAAAATCACTCTATTACATTTAATTTTCACTATTCCATATGTAAGATTATCCATGGTGATCTTTCTATGAAAAAAATACAATTTCTGTGATCAATGTGTTGATATATTCTATTTTTAATAGAATGTAACATGGATCATATTAAAGGATTCTCATTTAGAAGTCACAATAATTTATAGTACATCACATGTGTACTAAACTAATTTCATCACATGATATAATTTTTATCTTATGTTTAAATGTTCTTTTTCTGATGAATATATCATTTTTTTTGGAAACTCTATTCTATATTCCAAATTAATGAGTTTAGATGATGTTAATGTGTAACCCTTTAGTCAATACATATATCATTGTTACTTAACTAAAAAAATAATCTTGACATATTTATTCACATAAAAATACATCATAATCATTTGGTATATGGACTCATAAATAAAGGATCATAATTATATATAAATATTATGTATGACATTAGTAGGCCTATAATGAAAAATAGGTATCCCCACATTTCCAAAATATGGCATATGCTGCTAGGGCAGTGGGGAGTCTGAGCAATTTTTTTTTACATGGGGGACATTACTCAATAGATAATCCAATTCATAATAACAATAAAACTTAATATTCACATAAATTTATAAAATATATTTAAAATAAAAAATTTAAGGAAAAATTGATATTCTCATTGTTTAATGTTATTTTTATGAAATCATAACTATCCCATAAATCAAGGAAATAAAATACACTTTAAAAAATTTATCATACGAATTATGCATACACAATTTTATTATTTCAAAACACCCCATAATAACTAATACATTGATGGAATTAATAATTACACAAACCCCTCACATTATTTTCATTCCAAGGGATTCAAAAAGGAAAATTTCATATTTTAAATATGTCATGAAAAATTTAATTTTATATGTCCTAATACAAAAAATTTATAATATTATTATAATCCATTTGAAAATATATTAAAATATATCTTTAAAAAATTATTCATATTATTTACGTATCAATATTTATATCATTGAAAATTATTTTTTGGTAAAATATATAATTTTCACCTACATATATAATATTCTTGATATAAAATTAATTCTCATGTTATGATTCATATAACTACATACGATAAGGGATAATTTAGTATATCATTCAAATTTGATGATATATCATATATCATTAGTATGTTAGGATATTATATATATCATATAAACATGTTCTACCTTGGAATATTATTTTATATATCTTAATAAATGAAACTAAAAAAATATATTTGTATATACTATTTCATTATTTATATATATATTAGTCATATTTTACTACTACGGAAAATAGATATCTTATATTTTATAACAAGAAATTCTATATTATATTTTATGGTATTGGTGTGGAAACATTAGGAAATCATTTTTCATTGAAATATAATTATATTAACATATTTTATTATTGAACAACAAGGCTCATAAATAACTCATGTATTAAGGAAGATTTTCTAAAGGCATTAAATTTTTGAAGAAACTCATGGTTTTCTTTATATGTCATAAAAGACAAAAAATAGTGATAAAATATATTCCAGTTCCATAACATAAACAATCACCATCTACTATAATTAATAAATTATATAATAAGGGGATCATTGATGTTTAAAAAAAGAGTTTCTGTAATGCCCCGACCCCAGAAGCCTAGAGTTGGTGCATTATTTCAATACATTGGAATGATTACAAGGAATCATGTCCTAAAAGGCCGATCAATTTAGCTGGCTTGGAAAATTTATTACATTCAAGAACGTTACATTTCAATTTCAAACATAAAAAATAGAATAAATGATCTGTTGAGAATACCATCAATCCCCTAGATTAACTCTACTTATCTATCATAATACACATCTTCTATCCTGGGAAAAGAAAACATAAGAAATGGGGGAGCTCATATTCTCAGTAAGGATAGAAATATAGTGGAAACATTCAAAAATAAGCATAAACATTTACGGAAATGGATAAGAGTAAAAAATATTCCATTAAGACATAATATTCTGCATAATATGGCCAATATAAATAAAATAATGTCCTTTACATATTCACATGGATATTCTACTAGTCGAATAATGACTAACAATATAAATATCCAATTTCATAAGGATGGAATACCTAATGCCCAGCTTCATGAACACATAGTCAAGGCCTTATGCCCAGAATTCAAATAATTTTTTTTCAAAGCCTTGTGCCAAGACACTAGTTTATCTCATGAGACATACTGATCCATCAAGGAAAAATAGTGGGCTCCACCTGTCACTTACTTAGTCCAATGCATTCCTAAAATGAAAATGATTAAACATAACATAACCATTTGTATTAAAACTAGCATACGAAATGAAAATAATTTATCCATAAACCATGAAATGTATAAAAATATCACATCCATTGTCAAACATATCATAAAAACATCAATAAAATGTGGAAGGTTTGTATAATAAATCAACCTTGATGAAATATAATATCTCCTAAATGATGTTGACATAGTTGGAAATGATCTGTAAAAATATTTGAGAAAAGCATCCCTTTTTCATGAAATCATTTAAATGTCACATTATTTTTAAATTAATTCATTTAAAATATAGTTTTGAATCAATGTTTCCCATAACAATTTGAAAATTTAGAAAATAATTAACATTTTTAAACATTCATGTCCATATAAATAAATCCTTAAAATCATTTGGAAATCATGGAAATTAATGAAAAAGGTTTTGAATAATAAATATTTAAAACATTTAAAATTATGTTTTAGAAAAAATTTCATTTAAAATAATCCCTTTGAAAATTATTTTATGAAACATGGACATGAATAATAAATATGTCCCAGTAGACACTAACGTAAAAACAACCTCTAATAATAAAGAGATTGTAAAATTAACCCTTACCTTGACCTTTTCTTTGGTCGAAGGTATGATTAACCTTATGTATAATGACCATAGTATGATATTAAATTATAAAAAAACCATATTAATATTTATTGTATCATACATGATTCATTTATGACTTTATATTATCCATTTAATAATTATTTCATTGTCAAATTAACATTTTGGGTAAAAATATCATTCTTTATTGTATGTGTTTTAACTTGTTATTCTTGATCATATCATTTAGATAATGATTTAAATACTTCCATAATATAATAATTGATTTATAAATAATATATATTTTGAATATATATATTTATAATAGATAGATATATGAAATTTAAGGCACCATTTATGGAGATGTAGGCTGTATGTACGTGTGAACTTTGTTTCTTGTTTTCATGTCTTGTTGAACATAAGTTAGTGAATAAGATATATGTAAGTATATACATACATAGATACATATATATATATATACATTATCATTATTATGTCATATATTAAATTTTTATTAATAATATATATTTTTATAATCATCTTTGAGTTGTGAACATGGAAATTTATCTCATCACGTCGTGGAGATGGTAATCCGTACGTACGCACAAACAAAAAAATCATTATATTGATGGTAAAATCGTATGTAATTAGATGGTAAATACTATAAAAGTAATCATTAACATGTTATATTTATTATTTACATCAGTTTTACTCATTATTATACCCATTCAAATAATGAAGTGTTTGAATAACAAGCTACACCACGACGTGGAGATGGTAAGCCGTACGTTTGCATGTTTGGTGACTTCGTAATTTATAGGATGGATATAATAACGAATATGGATTTAAAATATTTATAGTAACATCGAATTATATAACAGGTAGTTGATTTATTATTTTGGTATGGAAACAACAATGAAGTAGGAAGTTGAAAAATAAAAGAACTTGAAAGAGGGTAGTGAAATTATTACGTCTTCTTCGGGTGTTTCCGTTTGAATTGATAAAAATGAATCCTTAAGTTGGATTTATGATCAAATAAATAAATATATTTTGATTTTTGGGAAGTTTTTAGGATATTTGGGCAGGTTTTGGTCGAGGAAAATGGCTTTGGAGGTGTGAAATTAAGAGATGGGGAAATGCCCTTTTATAAGATTGGTGAGGGTCACTTTATGAAATGATTAAAATATTAATTTATTATACAATCATATTCGGATTATAATGGATCAAAATGAATTTATTTCTAGAATAATGTTGTTATGGGTTGAAATACCCCAATCAAATAGGTTTTAGGATAGTTTAGGTTACCATTTTAACCTTATTTTTTAGATTTAACTCTTAGTTAAATGGGTTAACTTTTATAGTGTCTTCTTGTATTCTTACACGATATGGTTAATAAACTTACTATAAACTTAAATGTGAACCTTAATTGGTTTATTAATGACAAATATAATATAATTTATTCCCCTTGGTTAAAAATTATATTTTTAGAAATATTATATCATCCAATAATATAGTATTTGTTTAAAAAACTAATTTTTGTCAATTTTGACACTATTTGGTATATTGTTTTTGTGAAAGTCACAACAACCTTATCACATTGAAAAAAATTTATCTAATAAACCCTAAAATGTCATATTAACTAAAAAAATTAGTTTAATTCATTAGAAGCCTCAATTTATATTTATTTGGATATTTATAATAACAATTATATTTATATTTTATTAATAAGGTAATTAATGCATCATCATTTTGTCAGAAATAAATTAAATTATTTAATTTCTAAAAATATTAAATAAAATACCATTATGTAGGAAATCTATTTATATTTCTATTTAAAATTTATAGTCAAATATATATTGTGTGTAACGTGGTATAAAAATGGTTATTTATTAAACTTTGAATTTTACACTTTTATCTCTTCTTTAAATAAAATAATAATAAATTTCCTAATATAATCCAAGTAGACCAATGCATATAATTTTTATTCAAAATGTTGTTTTCAGTTGAATTATTCTTATCCAATAGAATTAGGACATTTTTTAGGGTAATTATAATATCATTTTTATCTATAATTATCCTGTTTACTTTTAATCATGGAAAATAAGTCAAAATTACTATTCACCAGAATATACTTTCATATTATTGAACCAAATTTTACTTACTAATAACAATAGTTTCTCTCTTATTTTTTAAGTTAAACTCCCAGAAGTTGTAAAATTATGTTTTATGCAAATTTGAAAATGTTCCTAGAATGTGTGTAAAAAATGTTTAAAAATTCAATTAAATTTTATACATCTAATTTTATTATAAAATGAATCAAATGAATTATATTAATCATAAATAAGTATTATATATCTATTATTAATTAAAATAGTTTAAAATTAAATAAATAATTATTTAAATAAAATGTCGGTTTTAAATAATTACACAGTGTTTTTCACTATATATCATAAATTGAAAGTTTTCGGAAAAATTCCAAAAAAATACCCTATTCTAATATTGATATTCCAAATTAAAAAATGAACACAATTTTACCAAATTAAAAATATATACATTCAATTTATTAATTTAAAATCAATTCTCGTGTTCAAATCCAAAAAGCGGGTTAAAAAAATATAAACTCTCAAAAGATTTACATGTTTTTATGTCAAATTTAAATGTGAAATTACTTATAATGACCTAAATTTTAATAAATGATAAAAACATAATCCAATTATACTTAAAAACTATTATAATTCATAATTTAACACTATAAATTATTTTGATTTATACAGTTGTTTTCAATAAAACATAGTATTTTTCACTATTCATCAAAATAATAATGTTATCAAAAAAGTACCAAAAATGTAAAAATTGATATTTTTCTTATATTATGTCTAATAAAAACATAAAATGGTTGTTAAAATTATATAGTTTATATATGTTTTTAAAATTCAGTTAATACAATTCATAACATCTTTTTAAACTGCTAGTTTGGTAAGTTGTGGTGAGTTTGAACTCAGTGTTGCCTATAACAAAAGCTATTGAATTACGTTAATGAGATAATGTACTATAAAATCATGGGTTGTTATATTCACCCCTCCTTAAATAAATTGTGTCCTCACAATTAGAAATTATTCTTCTAAAATAAATGGTTATAAATTGAAAAATACCTTTGTGGAAAACCCACAACAGACACTGGGTTAATAAAATTTAGTCTTAATAAAAGGGAAAGGGAAATGAAAAATTCACAACCGAATTATGATCTAGATTAAGAGAACATTTTTGGAAATTAAAGACACATAATTGGATGAAAAATGTAAATATTTATAAGGAGTGATTGAGGAAATCAATCACAACAAGTGTAAAATTGATGGCCTCAAAGCCCTTGATCTATGATGATATAAAATAACATTGATTCAAAAAAATAGTATTAGTGTAACAAATTTTTGGTTTTAAGATCCCTTCCCTAATGTTTAAGAATTAATTTATTAATAAAATAATAGTAATATATATATATATATATATATACATGACAAGTATTGTATGATCCTTCATACAAATTCTACCACAAATTCATCTTTAACTCCAAAAGATAATATAATTCAAAAATAATCTATTTATCCTAATCATATATGGTTCCAAAAAAATTTATTTATAATTTATCTGTTAGATCATTTAAAACCCCCATTATAAAAACCATGACATCACGTAGGCCAATGGTAGGTGATGCACCCTTGTCGCTCTTTGGTTGAGGGTTCAAGTCTCGCGGCCTAGCCAGACGCGACAGGTAATCGCCCGACCTCCAGGTTGTACTTTTTTATAACAATCCAAAAATAATATCAACAAATGATTTAACCTTAACAATAGTATATAATGTCAAACATAAATGATTCCAACCTTTATACTTATACAAAATACTTCTGTCCAAACTCACAGTCCAAAATTTATAAGGAAGGTAAACACAATGAAGATCCTTTTTTCCACATAACAACATGTGAATACCTTCATCAGGTATTCATTTAAAACACTGTAACACCCTGAATTACCATAAAACCTTATTGAGTACATTCATTCTCCCTTATTACTTATAGAATACCGGATATACTCATTCTATCCAAAAATGTTTTCAACTCCTACAATGATTCAATATACAAATCATTAATCAGTTTCAAGGTTGTCAAGAATATCCAATATAAATTTACCAAATTAATCATATATTATTGAAAAATCACCACCTAAGTATCAGAACCATATTATGGTTTGTCTTTCTCTCGACCATATATTTTCCAAAAAAAATTAACCAGTTACTGAGTCACATTTCTTGGTTCCACACAATCTCAAGTCCTTAATTAAATAATTAGGCATTACAATCCTTATATAATATATAATTATTATAACATGTACATCATTAATACAATACTCAAATAACACAATACTTTAATTACAATATAATAACTATAATCATTCCTTTTCACATTTTGTAGAATCATAACTTGATTATTATCAAATAAAATAATTTGGGGTATACTATTATTATTTGGACATTGATTCACATAGTGTCCCAACTCTTTGTAGATGAATCATTGTACATTTTATACATTTTTCTTACCCTTGAAATTATGTACTTTGTGTCCTTTTTATCCACACATATAATAAAATCCCATTCCCTTCAAGCATTTACCAAGGTGATTCTTTCCACGGTTATCACATATGGGAAAATCATTCTTTCCCATCTTCCATTTATCCATCTTTCTCTCTTACATCATTTTCTTCTATTCTATTCCATCAAAGCCATATGATATAGAGAATTATTTACATATCTTATTAACAAGTGATAATATTTCTTCATATAAGGAGAATACATGGGAGACTATTTTCCTTTTATATTGTGTGTTAATACCATGAAATATATGATCCTTATTAATCATTCGATCATGCGTATTCCTAGAATTATCATTCCTTAGTATAGGAACCATTTCTAAATAATGGCATACACTAGGTTAGTTTATAAATTACAATAGAGAATTACAAATATTTAAAATACCTAATTCAAATTGAAAATATTATACATATTTTCAATAATCATAAATTAGATTTATTTGAGTAAGCATTTACTATTAAATCCTTCATAGTGTATTGTAATGAAAATGTGAATTATCCTAAGCATATCACCTAGGAGTGTTGTATCCAAGAGTGCAATAAGGCCCGTTGTCATGTACTTGGATACCTCGTGTCAATCCCTATACTCTTTGTCTTAGTTTTCACTCCTAGGAACATCTGTTCCAGAGCCGCCTCTACCTGCTCGTATCCATACAGGGATGTATTGCTTGTAAAATACACAAAATTTCTACAGTACCGAAATTCATGGATGTTATTATACACTAATCCTATATGTCTATCTTAGGGTAATGTTCTCTTGAAAGGGTTTTTCTAAATATAGTTTCCAAGGTATGTAATAAACTTACTCTCATACAAACCATAACTCCCTGACCCCAGAAGTCCAGAGTCGGTGCATTATTTTAATACATAGGCATGATTATAAGGAATCAATTCCCAAAAGACATATCTATTTAACAGTTTTGGAAAATATATTACATACATGAACGTTACCTTTCTTTTTCCAACAGACAACACAAAATAAATGATCCTTTGAGAATTCCATTAATCATCTAGTTTAACCATTTTTATCAATCATAAAACACTTCTTGTAATCCTAGGAAAATAAAACAAATGAAATGGGTGAGCTCATATTCTTTGTAAAGATTACAATATAGCAGAAACATTCATAAATAAGCATAAAAATATAAGGTAATCTATAAGACTAAAACATAAGCCTATAAAAAATAAACTTTTGTATAATATGGACAATATATGTCAAATAATTCCATTTACTTATTCACAAGGATATTTTACTAGTCAAATAATCAAATTCAAAATCAATATAAAATTTCATAATGATGGAATGCATAATTACAGACTTCATTACCACATAGTCAAGGCCTTGTGCCAAGACTATAGATAAAATTTTATCTAGGCCTTCTGTCAAGTCACTAGTTTGTCTCTTTGATACCTACCGATGCATCGTGGAGAAATATTGGGCTTTACCCATCTCTTAGTCTAATGCATTCCTCATATGAAAAGGCTTAAACATAACATAAAAATTTCTATTAAAACTAGCATATGAAATGTAAATAATTTATCCATAAACCCTGATTGGTATGAAAATAACACATACACGGTCAAACATATCAAAAAAAATTCAATATAATATAGAGGATTTGTATAATAATTTAACCTTGATCAAGAATAATATCCCCTAAAGGATGTTGACATAGTTGAAAATGATCAGTAAAAAGCATTGATAGAAATATCACTTTTTTATGAAAACATTTAAAAGTCACATAATTTATAATGTAATTAATTTAAAAGAACGTTTTGAATCAATGTCTCCCATACATTTTTGACACTTTTGAAAGGAATTAACATTTTAAAACATTAATTTTACATAAAAATAAATCCTTAAAATCATTTTGGAAACATGAACATTAATGAAAATAGTTTAGAAGAATAAATCATTAAAAAATTTAAATTGATATTTTTGTAAAAATTTCCTTAAAAAGAATCCCTTTGAAAACACTTTTATGAAACATGGACATGAATAATAAATATGTCCAAGTAGTTACATACATAAAGACAACCTCATATAATAAAGAGATTGTGAAAATAACCCATACCTTTCACTTTTCTTTGGACAAGGGTACGTTTAACCTCTTATATAATGACCATAGTATGTTATTAAATTATACACTACTACAAATAGGACATATAATTGTGCTAAAAACGCCTTTAACAATGGTAAACAAGTACTATTAATCTCAATGAAGATAAAGGGGGGACGAGGTGTCGCATTTATCAGCGCTAAACATAGCACTGATAAAGGGGGACCTTTATCAGTGCTAAAAGAAGCACTGATAAAGGTGGGCCTTTATCAGTTCTTACTGAGCATTGATAAAGGTAGTATTTATCAGCACTATTTTCAACATTGATAAATGGATAATATATCAGCGTTGAAAATATCATTGATAATTACTACCTTTATCAGAACTAAGCAAGCACTTATATATTATCCATTTATCTTCCCTTAATTAGTGCTGATAAATGCCAAATTTCTTGTGCAAACCCAGAATTTTCACATCACCAGCACATATATGACAAAAATTGCACATAGCATAAACAACACCCACACAGAAAGCATAGAATAAAAAAATTGTTGTATACATATACTTGAAATCACGAATACAAAACAACACACTGCTATATACATTTCAAACAATGTTTAATTTGGATACAATTACAATTATCCAACAAACAGTTAAAAAACATTGATGTTCATCATTTTTGCATCCATGATCTGCTCTAAAAAATCTTTTTCCATGGTATTAGTTTCTGAAAAAAGCATTCGAACTCAGGAAAAAGATTTCACCTATATAAGAAAACAAATATTATGTTAGTAATACAATAATAAAATAAATTAAATATTAATGTGAGAAAATACTTTAATAAAATGTAAAATGTTACTTGTTCCAGCCTTTACATGTCCATATTTCCTTGGATAGCTCCCCCTCCCTCCCCTGGACAGCACCCCGCTCCCTCCCCTTACATCCCTCCCTTTCCCTTAACAGCCCCCTTCCCACCTCTTGGACTGCCCCCTATTCTCTTGGACAACCCCCTCCCCTACTAGACACCCCCTCCTTCCTGGACAACCCCTCCCTTCCCTCCCCGAGAAATTCCCCCTAGACATCCCCCTCTCTACCCCTAGACAGCCCCCTCCCCTCCGCTTACATCCCCCCTTCATGTCCATATTTCCTTGGAGAGCACCCCCTCCCTCCCCTGGATGACACACCCTCCCTCCACTTGCAGCCCTCCCTTTCCCTGGACAACTCCCTTACCACCTCCTTAATAGCTCCCCCCATCCCATTAACATCCCCTCTCCCCTACTGGACACCCCCTTAATCTTGGACAACCCCTCCCTCCCCTCCCCGAGATAGCCCCCCCTAGACAGCACCTCCCCTCCCCTTGCAGCCCCCTCCCTCCCACCACTCCACCTGCAACCCCCTCCCTCCACTGGGACAACCCCCTCCCTCCCCTGGAAGCCCCCTCCGTTTCCCTAGATAGCCTCCTCCCTCCCACCAAGATAGTCCCCTCCTCACATGGTTATCCCCTCCTCCCCTCCTGGACAGCCCCACCC
The DNA here is from genome assembly GCA_963277665.1 of Viscum album. Taxonomy (NCBI): domain Eukaryota; kingdom Viridiplantae; phylum Streptophyta; class Magnoliopsida; order Santalales; family Viscaceae; genus Viscum; species Viscum album. The sequence goes on from OY728131.1 coordinate 1,831,045,208, forward strand.
ACCCTCCCACCTGGACAACCCCTCCCTCCTGGACACCCCTCCTTCCTAGTTCTTTAGTGTATACCCATTAATAAGATTCGTTATCCAACTATATTTTCATCAAATATTTGATAATGGATTAAATATTAATAATACACCATCATTCAATAATATGAATTATAAAATTTTATATATTTTGAAGAGATACAGTTCAAAAAATAAAGGAAAAACACCAAAAAAAATATATTGGAGGAATAGGAACGAAATTTCACATAAATCTAATGTTGGAATGGTAAAGAATGCATATGTTGTCCCTTTATGACATTAGATAAGATATATTGGGCCTCAAATTGAACTGGAATATAATTATTGGGCCTTTACATGGGCTTGGAATTGGTTTGGATGGTTGTAACTTTTGATGCCTCACTACGGACACAGTTCAGGCTACTCTATAAGTGATCTTCCAATTGTATATTATCAATATTGAATGGAATTCATTGTATATCTATCTGGACACCCACTCCCTTCTAGAAACACCCCATCCCCCCTCCTGGACACCCCACTCATGGACACCCCCTAGACGCACCCCCTCCCTCCTCTCTGGGACAAACTCATACCAGGACACCCCCTCCCTCTTGGAAAAACCCACTCCTGGACACCCTACCCCACTCCTGGACACCGCCTCCCTCGTTGTCACCCCCAATCACATATAAGGTAAAATAAAATTAGAAAATTGAAAGTCCAATATATTGGTTCCCATCATGCTTTTAAGATGCTCGAGAGTGGACTGAATGACTATGCATCGGTCGACTTCCACACTCTCGACCAGTGTAATCCAATGAGTTATGCTTTACTAGAAAGACAAATCATTTCTAAAACCATTCTTCATATCCTATAGATTTAAAACATAATAAAGGGTGATCATATATTCTCAATAAGTGTAAAAAAGGGAGATATCAGAGATTATATATGGATAACATTAGTAATAATTCACCTTCATTCTATTTGTGTACAATCTTCCATCAGGTATGTTCCCCATTCATTTCTAAACACATCTATAACATCCTATGAATATGTGTTTTTGTTACAGTCATGGTAGTACTAAAAAAATATAAATATACAAAGGATTAATAAATATTGTAAATGAAATCGTAATTATTTTCAAAAATATATCATCAGGGATGCTAGTTTGTTGATAAAATACGATCTTTTTCATAAATTTACAAACATAATAACCACAATCTTTTCTGTTTATTGGTTTTGGACACTATATAAACATTGACAACAATAAGTAATTTGTTTTGATATGTGTTTGGATGGTTCAATGTTATTATATATACAAGGATAGTTTTCCTGTTGTTGATCTTGTAGGCGTTCTTACCCTTAGCCCCTGGATTCATTCCATGCATTAGACGGTATTGATGCACAACCCTATCATAAAAGAATCCTCATTAAAAAATAACATAAGTTATATAACTATATGTTTAGTTTTAAAATGTTTGATCTAGTGTATTAAAAATCATCAAACTCCATCATGCGTGGTCAGTTTGTTGGATATCCATGCATGAATCCAGAAAATAAATATTTGGAGTATCCAAATTGACTGCAATCAGCATCCAATTAAGCCTAAAGATACCAAAAGGAATAAGTAAATAATGAAATGAAAATTTATATGATATGATTAAATTATAGAGTTTTACCCCTGCATCGTTGTTATTAAAAAGAGCTTGTCATCCATAATTTTGTTTTCAAATGACTTGAGTAGGGATGAAATTATTGCAGCCTCTTTATCAGAATCAATTTTGTCTTTTGAAGAGGTGGTGTGAGGACTAACAATTCCAAATTTTTGTTCATGGGGGAAATCCCTTCAATTGTTTTTCATATATATCCCTGCAAAAAATATAAAATGTACATAGTCATAATTATCAGAGTATATCAGCTTTTTTAAAATCAAATCATGAAAACATAACTCATGTATACATTTATAACTTAGGCCCCTAACCATTCATTCATGAGGATTTCATTTACATTTTCATCACTAATGAAATCTAATGTTTTCTCTCTGTACATAATTTTCTCAAAATCATCATTGTGAGCATTTTTGTCTATCAACTTTTTATCCACATGAGCCTACAATGATATTTACTATGGATATAGAACGGGCGGGGTGAAGGTGCTCTCAGCAAACCGTTTCAATCATTTGGTTGATCCTCGAGATAGTTTTGAGCAGATATTTCATTTAACCCCTTCTCTTTTTCATTTTTTAATAACATTCATCTGTTCAGACCTTTTTTCATTAAAGGTTAAAGGTCCAGCTTGAAAAATAAATTTTAAATGGATACCTCCTTGTCGACATATTTTATTACAAGAATTCTCGGCCATGCGATGAATGTTCCAACAACTTTTTCAACCGTATGAATGTCATCATTGTCATTTGGAACAGGTACCTCAGCACTCGGCTCATTAGATATGTTAATTGACACTATGAGATGATCTGTTGGTAGCTGTATGTTATGTATCATGTCGTTCAGCATATTGAACACCGTAGCCCTCGCTACAAGGCGATAGGTGGGAGTTGATAGATACAAATCACAATCATTTTCACCCTGTATAATATTAGTAAAGGAAAGGCATCAATGTCTATGTGAATCAAATTTCATAGAAACAATTATTAAAACATTGATTACCTCAGCTATGTCAGGTTTTTTAGGGGAATGGATCACCTCAAAGCTGGTGGGGGTGGTGTGAGATCTTCACGCATGGGTTGTTGTTGAGTTTTTTTCTTCTCTTTTCCTCTCACCCATAAATGTTGCAATCATCTCTCTCTGGTATTTTATTTTTTCTTGAAAAATAGCTAATTATTCCTACAGTATTTCTATTTTTTCATTTTGATCCTCTACTTGTTTTTGTTTTTGAAAATATGTTCTGGGTGTCCCCCCAAAACCCGAACCTCTGACGTGGCCATACTGTTTTGGCTGAATCAAGACTGCTGAATCTATGTCTGCTTCTGGTGCGATTGTTGTTAATTCAAGTGAATATTTCAGATAGAAAATATAGAAACATAAGTAGTCATTTTTATGTAATATCTATTTAAAGCAAATAAAATTTATATTATGTCATACATACACATGTTTCCCACACATTTTGTGTGTTTTCATATATCAGTATCCCCTCTTTATTTACACGAGCCTCCTTCCATTGGACATGTCATGGGAAGGATATAGCTTTCGATTTTGATTCATTAATCTACATATAAACATAGAAACATGGTTATGGTGTTTTTTATGTCACATAAAAGTAGTACAATAGATTTAGAAGGCGTACCAATTTTTTCTCAAGTGAAGCGTACCCCATCCTTGCTTTAAGGTAAGAGTACACTAGTTCTGTTGCGCGTTTTTTATTTTCAGCACTCAGTTTCTATTTAAAAAATAAAAAACTGTCAATCAAAGTGTTGAATACATGGAACACCAAACAACGTATTACCCCACACAATGTACATGAAAAGTCTGCTCCCCACGACAGAATCAAAACGCTTCCCATGATCCTTGGGATATCAAGTGTGCATAGAAAGGAGGTGGGTGCAGCTTGGTTTTCCTTTCACCATCATTAAGATGATATTTCATTAAAATTGTTCTAAAACCTCTATAAATACTTCCTGCAGCTCTTAATACAAATTCCTTATGCTATCCATCTACTATAAATGCACTCTAAAAAGGATGATGAAGTGTAAGTCAATGTTTTGATATTTTATTTTAATAAATTAAAAAAATTATATCATAATGTTAACATAATCTCTTCCCCCATTAGTGTCTTCATCCCGATGACAACATGGTTCCATGACAGTACATCAATCATCATGTGTTGCCGAGTGATTATTCCAATGTGGCTACTAAATATAGATCTATTAATGTTAACATGTTGGCCTCGCTTATTCCATCCCACCTCAAATTTTATGCATTTTTCTTTTACCTTAAGGATCTTGTCTAACTCCCTCAAACTATGATGCTCTTGTTTTTTTTTACTTTCAGGGTTACATTTCCTAACATTTCTTCAGAAGTATCATCAATATGATCATCCGAAGCACTAGCATCGGCAATGGGACCAGTAACAACAGGTTGAGAAAATTGTTGTACCTCAGCACTGGGACCTGAAACAACAGGTTGAGAAACCTATGGTTGCTCTGCACTGGGACCACCATCAGCTGGTTGAGAAACCTATTGATGCTTAGCACTAGGACCACCTGCAGCTAGTTGAGAGACCTTTTGTGCCCCGGGATTGGGCACATCAGTAGGTGCAAAAGTCATTATCTTCGGAAGTGGTTTAACATTCAATTTAGATAACATAAAAGCATTAGCGGAGAGATAATAACATAACAAAACACAATGTATATTAAAATAAAAAATAACCTGGTTATTGTATTATATTTTATTTTATTTAAAGGTTGAAGATATTTGGCTCCTCTGTTGACTATGAAAATCCCTTCATTGTAGTCTCCTATGACATAAAAAACTCTTTCTACAATGGAACCTCTAGGAAATGATTGTAAAGTCCCTATAAAAGGGTCATCCCCCATTGAACTTTTATCTGAACCTTCAGTTGTTTTGGTCAATAATAGAACAATTGACCAATTTCTGTTTTCGGGGTCTGGAATATAAAATACTTGACTACCTATGATTCCATTATAAATGGTGCATCCTTCTCCCCTTCCTTACAGAAATGAACTTTCACGAATCCTAATTCATCTATTTTAACAGCACGCCTATTATCAACCCACATGATGTGAAAAATCGGCACATGGAATTTCATAAAGTATGACTGTCATATTCATTATATGATTCCAAAGTATGACATATTCACATAAATTAGATTTATGTCCTTAGCACTAGAAACATGCATCACCTCAGCCACAAGTGTAACCCCACTATTATGCATGGTACTGTCTTCATCATGTTCATTAGTATAGAAATTATAACCATTAACTACATAAGCATTGTATGATAATACATACACACTTTCTCCTACAACTAGCCATCGAAGTCATTCTGAACTAGAGTCTAGATTTTCATCTAACTGCTTCAAAATATGGTCCGGAAACTATCCTATAAACTATCGATTATGTGTATCTGATATCCATTTTTCAGCCCTAGATGTATTCAAACGCCTAATAATTTCTTTGTGGGTTTGAACATATGGGTCAATGTCGAAACTGTTATGCGAAACATAAAGGTGAGCCTGCTTTCGATCTGTAATATTGATTGTGAAAACCTCTCTTCCAGAAATTCATTCACCCTCAATCCTCTCAGTGTGATGAGATTTTGTTAGGGAAATGTTTTCCACACCAAAAAGGTATTCGGTACAAAATTCAATAGCTTCGTAAATAATATATTTCCCCTCAATACAACCCTCTAGACGACTTCGATTTATGACATACCCTTTCAAAATTTTCATATACCATCCAATTGGGAACATCCATCTATAATGTACAGAACCACATATTCGAATCTCTCTCACCTAATGAACCATCAAATGAACCCTCATATCGAAAAATGTTGGTGGGAAGAACATTTCCAATTCACATAATATGACAACAATTTCTCTTTCCATAGTTGGAAACTTCCCTGGGTCTATAAATTTTCTGCATATACAATTGAAGAAGAAACAGAGCTTTGTTAATGTTTGGTAGACATTCTTGGTAAAAATGCAACATAATGCTATAGGAATTAGATCTTGCATCAAAACATGGCAGTCATGTGATTTCATACCATTTAATTTTATATCGCTAATTGACCTGATGTTCTTAATATTTGATGAATACCCCTCTGGAACCTTTGTGTCATTCAAGAAGTTGAAAAACTGATATCTCTCTTGCCTAGAAAGAGTGTAAGTATAAGGAGGAAGAAATATTCATTTTTCACCCTTAACTGGTGCCAACTCTTCTCATATTCCCATATCAACCATGTCCAATCTAGCCATAATTCCATCCTTTGTTTTATCTGGGTGCATATAGAAATGTTCCGATGAAACTATCACATATATTTTTTTCAACATGCATAAAATCAAGAAAATTACTAACAAAAAGACAATTCTAGTATGATAATTCAAAAAAAAACTATTCACTTTTTCCAACCAGTTTTCATAAGGTTTTTCGAAAATGGTTTAACAAGAGTAGTGTCTAAATATCTTACTTTCTCAAACAATTTATCACCTCTTAGTGGAGACGGTGCTGTACGTTCTTCTGAACTTCCATCGAATGAGGTCGTCCAAGATCAGAACTTATGCCGTCAGGGTAGAAATTCCCGATGTCTGAGAAACACTATTTTTGATGAATGTTTCAACGCAATTGACTATGTACCTTTCTTGCAAATGGGACACCCTTGAGTTAAATTAATGCTATATCCTGAGAAATTTTCATAAGTAGGAAATTCATTTACCGTCCCATACAACATGGATTTCAAAATTAAATCTTCATTTTTGTACGTATCATACAACGTATCACCTGAATCCCACAATATTTTCAAATCCTCCATCAATGGGGCCAAATAAACATCAGAATCATTATCTGGTTGTTTTGGTCCTGATATTAGCATAGATAAAACAATGTATTTTTGTTTCATGCATAACCACGATGGTAAGTTATAATTTACTAACATAACCGGCCATTTACTGTGTCTGCTTCTTGGAAAACCAAAGGGATTCACCCCATCTTGTAGATAATTCCAGATGAAGGTTTATATGCTTGTTTACAAATTCATGATACTCGTGATCAATTCTCTTCAACTGAGGGGAGTCAGCCGGGTGACGTAGTTTCCCATATTTAATTCTTGTATCTGCATGCCATGTCAATTTTTCTTGTAGTCTCCTCACTTCCATATAGGCGCCTAAACCTTGGAATGATTGGAAAGTACCATACTAATTTTGTAGGACTAGAATCATATTTCATGTATCGAGAAGCACAACACATTGGGAATTCTTTATGTGATTTTTCATCCTTGCGAAACAATATACAGTCATTCGGGCAGGCGTGTATTCTTTCATAGATCATACCCATCGATCGTAGCATTCGTTTGGCATCATATTTTCAGCATGGGAGTTCATTATCTTTTTGGAGCACGTCATTCAATAGAGAAATTAGTTTCGTAAAACTAGCCTCACTCCACCCGTTGCCTACTTTCAAATTATACATCTTTAGTACGACTAACAATGTTGTATATTTAGTGAAACTAACATAAAATGGCATTTTTTCACTACTCTTTAACATGTCAAACAATTGGGGGAAATCACGAAGTTCATCTTCAACTATAAATTTAATTTCGTCAATACAATATGCATCATCATCCACATCTATAATCACACCCTCCATACGATTGTCTTCAATTTTCATGCATGTAATCATATCAGATGATCGATAAAATGACATGTTATCCGAGCCACTACCTACATTCTTTATTTCCCCGTGTTTATTCCAATATGTATAACTTCGATCTATTCCATGATAGATCATGTATTCTTCCAACTCCTCTGGACTAATTTGTCTTGAATAACAATTGCGTAAACAGGAAAAATCGATTTGAGAAGGGTCACATGAATGATCTTCTACAAAATTGATAAACTATTTCATGCCATCTTCATACTCTTTTGTCAACCGATTGGCATTCATCAATTCTTTATTCATATTCATCGTCATTATGGGTTCAATTTCAAACATTCCTAATATTATGTTTTAGTTAATCAAGTATCATTTTTTGGGTTTTATAAAATAATCATGGAACAAATTCCTCTACAATGAAATAGAGGAACCTACCCCAAAACATGTGAAAGTAATTGAACTATATCTATATATGAGGGAATGTGCCCTTCCTTTTTTATATCTCCATGGAGTACCTAAAACCTATACATGGACGAATCTTCACCGAAACATGGAGGAGTACCATACTCCATAGTTTCACCAAACATCTCACTTGCAACTTGTCAACTCTCAAGCAGAGAGAAGATAATTAAAATATCCAAACCACGCCATGTGCAATTTCCAATGAATGAGGGAATCATACTATTGTGATCTACATGAGGAGATATTTATAATGGGATACTCATACATGAAATACTATCATCTATGTGAAAAATAAATAAAAGAATGAAAATAACATAGCACACAATTTGTTTAATGGATACACAATGTGTACGGTTCTCAGTCAAGGTTGGTTATATACTACCATTACTAAACACATGTGAAATACATATACATTATGTGCCATGTAGTGTAAACATCGTGTATGGATAAGATAATTGATTTAATTTGACATATATAAAATTAATTCCAAGTTAGTCTTACAATAATTGCATGATGCCTTCGAAAATATATGACATATAGAACAACATGAGCTAATGGTGTGTACTTTAGATACATACTGAGTCACCTCACTGGCTATGCATCACATTTTTGTGGAATACACGGTGTGTAGTCCTTACATGACCACTAGTGGTGTATAGTCTATACACATCATGTTTCGATGGTATCTATACATGGTGTGGGTGAAGTAAAATACATATCATATGGTTCTACCATTATTTCATGGCAAGTACATGGTTTCATGTTGAAGTATATTTTTTAAAGATACATTGTGTGTGACTTAGGTTCACATGACATGTATCAATAAAAATGAAACTTATTCCAAGTTTGAGTAAGAAGAGGAGTCATGTGGAGTAAATTTTGGAGATAAATTTTGTGTGGAATTAAAATCAATATGAAATCCATGTATTATGAAGCATGTTCCATTTAACAAGACTAAATACCAAGTATTTTAAAAATATATAAAACCTGAAAAACATCATCTTCGCACCATAAAGTGTCTCATAGAGTCCTCTATAAGTGGTTTTCTTGGATTCAGTGGAATTGCACTAGTAAAAAAGTGGTGGTTCCATTGAAATGCATAAAGTTTGGATTGATATTCAATGGTGGAAGAACATCAACATGGAAAAAATGGAATATCAATCATGAAAAAAACCACAACACCATACAAAAACACAATCGTGCTCACAATCACAACACCATACAAACCAAACAATCAAAATATTAGATTTTACAAAGCATCCCTTATACAACTTTGTTTGTTATTTCAGGGGTTATCACAGAAGTTTTATCATCCTGGGGAGTTCATTCATAAGTCAAGTATACATAAATTACCAATTTTTGTATTCAAATGTTCAACAAGAACAAAACAACATTCAATTATTTTAGTGTTCAAACAAGGACCACCAATGACCATGATTTTCTGCTTGGAATTTAGCTCGTACACTTCACACTATAGCCATCAATATCAAACACTAATAACATGAGAACAAGAGGAAACCAATGAGTAATATGAGAAAACTCACAACAAATGTGTCGTTAATCACACGATAGAGGTGTGTTCGTGGCAGAGGAGGGGCACACAACATAAGAGATTTCCAACTGACAAGAAAACATAAAAATGTTGAAACCCATGAGAATAAAATAATCTAAAACTGAGTACACCATTTAACACATCCCACAAACCCCACGAACCCACTAAAACTGAAATCAACCCACACCATGCTTAAAAACACCTTAAGATAACAAGAAATTATAGAACCTTCCCCCGATAGAATGAGTTCAACAGTATTTTTAAAATATAAATGATGAACCTACAATGGGTAAGCCCTGAACAATAGGTCCTCCATAATAGGTTTAATCCCTAAGTGTATTATAAATAGTATATCCCAAAAGATTAAGCCCTGATCAATCCTATGTTATCACACCTTTCACGACACATACATCTTAATCGCATGACTTTAAAAATCATGGTACAATATTTTAAAACAACCTTAAAATATATCCCTTAAACTATGTTGACATTGAATGATATTTCGATAGGATATGTAATATTCCATCTTGATTTCTAAACCTATCTTTATATTTCATACCCATCCTCATGAATCCATCTTCCCCATGAGATCATCTGAATCCTTCCCTTACCTAACATACGAATGTGTGAGACATTAGCTGTTTCTAGTTATATGAATAAACCCATTGAAAATTGTCTGGAAAAGAATCATATCCTGACACAAATATTGTGCTACCATACTCAGTTCCCCTACCATCCAATAATCAGTCTATGTTGTATTGATTTGAAACAAAAATGATGAAACTAACATGAAATTATTCAATTACTAAATAAATTAGGTTCCCCACATGTCAGGACATTTTATTTGCGTGTCACATACAAAAGAATACTGAACCCAATTTGAAATATTCAATGAGAATATAATGGTGTTCCTAGGATGTCAGACTATTTTGTTTCACATTTTCAATGTAAATTATTTTTTAATATAACATGAATCCTTTACTTGTTAAAATTATTGATCAAATATACTTATTTGTAATAATCTACTAATTAGTATTAATTTTTTCCTACTTTTTTATATAAGTACCACTAATGAGCTCCATTCAATCGAAAGTGAAGGTATCTTTATCCACTAGATGTTCCCATGCTTTAATTTCTCCCAAATCTATGACCCCCCATGATCCAAAGTAAAACATCACCTATTCAGAGACCTCAAAATTGAGTGGATGACATGATGGTAAGGGGGTACCAATAACACAGTACCTTCCCTACTCTTGAAGTTTCATATGAGGGACTTCACATGTTAAAGCCTCACAACCCACCCCATTATAGGAAGACTATAATAAAGAAAGTGTCACCTAACACCACAATTAATTAATTAAAAATTAAATCCCTAGAGAATGATAATCACTATATTCCTTATCTTAGGAAGTTGGACCAAGATTTCATCCATGACCTCAACTCAGTTCAGGGGTCACCATGTAGGGCTCCTAACAATCGCCACTATCGCCAACATCATGTGACCACTAACCCTTAGAAGCCCGTTGAAGACACTAAAATGCAGACCCCTTTCCTAATATCTTAGATCCCAGAAGCTATGAGGTCTCTCTAAGAATTAAGATCTACTGATCATAGGGAGAAGGCTCATATCCCTACTTCACCATAATAAGTTTTCCAACACAACACGTGGTATCTAGTGATTATGATCATATCTCTATTGAAACTCAATGAGCCTACCCGTACATCTTGACAAAAATTAGGGGTAACAGACATTTTTCCACTCCCATGCATAAATTCCACCAGTTTCTTATGGATGTGGATGGGGGGAAAGAGTATCTATATATCCTCACTTCTACAAAAAAATAGGCTCATAATCCTATTTCAATTATAAAATCCCATCAGTATCACTTGGAGGAAATATAAAAACAACCTTATCCCCAACCATGTCTTAAATATTTTTCAACATATATTGGAAGCAATAGTAGAAAGTGGTAATCGAAATATCTCAAATATCACATCTAGGTAATCCCATATTCATGCTTCTATAAAGTCTGAGAAAGGTAACATCATATCCCAATTTCCATATGAAACCAGGCCTATATCCCCACACCCCTTCAATAGCAATTATAACATATCCAAACAAAAACTTAAGATTGTATTCATATTCTCACATATGTCTTGAAAGAGAACTAGTATATCCTAATTGAATTTTTGAATTAATCACACATTCCTGATCCCCTCTATCCTAAAAAAGGATGAGGACATAACTCAACAACTACTAAAAGGTAGGAACATAATCCATTTTGGTTTGAATGGATCCATTATCAATTTTTAGTAAAACATAAGGTACAAGCCCAAATTCATAGCCCTTGCTTTGAATCCAATCAGTTAGCTTTATTAATGGCATGTGATTCATCCAGGAACACTCACATTAGGTAGGGTCACCAATTTTACCCAAAGATATATCCTAAATAAAGGTCTCTATAAAAGAATATAATTACATAAGTGAAGGGAAGTAATCCTACACTGACCAACCACGGTACAGGCTGCGGCGGCGGAGGCAGGGGCGGCGGAGGCAGCGGCTGTCACAGTGAAGGAGGAAAACCGAGTGGCGGTAGAGGCAGCGGCGGCAGAGGTAGCGGTGGTCGTGGTAGAGGAGGAAAACCCAGTGGTGTCGGCAGAGGAGGAGGAGGAGGAGGAGGACGAGGAGGACAAGGAGGTGGAGGAGGACGAGGATGAGGAGGAGGATGAGAGGTCGCTGTGGAAGAGGGGCCTGGTTCAGCTTCTGCGAAAGCTTGACTGCATGTGATAGAGGAGGGCCTATTATGTTTAATAAATAAAAACTACCAGAACTATTATCAACACTAAAAAAAGTGATTATAAATGTACGTTTTATCATCACATTTATTTTAGCGCTGATAAAACAAACCTTTATCATGATTTCAACAAGCGTTGATAAAGGTTCGAGCAGTTTTTATTTAATAATTTATTAAGATTCTTATATATTTATCTAAAATGTCATATAAGATAAATATATATCTATTTATTAATAATTATAACAGTAAGGAGTATATTTTTATAAATATTGGTATATAATTATTAATCTATACAAAAAACATTAATTTTTATTATAAATATTATAATTTCATATAAATTAAGAATAAAAACATTTATCTTTGCTAAAAGAAGAGATGATAAAAGTTACCTTTTATCAGCTCTAAAAAATGCACTAATAAAGTGTATACCTTTATCAGTGCTTATTTTAGCACTGATAATGGTTATATTTATCAGCGATTTTAACTAGCGCTGATAAAGGCATACCCCTTTATCAGCGATTTCTGTTTAGCGCTGATAAAGGGAAGTGCTTCCCTTGCGCTGGTTTGTTGTAGTGATAACAGAACAATATTCTTATTTATTATATCGTACATGATTCATTTATGACTTTATACTACCCATTTGATAATTATTTCCATATTAAATTATAATGTTGTGTAATAATGAATTTCTTTATCGTATGTGTTTTAACTTGTTATTCTTGATCATATCATTCAAGTCATGATATAAATAATTCCATAATATAAAACTTCAATTATATATCACATATATTTAGAATAGATAGATATATGAAATGGAATGCACCGTTTATGGAGACAGTTTTCCATACGTATTCATAAAAGTTGTTTTTGTTTACATATTGTATTCAACGGAAGTAAGTGAATAATATATATATAAGTACATACACACACACACACACACACATATATATCTATTTGGTATAATTATTATGTATTTTATTACACACATATTAGCAATATATATATTTATAATCATTTTTGAATTTTGAACGTCAGAATGAATCACATTGGGTCGTCGAGACGGTAAACTGAACGTTCGCACGAGCAAAAATATCATTATATTGATGGTGAATTCATATGTAATTTGATGGTATATCATATATACAGAATCATTAACATGTTATATTTATTATTTACATTAGTTATACTGATGATTATACGCTTTCAAATAATGATGTGTTTGAATAACAATCTACACCACGACGTGGAGATGGTAAGCCGTACGTACACACATATGGTGACTTTGTCATTTATAGGAACGATAGAAAAAATAATAAGGTTGTACCATATTTATAGTAACATCATATTATGTATGAGGTACTTGATTTATTATTTTTGTATGAAAAAAATAAATAAAGAGAAGATGGAAGATGAAAATAACTCGAAAGAGGGTGGAATAATTATTATCTCTTCTTCGGGTGTTTCCTATTGAGTTGATCCAAAGAGATCCGTAGGTTGGTTTTATGATCAATGTAAGGCCTCTACGTTGATTGGAGGGAAGTTGGGAGGATATTTGTGTAGGTTTTGGCCAGGCCAAATGGCTTTGGTGGTGTGAAATTAAGAGAAGGGGAAGTGCCCTTTTATAAGAGGGGTGAGGGTCACTTTAGGAAAAGATTAAAATATTAATATATTATACAATCATATTCAGTTTATAATGCAACAAATTGAATTTATTTCTAGACTTTGGTAGTTATTGGTAGAAATACTATCATCCCATATGTTTTAGAGATGTTTAGGTTACAATTTTTACCTTATCTCTTACATTTAACTCTTAGTTAAACAGTTTAACTTTTACTGTGTCTTCTTGTATTCTTACACTATATGGTTAATAAACATAATATAAAATTCCAAGAGAACCACAAGTGGTTCATTAATGAAATTAATAATATTATTTAATCCCTTTGGCCAATCCTTATATTTTTAAGAATATTATATCATCCACTAATATAGTATTTTTTTAAGAACTAATTTATGTCAATTTTGACACTATATGGTAATTTTTTTTGGGAAAGTCATAAAAACCTTATCACTTCAAAAAAAAATTATCTAACCAACCCTAACATGTAATATTAACCTAGAAAATTATTTGAATTGATCATAAGTGTCAATTAACATTTATTCAGATATTTATAATATTAATTATTTTAATATTTCTTTAAAATGGTTATTATTGCATCATCATTGTGTCATAAATAAATTATTTATTTTAATGTAAAAAAATCACAAATAAAATTAAATTATGTAGGAAATATTTTTATATTTCTAATTAATATTTATATTTGAATTTATATTTTGTGTAACCCTATATAAAAAATGGTTTAGTTATTAAACTTTGAATTTAACACTTTTAACTATTCATTAAATAAAATAATAATAAATGTCCTAATCTAATACATGTGGACCAAAAAGGGTCACATTTTATTCCTAAGGTTGTTTTTGATAGAATTAAAATTATCCAATTGAATTAGGACATGTGTTAGGGTAATTGTAATATCATTTTTACTCTTAATTTCCTTATTTACTCTTAACCGCTGTAAATAATAGTCAAAAGATATTATTAATCAAAAATTATTTTCATTTGATTGAACCAAATATTAAATAATTATATCAACCGTGTCTCTCAGATTTTTGGAATTCAACTCACAGAAGCAGTAAAATTATGTATTATGCAAATTTTTTAATGCTCCTAGAAGGTGAGTAAAAACGTTAAAAAGTTTAATAATATTTTATATATCTAATTTTGTTATAAAATGGCTTCAATAAATTACATTGATAATATATAGGTATTATATATATACTTTTCATTAAAATAAATTGAAATAAAATAATTAGTTATTTAAATAAAAAGTCAGTTTTAAATATAAACGCAGTGTTTCTCAATATGCATCAAAAATTGAATGTTTTCAGAAAAATACCAAAAATTTAACCTAAGATAATTTTTAAATTTTGAATTAAAAAATGATGTCTATTTTACCAGATTAATATCATAGACAATGAATTTTATGATTTTAAAATTAATTCCAGTGGTAAATACCAAAAAACGAGTTTTTAAAAAATTAAAAACTATCAAAAGATCTACACGTGTTCATGACAAATTTAAATGTGAAATTGCTTATAATGATTTAAATTGTATTAAATGATAAAAACATAATCTAATTATACAAAAAATCCTTTAAAATTCATAATTTAATAGAATAAATTATTTTGAATAAAAAATTTGTTTTCAATTAAAATATAGTATTTTTCACTATTCATCTAAATATGAAAGTTATAAGAAAAGTACCAGAATTCAAACTAAATTTTTATGTCCTGCTTCTAAATAATAATTTTATTTTGTAAAATTTAATATAAAAGTGGTAGGTATTGCATTTAAATAAATTCACCATAGTAGGCAGTAAAATTGATTTTTTGAAAATAACTATCTTTATCTAAAAAATTGAATTTTTTATTATATTATGTCTAGGAAAAAAATAATATGGGTGGTAAAAATTTTATAGAGTATATAAGATTTAAAAATGCAGTTACTACTATTAATAACCTCTTTTTAACGGCTTGTTTGGTAAGTTGTGGTGCGTTCAAAATCAGTGTTGCGTATAGCTCAAGCTATTTAATTACTTTAATAAGATAATGTACTTTAAAATATTGGGGTGTTATAGTTTCCTACCACTAATTGGATATCACAAAAAATGGATACATGATTATATTTTGAGGACCCCATAACTCCAATGTGGTGCAAGAACCTTCCCCACATGATTCATATAGTTTTTTTATAGATATATCTTCAAGTTTTGGATATATGCATGGTATCATCCAATAAAGGAAAATACCTACATATATAGTCCACCCCGAATACTCTTCATTTGGTAATGTGTGTCGACTATATCTAATTTCATCTTAGGAAAGAAATATGTTACATCATGTTGTTAATTAATAATTGAAATTATTTATTGAATCTTCCTGAAAATAAAAAATCATTCCTGTAAGTTTATATCTAATTAACCCATGTGGGAGGAGTTTAGAATGCAATTTAAAACTGTAAAATATAAAAAATTATTCCTTAAAATCGAGGGAAAATAATTTTACCCCATCAAAATATGTAATACATAAATATCATAACCTATGTTAGAAGAATATCATAAAATTCTATATTTTCCTATTTCTAGATCATATCGTATAAAATTCACAATTGGTTTCATTTCGTTTATTATTAATAAAATATTTTTTTCAACCACTTTTATCATTTCCATAATATTGATTACTTTACTTCTCAACAATATAAGAAAATTTACAATGAATACCATTAAATTATGTTTAGGTTTTTACCATAATATTCTTTTGATTTGAAAAAATCAGAGAAGAATGTATTTTTATACATTTCAGTCACATTGAGAAATTTTTTCCCTCCATAGCCATGAAAAATTATGTCAGATATCTAATTATTATTTCATATACATTAATTATAAAACACATGTAATCCAGTTTAAAAATGTTTTCATATCATCTATTTCTTCTAAATCATATAATTTGATCAACTGAATAAGGAAAAAACATCTATATTTACATCCCATACTGTATGAAACATTATTTTTCAAAATATTCTATATTAATTTAAATTGTTTCTATTATAAATCATACTTTAATAAAACATAAAAACACACCATTAGTGTGGGTAAGTTTGTGTAAATAGTTTCACTATAAATCGATGCTTTTGTAAAATTATCATAAATTAAAATCATTTAAGAGAATACAATTGTGTATATAGGTAAATTATATAGTTTATAAAAAATATATGATTTTTCTTTATTATCAGAGTTCAATTAAATGTAAAATAAACATATAATACACTAAAATTTATTGGTAAAATAAAGTGACCAAAATACATTATATGTTATTAATTTTTTTATATAGGACCCACTGCCTTTTCCTTGTCTAAATCATCTTTTTATCTATTCATATATGAATTTAAATATGGGTGTGAATGAAAAATTATCTATAGGATACTCTGAAAATAGCATCAACAATGTATTCAAATTATAACTATCATGAATATTATCAGTTAATATATAGAAATATATATCAAATCTAAACCATTTATGTTGTTCCCCAATACATGAACCCTTCATCATGAATACCAAATATTTTTCATAATAATTTTTATAATTCTATTCAATTATAATTATTCAATAACATTCTAATAGTATATATAAATTTAATTTAATTTTGAATTCAAAATTATAAACAATTAAAAAAACAAACAAAATCCAGTAATTTTTCATTATATTTTTATATTTATTAAAAATATCATTCTCTAATAAAGTACATATCATATAAAGTATTCAAAACATATCAAATAAAAAATATTAAAAACATCACCATGGAGGTTTTGATAATTACCCACTATAGGGATTTATTAATATGAAAAAAAATTGTTATAATATTATAGGGAATTAATATTTAAAATTACATTTTTTCCATTCCATTTAATATACTTAAAATTCAATATCTCAGCAAAAATATATTTGGGGTTATTTAAAATATTGTCTTTTGATATCTCCCTTGAAAATATTTTTTTTTTGAAAAACTACATTTTATGCACCCATCAAGGTGAAATATTTTTTTCAATATTAACTCTATGTAACATGTATATAAAAAATTCCCACTACTATAAATTCGTTAATACAAACTCTTAATTTATCAATAGGATATTTAGATAATTAACCAAATATCCCAAAAACCACTATGTCTTCCTCATTTTTCATGAAAACACAAACATCTAAAATATGTAGCTCTATATATCATCAATTGAAGGTATCTACTCTTTTAAAGATTAATCAACTATTACTATATTCTATATCTGTTACCTTACTTCATCGTAAAATGATGTAAAACACAATATTATAAGTTTTCATTATCACTGATTAGTCAATAATAAATCAACCATTGAAAATTATTGACTATATTTCATTAATAATTAGGATATTAAAAAGAAAATAATTCACACTGTATAACCAATTTTAATTGAAAATTTACAGAACACATGATAACTATTAATTGGTAATCAAATCACAAAAAAAATTCTTACAAATTAAATAATTTGTGAAAATTCATACATTGTGAAAATTGAATATAAAAAACTATTCTTATAAACCACGTGATTTTATTTGTTCTAGTTTATTTAATATTATCCCCAATAGCTAAAAATTAAAATACAACTATAAGGATTATTATGTAATTATTTATTGAATTCATTATCCATTATTATCTGGTTAAAAACCCAAATAACCTAGAACATACTAAACCTTACACAATAAAACTTATGAAGGAAAAATTACAGTTCCCTATAAACTATAAATAATTAAATAAATTTTAAAATAGAATTAAAAATAATATATATTTGATATAATGGTTTAATAAAATTATTTTTAAAAAGGTATTTTATAATCTAAATCTCCCAATTATACAATATTTTTTGCATAATTTAGAAGAAAATAAATCCACATATACACAATCACTATCAAATTAATAAAAAATATATTCCATTATAAAAGATATAAAACATTGTGAAAAAATTCCCCAAATATAAATTATCAATTAACAATTAATAGCTTCTTATAATGGTATCATGTTATTTATACATTAATACATTATTGCATTGGAATTTGTTTTCCCATTACATGGTTTTATTATGGATTTTATAGTGTTATGAGATGGTTCATGGATAATATGGTGGGGGTTTGAGTGGAAATATATAGATCAAGTAATGTGTAGAGGAGGTATATGATATAGATGAGGACTTATTGCAAGAAAATAGACCAATGGAAATGATTTACAATGATGTTTTGTTTTTGTGACACTAACAATTGGGGAATGAAAATAGTATGGGGATGATATGTGATGTGGTTTTAGATATGGATATTATTATGTAGAATTATTCTTCTATATTGGAAGCTAGTGGGGTTGTTTTTTAATTATCCCCACCACCTATGAAGTGGCTGTGGCAAGGAGGATAGCTATGGCATGGATTCTAGGATACGATTTTTTTCTATGTAAATCATTATGGGGAAAACTACAACACAAGTGGTGGGTTGTGACATTTCCATACCCCTAGATTATGGTATTTCAGTTTGATATTTGACAAGGATCAAAATTTTAGTCAGTCTATGAGTGATTTCATTAGATATATATATATATTTAATCACATTAATATGCGACCAAATAGTAATATGACATGGATAGTGGTTTTGTGTCTTGGTCACTTATTTTACCACAAAATATAAATTTGATACATAGATAAAACCCCAATATTACTTTGATTTTTTTTCAAATATTAGATAACCATGTTTTATACAAAGGAGTACTTTTCTCCTCATTCCAATGGATTTAAAGCTCAATATCAATATAAATGTTTAATGAAAACGAATACAAGTTCCGTTCATTCCTGATCATAATTTACATATTATACGCCATCTTGAGAGAACTATAGTTCTGGGAATATATGGATGGGTGATATTATGAAATGAGATGGATAAAAAATAGTATAATATTTTACAAAAATTTTCTTAGTGCTTCTGTAATTTATTCTAGATTATGAATCATCTTCTCCATTCATTGATCTTTTATAATAATTCATAACTCTATGTTGGTGGTAGGTGGTCCTAGAATTTTCCTAATTTTACTACATAAATGAAACTATTATCATTTTATTTCCATTTTATAATGTTCTAAGAGTAGAGTAAAGAAGATAATCAAATTGAGAAATGAAATTAATGATAATGGTGAGATAACTCATAAGTTATTACATGCAATTATGATACTTCATATGTTTTTATGACTATAATTTTTTATTTTCTAAAATGAATTTTTATTTATCATTTTATGTGATTTGATATTTTTGAACTGTAACCCCTCGATGTGATTGATTATGTGATATTACCTTTATATATTATTAATCAATTATATATCATTAGATAATTATGTATATGGGAATTTGAATAATGGAAATATTTCCATAAATGTGTTGATGTAATATTTGCGAAATACTACATTAAATTGATATTGTGGAATTTTTTGGTGATGAAGTCAATTTTTTATATATTTCTTAGTGTATTTTCTAAAAATTTATTTCTAGTGGGATCTTATTGGGTTGTGTATAGATGTTATGCTGACCATCTCATATTAAATATATTATAAGACTGTGTGGTTATTTTTAGTTTAGTGTGTCTTCTGTTATTAGTGAATCTTAGGTGGTTGGTTTATGGTTTTTAGTATGTGATGTTTTGAAAAATAATGTCACATTAGAGTGGGATGTGGTGTTATTGTCGATAGATAAATGAGTTTTTATGTTGTGGGATGTTTTTATGTTTCTTAGTATATAAAGATGAGGTTAGTAGTGTTGATATAATAACATAATTACAATTAATTAAATATTTGTGTCCTGGAACTAAATATCTGGTAAATTATTAATGAATTGAATGTTGTTGATTGGGTTTTGTCCAAATTTTAATCAATGAAAATGATCATTGTTCTTTAATTGAAATAATAATTCATCAGAAATGGGATTGATTTTTTGGAAATGTAACATGTTTAGTGTTGTTCATGAATCTATAACAAGATTGAAATTATAAATGAAATAGGATCTAAGGGGTGCGTGTATTTTAGTTTTTGTAGTGTGATTAATTTAGTTCTTATAGAATTTGGTGGTTGAAGTGATGTTGTGAGGTAAGAGTATTGGTAGACATATTAATATCATTTTATGATGACACTAATATTGGGTGTTGTGTTAATCAATAAATATAATTGAATTATCTATATGATTTCTATATTTTCCACACCCATGGTGGATACACATACAAATAATAAAATGTTTTTTTTTGTTTTGTATGATTTTCACATAATTATGGATGGAAACATGGTTGGATGGTTACCAATTCCTCACAACTCTCCATTTGGATGTAACACATGTTGATGGAGATCAGTATTGATTCTTAGTGGTGATTTCTTGTGGTGGTGATTCTTAATAGTGATGTATATTGATGGTGATTCTTATGGTTAATGGTTGTTAGTAGATATTCTTAATGATGATGTTTTTTTGTAGTGAAGAATAGTTGTTAGGGACCCTTAGTCGGTGGTGTTGATTATTGGGATTCAATGATGGGGTGATGATTTGTAGTGTGTGAATGAGGTTGATATCGATCATGTTCATTATAAATTAATATCATTATCATAGATATTAATATTATGATTTATGGAAACACTAGGAATTGAACATGACAGTACGATGGGTTAAGTAGGGATATGTTCTAACAATGATTTGATACTAGTGGGGATTGGAGAACATGACCATTGGAATTGGGGTGTGAGATAGATAAATAATATTTCAATTAGTAATGATGTTACTATAATTGTGTTACTCAATAATATTTTTTTACATTGATTTAATTACTTATTGAGTGTGAATTAATATGTTTGGCATGGATTGGATGACCAAAATTGGGTAATAATCGTTATTTTACTATGGATTGGTTCATTAGTATTATCTTCTCATATTTGAATAAGATATTCATCAAATTTTCCTACAGAGTATCCATGTATTATCATTCTATACAAATATATATTATTTTTTCGGATTCCAATTGGATTTTGGATACTGATTTGGATACTACTAGCTTAGAGAATAATGTTTTCGTGGAGTTTCTACCTTAATATTTCCCATGGAACTATTTTATCAATAGTTTTATAATTATTTATTGAAATAAATAGTGGGATAATACTTATCATTTATTTTTATATGGTTATTATTAGATATTTTTATATTATCTATTGTCCCAAAAATATATTATTATGGAAATACCTCCCATTGTATGTTTTTTACAATTGTTGACAGTTTCCAACAAATATATTTCTAAGGCTGGATTCAAAGGTCTACCATTGTATAGATTTCCAGCTTAGTAGTCACACTAGTAGAGTGGGGTAGTTATAGAGATTTTTTATAGATATTTGTAGATTAATAGTATATAGCATGTGGTTTGGTTATTTTGAGGCTTCCATGGGTTGTAATGGAAATATTATTGCCATTGAATATGCCATGATATAGTCTAGAGAGAATAATTAGTACCAATGATTTTTGGGACCCACTATGATTAAAAAAATGACAATAGAAATTAATACAATTTAATGTGATGTGGCACTTAATACATGGTATATACATATGATAAGAACAAAAATGTAGGCGGTGTGATATTTTTATTGTGTGTGAAGGATTTAGGAACTGAAATGCTGATAATTGAATGATTAAAAAATAATTCATTTTTAATGGGATTAGGGTTCATCTTTTGATTGCTTTCAGAAATTTATCAAGGTTGTCACCTACATATGGTTCATGGAGTAGTATATTATTAGTCAAATCAGGACGATAATAAATGGATTGACATAATAGGGAATTATGAGTAGTGGGAAAATTCAATATGTGTGTTCTAGAATCATTTACTATATGTTTTTAGGGGCTCTTATTTGATCACGAGAAGTAATTATCTCTAGAGGATCTTTCTATTGACTTCTAATTGATTAATTCATATGTGGATTATTAGGTTCCACATGTTATTAATTCAATACTATGTGATGTGAATTATTGAAGGATATCATATATCAATGTGAGAAATGAATTTGATGCTTCCTAATATAATTTCGAGAAATTTTACTATTAATAGTTCTTATCAACAATGATTAATAAAGAAATGGTTAGGTACATATCCGCCTTCAATAGGGGATATAGGGGTTGTGGGATCTAATAATTAGGTTAAATGTCATTTTTTTATCTCAATCATGGATTTTTCATAGATTATGATGCTGAAGAACAATGTATTAAGGATAAGTTGGGTCATATGATCTAATTTAAAATGATCATAGTAGTTCTATGTATTAAATGTTTTGAATAATCATTTGTATTATTTTTTAGAAAATATACTTGCAAGAGGAGTTTCTTTCTTATTATGTTAGTATAATTTTCGGTTGAATAATTTATTATGTGAGGGAACATAAATTTCTAGGTAGTTTATGTTTTCATTGGAAGGTATCAGACGACAACAATTAGTTCCATACTATAATTTGGTGGAAATTTCTCATTAATATATAGAATAATTCAAATTCACAAACTATGTATGTGAGGGTTATGGTAATCATCACACCCAGTGCCCAACTGATAATAGTGGTTATTATTGAAATGGTGTCCAAGTCCCTTTTTAGCTGTAGAAACCACCAATATGTGTTACCATATCAGTTCAATGTGTTTATTCTCAAAAAGGTAAATATGAATGTGGAAGAAGTCAGCACCATAATAGTCCATTCCCTTATAGACATATACCAATGAGTGGATATGGATATTGGATTTAGTGACGTGAAGAAGATGATAAATATATATATATTCAATAATGGTAATAGAACCATAGGTGTTTTAGGTTTTCTATGACATGATTCATTTATCATCTCTATTTTTTTCATAATTTTATTATTGTAGATAATTTCACCACATATTACGTTATCATAAACATATTATTTAAACAAGGATATAGGGATATATAATATGACTAGTGTGTTATTCATGCTTTCTTTATGTCATGTTATGTTTTTAACTATCTTAATGGTGATTAGGCTGGTGATGGTGTAACATTACTGGATGGGTAACATTCTTATATTTCAAATTATACAATATTATATAATCCTTATCACGTATTTTTTTTACTCTATGTATGTATTTTTTTAATTTCTTTTAAATTTGAGAGATGTTTTTGAATTTGGAGGGTCAAAAAGTGGAGTTTTATGGACATAATGTTTGGTAAATGCTGGTAGGTATACACAACCTTTTATATATTTATTCTTTGAGACATTAGTGGAGTATCAAATATTGTTGATTCCTAGAGTTTTTTTCTAGTTTTAAAAATATTTATTGATGATGTTGTGACACCCCCTTCCTAGTGATATCTAGATTAGTATACAGTTACCGTAAAATAAATTTTTAATGTTTATATATATATATATATATATGGAAATCATATAGTCACATGAGTGGAGGATATTGGCCAATTATCTCTTCAAAAAGGGATTCATATGTCCCAGTATGGCTCATTGGGGTTCTATGGTGTTAATCAACAAGAATAAAGAATGTGGTATGATGTATTATTTTGGTTAATAGAGTTTACATAAAGGGATAATAAATAAATAATATCATATTAAATATATATATATATATATATATATATATATATAATATTTTTGATATATTATGTGTACCATATGGTTTTCAACGATCTATTTTGGATATGAGTTTCAATAGATTATTGCAAATTAGTAGTATATCCCAATTACTACCTTCGGGGGTACGTATAGACACTATTGATTCATTATCATGTAGTTACGTACCATTGACATGCTAAATGAGTTTATGGGACACATGAATTTCATGTTCGATGATATTTTGGACTAGTTCATAGTTTTCTAAATATACAATATTCTTATATAATTGAATATATAGTTTGAGTTTTTGAAGAAACATTGAGCCATACTTTAGGTTCTTATATCTTATCAAATTTATCATAAGATATTATTGTGCTTGTCATGATATGATATGTTCACTTCCATTAACATTTAATTTCCCATTATTTTGATTCTATGGACCAATTAATAAAAATCATAGTTCTTTCTTGTAAATAATCTTATAACATGGTAATGGATCTCAGTTTCATTTTTCATTCATGATATTTCTTGAGTTTCTATCCATATTCTCTTCAATTGGGGCCCTGCTGGTGACTAAAACTATAAAAAACTCTAAAAGTATCTATATTGATTATTATAAAGTAGAATTATACTTTATTAAGGATATGTTATTTTTTCCTTGATTTCTACGGTTTTTTGAGAGGGGTGGGGATAACCTTTTATGTTTTTCGTGATTATTCATATGTTGGTTTTGGATGAATTTTGATAAACTTGAGGTAAGATATATTTTATGGGTCCATGAAGTTATACTACTAGATGAATAACTATTACACCAATGATGTTGAGTCTGAGGAAGTAGTGTATATGCATAATATATGTGGGAATTACCTCGACCACATGCACTATGTGGTCATCAAGAATGAAAATATAAAGCATTATTTTTTCACATAGAAGTATTTGAACCAAAATAAATCATAACCGCTAGATTTTCATCAGAATTAAAATTTTTCAATCTTCTACACACTCAATAATGTGGAATATTGTGGTTTCTAAATTGAGCATGATGGTTCTAGGATGATTCATTTTATGTCCTTATGATGCTTGTAGGGAGATATAGGATAGATTGTATCTCAATTTTAGTGACAATGATGTCCATGGAAGGGATACATCCATCATTTTATTGTGTAAACCACTTTATCTTCGTAGATGATATTGTGTTATTGGGGAATTAGAAGTTCAAGGTAATGCATGATTGTTTAGTTCATAGTAATTCATTATTGGGATGGTAATATGATGGAAAACATTGTATTTTATTTCAAGGGAGGTTATTTTTCAAATATATATAAATGATGATGTCTTACATGAGATTCATTGATAAAATGTTTTAGTATATCTAGGTGTTATAAAGATGAATAAAGGATTGGCTTAGAATAATTTATATGCATGGGTAATGTAATTGTTTGAAATGAATATTATATAGTGTACCATATTTCTCCATAACAAAAGAAAGAAATTTGTTTCTAAAGTGTTGGAAAATCCATTATACATCTCAGAGTGGATTTGGGGGGAAATCCTGATTGACTTGTTTGCTCGGTTACCCAAGACCCACTATGGATTTGCTTTCATTTGAGTGATTTTATATCAGCTAATGATGTAATCCATTTTTTTGAGATTTTACATTTTCATAATGTGGATGTAATAGTGAAGAGGTATATAAGTGTAGTAATGAGGATCCATGTGGTTCCATGAACCATTATATCTAGTCAGAATCCACGATACACCAAATAAGTTCAAATAGGATTACATCATGATTCTGGATCCTTATTATGTCATAGTATTGCTTTCCAACCCTAGAGGGAGGTCTGGAAAGAATAGATCATTCATATGATATTTGATATTTTTTAGACTTTAATTATTAATTTTGCTGGATCAATGTTGAATAAAATACCCTTAGTTGAGTGTTCCTAAATCAATAACATTCACACATACTACAATATATCTAGGTTTGAGGTGTTTTAAGGGAATCCATGTCAATAACAATTGTGTTGAACTGAGGGAAGTGATATAGTATTCCCCCCCCAATAAGGTGTCGATTATGATGATGAAGATAAAAAGGATTGGAAGAGAATTATGTTTATGTCAGAACACATGATGTTTTTAATTGATTATGTGTGATGAACCCAATAATTTGATGTTGGAGACCATTATTTCTGGAGGGATTCACCTCGATAAATGTTTTGGTAGTTTGTATGGGGGTTTAATCTCCCTACCTAATTTCATTGGCCTTTGGAGGTTTTGAAACATGTATGTGAGGTGAGGTATTAGAATACACATCGATCATTTATAGAATGATCCACAATGTTTACATTGTTGATGGATTTTTCATGATTACTCCAATGTGATTGTCTAGGGAGATATGGATATTCAAGATGACGAATCATTCATGATGTAGTTATTTATGGTCAAGGATCACTAGAATAATTTTTTGTCTTTGGATATCATTTCATTGGTTAATGTGTTTTGGGGTCTTGTTATAACAAATTATAATTCAACGAAGAAAGAGTTGTAACCCTATTATAAATTCACTTCATTTTTTAAAGCTTTTATATTTTTAAATCATTCATTTTGTGATTTAATAATTAAATTGGTATTGAATTTTACCATATTATTTTTTTCTTATTTTTTAGGATTGGTTTGTTAATTTATTTTGGGTGTCATAAGATTCTTGGTTGGTATCTACCATTTTATCTAATCAAACATCTTCTATATCCTTGTATTTATGGGATGGATATTATTCTTAGAGATGAGAAAAATTTTATAGGAATCCATCATAGTTTTTTAAAATTTATATCGATTACATGGTGAGATTTTGTTGTTAAATATTCTCGGTGGATGTTTAAATAGAATTTGGTTGAGTTAGATATACATTTTTTGGAACTTATTATTAAGGGATGTGGAATCTGGAAGAGTGGAGACTCCTGATGCGTATAGTTGAAAATATTTTTTAATGTATTTTCCAATTTTACCAAAAGTATGGTTTGAGGATAAGAAATTCCATGTTGAGGTTTTGGATATTGTTCTTGTAGTGAATTATTTTTCCATTCATCAGGGAAACTCAAAGTGTTAAATTCCCATATTCCATATGTCCAAAGACATGGTTTCAACATATATGAGGGTCGTAGATTGTATTTTGGGGTATAATAGAATTGTGTCTCTAAAAAATTTGAGGTCGTTAATTTATGGTTATTAAGAATCTCTGTTGTCTTTCCTCAAGATTATATGATATAAACAATGATTGTGGAATGTATACGATAGGCTATTTAGAGTAAGGGTTATTATGGATAACCTATCTATGATTCTATTGATTTATAAATTAAAAGATAGTGAATATATTTGTCAAGGGTTTCTAGAACTTTTCCATTTAATTAAATTTGTTTTATAAAATTGAAATCCCCTTGAAAACAAATTATTCCTCTAACTATTCATTCATATCATTGCAAACCTAGTTGCATCCATTCAAGGACTTACACTCCATTTTTAGTACCTATTATCTCAAGAATGAATATATCTTTTATTGGAAATATATGGTGATTTTTAATTTACCCTCCCTTTGGATTAATCTCATTTCAAATCCATTGAGAATGGTGGTTCTGGGAGTTATTTGTTGGGTGACATTATGCCTATATCCATATGGGGATTTTATCTTCATAGTTTCATAATACCCACTGATGTTTGCTTCAATGATTATACATCAATGATCATATTCGTTGTTCATAGTCCCTATGAAGTGAATTTAAAAATGTTGTTTGATGTAGGGGATCTATGTTTTCATCTAATTTTAGTTTATCGGGGACAATAATATGATTTTTTTCCTTTTAGATTGATGGTTAGTGAGGAATTAATTTTATAATCAATCCGTACTAATTAAATTTTAGGTGATCTATAGTGAAATCACGTTCTATTTTAGAATTTTTTCTATTTATTATGAAATATATCCATTGTGAAATTTTTTATAAAAACCAATATTTGTTTGAAACCTTGTGTGTTATGTAATTATTGTTATCAATAAATCCTCAATATGATTCCGTGTTTAATCACACATTTTAAAAATGTTAAACTTGCACACACACATATATATACATAGATATAAAAATGGTTTTTTTTAATATATAATATTGTAATAGAAAGAATTCAATAAATGATGAAATTATCTAAAATCACACATTAAATGGAAATTGTAGATTTTTTCAGGTTTAAAATTTGTACCATGATATTTTATTTTCTAGTTTTCATATTATATATGGTTGGATCTTATGGGGGTTTGAATGGTAATTATTTTCACAAACTAATAAGTGTAATATTTTAATAATCTACGTTGTTTTACATTTGGGTTGGGTTATATTGAGGTCTACTTTTAATGGGTTGGTTGACGGATAATGATATGTTGTATATAACTTTATATGATGACCTTGAAGTAGTATGTAGAATAATTTTTTAAAATGGATGAGTTGTTATATTGTGGGAATAATTTTAATTGTATTTTAGTTTTCTTATGTTGTTAATAAAAATAAAATTGAAATGGAAAGGCATGAAATTAAACATTCTTGGGTTATAATTTATTGTGAGATAAATTTATAATGAAATAAATATTGATGACTATGTTGAAAATATACAACTAATGACTAATATTAAGCATGGGGTTTTCTTGAAATTTGGTCTTAATAAAATATATAGTTCATCTATTATTAAATATAACATGGTTTGTGAAGTTAGAGAATCTAATTTTTTAAGTTCTAAATAATGGAGGATTTTAGGTTCTTGAGTGCCTATTTGCATAGTCTTCTATATTTATTTTGACTATAGTTGGTATTTGATGTAATGGGGTGATTCAATAGCGTCAATGGTTATGTTATTTTTTTTATATGGACCCTTAGTCTAGGTATTTTATGAGATAGTATGAATTATTTTATTTTCTATTTTAATTTTATATAAATCAACCCAATTTTGATAACCTTACAAACGGAAAAAAAATTAGATCCATGATTCAACCTCAACATTAATTTTGGTTAATTAATATGGTTTTTATTCCCTCTTCCCCATTATTTATTTATATTTTGTACATTTTGATGATTGTTGGTTGGAATTCACAATACCAATTGCAATTGGTAGTAATTCTTATAAATAATGTTTTTTATGAAGATTAGTGGCACAGGTTGATAGTGTTAGTTTTAAGTACTATAGAATTTTGTAATTTATTCAATGTGATGACAAATTTATAGGGAAGTTCATTATTGTTATAGAGTCTTATTTTATGGAGGTTATTATTGTGTTAGAGTGAGGGATGTTCATGTCTAGAAGAGTGAATGATTTTTTTCATTAATATTCATGATACCATACTGTACAATGCCCCGACCGAGTTACCCAAAGTCGGTACATTATTACATATCATTGACATGATACATGGAATCATGTACCGAATGACCGATAAGTTTAGTAGCTTTGATGTAGTAGATACCTACACAATTTTTACATTACATCATTAAATAAAAAAACAATATTATGTCCCATTTTAACACTCTTATATCCCTTAGCTTATCCCTATAGATTAATTGTAATATACTTCTTCACATATTTGGATAATTAAAACATAATAATAAGGTGAGGTCAGATTCTCAGTAAGGATAACAATATAGTGGATACTATCTTAAATAAGCATAAACATTTAAGGAAATGTATACGACTAAAACAAAAGCCTTTTAAACATAAACTCTAGTATAATATGGAAATGATATATCAAATAGTTCCATCAGGGATATTTTACTAGTCGAATAATCACATTTAATATCAATTTTCAGTTTCATAATGATGGAATGGATAATGCTGGGATTGAAAACCACATAGTAATGGCCTCAGGCCAAGACAACAATTAATATTTTTCCAATCCATTTTCCATGAAAATTGTTCTTATCATGAGACCTACTGATTCATTGAGGGTCTATAGTGGGCTCCACCCGTCACTTACTAAGTCCAATGAATTCCTCATATAAAAAGGAAGAAACATAACATAAGCATTCATATTAAACATATCATACTAAATATTAATACTTTAACCATAAAAAATGATTGGAATGAAAATAATACATCCACAATCAAAAGTATCACAAAATTTTCAATACAATATGGAAGATTGTATCATAATAAATAAACTTCAAATAATTTTAAAATCCATAAAAGGAAGTTGACATAGATGAAACCAAAACTATTTTCGAGAAATATCTTTCTCGATATTGAAATTATTTAATATTCATTTAGTTATAAAAGAAAACATTTATTTTGAAAATATTGTTATAGGATTTTAAGGGAAACATCGAAGGTGATATAATAGTGGAAAATAGCCGCACCCACCGTATAAGTTATATAACATTATTTACTTGATTTTGTCAAAAAAGTCATAAAGGACCATGGTTAGAAAACGAAAGAAAGATTCCATTATAAACATCTTTTAAAAAGTCAAACATGGGTATAAATGACATTACCCCATAGTCTAAAAATTCGATTTTTTTATTAAATACATTTTTAAGAAACATAGATGTGGATGATATAGAGGTCATAGTAGAAACTCATGTATAAAAAACCTCGTATAATGAAGAGATTATAGAATTTAAAATTACCTAATACATTTCCTTGATCGATGGTATTTTAACCTCCTGTATAATAGATAAATAATTTTCAAAACATTAAAAAAGAACCACATACATTAATTTGATATCATATATGATCTTCTAATATTGCTTTGTTAATAATATTTCAGTAGTATCATTATTTCGGGAGTTAACTGATTCATTTTCTTTTATAAGCATGGTTATGTAAGAAGTGTTTGTTATATATAGGATGTATTTGATTCATATAAAAAATTAAATTATGTTCATAAAAATTATTTTTAATCATAAAATGAATGTTATTCTTGAATGTTTATGATGGGGAATATATTTAATCACATTCGTGGAAACGGTAATCTGTATGTACGCACTAGCAACAATATCATTCTATTGAAGGTGAAATAATATATAATTAGATGTTATATAATATATTGATAATCCTTAGCATGTTGTTTTTATCATTTAAATATGTTATACACATTATTATACATGTCTAAATAATGAAGTGTTTGAATAACAAACAACACGACGACGTGGAGATAGTAAGTCATACGTACGCACGTATAGAAACTTTTCATTCATAGGATTGATAGGATAATGAATAAAGTTGAAACATATTTATAATAACATCACCGATTGTATAAGGCTATGTATTTATTATTTTGGTATAGAAAGAAGAAAAAAAGAGGATGTGTAAGAATAAAAGGCCATTTAAAGAGGTGTTGAACTTATTTCCTATCCTTCGTCTGTTTCTTTTTTATTTGATCAAAAGGACTCATTATATTGGAATTATGATCAAAGTAAGGCCCCTATGTCGAAGTGAGAGTATCTAAGAGAATATTTTAGCTGCGTTTGGCCGAGCCAAATGGCTTTGGAGGTGTGATTTTGAGAGAAGGGGATGTACCCTTTTATAAGAGAGATGAGGATCTCTTTAAGAAAAGCAAGAAATATTATTTTATTATACAATCATATTCGGTTTATAATTTCTCCAAAATGAATTATTTAGATTATACGGTGTGGCTGGGTTGAAGAAACTCTCAACTAGTATGTTTTTGAAAGGTTTAGCACACCATATTAACGATATCTTTTAGATCTAACTCTTAATTGAATAGTTTAACTTTTACCATGTAATCTTGTATTATTATAATAAATGGTATATAAACATACTATAAAATACCAAGAGAACCCGATGTGGTTAATTATTGATATATACAACCATATATATGTCCTTTGGAAAATAATTATATTTTAAGGAATATTATATCAAATAATAATATATTATTTGTTTTTAAAACACAATTATGTCAATTTTGACACTATTTGGTATTTTGTTTGTGTGAAAGTCAGAAAAAATTTATCACTTCGAACTTTGATTATTTAATCAACCCAAAAAATTAATATTATCCTATAGAATTAGTGAAATTTTCAAAAGTCTTAATTTACAATTATTTAGATATTAATAATATCAATTATGTTAATAATTAATTATTAAGGTAATTACTGCATCATCTTTGTGTCATAAATAAATTTAATTACTAAAAATTATAAATAAAATACCATTATCTAGGAAAAAATTTTATATACCTAATTAATATTTATTGTATAATTTATCATATGTATAACTCTGTATTAAAAATTGTTTAGTTAGTAAACATGAAATTTAACACTTTTAACTCTTCAATAAAAAAATAATAATAATTGTCTTAATATAATCAAAGAGGATCTAAAGGACCATATTTTATTTATACGGTGGATTTTAGTCAAAATAAATTTATCCAATATAATTTGGACATGTGTTAGGTTTATTATAATATCATTTGATACATTTAATTACACTATTTACTTTTAACTTTTGTAAATAAAAGTCAAAAGTTTCTATTCATCCAAAATTATTTTCATCTTATTGAACCAAATTTTACTTAATGATGTAGACCATGACTCTTTTTTTTGAAATTTAATTTACAGAAGAGGTAAAATTATGTTTTATGAAAATTTACAAATGCACCTAGAAGGTGGGTAAAATATGGCAAAAACATCAATAAAATTTTATATGTCTAATATTATTATAAACTGACTACAATGATATAAATTAAACATATATAGATTTTATGTATATATTTTTACCTAATATAAATTTATTTAATATAAAATTTTTTTTAAATAAAAAGTCGGTTTTAAACAATAACGCAGTTGTTTAACTATTCATCAAATTTTAATGTTTTTAGAGAAATACCAAAAATTCACTCTAAGATAACATTGATATTACAAATACAAAAATTAAGTCCATATGGAAAAATGAAATTTATAAAATTTCAAAATGTTGGTATTACTATTCATAACGACTAGTTTGATTAGTCGTGGAGTGTTAGAATTCGATGTTGCATACTACAGAAGAAATTGAATTTTTCCAAAACAATTGTATTGTGAATACTTGGGATGTTACATTCTTCCCAACATCAAATATTTTTTTCCTTGAAATTTCTATAATATTACAACATAAAAATATTCGAGTGGTTCTTCATCATAAGTTCATCGGGTTCCCTTGTTACCTCTTCTGTCTTATGGTATCTCTATAGAACATTCACCAAACGATCCATCCATTTTCTCAACAATTGTTATCTGGTATCAAGAATCCTGATAGGATCTTCTCAATAATACAGATCGTGTTCCTTTTATATTTCATCATTGGTGAGTACATGCATTGGGTCAGGCATGTATTTTCATAAAAGTGTTACGTGGAAGACATCATGAACATTAGAGAGGCTTGGAGGTATTTCCAAACAATAAGCTACAACTACAATTCATTCTAGAATTTCGAAAGGTCCTATGTACCTGGGACATAACATACCCTTATTACTGAAATTTATTACACCCTTCAATGGAGATACATTTAAGAAGACATCATCTCCAACTTGAAATTCCAAATCCTTTATTCGGTTATCGGCATAACTTTTTTTCTTACATTGATCTTCTTTGTTGTGGGTTCGTATAATATTCACCATTTCTATTTCTTCCTCAACATGTTCTGAGCCAATGAGTTTTCATTCACTAACATCATCCCAAAAAGATGGTGTTCGACATCTTTTTCTATATAACGCTTTATATGGTTCCATCAGAATACTTGAATAAAAGATGTTGTTATATGAATATTTTACCGAATCTAAAAATTGATCACAGATAGCTTGAAATTCAAGTGATAAAGATCAAAATATATCTTTATGGTTTGAACAGTCCATTCTGATAGTCCGTCATTTTCAAGGTAATTAGCAGCACTCAAATGATCTTTAGTATCAATGGACTTCTAAATTATAATCCAGAATAATGTTTTAAATTGGGGATCACGATATAAAAAAATAGGGGTACTCCATGATGTCTTACAACATCATTAATATATATTCTTGCTAAACATTCTTGTGTAAAATATTTTATTATAGACAGAAAATGTGATGACTTGGTTAGATGATCAACAATGACCCATATTGCATCATTACTTATAAGTGTCTTTAGAAGCACCATGAAAACTTCCATCATAATATCATCCCATTTCCACTCTAGTATAGATAGAGGATGCATGCCTCCTCCAGGATGTTGTCTTCTAGTTTTTACCTATTGAAAAACTATACATCTTGACACATAATTAGAACTCTCCCACTTCATGTTGTCCCACAAAAAAGTTTCCTTCAAATATCAATTCATTTTAGTGCTACTAGGATGTATAGAAAAATTATATCTATTAGAATAATCTAATAATTCCCTATTTAGATCATATATATCAAGAACAAAAAGTTTTTTACCAAATTTCAAAATTCCATCTTCACATATGATGTTAATCTAATTACCATCATTCACAGCTTTAATATTCTTTTGAAACACCTCATCATTAGTTTGATACCTTTTATCTCTTTTTAGTAAAGTTGGATTGGAAACCACTCGAAATATTATTGATGTTTCACCTTCCATGATTATTCCCATATCTATCTTTACTAGATCCATGAACATATAATCCCTTTCAACCATCATCTTGTTCAATACTCCATGATCAATTCTACTCAAATAATCTTTTACCTTATTAGCCTTCCCCAGGTGGTAGTGTATAGTGAAATCATAATCCAAGAGTAGTTCAAGCCATCATCTTTGCCACATGTTGAGTTCATTCAGGGAGAATATATTCTTCAAACTCTTGTGATTGTTATATATCTCACTTTGTTCACCATATAGATTATGTCTCCATATCTTCAAAGAAAATATTACAACTTTTAACTCAAGATCATGAGATGGATTGTTTTGTTCATGAATTCTTATCTATAGTGATGAATAGGAAATAACTATATCATTCCACATAAGGACACAACCAAGTACTTTCATTGATGCATCATTATATATAACAATCCAACATTCCCTGATGGTAGATTCAATATTAAATCATTAAATAATAATATCTTCAGTTTTTAAAAAAATTATTAACATAGTTTTTTCCAAAAAAATTACACCCATTTATGTATCTTCTTGGTTAACGGATTTTCCAATCAGGAAAAATTATGGAAAAATTCCGATAATAACTTGCTAAACCAAAAAAAACTGCATAACTCAGTTATACTCGTCGGTACTAGCCATTTTTGGATAGCCTTTATCTTTTGAGGATCAACATAGATTCCATCCTTTGAAATAATATGGCCTAGAATAAAAATTTCATGAAGCTAAAATTCACACTTGCTAAACGTCCCATAAAATTCATTTCTTATGAGGGTTTTCAAAATAGTGTGAATGTGATTTCCATGATCTTCATAGATTTTTGTGTATACCAAGATATCATCCAAAATTACCACTACATAGTGATGATGATATTCCGTGAAAACTCTATTAATTATATCCATGAAAAAATATAGTGCATTAGTAAGTCCATAAGGCATTACTGTAAACTCATAATGCTTGTATCTGGTTTGAAATGAAGTTTTTGGAATTTCTTCCTTCTTCACAAACAACTGAATATATCTTCATTGAAGGTCAATATTTGAAAAATATTGAGATCCCTGAAGTTGATCGAATAAGCCATCAATGCGAGGAACGGGATAATTGTTATTTAGTGTTATAATAATGATATACCTTTAGTCAATGCAAAACCTCATTGATCCATCTTTATTCTTTATAAAAAGAACATGGGATCCCTATGGAAAAACACAATGGAGAATAAATCCTTTATTACTCAATGGCTCTAGTGGTTTCATTAGATCCACTAATTATAATGTGGCTATAATATAAGGGGCCTTTAATATG
Organism: Viscum album; assembly: GCA_963277665.1. Taxonomy (NCBI): domain Eukaryota; kingdom Viridiplantae; phylum Streptophyta; class Magnoliopsida; order Santalales; family Viscaceae; genus Viscum; species Viscum album. Next base: position 1,831,081,541 of record OY728131.1, read on the forward strand.
GTCCTTGAACTAAAAATTAAATCAATGGAAAACTCAATTTATTGTTATGGTGGATTTATAGGTAAAACCTATTGAAGTACATAAACTTATTCCTGTACAATAGGTACATCCTTTATTTGAACATTCCATTCATCACCCATAGTTATTTCACTTTATTCCATCCAAATAATTGAAATTAGTAGATCTATAGTGGGGTGATATAGATAAAATCATATTGTGACGTTTCTACTCTAATGTTATGGTACTCCTTATCATCATCGAAAATTGTAACCTCCTTCTTCTAAAAATAAATATTTTCATCATGGTTTGAAAGCCAATCCATACTGAAGATTATATCAAATTTAATCATTGGTATGATGATGATATCAACAGATAAATAACATTTATATGCCTTAATGGGAAATGATTCATAAAACATTGTTGCAATGATACTTCCCTTATGATTTTTGACTGACAACTACTTTATTAAATCAAATTGGAGATACCAATTTTTCTAGGAAAACGGGGAAGATATGAAATATTGTGATGATCCAAAATCAAATAATGAATTTTCTAAAAATGAAGAAACGACTAAATTACCTACCACCATTTCATTTAGAGCTTCAAACTCAGTTGTTGTTATAACATAAACTTGGCCTTTATCCCTTGGAATTTTATGAGGTAAGATTCTTTGGTGCTTAGGACATTCATTTTTATAATGCCCCATTTCTATACAATTGTTGCATTCATCATTGACAGCCTATTTCTTTCCCATGTAATCATGAGCACGATTGACATTTTCACCACACTTGTAACAGAATCTTATTCCCTTCAGAAGAGTACCGTGATGTTTGTTCCCACATTTAATGCAAGATGGAAATTAAACCTTTCTATTCTTCCCCTTATTTTGATTTCTAGAGTGTTCAACAGATCTCTTCTTATCATGATTTTATTTAAATTTGTAGAGCATTGAGAATTTATTTTCTATATTGATAAATCATAATAAAATAGCATTATATGATAAGAAAGACTATGAGACTAATGCTCGACAGAGAAATTGTTTTAACCCATTAATGAATCGTTCAATATTACTCCTTTAATTATGTAAATAATCTGTGTATACCTTGATAACCTTGTAAAGTTATCCTCTTACTTTGCGACATTCTAATCCTCCTTTTTCATTAGACTCATAAATTGTCTTTCAATATCCTCTAGATGGTCATGCAGAAATTATTTTTCTACAAAAATCTCTTTAAACATTCTCAATCCCATATTTGATACATATTCATCTTCCTTTTTGTTTTTAATTAATGAACACCATTGATCTTCATCTCCCGTGAGGTGATATACTGCCATGAGAACATTTTCCCATTTTCTACTCCCCAAATCATGAATTAATTTATCTAAGGAACTTATCTATTACATAGATACAAATGGATTTTTATCCCCATATAATGTTGGAGGTTGTTTCCTCATGAAGAGGTCTAACATTGATCCTCCGTGTCATGGATCAAGGTTCTCCATATTGGTACGGTTATTATATTTAATCTGAGTGAGATGTCCCAATATGGTGATAATACAATCCTCACTAGTTGTATCTCCAGCTCCATAATAATTGTTTTTAGTAGGTGGGAAATCCAAACATGGATTATCTGCGATGATACAGTTTCCATTCCTTCAACTAGGAAACATTTCCAAATAATGGCATACACTTGATTAATTTATGAATCACAATACATAATTCCAAGCATGTAAAACACGTAACATAAATTGAAGAGATTATTGATATAATTTATAATCATAAAAATGTTTTTTTTCCGTGGAGGTATATAATCCTAAATCACCCATAATAGTTTGTACATAAAATTTTAATTATCCTAAGCATATCCCCCAGATGAGTCATAACCAAGAGTGCAGCAAGGCCTGTTGTCGTGTACCAGGATTCCCTTGGGCAAGCCTGAAACTCTTTATTGGAGTTTTCAATGCTAGGTACATCTATGCCAGAGCCGAGTCTACCAGCTGTTATATAGATAGGGTTATATTTCTTAGAAAACACACTATATCTCTGCATTACGAAATTGATAGGATGTTCTTCTATAATAATCCTAAAATTATACCGTAGGGTAATGTTCTCTAATCAGTGTTTTTCAAAATCTAGCTTCCATGGTTTGTACTAAACATCCACTGATACCAACTATAAAACCGAGACCCAGTTACCCAATGTTGGTGCATTATTATATAACATTAGAATGATAAATGAATCCTGTCCCGAAAGATAGATTAGTTTAGTATCCTTAGAGGTACTAGATACATACATAATTTTTACATTAAAAAATTATATAAAAAAACATTTAATCCCCTTTGAATACTCTTATATCCCTTGACTAATCTTGCAAGTTAATGGAAATATACTTCTTCGCATCATAGAAAAAATAAAACATAAGAATTTGGTGAGATCAGATGCTCAGTAAGGATAACTATATAGCAGAAACAATCTTAAATAAGCATAAACATTTAAGGAAACGTATAAAACTAAAACAGATGTATTTTAAAGTTAAACTTAAGTATAATATGGAAATACAAATAATAAAAAATCATTTACTTATTCACATGGATATTCTACTAGTCAAATAATCACATGAAATATCAATAGCCAATTTTATAACGATGGGATGTATAATACCAAACTTCATAACCACATAGTAAAGGTCTTGTGCCAAGACTACAAATAAAATTTTATCTAGGCCTTATTCCAAGATAGCATTTTGTCTTATGAGACCTACTGATGCATCAATGATCTATACTAGGCTCCACCCATCACATACTATGTCCAATTCATTCCTCATATGAAAAGAATGAAACCTAAAATAAACATTCGTATTATAACTAGAAAACACAATGTTAATACATTAACCATAAACCAATAATCATATAAAAATAACACATGAACATTCAAAAATATCACAAATCCATCAATACAATATGAAAGACCGTATCATAATAAAAAAAATTCAATCAAATGTAAAATCTGTCAAAGGATATTGACATAGATTAAATAAAAACTGTTTGAGAGAAATATCTCTTTCTATTTTGAAATTATTTCAAAAAAATTTAATCACCAAATAAATAATTTCTTTGGAATATATTATTATATTATTTTAATGGAAACTTCTAAGATCTTATAATGACGGAAAATAATTGCATTCAATGTATAATTTAAAAAATCATTCATTCTTTAATTTGGTCGAAAAGGACATAAAGGTCATTGTTTTTGAAAACAACAGAATGAATCCTTTATAAACATATTAGAAAAATGAAAAAAGTGGATAAATTACTTTGACACATAGTTTAGGAAATACAAAAATGTTTTAAAATACATTTTTAAGAAACACAGATGTGGATGATAAAGATATCCTAGTAGATACTCATTTATAAACAACCTCGGATAATGAAGAGATTGTAGAATTAACCCTTACCTATTTTAATTGATCTAGGGTATATTAAACTCATGTATAATAGTTAATTCATTGTTATAGAATTATAAATGTACGAAATACATAAATATGATATCATATATGATCTTCTAATATGGAATTGTTAATAATATTTCACTATTATCATTGTTTCGAGTGTTGACTAATTCATTTTCCTTTAGATTATTGGTTACATAAGTTATGTTTTTTATTGATAGGATGTATTTTATTCATATAAATATTATATTCATTTTTTAAAAATTATTTTTTAATTTTAAAATGATAATTATTCTTGAATGGTGATGATGGGAAATGAATTTCATCATGTTCGTGGAGATGGTAATCCATACGTAAGAAAGGGAGACAATATCAATCTATTGATAGTGAAATAATATGTAATTGGATGGTATATCATCTATAAAGAATACTTCACATGTTATACTTATTAATTATATCTTTTATACTTATTATAATACCCATCCGAAAAATTAAGTGTTTGAATAACAAACTACACCGCGATGCGGAGACAGTTAGCCCTATGTACGCACGTATAGTGGGTTGTCATTCATAGGATGGGGAAAATAATGAAAATAGTTATAAAATTTTTATAAAAACATCACCGTATTTATAAGTTACGTGATTTTTTATTTTGGAATGGAAACACCAAAGAAAGAGGAAATGTGAGAAGAAAAGAACTTTGAAAGAGGTGATGAAATTGTTACCTCTTCTTCGGGTGTTTCCTTTTGAGTTGATCAAAAGGGATCCTTAGGCTACCTTCTGATCAATGTAAGGCCTCTAGGTCAAAGTGATGGAAGTTGGTAGGATATTTGAGTAGGGTTTGGCTGAGCCAAATAGCTTTGGAGTTATGATTTGGAGAGAATGGGAAGTACCATTTTATAAGAGAGGTGAGGGCCATTTTAAGAAAATAATGAAATAATATTTTATTATAAAATCAGATTAGGTTTATAATGGCTCAATAATGACTTTAATCGAGGATAAAGTGGGTATTCATAGAATATATTAAAAACCACAGGTTTTAGACTATTTAACGTCTCCATATTAACCTTATATTTAAGATTTATTTCTTAGTAAAATATATTATTTTTTACAATATATTCTTGTATTATTATAATAAATGGTTAATAAAATTACAATACAATGCTAAGAGAACCCCATGTGGGTTTTTATTGATATATCTGACCTTATATATGTTCTTTGGCTAAACCAACTCTTTTTAGGAATATTATATCAATTAATAATATATTATTTGTTTTAAAAACTCAATTATGTCCATTTTTACTATAATGGGTATTTTGTTTTTTTAAAATCATAACAACATTATCACTTTGAAAATGTTTGTTTAATCAACCCTAACATGTCATATTAACCAATAAAATTAGTGGAAATTATCAACATTCACAATTTACATTTATTTTGATATTTATAATATCAATTATTTTTATCATTCATTAAAAAGGTAATTACTGTCTCATCTTTGTGTCATAAATAAATTTAGTTATATAATGTATAAAATTTATAAATAAAATAATATTTTTAAGAAATTATTTTCTCTTTATAATTAATATTTATATTTAAATTTATCTTATGTATAACCCTATATTAAAAATGGTTTAGTTATTAAACATTGAATTTAACACCTTTTACTCTTCTTTAAATAAAATAATAATAAATATTCTTATCTAATTCTAGTGAACCAAAAGGATCATATTTTATTCCGAATGTTTATTTTGGTTGAAATACCCCTATCCAATAGAATTATGACATTATTTAGGCCAATTATAATATCATTAGTTAGATTTTATTACCTTATTTAATTTTAACTCTGGTAAATAAAAGTCAAAAGTTACTATTCCCCAAAAAGTATTTTCATCTTATTGAACCTCATTTTACTTACTGATTTCATCTATGTCTCTCATATTTTTTAAATTAAATTAACAAAATATGTGAAATTATGTTTTATGCAAATTTTCAAATGCGCCTAGAAGGTGTGTAACAGATGGTTAAAAGTTGAATAAAAAAAAATATATATATAACATAATTAAAAAAATATTCAATTTAATTAAATTGAATATATATAGGTATTATGTATCTATTTTTAACTAATATAGATTATAATTAAATAACTAATTATTTAAATAAAAAGTTTTTTTATATAATAACGTAGTGTTTTTCACTATTCATCCAAAATTGAATGTTTTCATAATAGTACCAAAAAATCAACCTATGGTAATTTTGATATTCTTAATTCAAAAATGAAGACCATTTTGGAAAATATAATTTATAAAATATCAAAAATTGGGTATTATTATTCATAACAGCTAGAATAATTGGTCATGGTGTGTTAGAACTCAATATTGCATTCAACCCAAGCTATTGTATTATTTAAAAGAAGATTACCATGGATATTTGGGGTGTTACATACTATCATGGTCAGATATAAGAGGAAATTATATATTTCAAACATAAGACGTTGAACCTATATTTAGTTTATGTTTTTAATTTTTTATTTATATCCCACAAGAGATATATAAAGATATGGACGTACAAAATATTTTGGATTTGGGATTTGGAGTGGTAGATCAATAGTAGTGTGGTTGTGTCAAACCATGAATTATGATATTTATAATTACCTTAATATTTTTATGATGTTACATGGTTTGTGATCTTCTTTGAGGTTGGGGTTGATTTGTTATCCTACTTAGGTGATCATTGTTTTTTATTCATTAAATAAATAATTTGAATGTTATTATTAAATTTTCATGAGAGGAAATGGGCATGGTAAGGACATGTATACTTGTTATGATTATTATATATATTTATAAAATTATTTTTCATTTTTCTTAAATAGTTCTCTTGATAATGTTTTACACTATTATCATTAATGATAGTGTGTTTTGATGTTTATTCCTCATAATTTCTCTTGGTACAATTGTTTGTTTCTTTTTGTTCATATCACGTGACATTAATTTTGGGATAAGGGTTATTTGGGATATATGATATGGTTTTAATCATTTATATTAATATTAAATTATGTTCTTAATTTATTGTTCAAGGTAAATCCCCCCATTTTATGTTTTATTCTTTTGATGTTGGTCGAAAATTTAGGACCAATTAGAGGTTGGCTTCAAGGAACAATCTTAATTTTCATAGAATTCTTGGAAGGGTTCCATTAGATGGAGGCATATGAAAACCCTAATGTATTGTAACTTATTTAAGAATTATATCAATCTATATTCATAACGTTTTTTACTTATATAATCATATAATAAAAAAATTATAATACATAGTAATTGATCTATGCTTAGAAAATCCAATTTATCGCAAAATTAGTTCAATATAGAAACATCAAAGTAAAATTTATAAGGAATGTTTTTACTAAATTTTCTATTATATAATGAATAAAATAACAACATTCCATGAAAAGAAACCATTTTTTAGAATGTAAATATGCTCTGTTAAACTATTATAACCCCTTTACTGATAGAGAAGCACATTCAACCAAGAATATCACCAAATTATAATCATTTTCCAATAATTACCATTATTCAATGTAAAAAACCTGCAATTATATGATGATACATGTAATCCAAACAATTGAATATATGATTTACCAGATGAAAATGATTCCCCAAATAGTTAACTATTATATGTGTCCCACATGATGGTTCATTGATTAACCACTTAAAATAATCATGCAAGAGAACATGCCCAACCCATATGATAAATAATTATAGAAAAAAAGATCGTTATCTATATTATCACCAAATTAAATGATTCAATTCTAACATGAACATATTTTAAATTTTAAAAATGAATTTAATTAACTATATTATATTATAATTTAAAATGGAATTTCAATAAAATTTTATACATCATCCAACATACAATAGTAAGGTAGATTTTTGGAAAAAGTATTCCTATTTAGGATATAATAATATATTTCATTTATATAGACAATATTTTAATGAAAAGAAATTTTTATTCATGAAGTAATATTTAATTAAATGTATCATGAATCTAATGTAATAAAAACAAATCAAGATACACCCTTCCACAAGATTAATATAAGCTTATTAATTCTATTTTAGTCAATTATACTAGTATATAAAATATAATAAAGAATACTAATAAAAATAATATAATAAATATTATTTTGTATATAATATTTCAATAAATTATAAATTAATTTTAACTAATTACTTAAATATTTAATCATAAAATAACTCTTAATAATAAAATATCTTATTTTTAAATAAAATATATAACAATGTTGATGACAAAATAATTTTTATGTATATTTTTAAAATGGAATAGAATTCACTAGTGGTTAACTATCAACATTTTATGACCATGAAAATTAGTTTGTCATAATGTGAAGGGAAAAATGGTCTTCTACTACCTAATTTAGTGTTTTTGAAATATAAAAAATTTATAAATCACCCAAACCAAATGATTAAATGATACAAACAAGAAAATTAATTGAAACATATATATTTTTTATTTTATATAATCTATGGTGTTTAATAAATATCCTAATAACAAAATAGAAATTATTTAGATAACATCTAATTTTTATGGTGTCCTTGAAATATTATTCCAACCATCATGAACATAAAATAATTATATGTCCACATGATTCATTATTATAAATAATATTTTTGTTCCACTAATTATTTTTTTTCATCTTACCAAGTAATAATTATGGGAAAGTATTACCTCAATATTCACCTTACTATTTTTTGTTATAGTTCATCCTTTTATATTATTCTTAATTATAATATGAGTAATATAAAATTTAAACCATCTCAATGGGAATATATGATAATTGATTATAATTAGTATGTCTTGAATGCCTCCTCTGTAATTTTATAACCACTAATAGAAATTATATTCAAGATACTAACATTGATATATTCTTAAATGAGATAAACTAGTACTGTATCTGAGAACATGATGGATTGATTTAGAAATTATTAAATACTTTTATGAGTTTATAATTTATAATCCTGGAATAATAAGTTACTAAAGCCTTTATATAGTAGTATAGAAATGTATTCATCTAGGGACTACCAGAAGAGGAATAGGAATCTGAATTCATTAGATAGTATCTATCATAGTTTAAAAAATTAATAATGTAAACAAGTGTTAATGAATTGACTGAATAAAAAACCATAACAATGAAAAAGTATATGAAATCACTTTCTTGATATAGTTTCTAATAAATTAAAAAAATACATCTTAACTGTACAAATAGATCATATTATATTTTATACATATTGGAATAACATGATTTACCTCCCACCCTTAATAATAACAACATTTCCATTTCATTCCCTTTATATTGTGAATATATATCCATTCATGGATGAATAATGACCAATACCTTAAGAAAATTATGGACATCATGTCATCCCTCACACCCGCACTCCACTAAAATAAATTAGATATCCTATCAATGAAATCATCAAATTAACTAAAAACTTGGGAATAATATATAAATTAGACAATGTAAAATTCAAAATTAATTTGGCAACCACCGTAGGGATGAAATTCAGATAACTACACTGAATCCCCTGTTAACCGATTCAAACTGCTCCTATAAAATATATCCTTTAATAATATAATTCCATGATATTAATAAAATAATAATTACTTCAAAGGGAATTTAAATATAAATAAAAAATATATTGAGAAACTATGAGAAAACTAACATTTATTATATTTTACAACCCAATATGAAATCTCATAGTTGCACAATGAAAAATAATTGGTTATATAAATACAAACAACTCTAGAACAACGATAGTCATCATATAGATCCTCCTATTTACAACTATGATTCCATTTTTGAAGATTTAACTTCCACCATAATTTCCCACATTTTTCTAAACCACTTCTATGAATGTAATTTTTCTCCTTTTATAAGAATAAATCTATAAATATATATTCTTTAAAACATTAATATCTTTTCAAAAAATATAATTTATTCATAACTACCCCATGTATCTCTCAAAATATTTCACATTTAAAATCTCGCTGAATTGGAATAATGTAATATATGATATTAAACTTATGTAACCCATAAAATATATCATTATTTATCCCAAAAATTTATATCATTTGAATAAATATATATATACTTTTATATCCATGTTATTGTATCCCTTAAATTGGTCTTCACTACATTTTGATAAACAAGTTAACCCACATTTATATCCATCTTATGTCTATCATAATATATATATTAATCCACATGAATGTGGTTACAAATCAAACAGTAATTTTAATATGTATTTATGTTCTGTGGTGTTGTATAATTCTTATAGAATAATTAACTACTATTGATCAATTATGTTGTGTGGTACTAATACTCTAGAATATATAAAATCTCAATAAAATATGATTACCCTACGACATATAGTATCATTATAGTATAATATAACTCTATGTCATATATTATTCACTTCATCTCCACCTCACAGTGCAGGTTGGTGGCCTACGCCCCAATCTCTTTCATCTTCTTTATTTCTCATCCATTTTCTTTATTTTTATCTCCAACTATAATAAATTTTTCACTATAAAAAATTAAATAATTAAATAATTATCATTAAAAATAATAATCAACTAATCATAAATATCAATGTAGTTATTTCTCAAAAATTTACAAATAAATCTTTGTGATCATTATGTCATCCTATTTGTGTTATTCATAAATTCATAACATTATATTTATCAATAAAATTTATCTATTAACTAATTTAATGTTATATAGAAGAGATTTTTTATATTATATAAGTATTATATATATTGTCCATAGGTTTTTTTTGACTATAATGATATTATGTAAGTTATATAAAATTATTTAATATTTATGTAAATTAAAAAGTACACATACATTCTAATATTTTATCTATTTTTGTCAATATAATAAATTATATTCAGGATTAAATTTTATTTCATTGATTTAATGTTCTTTTATATAATTATAACATAGGATTTAATGTTATGAAATATTATCTAATTAAGAAACATTAATTAAAATAGTTAATATTTTTTGTGAATATAAAAGTTTTCCATATCATATAACATAGATTGATATGAATCAATGATAACATGATTGATAATAATGAAATTTTATTAAAAAACTTTATTAAATAAATATATTTAATCCTACGAGTGGATATTATTTTCTAATTGTTAAAAAAAACATCAAACGTATATTAAAACGATTAATAGAGTTAAGAATCAATATATATGTTCATACATAGGTATTCATTTATTCAGGGAAAATATATATATAAATATAAAAAATTTGGGAAATTTATAATAATCATTAAATGTACATCCAAAAAATCATAAATTTCAAAAATAAATAAAAAATTATAATATATTTTTTTAAATATATTGATGAAAAAATATAATATTGAAAAAATAAAGAAAACCTGTCTTGATATTTTAAAAAAATAACAATAGCATGGAACCAAAATAATAACTTATATAATACAATATATTTAAAACATTATTGTACTTTTTTCAATTAATATTTAATATATATTGATGAATTATATACTATATCAATTATTTTAAAATATATTCTTATGAATTTAATAAATGAATGAAAAAAATCCATTTATAATAACTAATTTCGACCCATTTTTTAATATTGAAAACATTCTAGTGAGATATTTTATAATATTTAATTTATATATCCATTAAAATAAATTTATTTTAATATTCATACATTTTTAAACCATGAATCAATAATTATATCCATATAGTTATTTTTAAGAAACCATTATTTAATTAATGTTTTATTCCTGTATTATTGATATTATACGAACCATGTATTATTAACAAGGGTTTGTTTTCCTTATATGTTGTTATTTTGTTATATTTTTCAAGTTTTTTCATTATGATTTCGTTAGAGTTTTCAAATAAACAAGTCAACTACAATTTAAAATGAAAACAATCCCTTAATTGATATCAACACCATAATAATAAATTTATTATCATTTTTAACATTATTTTTATATAGCATCCACAATTTATATTTCTCAACATATAATTTTAAATTTTATAATATAATTTTTCATTCTCTTGAATCAATTATACATCAAATATTTTTTTAGTAAACTCCTCACATAAAACTCACTATTTACATAAAAGGAGACGAAATTTAATTTCATCATTGACAAAAAGTATTATGTTTCAATGATGTCACATGATTAAATGATTTTTCATTTTTTATGATTTTTTAAATATTACACATAATAAATCATTCATCTTTGAATTAATAAATATCATCGAACGGTAATTCTTGAAATGTGTATTTTTTCTTTTTATTAGTACATAAATTATTTTTCTATATCTTTCTATTATCCATTTCCAAAAACTCCATCATAATGGGTTTTGGATTTGTTCCTCATGATTCATTCCTTTTTCATTTCTATAGTCATCATGGGGATGTGAGGGAGATTAAAGGTGTTTTGGAGGCTACAAACAGTTTTTTTTTGTTTTTGAGATAACCCCTTCCAAGGTGGAGAAGTGTTGGTGGTTGTTTTGAAGATACATTGTATTTGGTCATGGGATAGTAAATTTTCATTTTTCCATTTCATGTTCGTGGGTGTTTTGAGATTATTTTTGTCCTTTGTGGTGGAAAAATAAGATAAATAGATATGGAGGCCGTTATGGATGGAATTTTACCTAAGGTGATTCCCCTATGTGAAACATGGTATAGATCTATATCAGAGTGGGGAGTTCGAAACAATTTTAGGTTTTTTAAGCTCCCCATTTGTTTATGGGTTCCCCTGATATGACTTTATTATTGGATGTACTAACTTGGAAGGTCTCCCTTTGGGGAATGGTCAAACTGCCATTTTATGTTTTTTAGATTGTTGATTCATTATTAAGTTAAAATCCTACTATAAACGGGTGAAATGAAAACATTATCTATAGTCCTCTATTACCCTATCAAAAATAGGGATGATAAAATTTATCATGCTGTTTTCCCTATGTCATGATGGTGTTAATGGTGGGATGTTGGGAATTTTAAATTAAATTCCCAACCAAATGTACATTTTTAGTTCTAATGAAATTTTATTTATGCAATTTTCAAAATGGGTGTAAATAGGGGTTTAAATAATTGATTTCCAGATCTCACTATCTCTAGAGGAAGCAAAGTCATAGTGGGTAAAACTATGTATAGGTGGAGGTATTCCCTCAGTTCTTTATAATTATAGTGTTGGGAAAACCTTGCATCAACTTTTAATATCTCCTCTCATATGAAAGTTGACCCATATCCCTCTTACTAATATTCAACCACTTAAATTTGGAGTCTCGACACCATTGATCATCATAGTTAAGTCTTATTGATCAAGATTATTTATACTATCCTCTTCTATTCATCTTCCTTAATCTTTTTATTATTGATTTTTTTTCTATCAACACAATTTTGGTTTCAGTTTTTATTATGGATTGATAACAAAATGATTTAGATCATTTTTAGGAGGTGTTTATTGGGTATATTAGTGTTCGATAATTTCTCACGTGTTATTACATGAAGATTAATGATATTTTAATTGATTTTTATGATTAATTAATTATCCATTTATTTATGTGTTAATGGAAATGTATAATTTTTTAAATTCTTTGGGTAGTTTTTCATTGAACCTAAAGATGGTAAAAACCATAATTTAATTTTTTTGATGATTCATTATTATCACATGTATAGATATTCTAATGTCAGTTCCCCATGTGATTTAATATATACCGTGTTATATTTTTTTTGGGTTTTTTTGTTTAAAATGTTATATGTCATTGGAAAGGGATAATAATGTAATTTTTGTAAAGATTAAATTATTATGGAACATTTATTGTAAATTGATAACCATTCATAATTGATTATTATTGAACAATAAGGGATTTGATGAGTCTTTATCTTTTGATTATTTTCAAGATATGTCAGTTGTCTTGTTTTCATTACATTTTATTAAAACAAATTCATAGAGAATCAATTATTTGAAATATATTAATATTTTAATTTTTGACAGAGATTATTGTTTTGTTCTGACTGAGCTGATTTTTATTTCGAAAATTAGTATATTCCTTTGAGTGATGGACATAGTTTTTATAATAGTGTTATAATAAAAATGATTTTTTCCTGGTATTTTTATATTAGAAATACGATGTAATTCAATGTGTCATCTTGACTCATTAAATTTTCTATTTTTGGTGTTGGTGGTGATTTATAGGAGGAATGATGATGTCATTTGGTGTTTGGAGGTGCATCGGTGCTGTTGTGCGATATACACATCTTGAACGATTTATATTACAAGAACTAGTGTCCTAACATGTGTCTCTGTCTTGTTTCAAGACCATTCTATGGAGATGAATGTATATTTACAATTTATTCACAACATGGATTTAATTCTCTAAATTTAATTAAGTCATATTTTGGTGATATGATTTTTGGTGAAAATATTTATTTTGTGTAACAAAAAAAAATTCAAATCAGGAATGGATTAAATGATTTTAAAGTGTTAGGTTCCATGTGTTTTTTACCCCTTTGAGTGATTTATTTCTATTCCTCTATAAATCTTTGAATATCTTTATTTTTAGACATTACCTAGGTTCCCTTATGTGGTATTTTATCCCTGTTATCTCATAATTTCAATATTAGATTTTTGTGGCTTCCTATAAGAAATATCTGTTGAGTATTACTCTCAATCCCATTGAGTTCATTCCATTATTTATTTGATGATCCACTACAGTGGTGTATTATTTTTTTACATTGGGAGTTGATATTTTTTATGGTGATCCATTGATATGTTGTAATTTTATCCATGGTATCCAATGTGTAATCATGGATGATTATTCTTCTCAATGCAGTGTGTGGTGAGTTTGAAAAGGTTCATTAAGATAGATAATCCGTCATTTTTTACTTTTATGTATAGTGTGAAATTTTTTTTATCTTTTTATATCATTGGGGGATGTTCTTGCTAACCTAATCAAGATAAATTTATAAGTTAATTGAAATTTACTAGGATTGGGAATGATTCAATTTATTTTATGCCATTGATATTATTTTTCTTCTATAATCATAATTTATAAATTACCCTCTATAATTTTTATCATTTTGATATTTGATTATGCTATTTTGAAATGAGTAATTAAACCCATTATTATTATTATTATTTTGATATCACCCTCTATGAGAAATAAATTTATCACATGTAAAAGGATATTTCAATTCATTCCCTATGATTTTGGATTTTGTGTTAATTCACTAAAATAATTAATTGGAATCAATAAAATATCATTAAAGAATATATATAATGTTTTTATCATACTGTGATGTTTCTCCATGTTTTGGGGTTCAAATGTGTGGTTGTTTTATTTTTGGTCAATGTGGGGATAATGACTATCATGAGACCGTTCTATTCAAATGGTAAGAAGATGTTTTATATAACTATACTTTTTAGGTAGTGAGGCAATGGTTTGTTTGGAAATTCATTTGGGTGATGAGTAAATGGTATAATGGGTATGATGAGATACTTTTTCAGTGTGGTCTCAATGTGCAAGATTCATGGGTGGTGATGTATTATCTTGTTAGTAATGATTAAAATTTCTTTGGGTGGTTTAGTTAGTGGCGTGAAAATGATTACTCTACAAATAAATGATGTTGTGTGAACATAAATGTGATTGATTCATAATAATTAAAAAAATGGATAGGATAATGGGATTGGTTGGAAATGAGAAATGTGACTTTTCTCTTCTATTGTGTTACACATTTAGTTGTGGAAGTGAAATTTTTATTTCTTCAGATGGTAAAGCTTTTTTCTGAACCTATATGCTTGGATTGATTGTGGATAATATTTATATACATTAATATTCCATGATATTTCTATAAGAACACCACCAACATTTAGAAATTATCATGAAACAGTCATATTTACCCGAAGTGTGTTTTCCTAACATCTCAGTGATGAGGATGGATGGTTGGATACGTACTCAAGCAATCTCTTTCTTCTAGTTGAGTTCATATGAAGACGTTGTGATGGAAATATGACTTTTAGGGAACTTGGATATGTCCTATTTGTCTTTGGAATAGAGGATATGTGGTTATTTTGTGTGTTTTAATATGGCGGGGGTTGTTCATGGTGTGAGTAGGGAACAAGGTTGATTCCCTTTATATTCATAATACCATAATACTATAGTAATGTTATTATTGTGATTTGATTATCCAAGTGCCTTTTAGTGATATGTTATGTGACTATGATGTGGGTAGTATCCCTGCTGTATGCAATTTTGAAGTCATGTTACCAGGATTTCAAGTGATGGTTTGTGACATATAGAGGATATTCAAGCTATAAAGTTCATTATGTTGGGATGTGAGTGTGTAAAATCATTGTGAAATTTATATATACCATAATTTGTCCAAATACTAATTATAATGATATTTAACATCTGTTATGTTATATATTAAACAGACCATAGTGTGGTCGGTACATGTTATTTATTTTTTAGATATTTATTCTTCTCTTAATCTATAATGGATGCATCAGTATTCTTTTTTAACATGTGCATTAGGGGATTCGGTTTTTATTTATGAGTATATTTTTATTCTCAACAAACATTTATAAACAAATAATTAGTTTTATATGTGGACTAAAAGGATCATTTTGGATATTTCTAGCTCAAATATATTGAATGATGACGTTCCACTACCCTTACTTATCATTTGGTTATTTTCATTTGGAGACATTTATCTATATCAAAATTATTTGTACTTTCATTATTGTATGGTTTGTGTGTTAATTAATATTATATCATAGAGTTTATTAGGTTGATTCATTCTATCCCTCGATCGTGTTTTTATATATATTATAATTCCACCCATTTATGTGAGTTTCATATACTCTATTCTAGAGGACTACCCAGGGCCTACTGGGTGTTGGAATCGTGGGGTCATTATCTCTCTCCCTTCATTCACTATCGTTGGTTTGAGGGGTCATGATAATGTTGTAACAATGCTAATGGATCAGATATTGAATGATTTTTATAATTATGCATAGTGAGGATTTCTTAGGTCGGTTTGGAGTGAGTTCCAGTGGGCCTTGGTGTAGGATATATTCTAGGGAGACTAGCTAAAAATTGGGATTTTAGGTCCGGCTGTGTCCCAACACATAGACTTTGAGATTATTGATTTACCATGTGGGAAAGAATTATTTGTATGTTAGAGACTTAGGAGAGCTACATGCATCATGATGACATGCCTAATTGGTGGGATTCAGTGGTGTTAGGATGCTAAAATAATTAAAAAATAATTTAAAATAAATTAAAGACATTTTTATTAATTCTATACTATATGACCATATAAAATATTTGAATCATTATTAATCTATGTCTTATGGATATCAATATATGAGTTTCTGAAATTAGAGGTTCAATAGGCTAATCTAGTTGATCATAAGAGGTTTTATCTAGCTGAGGAGGTTGATCGATGGTGAAGGAATTTTCACGCTTTTTTATAGCTTGGTTTTGGGATGTATGAATGTGTTGTTTCAAATGTTGATATAGAGAGATAATTGAAGGAGAATACTATTTTTTTTAGATTGATACAGGAAAAATTGGGTTGTTGTTTCTTTTTAGAAACCTATCTTATCGGAGGAGATGTAGGTCAATGGTGGATGTTGTATATGGTTAAGTAGAAGCAAGTGGATGTTTCATAGATCAATTTTAGAAAGCATTCAAAGAAGAGTTACATTGATTAAACATAGTGGAGATAAAAAGGAATGATCATCATTCAATTCAGCATGTGATTATATCATTGTGAGATTTTGTAAAATAGGTACAAATATCCTCTATTTTTTCTCAATATAATTTCACATAGGTAGAGTCTCGTCAGAGAAGTAAAAATGAGATGCTTCATCCTTCTTTCAAGTACAATGTTACTCCTTTTACATTTACAAAATATTTAGATGTTCATAATAAGTTGTTGGTGATCAAATAGATACACTCACATGGTGATTTTCCAATTTAGGGAAACCATCAATTTTTCTCATAGATAAGAGTTTTTAGTCCAAGGTATTAGGTAGCAAGACCATCAAGATTTCGACTAGTTCAGAGTCGACCAATGAAAATTCCACTTCAGCCTTCTCGGTGTACTTTTTTCCTCAATTATCATTAATATATCAATCAATTTTTTTTTCAATTGTGATCATAGAAATTTATAGAATTAGAACCCAATGGCGTTTTAATCATATTTTGGTTGAGTAAAATAGGATAATTTCAATATATATAAGTATTTGCGAGTGAGATATTTTAAAAAATATTTTTAGATAGATTATGTTTCCCTAAGGTAAGATTGATCATGTAGAGGGAGACCTCCAAATGTTCCTCATGTTTCGGGACATTATCACATGTGTATTCATGGAGGTAGTCATCTTAATATATGTAGTGAAGCTGGATATGGTATGATTAACCAAGTGGAGGCAGGAGTGATGGATGGGAAAGTGTTCATTCATGGTACACTCAGTTTTTCTTCTACCATTTATAGATCCTATTTGATATAGGATATTCATATTCCTTCATTTCACCCAAAATATTATATACCTTGATAATATACATATAGAGGTTTGTTATTTTCTAGGTCTTGACTATGCCAACAAGAGGTTAGAGAATTTTATTTAATATATGTTGGGGGTGTAGACTGATGAGGGGGTTATATTAGAATCATGGTGATCCATTCATGATTCATGTTTTGTCATAAAATGTTCTACTTTTATCCGAATAGGTATATTATATATGTGCTGATATCAAATTCGTAAGGAGGTTATTTATTTTTCTCATATGTTAATGGATAGTGTGTGGTTCTCATTTTTATGAGGAGTTGTCAAGTGGGTAGTCTGCGTGTTGAGACCCTTCTTTCAATGATGGATGGGGTGCAAGTGAAATCAGTTTATGCTCAGTTAGTATAGGTTCGCAGCGTCGTTGGAGGATTTCGTTATGTCTTCCCAATGAGGTTATGATGTTACCCCATAATGTAATGCAGTGTTCAAGATAGACTTATTTCATACTGCTTCTTTAATTTTGATGGCTCTAAATTTGATGTAACCATATGAGTTGTGGGATTCGAGTGTTTATATATATGACTTGACAAAGTTGGTTTTTAACTTTCCATGTTTGTTATAATGGTGTGCTCCTACATTTTTTTACAAAGATGATGGTAGTATGAGGATGTTTATAGACTAATCTATGTTGAACTAGACCATGATCAATAAAATTTATCCGTATCCCACGATTGATGATATTATCAATTAGTATAATGGGTATTATTGGATTTCTATGATCTATATATAGTCTAGGTATCCCCAGTTGATGGTGAAGAAGGGTGATATCAAGATGAATTCCTTCAAAAGTAGTATTGTAAACGTTTAGTTTGTTATCACAATTTTATGTATAAAAAACTAGATATTTTCAAGGGGAAATTTAACAATATTTCATATGTATTCCATGATCATTACATTGTAATTTTCCTGAATTACATGTTGATGTACATGGAAACAGAGGAGGACTATAATAATCATCATTGAGTATCTTGCAAGTTCTTTGATTCCACCATCACTGTGGAATGATATTCAATGGTATATTTTGGACAAGAGGGGTGCCTTTTGATATGTAATTTCTGTCTCTTATGGTTGTGGAAGTATCCCAATCAATTGTCATGGTAGTTATTTTTATTGTATCACTAGAGAATTTTTCAGAAGTTCATAGCTTCCATAGTAATAAAGAATATTTTATGAGGCTTTTCCTTGATTTCCCAAGAGTTGTAGCCTTGCTGAAAACATTGATTGAGAAGGACCATTACTTTTTGGGGATTTTTCACTTCTATGAATCATTTGGATACATAAATGGTATGGTGGTCCATGTTACTGTTTTCCATGTAGGAGGTCATATTTGAAGTTTTTTATGCTTCATGACTAGGCATGGGATTTAAGTTGATTTAATATATAGAAATGATATATTATGGGTATTTATAGTTATTTTCTAAATAGAATAATTATACCACTCAAAATATTGAGCTTGAATAGATTTTGTTATCACTGAAGGATTTGTATCATTTTCTCATTTTGGATAGATTTATTGTCTTCACTAATTATAATATTATGAGGAATATATTTTTTCGCTATGATATGTGTTTTTGGCAGTGTAGGTGGGTGTATATTCATCATGATTGTGCTTTTGGGATATCGTAAATCTCATGAATGGTATATTTTTTGACCAACGTATTTCGGTACATATTGATAAAGGATGTTTTTCAGTAATCTAAATATATTTTCAGATGGATGGAGGAGTGTATATCCCTTAACATAGATGAGATGGTGGATTATTGTTGACATTTATTTTTTAGTTGAAGGTAAAATCATCTAGGATTTTGTAGATAGAGGCTTCTCAATGTTGATAGCTATAAGAAGTGGTTATGTGTGATTGTATTGACCATGGTGATACTCAATATATATGGTATGAGGAGGTTTATAACTAGATGTTGTGTCATGTGATATAGTGTTTATCAACTATGATGTCTGAAAGAGTACATCATAAGTTTCATATCTAACGATTTTCAATTCACATGGGATTATAAAATATTCAATGTGATTTAAAGACACAATATTGGTGTCCTGAGATAAAAATGGTTACAAATAAGTTTGTAAGGAGTTGTTCTATTTTATAATATATAAAGGATGAACATAATTTTTTTGTAAGATTCTTTTATAAATTCAAAATTTTTTAATGGAAGTGGGATAACATCTCAATGTGATTTATCATTGGTTAAACCTGATATCCAAGAGGTTATGATGTTATTTGTGTGAACATGGATCGATTGATAAAATCATCCAACTTTATAAAAATCCTGTAAAAAATATTGTACATATTTTATCTAAGAGGTATAAGGATGAGGTGATGTGTTTTCATGGAGGTAAAATTTATATTGTCTCTTAAAAGGTTCTATATTTTACCTCTTGAGTCTAGAGGGGATTCAAACAAGATTTTAATATTCAATTACACCTAACAAATTATTTCCACCCTTAGAAAAATGATAATATAGAACTGGATATCTTGACATTGGGGGATGTGTTGTTGGTGAGAATCATATATTTGGTTGATCTTGGGGGATAAATTTTCATTGGGATTTTATTTTATATAATAATAACTTTCACACATCATAAAAATATCCACACTTGAGGGGTTTTATGGGAAACCATATCATCTTCTATTATGATATAAAGAGTTTGAGTATGTATTATTTCATGGTACTGATGTGGTGTAGAGCTTAAAAGAAATGTATCTGTTAGACTGAGAGTGGATGAAAGTAGCATAGGAATGGTAGGTTTCTTATTTCAATCATTGTAGGAAATCCTTTGAGATCGAGGTTGGAGCCCAAGTTTCTTGATATTCCCACCACACTAGGGGTAGTACAATGAGTATGCTATTTCTTAATTTTGATTGACCTATTGGGGAGTATGGAATATTTGACAATGTAGTATATCTATTAGAGTTTATACATCATTGAGGGATAATCCAATATGTCTTCCATGTCCTGAAGCTTCATTGGAATCTTCACTGTAGAGACCCAAATCTTGGAATATATGGACATTACATTACTTTTTCGGAATACTTAATACATAACGAAAATAGATACACAAGGATCTTAATAGTTTAGTGTCTTTGGAAACATGGATTATAAACTACTAATCACGTTGAAAGATATTCATCATCTCCCATAAGGATCATCCCCTTTTTGTTTCCTTACCTAAAACCTTTCTTTTTATCCTGGGAGAAAAGAAAACATAAAAAGGGTGATCTCAAATGCTCAGTATGGGTAAGCATGGAGAAAATAAAACAAAACATATACATTTGAACTTAAAACCATGAACATAATGTTTAAACCTCAAAATCTTGAGCAATGACATAAAATATGGTAGTACATAAGGCATAGATCATAATGAAACATTAATAATGATAAAATATCATGGGAATAAAACATGTAATTGTGGAAAAACATTAAACACATGATATTATTTCCATAGTATCCAAGGAATTGCTGCCAAGACCATCTTAGTGGACAATGTCCCTTACTGAACCGGGTTTACTTTCCATTCCAGCCATGTATTACTGAACTGGATTTACTTGCCGTTCTAGCCAAGTCTATCTCATGCGATATAAATATTTACTCAATGGATTGGGGGAGTTATATGTCCCAACCATCTCATTATGAAATCATTCTTAATTGTTCCTCAAAATAAGCATATATCATTCATAATAACCCAACGAATAAAATGGGTTTCATAAACATCATCAAATCATCACACAATCCATATAAAAGAAATGGATATCATTTTATAATAAGAAAAGTGAAACCATGTAAATCATAAAGACATTATACATGAAACATTCACATATTAAATAATTTCATCTTAGATGGAAAATGGTTTTCATAAAACACTTGAAATGAATTCTTGAGGAAAATATCCTTTCTTCTTTAAAATCATTTTCTTTTCACAAAATGTCATGCATTTTTAAAAGAAAATGATTTTGTTGAAAGTATTCATGAAATATTTTAGAGGAAGCTTCATGAATATAAGGCTTTATAAAACCGTAAAAATCCTTTCATGATTTATAAGTTAAAAATAACATTCTTCTCGTACTTTTTTCAGAAATGTTAAAAAGTACCTCGTATGGTAAACAAAAAAAAAGATTCCTTCCATACGATGTGGTAAAAGTAGAAAAGGGTAAAAATGACTTAAAACATACATGGAAGAAAATTAAACATTTTATGAAAACATTTTGAGAACATATGGACATGGATAATAATCATAACCCCAGTAAATACTTACGAATAAACAATCTCGGAAAAAAATGAGATTGGAAATAGTTATCCCTTACCTTAGGTCTGATATGCTTCGTACGTATCCAAACCTCCTGTATAATGATTTAAATAATTTCATTTACTTATTACAGAATCATATTCATTGTTATGATATAATATATGGTTTACTTATGAATTTATATTACCCGTTCTTTTTTTAAATCCCATGTTAAAGCAACGTTTTGGGTAAAATCATCTTATTTATCATACGTGTTTGGACTTGTTGTTCTTGATGTTATTATTACTTATATCATGATTTAATTACTTCTAGAATGTAAATAATGATTTATATATCATATATATATTCATTATATATATCCAGCATATACATGTATTTATAATAGTACATAACATATTGTGGTAAGAAATGAAATGCACCGTTAATGGAGACGGTAAGCCATATGTACACATGAACACTACTTTCTTTACTATTTACTATTTTAATGGAATTAAAACATAATTATACATAGTTATATTATAATTCCAGTATAATATCATATATAATATCATTAACTACATCCTTTATACATCCCACATTAGGCATTAACAAATCACATCACTTTGAGGGGGCGGTAGTCCATACTTCCTCAAGTGAGATCATCGTATTTACCCACTATGGAAACCATAAAGGATTGATATAATTGGGAATTAAAGAAGAATAAGGAAATCATAAACATAATATATATCATATATAAATACAGTGCCATCATAATATCCACCATGAAAGGCGGTAGGAGAAAATCGAACAATCATCGTTTCGTGAGGCGTTAGTTTGCCATCACAGAAACATTATGTTCTTCATCCATTAGATGGAGGTGTGTGTAAGTTTAGTTCTAATACCTTTCACAAAAACATCCTAGTAGATTTAGGATACAGTTTTTTATAAAATAAAGGATTAAAAAGAGTTTAGGGGTTGGAGAAGTAGAATAAAAGAAAACAACTTAAGAGAAACTGTTACCTTTTATTTGAATAACATCCATTGGATTGATCAAAAGGACTTATTAGAGTGCCTTATACCTAATATAAGGCTTCACAGGGGAGGATAGAGATGTATATAGCTTAATTGGGAAGAGTTGGGATGATCCAAAAGTCTTGAGAGGTGTGAGGAATTTCATAGAAGTGGTCTCCGTTTATAAGGGAGAGGAGGGGCTCTTTTGGAAAGTGTGAAAACATTATTTTATTATAAAATTATCATCAGTTTCAAGAGGTCAAAAACACATTAATGTCGAAGATAAGATGACTCATATTCGAAGTAAAATCATCCAATAGGAATTGGACAGGTTTTGGATAATATTTTAATCTTTATAATCTTATTTATTTAAATCATTTATTAATGAGGTAAATACTGCATAATTATCGTGTCATAAATAATTAAATTTATTTGACATCTAAAAATTATAAAAATAATACCAACATGTTGGAAATAATTTTATCTTTCCAATGAATATTTATAGTCGAAAAGATAATTTATATACCTCCTTATAAAAATTAATTACTAAAGGATCTTTGTTAATGCCAATTTTTTCTTTACATTAAAGTAATTAATCTAATGTGTCATTGTCTTTCATAAGTGGCTCAATAGGGTCCCAAAATCGACCCATGTATGCCCATGGTCGGACATTACTCATATCGTAAGGTTTGGACAAGTGTTAAGATAATTTTGAATTATTATAATATTATTTTAACCTTGAATTACCCTATTTACCTTTAACCGTGGTAAATAAAAGTAAAAAGTTACTATTCACCAACAATTATTTTTATCTAATTGAACAAAATTTTACTCCTTGATATTAACCGTGTCTCTTGGATTTTCTAAATTCAACACAGATAAGCGGTAAAATTATGTTTTATGAACAATTGCAAAAGCTCCTAGGAGGTGGGTAAAAGACGGTGAAAAGTTCAATACAACTTTTTATAAATCTAAAATTATTATAAAATGATTCCAAGGAATTTCACTGAACATATATAATTGTTATGTATCTATTTTGACATAAAATAAATTTAAATCAAATAAATGATTATTTAAATAAAAATACGGTTTTAACCAAAAACTCAGTGTTTTCACTATTCATCAAAAATTGACGTTTTACAGAAAAATAGCAAAAATTCAGCCTAAGATATATTTGACATTTAGCATTCAAAAATTATGTCTATTTTTCAAAATTCAAAACATAATAGTGGCATTAATTAATTTTAAAATAATTCCCGTTATCAAAAAAATAGCGTGTTTTTAAGAAACAATAACTATCAAAAGATCATCACTTGTTTATGTCCAATTTCAAAGTGAAATTAATTCCAATGACCAAAATTGGATTAAAAGGTAAAAATATATTCTAATTATACTTTAAGAACAATTAAAATGATAATAAATCCATATAAATTATTATGATGAAAAAAGCTGTTTTTAATTAAAATATAGCGTGTTTTTACTATTCATCAAAATATGAATGTTATCAGAATATTATGAAAAATTTATCCGAATTAAATTTTTATATCCTGATTCCAAGGAAGAATATTATTTTGTCAAATTGAACTTATAAACATGTCAAAAACTAGATTTAATGTGGGTGCGCCGTCAAAAGGTGGCGAAACTGCATTTTATGAAAAATACATATTTTACCCAAAAATTTTATTTTGTTCTCATACCATGTTCATGAAAATATATAAGATGAATAATAATGTCATAAAATTCAAAATTTAGTTAATACTATTCAGAATGGCTAGTCCATAACAATATTATAACAATATATCATTGTTTAGTGAAACCCAGTATTGCGTACTACACACGCTATCGAGGAAGGTCGTGATTGCATGTAATGCAAGCCAAGTTAGGGCGGCGTGTAGTGAAAAACTCTTTTGTCGTTTTGTATAACAAAATAAAACCATATTTCATTTATAAATTAATCAATCTCTATACCTAATGTTGTGTAGAATAATTTCTAAAAAACGAACTTAAAATTGTGTGTAACACGAGCCAAGAATAGTGTTGCGTATACTACATGCTAATAAAGTGTTGCGTATAGCGCAAGATAATCTTGGTGTAGAATACAACACAAGAAATCAATGAAATTAAAAAGAATAAATCTCATAAAATATCGGGTTGTTACATTCTACCCCCCTTAAAATGAATTTCGCCCTTGAAATTCGTCGGGGTTATAAATGGTTTGTTACATGAGAATTTTGTTCATAGAATCCCACATCGTAAAAAGGAATACCAAAACTTGACTTTAAAAGATAACGTATGAAACATAACGGTTACCCAAATTAACTAATCACTAAGTTTCCACATAGGAGAACATAGGTGAAAATATGGATATGGAAGAGAAATCTAACCATCAAGTTCTGATGGAGAGTGGTAGAGAACATGGCTATAAAAAAGCCAACAATCACAAAGCCATAAATTTTTGATGAGGTAAGGTACCATCTAAATCATCGGATATAAGGGAACTAGGAAAACATTTTTGTATTTCAAGATCATTTCTCTAATGTTGAAGAATTTTCGAATCAAAAGAAATACTTACCTGATTTTGGTACAATATCACCATTGTTCATGCCTTGAACAATTTCAACTTCATATCTTAAAGAAATAAAGTTGAATTTTTCATTCATGAAGTGTTAATAGATCATGTGATAGAATGATGAGTCATTCCATCTGTTTCAAACAAAAGGTTAGAAAAAGTTATCAAATATACATAAGTCCATCTATGGTGTGGTTAATCGTATATGATTCCAAAAAATGGACTTATACATCATCTATCATACCGATTAATAAAATAAAAGTAGTTTCTACTAACCAAGGACTTCCTGTAGGCTACTGGTAGGCGATAAAGGTCTGTCGCACTTCGTTTGTGGGTTCGATTCCAACAGCCTTGTCTGACGTGATGGGTTGTCTCTCATCGTGCAGGTTGTTCTTTTTATAAAATTACATCATTATGACATTCCATCAATAATATCGAAAAAAGTTATATCCTTAAACAATACTAACTTGTGTCCAACATAATCCATTCTAATCTTTAGGCTTATCCAATATACTTATGTCCAATCTCATAGTATAAAGAAAACAATTACTATAAATGTCATCCACCGAGCATGTGAATACCATCATTTATCTCTGATATATCTTGTTGATCACATTCCAATCATGTGAATACCTTAATCATGTATTCTCTTGAAAATTCAATATCCATTGAACCTTAGGGAAAACATGAATGCTGCAAAAAGATAACTCTTTCCACATACTAAAATCCAAAAAATTCTATATACTCAAACCATGATATCACTTAGTCCTTATATAAATAATGACCTCATTAATACTATTAAACATTTCATTATCTCCTTAGCACTTATTTATGCGCATATTAGGTGCTTTCAAAAAATATATGAATAACATTTCATGGTTACCTGTAATGTTCATCATACACTTTCAAACTTAAGGAAAGACAACAGTGTAACAATCCTTAGATGTCTCTTTATTCCATAGTACCATGAGATTACTTATACAACATTACTCTTGATAAACATGTAATCATTCCACAAACTTCTTAAACCATTGACCGAGCTTCAACAATTCATTCATCTCACATATCATTTGTAGTCTCTTCATCAAGATCCACATAAATACCACCCATATGACCAGGCTGATTCTCTTTATGATATTTTACCTTAGGGAATTGGTTTCGATAATGCCCGTAAATTCCACATTTAAAACACTTAACCGTTGTTGATGTCTTAGCAATACCATTATCCTTTTCTATGGTGATAACTGAACCTTTTCCTTTAAAATTACTAGATTTGTGTCCTTCTTTTCCACACCCAAAGCATCTTCCAGTTCGTTTGAAAAATTCTCCTCGATGCCTCTTCCCACATGACTTACATGAGGGAAATTGAACATTCTTTCCTCTATTATCATCATGAAACTCCATCTTTATCTTATTAGCTGAGTCCGGAAACTTACCAAGATGAGATTATTGATCATATTATGAGATTTCTGATTAGGTATAATAACGATGTTTCGCCTTCCAAATCCCATTTCATTTGAATGATCATAAAGAATATCATTATATTTTCCATCATATTCTCCATTATCGTGAATCTTCCTGTTTCCATCCATTTTCTAAAACCCAAAAAGAATAGTGTGAGAGGAAAAAATCATGCTAGGGAAAACAACATAATAAAGGGAGAGTAACTTTCATATCTCAAATCTTAGGTTTAATTCTAAGATTTTTACCATAATTATAGGACTATAACCTATACTTATACTTAACCTTAGGGACATCCCTAGACATACCTTAGAAATATCTCTAGGGATATCACTAAAGTTTTCCCATCCTAGTTTCCAAAGGTTAACTAAACCTTTCCTCTGATTCCAAATGTAGAGACCAAAATCATGGCATACATGGACATTACATTAGTTTTGCGGAATACTTAATACATAACAAAAACAGACACACATGGATCGTAATAGTTCAATGTCTTTGGAAACAAGGAATATAAACTTCTAATCATGTTAAGAGATCTTCAACATCTCCCATAATGATCTTCCCCTTTTTGTTTCCTTACCCAAAACATTTCTTTTTTATCCTGGGGGAAAAGAAAACAAAAAAAGGGTAAGCTCAAACGCTAAGTAAGTGTAGGCATGGAGAACATAAAACAAACAAAATACATTTGAACTTAAAAACATGAACATAATGTTTAAACATCAAAATCTTGAGCAATGACACAAAACATGGAAGTACATAAGGACTAGAACATAAAGAAACCTTAATCATGATAAAATAGCATGGGAATAAATCACGTAATTGTGGAAAAAATATTATGCACATGATATGATTTCCATAGTAGCCAAGGCATTGCTGCTAAGGCCATCTTAGTGGACAAAGTCCCTTACTGAACTGGATTTACTTGCCATTCCAGCCCTGTATTACTGAACCGAATTTACTTGGCCTTCTATCCATGTATATCTCACGAGATATAAATATTTACCTAATGAATTAGAGGGAGATATAGTTCCCACCCATCTCATTATGAAATAATTCTTACTTGTGCCACAAAATAAACATACATCATTCATAATAACCCAATGAATAAAATGGGTTTCATAAACATCATCCCATCATCACACAATCCATATTAAAGAAATGGATATCATTTCATAATAAGAAAAGTGGAACCATGTAAATCATAGAGACATCCTACTTAAAACATACACATATGAAATAATGTCATGTTAGATGTCAAATTGTTTTGATAAAACACTTGAAATGAATTCTTGAGGAAAATATCCTTTCTTCTTTAAAATCATTTTCTTTTCACAAAATGTCATGCATTTTTAAAAGAAAATGATTTTGTTGAAAATTGTCATGAAATATTTTGGAGGAAGAATCATTAAAATAAGGCTTTATAAAACCGTTAAAATCCTTTCATGAAGTATAAGTTAAAAATAACTTTCTTCTTGTACTTTTGTCAGAAAATTCAAAAAGTACCTTGTATGGTAAACAATAGAAAGATTCTTTCCATATGATGTGGTAAAAGTAGAAAAGGGTAAAAATAAAATTAAAAATACATGTAAGAAAAGTAAACATTTTATGAAAACATTTTTAGAACATATGGACATGGATAATAATCATAACCCCAGTAAATACTTACGAATAAACAATCTCGGATAAAAATGAGATTGGAAATAGTTATCCCTTACCTTAGGACTGGTATGCTTCGTAAATATCCGAACCTCCTGTATAATGATTTAAATAATGTCATTGAGTTATTACAGAATCATATTCATTATTATGATATCATATATGGTTTACTTATGACTCTATATTACCAATTCTTTTATAAATCCCATGTTAAAGCAACATTTTGGGTAAAATCATCTTATTTATCATACGTGTTTGGACTTGTTGTTCTTGATGTTATTATTACTTACATCATGATTTACTTAATTCCAGAATGTAAATCATGATTTCTATATCATATATATATTCATTATATATATCGAGCATATACATGTATTTATAATAGTACATAATATATTGAGGTAAGAAATGAAATGCACCGTTCATGGAGACGGTAAGCCGTTTGTACACATTAACACTACTTTCATTTCTATTTCATATTTTAATGGAATTAAAAGATAATGATACATAGGTATAATATAATTCCAGTATAATATCATATATAATATCATTAACTATATCCTTTATACATCCCACATAAGGCATTAATGAGTCACATCACTTTGAGGGGGCGGTAGTCCGCACTTCCTCAAATGAGATCATCATATTTACCCACTATGGAAACCATAAAGGCTTGATATAATTGAAAAATAAATAAGCATAAGGAAATGATAAACATAATATATATCATATATAAATACAGTTCCATCATAATGTCCACCATGAGAGGCGGTAGGAGAAAATCGAACAATCATCATTTCGCGAGGCGTTAGTTTTCCATCACAGAAACATTATGTTTTTCATCCATTATATGGAGGTGTGTGTATTATTACATCTAATACTTCTAATAAAAATATCCTAGTATATTTAGTATACTGGTGTTGTTACAAAATAAAGGATTAAAAAGAGTTTCGGGGTTGGATAAGTAGAATAAAAGAAAACAACTTAAGAGAAACTGTTACCTTTAATTTGGGTAACTTCCTTTGGATTGAACCAAAAGGGCTTCTTGGAGTGCCTTATTCCTAATGTAAGTCTTCAAGGGTGAGGAGAGGGATCTAGAGAACTTAATTGGTCCGAGTTTGGAATATCCAAATGGCTTGAGAGGTGTGAGTAATTGCATAGTAGTGGTCTCCTTTTATAAGGGAAAGGATGAGCTCTTTTATAAAGTGTGAAAACATTATTTTATTATAAAATTATCTTCGGTTTCAAGAGGTCCAAAACAAATTAACTTTGAAGAAAATATGACTCATATTCGAAATAAAATCATCTAATAAAAATTGGATAGGTTTTGGATAATATTTTAATCATTATGATCTTATTTATTTAAATCTTTATTAATGAGGTAAATACTGCATCATTATTGTGTCATAAATAATGTAATTTATTTGATTTCTAAAAATTATAAAAAAATTACAAAAATGTCGGAAATATTTTTATATTTTTAATGATTATTTATTTTCGAAATGATAATTTATATTCCCCCTTATAAAAATTAATTACTAAAAGATTTTTGTTAATTCCAATTTTGTCGTTACATTAAATTAATTAATCTAATGTGTCATTGTCTTTCATAAGTGGCTCCATGGTGTCCCAAAATCTACCCAAGAATTCCCATGGTCGGCCATTACTCATCCAATAAGGTTTGGACAAGTGTTAGGATAATTTTGAATTATTATAATATTCTTTTAACCTTGAATTACCCTATTTATCTTCAACCGTGATAAATAAAAGTAAAAAGTTACTATTTACCAAAAATTATTTTTATCTACATGAAGCACATTTTACTCCTTGATATTAACTGTGTCTCTCGGATTTTCAAAATTCAACTCACAGAAGCGGTAAAATTAAGTTTTATGAACAATTGCAACAGCTCAAAGGAGGTGGGTAAAAGACGGTGAAAAGTTCAATAATTTTTTTATAAATATAAAATTATTATAAAATGATTCCGATGAATTTAATTGAACTTATATAAGTATTATGTATATATTTTGACCTAAAATAAATTTAAATCAAATAAATTATTATTTAAATAAAAAGTTGTTTTTAACCAAAAACTCAGTGTTTTCACTATTCATCAAAAATTGATGTTTTTCAGAAAAATACAAAAAATACAGCCTAAGCTATATTTGATATTCCAAATTCAAAAATGATGTCTATTTTTTCAAATTCAAAACATCTACGTGGAATTAATTAATTTTAAAATTAATTCCCGTCATCAAAACAAATAGCGTGTTTTGAAAAAAAAAACAATAACTATCAAAAGATCATCACTTGTTTATGTCCAATTTCAAAGTGAAATTAATTCCAATAACCAACATTGGATTAAATGGTAAAAATATATTCTAATTACACTTTAAAACCAATTAAAAAGATAATCTAGCCATATAAATTATTGCGATGAAAATATTGTTTTTAATTAAAATATAGCATGTTTTTACTATTCATCAAAATATGAATGTTATCCGAATAATATGAAAAATTGATCCAAATTAAATTTTTATATCCTTATTCCAAGGAATAATTTTATTTTGTCAAATTGAACTTATTAACATTTCAAAAACAAGATTTAATTTGGGTGCTCCATCAAAAGGCGACAAAACTGCATTTTTTGAAAAATACTTATTTTACGCAAAAAATTTATTTTGTTCTCATACCATGTTATAAAAAATATATAAGATGAATAATAATGTTATAAAATTTCAAATGTAGTTAATACTATTCATAACGACTAGTCTATAATAATATTATAACAATATATAGTTGTTTAGTGAAGCCCGGTATTGGTTACTACACACGCTATCGAGGAAGGTCGTGATTGCATGTAATACAAGCCAAGTAAGGGTGGAGTGTAGTGAAAGACTCCTTTGTTGTTGTGTATAAAAAAATACAACCATATTTAATTTATATATTAAACAAAGTCTATACTTAATGTTGCGTAGAATAATTTCTACAAAACTAACTTGAAATTGTTTGTAAGACAAGCCGAGAATAGTGTTGCATATACTACAAGCTAATACCGTGTTGCGTATAGCGCAAGATAATCTTGGTGTAGCGTACAACACAAGAAATCAATGAAATAAAAAAGAATAATTCTCATAAAATCTATGGTTCTTACATTCACGAAGTTTCCCATGTCATTAACTATGGATATTAGGATATCGAGAATGACATGATGTTCATTGAGTGGCCATTAATGATCGGGGATCCATTGGAAAATGTGTTGTATAGGAATATCATTCCCATTTGTGGAGTGTTTTGGAGGCATGGAGTTCTATAGGAACATACATATGAGTGAGAGATGTAGTTTCACACCCTGTACCTATATCGTTTTGGTATTTTTAACATTTTAATGTTTTTCCTTGATATTTTGACGTTTAAAACATTATTGTTTTATTTTATAAGTAGTTTTCCCTAATTTGTGATGTATG
Organism: Viscum album; assembly: GCA_963277665.1. NCBI lineage: Eukaryota > Viridiplantae > Streptophyta > Magnoliopsida > Santalales > Viscaceae > Viscum > Viscum album. The sequence continues at coordinate 1,831,114,044 of OY728131.1, forward strand.
AGGTCTGTTATTATTTCAACATATGATAAAATGATTAACTTATTACTAATTACAAAACATTATACAATGATGAAATTTAACTTGTTCATGAATGTTAGTGCCCCATAGAGTAGACAATATTTTAACATAGAGGATTAAATTCCTGATTTTGAATGTTTGGGGAAGGGAAATATTTTAGTGTGGTTATTATTAGTTTAGGTTATATAAAGGTTGGATGGTTTTGTTGAAGTGGTTTTGTGGTGATGGTGATTTGAATGATATTTTTTTGTTATTTTCTTTTTTTGGCTTATTGTATCATTTGAGAAATGATCATATCCTTGATATTTGTCTCATGAGGGGTTTGTTCAGTTCCGTTTTCATCCTTCATTATTTTTAGGATTCTAAAGGATGAGAATAATTTTATAGGTATCTGATGTAATGGATTGTTCCTTACAACACAATTAAATTTCATGTTTCTATTGTTTTGGTGTTTCAGAGGAGGATAGAGGTGGTTCTTTAGTGGTTGGCATCCTGGCAAGTATTTTTTGGGATATTCCCATCGTAAAAGTTCTAGACACCATGAACTAGGGTCTAATTGCTATTATAGTCAGATGAATTCATGTATTGCGTTTGAAGGTGTAAGAATTCATGAAAAGGATAGAGATTATTATATTAATTCACCAACTGTAATTAAATCATGATGAGGTGATGAGAATTTCATTGATGATAGGATTTTGGGGAAAAACTATGAAATTAACCACTAGATCAGATTAAGTGATGTCAATGATTGAGGTTCCATATCATTTTTAATCATTTAATCTGATTTCATTTCACTCATTCGTGAACCAAGGATATATTTTTTCTACTTAAACTTTCCATCAATGATTGGATTTGGGTGGATTTATTTTGGTGATCCATAGTGTGTTATTCACTAATTTTTGTGGTTTTATTTATATTATTCATCTTAGATTTGATGTGATGGTGTTGTTTTGGTATGAGGTGTAAGTAATGGTGTTTTTTTGAGGAACCTTGATTGTGGTGTAGGTAGATCCAAACATTCCCACATACATTAGGGTTTTTTCTGTGCTTGTTATTAACACTAAATGGAAAATATATTTTGAAAACATTCCTTTAGGTATGTAATCCATTGTGTATCATAATGGAGATTTTTTTTCTAGAATGTTATTAGGGATGATTGTGATGGCTTAATCCCAAGGAATTAATTAGTTAGTTTAATACTAATAGTGGGTTAATGAATCTATTGATTTTAATTATTTAATATTTTAATTATATAGGGAAACTTCTCAGTGGAAAAATTGGGCTTTCAGGGGTGTTCATTGGGCTATATTGGAATGATATTTTAAAAACATTCATTTTGGGATTCGTTTAATATCACCCTATATGATATTTTGGATGATTAGTTTTATTTCTATAAAGAAATGGTTACCCCATGATTATATATTGTGTGATAATACCCCAAAAATAAAAAAGTATATGTGATAAAAGCACATAATAAATATGAAAAATGTGTTGTGACATGTTGTGGTGTTTTTTCATGTTATAGGGTGGTAATGTGTAGTTTTTGTGTGATTAAGGTATGTGGGGAAAATGGGTGAGATGAAGCAATAAATTTAGGGCAGTTAGGTGATAGTTTTTTTATTCCTTTTTGTGTGTTGATGTTATGGATTGATGGTCCATTGTATTGGGTCATTTATATGATGCTCTCTTTAACAATGATCTTTTCGTATTGAAGTTTTAGTTTTCATGGTCTTACATTTGGGGTGTCAAGGGGATGGTATTCTTATCCATTATTTTGGAGATGTGAAGGAATAGTAATATAGGGATGGTGATATTATTATTATATGTGGTTGTATTGTGATAGATGTCTGGGAAGTGAATGAATAACAAGTTAATATGTTTTATAATGGATTTAGAATAATTCGATTAGTAGGATATAAATGAAAAATGAAAAAATATATGATGGGTTATGTGGTAAAATGTGGTTGATTCTTGGGAATTATATACATGTGTTTGATAATGGTATTTCAGGGAAATGATAAATTTAACTTATGACTAGTGGGCTGTTATGAATTTAGTGGTGGTAGTTAATATTTCAATGTTTTGAGTTGGTTTGTGTTTTTTTGTAATCACATAGGTTTGGATTTTATGGGGATTATATATATAAATACATCAATATTATTTGTTATTTATATACTCACCCAACAATGTAATGAACTATGTATCAACAACATTATATTAAAAAAATGTGTACTTTTCCTAAATCATGGTGATTAGGATGGATGAATAGATACCTTATGAATCATCTTGTCTCATCTTGGTGATTATTTATGAACATGTTATGATTCATTGAGTTATTTTAGGGCACTAGGAGATGGACCATTGGTCTATATGTGAGATATTATTCTATATTGCTATGGTTGTATTATTGTGGGGGTTGTTCATGGTAGGAGGATGTTAATGTTTTATGTCATTCATGTTCATGATATCGTAATACTCTAGTTATGGAATTGGTTGTGATGGGGTGGACTAGGATTCTTCACATGATATGACATGTGACCATGGGGTGGGGTAGTGGCCTAGGTGTTTGTATGTGTGATTTACTGTGACCTTTCTATGGGGATGTGGTATGTATTATTCAAAACACATGGGATCACTGAGGAATACTTTTGTGGGGGTGTGATAGTGGAAAATCAATGTTAATAAAGTACATGGATTCCTTTAATTTAATGAATCTTATTATTTTAGTGTACATGGTTTTTAGGGGTTTTTAAAATTCCTTGGTGAGTTTGGGGATGAATATATGACCATTTAGGATATTTTAGTTCAGAAATTTTCACATTAGTGCATTAATATCCATTTGATACAAGTGCATGGGAGAAATTAGTATTATTACTGAGTATAATTGAATGATAACCCTATGATTATAAAATAATAATGTGGTCTAAGGATTACTACGTGTATCTGGTAATACATTACTACTATGGACCATTGTATAATTGTTTCATCCTTGAATAAGATTTTATTTTTGGTATATATATTTTATGATTTTTTCTACTTCATTTTTGTTTCTACATTCATTCAGGTATAGATCAGAATTTATTTTATTTATGTCATGAATTTTATGGTTTTTGGTTCATTCTATATGTCAATCATGTATTATTATAGACGGTAATGCCTCATATTTTTTAGTTTCTGATATTCTCAGTACTAGTCACCATCCCAAGGCATATTAATCAAATAATCAGGGTCATTTTTTTCTTATGTTATAGTTTAATCTTTTTAAAGAGGGGTTTATGGAATATAGGGAATTTATATGTTTCTTTTGAACCAATTATGGTTTATATAGTTGATAAACAATGAAAATGTTTTTTTATGTCTCTTGATATTTCTTGATTTCAATGATGCTGAGATAGAATGGGTTATGTGGAATAGTCTTGTATTAAATGATTTTTTTCACACTATGAAGAGGGTGCATGACTAGTCATTAATTGGGGGAAATCATCCATTTTGTTTTGTGGAGGAGTTATTAAATCGAAAAAATAGACTTTCCTAGAAATTTGGTGTTAAGAGGGGAGCACTTCCATTCACTTTCCATGGAGTGCCTCCCTTCTATGGAAGATTTAAAAGGCACCATTTAGAAAACATAGCTCTAAAAATCACAAACTAGTTAGAAAATTTAAAGGGAATGTAGAGACCCGAAGCTTAACGTACATGGACATTACATTACTTTTGCATAATACTTAGTACATAACAAAAACACAGACACAAGGACCGTAATAGTTTAGTGTCTTTCGAAACTCAGAATATAATCTTCTAATCATGGTGAAAGATCTTCAACATCTCCCATAAAGATCTTCCCCTTTTTTCTTACCTAAAACATTTCTTTATATCCTGGGGAAAAGAAAACATAAAAGGGTGAGCTCAAATGCTCAGTAAGGGTAAACAAAAGAAATATCAATCACATCATATTCATAAGAACATAACATTTTGGAAATCATAACCTGAAAAACTGATCATAATATCATAACATGGGATAAATCATAGTAGTGAAATGTACTCCCAATAATCATAACTTAAAACATGAAACTTTGTGGCATACACACATAATCATAGAGAATCATTTCTTATTAGTCAAGACTCATTGCCAAGACTATCTTAGTGGACAAATTCCATTTCTGAACTGAGTTCACTCCTCGTTTCAGTCGTATTTCACCGAACCAGTTTAACCTGCCGTTCCAACCATGTCTATCTCATGAGATATAAATCTTTACCCAATGTATTGGAGGGAGATATAGGTCCCACCCATCTCATAATGATACCATTCTTATGTGTGCCACAAAATCATAAACCATACATCGTAGCATAACCCATGTAATAAAAATGGGAATCTCAAACATCGTGACATCATAAAACAATTCATATAAGATAAAGGAATTCATAAAAATACTTCCATCACAACATAATCAAATCAAGGTAATAATAGGGATAGAAACAGAACCCTTTATTATCTTAGATGGAAAGTAATTTTGATAAAACACTTAAACTCCATTCTTGAGGAAAATATCCTTTCTACTTCAAAAACAATTTTCCTTTCATAACATGTCATACAATTATAACTAAAAGAAGTTGATTAAAAATAAACTTGAAAAATTTTAAAGGAATCTTTTTGGAAATAATTTTTAAAAAAATCCATTCATGCCATATAAGTTAAAAAAAACATTTTTCTTGTACTTTTGTCAGAAAAGTCAAAAAGTACCTCGTATGAAAAACGACAAAAGATTCCTTTCATATCTTTTACTAAAAACTCACCGAAGGGTAAAATTGGATATAAAATATTTTATAAGGATATAAATATTACATATTGAGGAAACATGGATGTGTATGATAAAATACACCCCAGTAAATACCAAAGTATAAACAATCTCAGATAAAAATGAGATTGTGATATTTCCCTTACCTTAGGTCCAATTTTATTCATAAGTGTCTGAACCTCCTGTATAATGATTTAAATAATGTCATTGACTTATTCCAGAATCATACTCATTGTTATGATATAATATATGGTTCACTTATGACTTTATTTCACCCGTTCTTTTGTAAATTCCATGTTAAAGAGCATTTTGGGTAAAATCGTTTTATTTGTTGTCCGTGTTTTGACTTGTAATTATTCATATGATTAATTTGATCATGATTACTTAATTCCAGAATATAAAACATGATTTATATATAATATATATTCAGAATATATATATATATATATATATATAATAGATCAGTAAATGGAAAGGAATACACCATTCATGGAGACGGTAGACCGTACGTACGCATGTACTCTATTTTCGTTTCCTTATTGAGTTGAATGGAATTAAGTAGATGGCATAAATATATATACAAATAAATCCGGTATAATTATTATGTAATATATTTCATGATTACTTATTATATATACTTTATAATCATCTATGAATGGTTAACGTGGAGAATGAATCTCATCGCGTCGTGGAGATAGTAGTCCGTACGTACGCACGAGCGATGATATCGTTATCATGATCATGGAATTGTATTGGAGTGTATGTATAATATTTAAGAATCAATATCACTTTAAAATAATCATACATTGTTATTATGTACACCATTATACCCATCCAAGTAAGCTGGTGATGGAAAATAGATTGCACCACGACGTGGAGACTGTATTCCGTACGTACGCACGCTCGGAGATTTCATTTTTCGTAGGATGGATAGATGGTGAAATAGGGTTGTTTCATACTTATAATAACATATCAGTATATGAGTGATACTTATGTTATTACTTAATAATGAAACAACCAAAGAAGAATAATTGGAATAAGAAATAAATTGAAAGAATCGGTAACCGACATTACCTCTTCTTTGAAGCGCCTCTTTGAGACCTCCTTTTAGGGCACTGAAATTGGTCTTTGAAGAAGAAAAAGATCTTTAGGATGTTTCTAGGGAAGTTTATAAGAGAATTTGGTAGGGGTTGGCCGATCTTGAAGGCTCAAAGTGGTGTGGGGAAGAGAGGGAGAAGGTGCCCTTTTATAAGGGAGGAGAGGGGCACCTTTGGAAAAACTAAAAATATTATTTTATTATAAAGCCATATTCGGTATTAAATAGCTCCAAATTGATTTATTTATAAGATAAGGTGGGTATGGGTCTAAATCCTCTCATACAATAGAATTTAGACAAGTTTAGGTTCCTATTTTAACCTTATCATTTAGATTTAACTTTAAGTTAAATAATTTTACTTTTACCGTGTCTTCTTGTGTTCTTACACTATAAGGTTAATAAACGTACTATAACAAGACAAAAGAACCCCATTTTGTTTATTATTAATATATATAACCTTATATAAGTAATTTTGCCGAACCTTAGATTTTTAGGAATAAAATAACAATCAATAATATAATATTTGTTTTAAAAACTATTTTATGTCAATCTTGACACTATTTAGTAATTGATTTTTGTGAAAATCATAACAGAATGAATAATTATAAAAAAGATAACTAAATCAATACTAACATGTCATATTAACCTACAAAATTAGTGGAATTCATAAAAAGTCTAAAATTACATTTATTTGGGTATTTATAACATCAATTATGTCAATATTTCATTAATAAGATAATTACTGAATCATCATTGTGTCATAAATAAATTTAATTATTTAAAGTCTAAAAATTAAAAATAAAATATCGTTATGTAGGAAGTCTTTTTATCTTTCTAATTAATATTTATATTCGAATTTATCTTATGTATAACCCTATATTAAAAATGATATACTTATTAAACATTGATTTTAACTATTTTAACCCTTCTTTAAATAAATTAATAATAAATGTCCTAATCTAATCCAACTGGGCCTAAATGGACATATTTTATTCCTAAGGTTGTTTTTGTTCGAATTACACTTATCCAATAGAATTAGGACATGTGTTAGGGTAATAATAATATCATTTTTACCATTAATTACCCTATTTACTTTTAACTGTGGTAAATAAAAGTAAAAAGTTACTATTCACGAAAAATTATTTTCATCTAATTGAACCACACTTTACTTACTGACATCAACCGTGTCTCTCGGAATTTTGAAATTTCACTCACAGAAGCGGTAAAATTATGTTTTATCAAAAATTTATTTTTTTAACTACCACTTAGTGGTTTCACTATTCATCAAAAAATGAAAGTTTCCAGAAAAATACCAAAAATTAGGCCAAAGTTATATTTGATATTATGAACTCAAAAATGATGTCTATTTTACCAAATTAAAAACATATCTGTTGCATTACTTAATTAAAAAATTAATTCCCATCGTCAAAACAAATAGCATGTTCTTAAGAGATAATAACTATCAAAAGATTGGCACTTGTTTATGTTTGGTTTAAATGTGAAATTACATCCAATGAACATCATTATATTAAATTGTAAAAATATATTCTAAATATACTTTTAAACCACTCAAATTAATAATTTATCACTATTAATTATTTCGATTAATAGGTTCTTTTTAATTAAAATTTAGTGATTATCACTATTCATCAGAAAATGAAAGTTATCCAAAAAGTACCAAAATTTCACCCTAAGCTAATTTCGATATTCCGAATCCAAAAATTAAGTCCATTTGGAAAAATAAAATTTAGAAAATTTCAAAAAGTGCTTATTACTATTCATAACGACTAGTTTTAATAATATTTTAATAGTATATTATTGTTTAGTGAAACTCGTTATTGCGTACTACACACGCTATTGAGGAAGGTCGCGATTGCGTGTAATGAAAGGCATGTCAAGGATGCATGTTGTGCAAGCTCCTTTTGGTGTAGCGTACAACACAAGACATTAATGAAATTAAAAATAATATTTTTCATAAAATCTTGGGGTGTTACATTCTACCCCCTTAAAATGAATTTCACCCTCGAAATTCGTCAGGGTTATAAATGGTTTACTACTTGAACGTTGATTTAATAGAAACCCACATCATAAAAAGGAATACCAAAACCAATCTTTAAAAAAAAGTATGAAACGTAACGGTTACCCAAATAAACTAATCACTGGGTTTCCACGTAGGTGAAAATATGGATATGGAAGAGAAATCTAACCATCATGTTCTGATGGAGAGTGGTAGAGAACATGGATATGGAAAAGCCAGCAATCACAAAGCCATAAATTTGTGACGATCTAAGGTACCATCTGATTCATCAGATATAAGAGCACTAGGACAACATTTTTGGTTTTCAAGATCATTTCCCTAAAGTTGAAGAATTTGAATTAGAATAAATACTTACTTTATTTTGGTACAATCTCAATATTGTTCGTGCTTTGAACAATTTTCACTTCATATCTTAAAGAAATGAAGTTGAATTTGTTATTCATGTAGTGTTAGTAGATCATGTGATAGAATGATGGGTCATTCCATCTGTTTCAAACAAAAGGTTAGCATAAGTCCATCTATGGTGAGGTTAATCATATATGGTTTCTAAAATGTACTTGTACTTATTATATCATACTGCTTAATATAATCAAACTTGTTTATACTAAACAGAGACTTCTTGTAGGCCAGTGGTAGGCGATAAAGGCTAGTCGCACTTCTGTTGTGGGTTCGATTTCCACAGCCTTGTCCGACGCGATGGGCTGTCGCCCGTCCTGCAGGTTGTCCTTTTACTAAAGCTATATTACTATAACATCCCATCAATAATATCGAAAAAAAGTTCTATCCTTAAAAAATAATAACTTATGTCCAACATAATCCATTCCAATCTTTATGCTTATCTAAAATACTTTGGTCCAAGCTCATATTATAAAGAAATCAATTACTAGAAAGGTTATCTACCAAGCATGTGAATACCATCATTTATCCCCCATATATCTTGTTGGTCACATTCCAATCATGTGAATACCTTAATCATGTATTCTCTTGAAAAAATGAATACCCATTGAATCTTAGTGAAAACATGAGTGCTGTCAAAATTTAACTCTTTTCACATACCAAAACCTCAAACCATGATATAACTATTTCCTTATATCAGTCATGAGCTCATGAATACTGTCAAACATTTCATTTTCTCCTTATCCCTTCATTATGCGCATATCATCTTTTTTTTCCAAAAATATCTTAATCACATTCCATGGTTACCGGTACCATAAAATTATTGAAAACCACAATAGACCAATACATAAATATTACAATATTCCACGATACTATATACAACATTATTTTGGAATCCCATTACATAAAAACATAATCATTCCACCACATTGTTTTCATATTCAACATCTCCAATAGTGATCGCATGTGACTTCCCTTTTTTCCTTTGCCTTAAGTGGTTGCTCATGTCGATCATCACTAACCGTTGTATTAGGGAATTTATTAGCATAATGCCCCATTTCCTTGCACTTGAAGCATTGAAGTGTTGTTGGTGCGTTCTCTGCAGTATTTTCTTTATTCACATAATTAGAAACCCTTTTTCCATTACTTCGACACCCAGCTGCTCGATGACCTTCTTTTCCACACTTAAAACATTTTCTAGTCCTTTTATGACAATCTCCACCATGCTTCTTTCAACACTTTGAGCATAAGGAAACATTCATCTTATTTTCACCACTATTCTGAGATTTCTTCTTGAACCCCATCTTTTGTTTCTTTTCAAAACTATGAGATGGATAAGTAACACCAGATTCCATTTCTACCTTGATAGCACAACACACAATTTTTTCATAGCTACTGAAGTCTCTTATAGCTAATGCCCTTCAAAGATTTGGTTTTAAGCCACTGAAGAATTGATCAACTTTACTTTCAGGTTGGATGATAAATCCAGATGCATACCTTGCAAGCCTTGTAAAATTCACTTTGTATATACCAACAGATTCATCATCCTTTTGCTATAGTTCATGAAACTCCTTCTCCATCTTTGTTCGAAGAATACGAGGGAAGTACCTTTTGAAAAATAAGTTCTTGAACTCGTCCCATTCCATGGACTCAATTTCATCTCTTGGCCTCGTATTCTTGATAAGATTCCACCATTGATCAGCATCACCTTCCAAAAGATATACTGCTAGATGACTTTATCATGTTCAGAACATTGAAGAACTGAAAATATCTTTTCAGTGGTACTGATCCATTGTTCAGCAACAAGTGGATCGGAAGACCCACTGAAAGAAGGTGGACGTTTCCTCATGAAGGAATCAATAGAATATTGTTCCCTTCTCTGCTCATTTGGAAGTCCAGAATGATTCATAGCTTGTGTAAGTATAGCATAAAGATTTTTCACTCCATCTCCCATAACATTTGTTTGTTCAGGAGGAAAATCATTGCATTGTCCATCACATTGATCAACACAGTTCCTTCGGGTTCCAGCCATCGTCTAAAACCCATAAAGAATAGTGTGAGAGGCAAAAATAATTCTATGGAAAACAATATAATAAAGTGGGAGTACCTTCAATATCTAACATCTTTGGTTACCGTAATTCTAGTACTATATCATATACTTATACTTAACCTTAGGGACATCCCTAGACATACCTTAGAAATATCTCTAGGGATCTCACTAAAGTTCTCGCATCCTAGTTTCCAAAGGTTGAAAAAACCTTTCCTGTGATACCAAATGTAGAGACCCGAAGCTTATCGTACATGGAAATTACATTACTTTTGCGGAATACTTAGTACATAACAAAAACACACACATAAGGACTGTAATAGTTTAGTGTCTTTGGAAACTCAGAATATAATCTTCTAATCATGGTGAAATATCTTCAACATCTCCCAAAAAGATCATACCCTTTTTTTCTTACCTAAAACCTTTCTTTATATCCTGGGGAAAATAAAACATAAAAGGGTGATCTCAAATTCTCAGTAAGGGTAAACAAAAGAAATATCAATCACATCATATTCATAAGAACATAACATTTTGGAAATCTTAACCTGCAAACGAGATCATAATATCATAACATGGGATAAATCATACTAGTGAAATGTAATCCCAATAATCATAACATAAAACATGAAACTTTGTGGCATACACACATAATCATAGAGAATAATTTCTTATTAGTCAAGACTCATTTCCAATACTATCTTAGTGGACAAAGTCCATTTCTGAATCGAGTTCACTCCTCGTTTCAGTCCTGTTTCACTGAACTGGTTTAACCTGCCGTTCCAGCCGTGTCTATCTCATGAGATATAAATCTTTACCCAATTCATTGGAGGGAGATATAGGTCCCACCCATCTCATAATTATACCATTCTTATTTGTGCCACAAAATCATAAACCATACATCATAGCATAACCCATGTAATAAAAATGGGAATCATAAACATCGTGACATCATAAAAGAATTCATATAAGATAAATGAATTCATAAAAATAATTCCATCACAACATAATGAAATCAATGTAATAATAGGGATAGAAACAAAATCCTTTATTATCTTAGATGGAAAATTATTTTGATAAAACACATGAACTCCATTCTTGAGGAAAATATCCTTTCTACTTCAAAAACACTTTTCCTTTATTAACATGTCATACAATTCTAACTAAAAGAATTTGATTAAAAATAAACTTGAAAACTTGTAAAGGAAGCTTCTTGGAAATAATTTTTTAAAAAATCCATTCATGCCGTATAAGTTAAAAAAACATTCTTCTCGTACTTTTGTCGGAAAAGTCAAAAAGTACCTCGTACGAAAAACGACAAATGATTCCTTTAATATCTTTTACTAAAAACTCACCGAAGGGTAAAATTGGATATAAAATATTGTATAAGGATATAAATATTACATATTGAGGAAACATGGATGTGGATGACAAAATACACCCCAGTAAATACCAAAGTATAAACAATCTCAGATAAAATTGAGATTGTGATATTTCCCTTACCTTAGGTCCGATTTGCTTCGTAAGTGTCCGAACCTCCTGTATAATGATTAAAATAATGTCATTGACTTATTCCAGAATCATAATCATTGTTATGATATCATATATGGTTCACTTATGACTTTATTTCACCCGTTCTTTTGTAAATTCCATGTTAAAGAGCGTTTTGGGTAAAATCGTTTTATTTGTCGTCCGTGTTTTGACTTGTAATTATTCATATGATTACTTAGATCATGATTAAATAATTACATAATATTAAACATGATTTATATATAATATATATTCAGAATATATATATATATAATAGATCAGTAAATGGAATGAAATACACCATTCATGGAGACGGTAGACCGTATGTACGCATGAACGCTGTTTTCGTTTCTTTATTGAGTTGAATGGAATTAAGTAGATGATATACATTCATATACACATAAATACAGTATCATTATCATGTCATATATTTCATGATTACTTATTATATATACTTTATAATCATTCATGAATGGTTTACGTGGAGAATGAATCTCATCGCGTCGTGGAGACGGTAGTCCGTACGTACGCACGAGCGATGATATCGTTCTCATGATCGTGGAATTGTATTGGAGTTTATGTATATTATTCAAGAATCAAAATCACTTTAAAATAATCATACATAGTTATTATGTACACCATTATACCCATCCAAGTAAGGTGGTGGTGGAAAATAGATTACACCACGACGTGGAGACGGTATTCCGTACGTACGCACGTGCGGTGATTTTGTTTTCCGTAGGATGGATAGATGGTGAAATAGGGTTGTTTCATACTTATAATAACATATCAGTATATTAGTGATATTGATTTTATTACTTCATAATCAAACAACCTAATAAGAATAAGTGGAATAGAAATAAAGTTGAAAGAATCGGTAACGGACATTACCTCTTCTTTGAAGCGCCTCTTTGAGACCTCCTTTTAGGGCACTGAAATTGGTATTTGAATAAGACCAGGATCTCTAGGATGTTTTTAGGGAAGTGGAGAAGAGAATTTGGCAGGGGTTGGCCGATCTTGAAGGCTCAATGTGGTGTGAGGAAGAGAGGGAGGAGGTGCCCTTTTATAAGGGAGGAGAGGGGCACCTTTGGAAAAACAAAAAATATTATTTTATTAGAAAGCCATATTCGGTTTTAAATAGCTCCAAATTGATTTATTTAGAAGATAAGGTGGGTATGGGTATAAATCCTCTCATCCAATTGAATTTAGACAAGTTTAGGTTCCTATTTTATCCTTATCATTTAAATTTAACTTTAAGTTAAATAATTTTACTTTTACCGTGTCTTCTTGTGTTCTTACACTATAAGGTTAATAAACTTACTATAACAAGCCAAACGAACCCCAAGTTACTTAATATTAATATATATAACCTTATCTAAGTCATTTGTCTGAACTTTAGATTTTTAGGAATAAAATAACAATCAATAATATAATATTTTTTTTAAAAACTATTTTATGTCAATTTTGACACTATTTAGTAATTGATTTGTGTGAAAATCATAATAGAATGATTAATTCGAAAAAAGTTAATTAAATCAATAATAACATGACATATTAACCTATTAAATTATCGTAATTCAAAAAAAGTCTCAAATTACATTTATTTGGGTATTTATAACATCAATTATGTCAATATTTCATTAATAAGATAATTATTCCATCATCATTGTGTCATAAATAAATTAACATATTTAAAGTCTACAAATGACAAATAAAATATCATTATGTAGTAAATTCTTTTATATTTCAAATGAATATTTATAGTCGAATTTATCTTATGTATAACCCTATATTAAAAATTATATACTTATTAAACTTTGATTTTAACTATTTTAACCCTTCTTTAAATAAATTAATAATAAATGTCCTAATCTTATCCAAGTGGGCCTAAATGGTCAAATTTTATTCCTAAGGTTGTTTTTGGACGAATTACACTTATCCAATAGAATTAATACGTGTGTTAGGGTAATAATAATATCATTTTTACCCTTAATTACCCTATTTACTTTTAACCGTGGTAAATAAAATTAAAAAGCTACTATTCACCAAAAATTATTTTAATCTCATTGAACCACATTTTACTTACTGAAATCAACCGTGTCTCTCGGATTTTTTAAATTCCACTCACAGAAGCGGTAAAATTAAGTTTTATGAATAATTCATTTTTTAACTACCACTTAGTGGTTTCACTATTTATCAAAAAATGAAAGTTTCCAGAAAAATACCAAAAATTAGGCCTAATCTATATTTGATATCATGAACTCAAAAATGATGTCTATTTTACCAAATTAAAAACATATCAGTTGCATTACTTAATTTAAAAATTAATTCCCGTCGTCAAAACAAATAGCATGTTCTTAAGAGATAATAACTATCAAAAGATTGATACTTGTTTATGTCTGGTTTAAATGTGAAATTACATCCAATGACCAACATTGTATTAAATTGTAAAAATATATTCAAAATATACTTTAAAACCACTCAAATTAATAATTTATCACTATTAATTATTTCGATTAAAAGGCTATTTTTAATTAAAATTTAGTGATTTTCACTATTCATCAGAAAATGAAAGTTATCCAAAAAGTACCAAAATTTCACCCTAAGCTAATTTCGATATTCCGAATCCAAAAATTAAGTCCATTTTGAAAAATAAAATTTACAAAATTTCAAAAAGTGGTAATTACTATTCATAACAGCTAGTTTTAATAATATTTTAATAGCATATTGTTGTTTAGTGAAACTCATTATTGCGTACTACACACGCTATTGAGGAAGGTCACGATTGAGTGTAATGAAAGGCAAATCAAGGATGTGTGTTGTGCAAGCTCCTTTTGGTGTAGCGTACAACACAAGACATTAATGAAATTAAAAAGAATATTTTTCATAAAATCTCCGGGTGTTATAGGGAAGAAACATGTCATGGGTATGGAGGATTTTCTTGGATAATTAAATGATTAATTCGATTTTGTTTATCCCTTTTCTTTAATAGATATCCCAGAATCCTTATTAAGGAGCTTAATAGTAATGTATGAAACATTATTTGGACTAGATCGATTCATGAGAGGAAGGTGGCCATCGTTACATTGAATGAATGATTGAATACAATCCACATGGTTGTAATGGGTGTCAAAGATATTTGATTATTCTATGACACCTTGATCAGCAAGTTCACCAGGACTTTAATTCCAATCTCAGATTATTCTATGGAATTTTTTAGAATCTGGTTTGTTGAGAAACTCTTTACCGTGTACTCTAACTATATTTGTTCATCTGTTTGGCATACCTTAAAAATTCTTATGCTGATTTGATGGAATATTCGAAATGGATTGGGTGAAAACACTCCCCTCTCAATTTATGGACTACTACTTAGTTGTCTCAGCCCATCTGTAATGTTACTGTTACACATCCTCTCATAAATTAGACATTCATTGCTGAATTTCAAAATAAATCACTAATTAGAAGCATGATTCTTAGTCATGTTGGCATAGATATATCAAGGTACTATTACAATGATTGTGACACTTTGGTTTGGAAGAAGAATTTGAATGTCATGTTCACCACAAAGGACTACTACATGTCCCTTTGTGGTGTTTATTTGGATCCTAAATCTTGGGTAACATATTTTTATAAACCCTTTATCCCACCAAAATCTTCGCTTCTCATCTGGAAAATCTAGAAAAATAGGCTTCCCTTGTAGTCCATGTTGCAATGAGCTAGAATGCACGGGTCTGCAGTCTGCATTTTCTGTCGGGAGGAAGATGAAACCATTTCTAATATATTTGTCTCTTGAAGATTTGTTTTCATGTTATGGGATTATGTGTATGAAAGTTTCAACTTTTTTCTATCCTCTGGATCAATTTAGGATTTGTTGCACTCCACCTACAAGACCGAGTGTAGCGAGAAGGTCCTTGATCTTTTCTTGGCCGCTACGTCCATCTTGATGTCATTCTTATGGAAGGCAAGAAACGAATTGATCATTAACAGTAGTGCAACCTCGGTTCATGATGGTGTTATGGGTATTCATCGTGCAGGCTGTACAACTTTAATTATTCAAACTGGACCCATAGGGAATAATGTTTCTGACCTTGTACTCTTTAGATCTCTTGTTGTTGTTGGTAGTGTGATGAAACAACTGATGAAGAAACATGTCTGATAGATTCCACCTATCTCTCGATGGTTTAAGGTTGATGTCGATAGAGCAGTTTCTGGTGCACCTGGTCCCTCCAGATGCGATGGAGTCTTCCTCACACACAGTGGTTTTATAAAAGGAATTTTCTTCCAATTTATTGGAAATGGTTTCTCAATCGAAGTAGATCTAGGGGATTTGATAAGGGAAAGCATGTATGATGTACATTATGGATGGAATGACTAATGTCTTGAGTCAGAATCATATGTTGAAAATCATATTCTTAGAGATCGATCAAGGAACATGCCAAGAAAGATGTTACTGATTTGTGTTGAATGCCTCTGACTTGCAGAGTTTCTTTCACTTGATGTTTTACATGTCTATCTTGGGGCCAAACGAGTTGCAGGTGCTCTCCCCAAGAGGTAAATTTGAGAGGTGTGTTCTACTTGGTCATTTTTTTAACCTGAGTTTTGTGGTAGCTTTGTTCATGATAATTATCATGGTGATGTTTATAATCATCTTTTTAGACCATCTCTTTGCACCGCACATTGTACTCTTTGATTTTTTAATTGATTTTATGAGGAGATGGCTACCCTGACTCCTGACCTTCTTTGAATATTCTTATATTTTATGATTTCATAGGCCTGACCACCTGAGTCGAGTGTGAAGACATAAAAATAATGTTTTGGGCATGATTGTTTTCCACAACATAATGGATTATGTAAGAATGAATCATGTTATATCTACAGATACAACCTTATGTGTATTGATATCCTAGATGTAATATATTTTGATATATGATACACATGTAAACTATTAAATTTGGCTCAAAAAGTCACCATACATGTATGTGGGGATATTGTGTATATAGGTTATATCACATTCTTTTAAATAGTTGTGGTGAATGTAATTTTTGTTTGGTATAGTTTCATGGGACATTATGGATTAAGGGATAATAGACGATTCTTGATCCATTGTTGTTTATTAAATTATTTCATGTATATAGATAAGATGATCTGGATTTGATGATATAAATATATAAACTGATATTGGTACATGTTATATATCCCAACATTATACTACGGTAGGTAGTGTCTGGTAGTAACTCAAGTCATCTATCCATTGAATACATGACATGGGCCATGAAATTTAGGAGTTGATTCCCTGTCCCCCCCACGACGATGATGAAAAGCTTAATGAGTATCAATTACAATCACTCGTTTTTTTTTTGAATTTGAACATTGATAGTAAAAAAATATGATCCTATAATTAATCTACATGAAACATCCATAATTCTAAACTCTATTATAAATATTATTATAAAAAACATAATTTATAACAAAAAAAGAAATTAATCCTTTAGATCACGCAAAAAAATTCCACATCAATCCACCATCCACTTCTAAACATCTAAATTCTATCAGTTGATATAAGATATGTAATAACTCAATATCCATATTAATAATGTTGTTTGAAAATATTAACAAAATTTAGCAGTGAACGCATTTAAATACAAATAATAATAGAAAATTATATGAAAATATACTGTTGACTATCCAAAACATCAAAATGGAACTGCATGATGAATGACGTATTGTTAAATAAAAACTAATCTCAAATCCACACTATTCACTAACCATTCATATCGTCTGGCATATCCCGTGAATGAAATAAGGACATGATAGGGGCCTAAAATTAAAACTTTCTAATATATTTCTGAGTATAAATAAATCCAGTCAACAAACAACCACTATTACATATAAAATTACATTAATAGGAATTCCATTATCATGATTCTTTTAAAAAATGTATAATTTAGGTTTTAAAAAAATAAAATTTATTACTACTTTATAAATGTTTAACATATTTATTTTCCATTTAATTTAAATGAAAAAATCATCTTAATAATCGTCCATCGACCTATGATATTGTTATTGAATGCCAACTTTTGTAATATAGTTTAAAAACCAATTTATTAAAAATTATATTTTAAAAAAGTGGAAAATAATTAAATAATTTAGAAATCCCAAAATAATATAAATGAAAAGTATAACCAGAAATAAAGGATATAAACAATAAACTATTTAAAATAAAGTGTGCATAATTAAAATTATGTTCCATGTGAAACCGTATAGTGTCATCGGTTGGGGAAAGTTTTCAGAATCTTTTACTCATGGTGATCAGATCGTACTTAATTGTCAAATATCATGAGCCATTGGGATGAAAATGAAAATGGTACATTAGTAAATAATTCAAATTGTATGATGATTTTTAGTTAGTGTTGTAAAATTCGTAAAATTATTGTGTGGGTAGAAATTCACATAGAATATGTTTCCTAGTATTCTAACCTCTATATCCATGTTTCCCTTCTAGAGTTACCAATACAAAACAATATGGCTAACAATGAGCACATTTGAAATTAAACTATTTCACTTCTCAAATCATTGTTGAACATTTTAAAACCCTCGGGGATATATAATTAAACAATAAAATAATAAAAAATGGACACTAATTAATTAAAGGATGCTTTATAAAATAATACAATAATTGTAAAAGAATAAAACTAGGATTTTTATAATTTATATTATAAATTATTCATTTAATTTAAATTACAATGAATCATAATTTCATTTTAATTAATAAAAGGTCTATAAATCCACCCATCACTGGAGTTTGTGACCCAAATGGGTTAAAATCATTTCTAGACAACAAAATGTTTTCCAGATATTACTTTAAAGAATTTATAATTACTTTTAATTTTATTTAGGACATAAAATATCAAATAATACAAGATATAAATAAATTTGAAACCTCAAATCATTTTATAAAAACAATTTTTTTTTTTTTAAAATATTATTATAAAAATTTAATAAAATATTTTTTTTATAATTTATTTATTTCAACATTTGGACATGTTTCTATGTCAATTAAATAATATTTTATGTAGGAAAATAATTCTACCCATGATTTTCCCATTATATAATGAGTAATCATTCTTAATAAAAATTTTCAAAATTTAATAAATATAATAAAAACTGAGGAAATAAATGGTTTTAATATTAAATAATTATTAACAGGGAAAACAACCAAGGGATGAAGATATTGGTTAAAACTAAAATGTATTATGAAGAATCTCATAACTAACACATCACACCCATGATAAAAGGGAAGCCCAATAATCTAGTACATCTGTTAAACCTCGTGTCAGAATAATTACAACACCATGACTGGATGGATGAAATCATGGGGAAATGATAATATTGGGAAGAATAGACCAAACCTAGTTGAAAAGATCCTAATCCACAATTATGCAACCACGAATTATCACGAATTGAGGACATCCATGAGTTGGAGGCATTCATTCATAGAGGGGGTTCTGCATTCGGATTTGTCTATAGGAAAATGAGATGATCGGTTGGGTGGATAATTTAATGTGAGGTAGACGTAATTATAAGGGATATTTCCAAATAAGAAAGGAAATATAAGAGATGTAATTTGATGTATAATCTTGATAGAGGTGGTTACACATGAGATATAATGGGGAGAGATGGATGACAATGAACAAAAAAGAAACAAATAGAATAAATGAAAAAAAAGAAACATAAAAATTCAGATAACCCATAGATTTTACTGACATGATTCTCCAAACCATGTTCGTACTGTTATTCATATAAAGGTTATCCGAAATCATTAAGTCTTGGAGACTCCATTGTCACTAGATGGTTTACTAAACAGTGGTCCCACCCTTCCACACATTGTTTCCTTATCATAGAACAAAATCTCATGGTCTCTATGTAGGATTTTCTAATAATTTTGGCTAATAATGTATCCATTTCTTTTTAATAAAATTTTAAATATTCCATGAAAATGATACCATAACTCAAAATTAATCAAAATAATATAAAACAATTAACATAATAGAAGAGTTAAATAATTTAGTGTGATTGAAATACCCACCATAATTCATTAATCCTTAAGAAAATACATTAGAGAAGGATGGTTGTGTGTGGGATAAATCCCCAATCCCACCTCATAGAGGGAGTTTGAGTTGAGAATAAAAATAATTGGGGGAAGATGAGGAGGAAAACTATCCTGAAAAGACAAACCATAAAAAGGAAACTCCATGTAATCCTTCCAGCCATACTATTTGACAAATTGGAACTCTATAATATTATGAAGGAATTTAAATGATAAGAATGCGACCAAAAAACGTCTCCTTGTGATTTACAAATAAATCTATAATACATGATTAATATTGAACACATTATTAGACTAAAACTTCAAGAAAGAGTTTTTATCACCCAGAAAATTTCAAGAATCTAAAGAATATAAAAAACACCTATATAATATCATGGAACCTTCCTAAAATTCAACATGAACACATCCAAAAGGATACCCAACATCAATTGAAAAACGAACGATAGTCTAAATTGAAATTCTCAATAATAAGACACACGAATTATCATAGAAATGATAGATTCAAAAGGAGATGATTGGGTATTTTTAACTTGTTGAACACACTTTTTAACCAGAAAAAAATACTCAAAACCCCATCCCAATGATATCCCAAAAAAGCAAGAACCATAAAATTATCATCTACCTAAATGTAACACCAATTTTATATTCCCTAGAACTTATCCCACGATCACCTTATGCTAACCCATATTGTATCTAAACTCAATAATTCTAAAAAAATATGTAAATCTACATAGGTAGGGGAACCCCAAAACACACAGAATGAACATATCCCAAATATTTGACAATATCCAGAAGTCAAAAACAACCCACAAATTGACCAATGACCCATTTTCAGTAGAAAATTAATTAATGATGATCACCATCAGAAATTCTGAAAAGGAATTATACTATATATTGAAAAAATCAATGGTCAATAGAAATATTCTATAATTATCTAAAATGACTATACACAAAGGCTCTAAATTTGACCGCACTCACAATGTGGAAAAATTAAAATCAATAAATAATGCATATATTTCTTGGTACATTGAGATGCTATAACTACCACATGATTTTTAGTCAGGGAATGGTCATCAACATGAGAAAATATACCTAAAATGAAATGAAATTTCATATAGGATCATCTGTTGAAAAAAAATCATCCGTCATTTAATATATTTTTCATTGAATGAAGAGACAAAACAATAGGATGCATGAAGTCAAATATCCCATGAGTCATCCACAAATATAAAATGTGCCATAAAATCCTAGGGGAATGAACAAAAAAATAAATCAATGAATGCATGTCATACCATTTCACATAACAAAAAAATTATATTAAATTTAACAATTATCTAATAGTTATTTAAAACCAATTTATTAAGAAGTATTTTTCTTAGAAATAAACATTCACAAAAAACTCATTTCAAAATTTTAAAATTGGATGAAATTATATGACACATTATTACAAATCTAAAGTCCAAATTTATAATATAATGACTTTTAGAAACTAATTTGATATCATAATGAGGTATCATTAAAAAATTCAAATTAGATAAATAATTTCCATAAATAATTTCAAAATCAAAACACATTAAATAAATTGATATTAAATAAAAATAATTCATAAATGAAAAAAATATTACTAAAATAGAATTTTATTCATTATGGATTTTTTATTTTTTATCCCTCTTCAAAATTTCATCAATGTTTATTTTACAATCCAAAATTTTACTAAACATAACATATTTTTAGAAAAAACAATAAAAAATACATAAAGAAAATAACCAATTAATTTTAGATAAATTATTCTAAAAATTATAAAAGGTCCTCATGGATGATACAATATCGTTGCTTTCACATATATGTGTTCAAAATATCAAACCAAAAAGGGATTTAGAAACATGAATTTTTAGACTATTTGGTATTAGGTATTATATTTCATCCACATAACAATTCGTAAATCCTATCAAATCAATAATTGGGTCTCTCTCTAGTTTATTTGATCATTCAAATAAACCACATGCCATAGACCAATTTTTTCACCCCAACATCTAAGTAAACACCCACAGAAACATGCACAATGCCAATGGGGATCACCATATCCTCAATTGTAATAAAATAATATTTTTATTAAATATTTAAAATCCAAACTGCCAATGGTGTCTCATTTATCATTATTATGGGTGGTTATATGAAACCCACTCATGACTGACCATTTGAGTCCCAACGATCATCCCATTCTTCATTTCTACAATTTTATACTATATAACATATGTTTTATTAAATAAAAAAGTCTCTCACTAGTTAACCATGCATATATTACCATGTTTCTTGAATCGGCATAATTTTTTTATTTTGAATATGCCTGAGTGGGCCTATAAAATATATGAGGGTTTTTCTAGATCTCCTAGAGATGATGAATGGTATCACGAGTATCATAAATAATCATTACGGATGATATATTACTTGACTCAATGTGAAATAAAAAATATTTCTAAATAGTATATCCATTATAAATCATTAATAAGTTGAATTTCCATGCCAAAAAAAAACCGCAAATAAAGATAAAACATAATAGACAACAAATATAATATAATCATAAATAAATCCCATGGATCACCATACCAAATAAATCACTTATATTTTACACTGTACACATCCTAAAACCCATTAAAATATATCATCTTCCAGATCAATATATAAATATAGATATATAGGTAAATAATTTATACCACTAATAATTTTATCTAAAATTATTTACTCACTCATATATAGTGACCACATTGAAATTAATTATATGAAACCAAATTGAATGTCCATCTATATAATATAATTTGAATCAATTTACAAATGAGATAAATAAAGTAAAAAAAACTAAAAAACCTCACATCCACTACCACTACCTGAAATCATACAATCCATAAATTTGAAACAATTTCTGGATAGGGTCCTAAAAATGAAATGTGATAAAATAACAGTGAGTATAAAAATAATTAGTAATTCAAAACCGAACTATCGACATGATAATCCCTTAATTAGAGATAAATTTTAGATATTTTTTAAAATTCATTTATAATTTGGATTGATTTTCTCAACTAAATATCAAGTATTACATCGATAGTATTTATCAATTACATTTTATTTTTTCCCTTTAAATTAATCCAAACACATAGAAAATGTTCCATAATGAAATATCATTATTATTGAAAATACAATATTGATGAAAATTTTATAAACCATAATAATTGATATTACATTAATTTCATTTGAAACTATATAAATAAAAATTCTACAATTAGTTAAAAATAAATGAGATGTGGAACTAAAATTTAATGAAAAAAATCATCTACTAAAATTTGTCTACGCATAAGAAAATGTGCGTACCTTTGGAAACAATATAAATTATATGGATTGGAATATTTTTAGGATCTGTGTACTCTAAATTATAACTCCATAAGTAATTGTTATCATGCATGAGCCACCTGACCAGAATAATTCAATGATCTACAAAAACCACATCCAAATACACTCATTATGTTTATTTAGATTTTTGAATTAGTTCAATGTCTATGTATGGTGGAACATTACCAATATTAATTTTATTAGTATTACCACATATACACAATGGTTTTCCATGTGATGTTCTAACTTAAAAAAATGATAGCAAGTTACACATTCCACATTATTTAATTAATAGCTAAAAACTATTGGAGAAATTTTAAACACAAATGTAAATATAATTAATCATCAATATAATCATTACCACAAATTTATTAATTAAAAAAATTTATAAAATGTAATAAGAAATGTTTAACATGAAAATTGGGCATTTAGAATTTATTTAATATATCTAACATTTTAAATTTCTGTTAAAATGAATCAAAATTTATTTTAATATCTTCAAACACCCATTACACCACCATTTACATTTTTCCGTGAAACAAATGGTGTCCAAAATATTAAAAATAAACATATTCATTCAATCTAATCCATTGAATAATTTAATAAGATATTTATTTACTTTTACTACTTTAAATGAAAAGAAATACAATTTTTAAATATTTTTTAAAATAGTAAAAAATTTATAGAAATTAAATGATTTTTTTAAAAATATTAATCAAATTTGATAGCAATGTGTACAATGAATTTAATTTAATATAAGATTTTGAGATGTTTCATATTTAATAGATTAATATAACCATATTGATATAAAATTAAATGTTTATTTTATAATTAAAATAAATATTTAAGATTATTAATATCATTGTTCAGAAAACAAATATGGATTCAAATATAGTAAATTGATTGATCAAAAAATTGAATCAAACAAAAATGAAGAATTAAACTATAATTAATAGAATTAGATATTGAACTCATATTTTAAATAAAAATATATTGATGCTTGTATTACATGGATGATAAAAGGGACCCCAAATATAGGTCCAATCTGATACCATTTTTTTATGAAAATATTTCATTATTATGATGAGGAGTATATAATTAGGAAAAATACAAGATATGTAAATATATATTACGACCAAGTGAGACAAAATTAGACCACAATCCTCATATATTAGAACATTATAATAGAGGATATATATGTGATGGAGTCCGGATCCTAATGAGAAGGCTAAAAATTGGTTTTCATGTGATAAGAATGGATAGTGGAGGTTAGAGGTCGGAGGCCATTTGAGTTAGAGGGCCAAATGAGGGAGGGGAAACATAAGAAAGGTTGCATGTTTGAATTTAATGAATAGAAGATATAAATAGTGCATTTGTGAAACAATATAATGAATATGGATGAATAATGTAAAAAAATAAAATGAAAATAACTATAATAAATAATAATGTTAATATTATATTAAAATTTAGGAAATCGGTATGACTTGACTACATGGTTTTCCAAATAATGTGGAACCTTCCTACACCTAAAAGACCCCAAAAAATATTTATGTTAGTTTATTAATTTGACCCTACATGGTTAAATAGACCATGAAATAACTGGTATGAAAAATACTAAATTAGGAAAAAAAATATATCATAGGGATATCACATGGTTTTCTAAACCATGTTTTCTAATAACACAATCCTTAAAATATCATAAAATATTGAATTTAAAAGAAAAAATTTTATTGAATACAAAAATAAATCCAAATTATCTATATAAAATAAAATAATAATACATATAAAATAATGGGTTTTTATGGATTGTTTTAAATTTACCAACTATAATATTGTATGTGAGACATGGATGGGATTGTACAATACAATGTTTGAAAATGTGTCATGATAGTGAAAACCCATTGAGGAAGTTGGAAAAGTGTACTCTTATTATATATATGTTTTTATAATAGTATCAATAAATTTGTGCATTAGTAGGTGAGTGTTCCCTAGGGATAATAAGATATAATTTTAAATTTTTATGTAATAATTTAGATTTATTTTTTTTAATAAATGGTTTATAGTATGATTCATTATTTTTTGTAGAATTTGTTCTCAAGGTATTGTATTTAGTATATGTGTATGTTTTCTCTCTATATATTTAAATTTTTATTTCAGTCTGACATAGTAGGTGATTGGTCTTATATTTACTATCTTGAAGTGTATTTCGGTGGTGGTGGGTGCTTATTGGTCACTACCTAGGTTTTCATTTGTCACCATTTTGTTTTTTTTCTATTTTTTCGGTTTTACAATAAAGTATTGTTATTTCAATATTTTTTTGGAGTGGATTAATGTATATGATCTACTCTGTTATAATTAAATATATAAAATTTGTTTAATCATTCAGATTTTAAGGATTATATATCCAATTTTTTAGTTTCTATCCCATGTCCTTTTGGAGGTAGGTTTCTTGGGTCATCACCCTCTCTTCTAGGTTGGGCCCATATGGGTAACAGTGGAAGATGGTGTTAAAAAAGACTATAACAAATAAAATAGTTTGGGTATAGTATTTAGATTATATATAGGCACTAGTGGTGATTTTAGGACTCAGTAGAAAAACATTATTTTATGGACATAGTATGTGTTGTATATAGAAGAGATTGATGGGACAATGGTTTTGACAACCCCATGTTGTCTAGAATAATGAAATTTATGTTTAATGAACATTATAAGTAATGTGTTCAATATTTTATATTATATAACAAATTGGGGATAAAAAATCATGGATTTATACTCCTATCTTGAAATTGGGTAGTCTATGGGAGTCTTGTTCATATTTAATTACTTATATAACTTAAAATATTAGATATTCACAGTTTATGAGTATATATAATAATATATTTTATAGGAATGTATCTATGTCAAAATAACTATCATGTTCCTATAGATTATGTTTTGCATCATATGCAAAAAATATATTTATTTTCTATACCCCTTATCACATCCCCCCTTTCATAAAAATATCCCATGTATCCCAAGGAGGATATCTTTTCCTCATATTCGATATATTTTCATAACTATCATATTTGTTTTCTATTTTATCATTTCCATTACCATATTCTAGATTAAAATTTTTCCCATTGTCTTATTATATCCTTTAGACCCTAGGCACTCCATTGGTGCAATTACATTTTGTAGTTGTCTAATCATAGAGTATCTAGTTTTTATGGATTCTATAGGGACTTTACATTCATATCGATGTTCTCTCCAATAATGTGACTAATTGAGGGTTATTGTGTAAAAATCACACTATGATTAATGTTATTTATTTCATTGGATTTTTATAATTGGGAATGAACTTCTTGATTGTTTGTAATACCATAACTATTTTTAATCTATCTAATTCTAGTTATTATTAAATGAAATCTAGTTTTTTTTGGAATGGGTATTCTCTTAGTATAAGATAAATGTATTGATGTTTTAGGGTTTTTTATTTCTAGAAGTTTTTTCAAATTCCATTTTATTAGAAAAATATTTTAATGGTATGTTTTAAATTTTTTAATATTAATAAATGATTTTGAACCCTTTTGGGTATTATGTCATGAGAATGTAAATGTGTATATATATATTATCTATTTTAAAGGAAGTTTATATTTTAAATGGTTTTACTATTTTATCTAAATTTTTTGTTCATTGTTTTAAATTTGACTATTATAAAAAAATTAAATGGATTTATATATCAATATATAATTTATGTATAGTCCTTTTGTTACATTCAATTGTTAAAATGGTGATTATCTGTGATCTAAAAATTATTAAAACTTTCATTATAATCCCCAGGGATAATTTTTTCATTTCATTGAATTGTAGATGATATGATTGGCCATTTTCTTATGAGGTAATTATTGGTTATGTGATATATAATTTAAAAATTAATTAATATTTAATTGTGTATTAATTTAATGGGATTTTTTTGTTGAAATCCATTTATTTTTATCAAGAGAATCTATGTGTATTTGTAGAATGTAGGGATGTATGTTACCCTATCTCGATATACACGCACTAGATTATTCCCTTAGAGTTTTATGCCCTCGCGTGGTTTTATTTGATCCCAAAAAACCAAATTGTATCTGAATGGTGATGTCATAGTTTCACTATTGATCCCTTTAATTATGTATCAAATAAACCATTTCTATTCTTTTTTATACTAGAACATCCTTTGATTCCCATGATACTATATTATGCTAGATAAGGGATTATGTCCCTTATATGCCCTTTTTCAATTATACAATGTCATAATAATTATTTTATATGGTAGTCAATCAATTTTTATAATATCATTGTTGTCATGGTTCAATGTTAGTTTTTATATTATTCACACACTATTTTTAAGGTTATAAAGAAATGGTTTTAGAATTGTTCTAAAAAGAAAAATTATATAATAGCCTTTTTAAGATGATTGAAAAATTAGAATATTATATGTATTTGATTTATTCAATGTAGTCTATTAATTGTGGATGAATTCATTTTAAAAGTTATTTGTTTTTAATAGAAATAAATTAAGAAATATATTTTTTATTGTATACACCTTTGTTTAAATGTATTCTCTATTTTTAGTTATAACTAATATAAATGAAATATAATTTAAATGAAAGTACATTAAAACCATTTGGTTTCCCAATTGGTATTTTATTATACAAAAAATACAATTGATATGAAAATCTTATTGTTTATATTATAGTTTCATTAACATAGTCCTCTCCATAAAGCTGCGTTAGGGTAGGATTGTCAGTTGGATTAGGGTGTGGATAGTAACAAATGATTCAAATGGACATGTTTTTTTATCTTAATTTTATAATATTAATTTATTTTCATTAATGACCTATATGATGGTAGATTTAATTATTTATTTTTAATAAATTTTTTATCATCTAATTATATTATTTCATTCATTATTTGTTAGTTATTGTTGCATACAATTTTTTCATATTCTGCTATTAAATTTTTATGTACCTTTATATTCATTGTTCGTAAACATACTTATTACCGATTTCATATTTTTGGGTTGATATTAATATTGTGTTTCAATTTTTATATTTCATAAATAATTTAAATAGAGAGTCCTAGATTCTCTTACACTAGTTACCAGCCTATGGGGTTCATAAAATCCCTTCTACTAGGTGATGTTCCTCATCATGTGTGGTTTAGTTAATATACAATTTTGATTCATTAAAATGGTTGTTGATGGAAGAAAATATAGTGGAATACCCATAAAATGTAATTCCCCAGGGTTATTGATATTTGAAATTTCAATTTCATTTTAGAATAGTGAATATTTGTTTGAAAATGTATAAAATTCCTTCATTTTGATTCAGGATCGAAGGGAGCACTATGTGTTTTTTTCGATGACTCTGATGTATGGGGAAATTAAAAAGTGGGGATTTCTTTTTCTCTAGGATCATTATGAGTTATATACATTGAGGTTGAAGAAATATGATTAATATCATAAATCAATTTTACCTTGATTTTTAGATAGTCTTGTTGGATAGAGTTTTATAACAATCAAAAGGGAGATATCTAGTGTATTGAATGGTTAGGGAAAATAATTTGTTAATGTTTTTATTTACATATCCATTTCAGGATCACAAAATGTATGTTTATGACATTTCATGAGTTGTTTGAGAGGGAAGATGACTCTTTGAAGTCACTAGATAAGACCATCACTTCTTTCGGGGAGAGTCATCAATACTCTTTATAGAGCATAATTTTCTATAGAAGTTATCAGTATCCTCAATAGGTGAAATCGTGGATATTAGGAACTACATTCAAACATTCTTCATAATATTTCACTAGAGTTGGTAGTTCCCATGCACATTCCGACGTATTAGGTTTATTTTGTAGTATTTATATTTTAATAAACATTGGAATAATGACTATATAAAAATTCTTAGGTGTTAGAGTTGAGTTGGTGTGCCTATTTATAAAATATCATAGTTTCTGAATCCTTTGAGGTAATAAAAAAGTGTTGTTCTCTACCATTTATTATTATATAGGGACATGGTGTGTAAATTATTAATCGATAATCCCCTTCATTCTCAATCATAGTGAGAAGAGAATGAATATATAGTATTTCTTCATCGAAAACATCGTCATTATTGATACAGATATGGTTAGGTGACTACAATACTATTTCTAGTGCTAAGGGAAAAAATGTTGTCTGATAATATATCTGACTAATTTATACATGGGTGAATAAATGTTTTGATTCATTAATTATACACTTCATTTCTTCCTCAACCTATTCTATGAATAAGTAATTGAGGTGCGGAGATTTATAGTTTAATTGTAATTGAAAACATCATATAGAAGTCAAGTTATCTTATATTTTATTTGTAGAGATAATTTGTTTATGTAAAAAAAATATTTCTCTAGGAGAGACGTACAATATTTTTTGATATAGAAATATGAAATCTTCTGTATCATATGTTAGTTAAATTATTTATAGGTTATTTTAGATTATATTTTGATGTATTTTATAATAAATTGAATTGATATAGAATATTCTACATTTGAATGTGAGTCAAACCCTTAGATAGTTTATATGAACACTGATTCCTTGTGATCCTTAATGATATGGATTATATTGAGTTCTGTAGAGTATATGTTGTTTGTGTTTCCAAGGGTTATGAAGGAGTTCCCTAATGTCATTATAAAATATTTTATATAACTACCACTATAATGTGAGATTGTTTTTGAGATTGTTTTTGACCAGGGTGTTACCCCAATATCAGTTTTGATGTTAGGTAGAACCCATATGAACTATGTTTTTTTTGAGATTTAGATTTAAGATATTCTATAGAGATGATTCATTTGGAAATATTTTTTTCCTTAATGGGGTGATATAGTTCTTTTTTTATGATGGAATATTTTTTCATTATTTTTGTATTGATTACCACCACATAAAATATGTTTTTATAAATAACCAAAATCCTTTATCATTGATATAAATTTTATTTAATTAGTTGAAGTATAAATGTTTAATCATTATTTTTATTTTTTAATCAGATTATAATATGTTGTGAGTTAAGGATGTATAATTTTAGAATGTTTCATTAGATTATTTGACGTAGAAGCTAGACAGTGTTCTTATTTGACATTTTCTACTGTATTTTATTTAATTTGATGTTAATTTTGACGTTTCACTTATTTATTTGGTGTGTGATAAGATATATTAGATAGTGGTAATAACTATGGATATTTTTAACATTTTTTTCCAGAACGTGGCTGCACCACTGATGTACTTAATTTTGATTTATATTTGTTTTCATTTATTTTAAACATGTATTGCCTCATTGGTGAGTTCTCTCGGTCCGTCACATATCACCAAATCCTATAGAATGGATTTTTTCTGTGTGATTTATATTTTTGTAGTGATTATGGATGAATTTTAGGAATTATTATACAAAATTTGATATTTATACCATAGGTAAAGGAAATATTTTTGCTAATTTATAAATGAGGAAGTCAAGAAGATATGAAGCATGAATGTCAAGTGAAACATAATGTGGGATATTGGAGTTTTATGTAATGAACCTTCATTTACGAATAATTAATGTTATAGAGTTTCCATTTTCAATTTCCCTTCTATCATATTTTATTTGAATAGGTATAAGAGTGCATTATAGTGGATTACAAGTTTATTATATGTTGAGATCAAGTTATTTTAAAAAATACACTAGTGGGAATGTCTGTAGATGAATAACATCATGTAATGTTTTACAGGAGGATCTTTCTTCCATCAATGATGTGTTTTGTGATTCTACATCAGTTCTACAATACAAGTTATGCATTACATTCTAGTGTTGGAAAGAATTGTTACACCAAGTAAGTTCAATTTTTTTGTTATAAAAATAAATCATCTATTTTATATTTTTATTTGGATTTTTTGTTTTACAAAGGATGAATGTTGAGAATTAAATTTCAATAGGGTTTATTCAACTCCATTATGTTTCCTAGTGTAAGATAATGTACATATTTATGGACATCATAAACAATTCTTCCTAAGATCATTGGGGTTGTCCTGCCACTTGGGTGATAATGAACTGCATAAAATGGTTAATACACCTCATATGGTTCATGGATTCAATATTGTTGAAATTTTTGTGGATGTAAATCTTATAATATTTGGTGATGGTTCATGGGTTTTAAAATAAGATCATAATTAATCATGATCATCATTTGACATTTAGTATTTGGTGACATATTTTGTGTTCTTTTATATCTAATTTTTATATTATCACTACTTATCATCTATGAGATGATGGTCATATTGATTGATTATCTATATTATAGAGGATATGTTACTTTGATGTATTATGGAATTTTGAAGTTCATGGGTGATACACTACCCATGGTGGATTATTCTAATAACAATAACTATCACACCAAAATCATATTAGGTAAGTTAGAAAAATAATAAATCATTCGATATTGATATCTATTTTGTTGGACAAATGTCGAGGAGATAACGAATCTTGGAAAAAATTTGGTGTATAGAAATACAATAAGGTTTAAGAGGATATAATGTAAAATAAGGTTTCATATGACTTTGAAAAATATTATGTATTTCATATTATGTAACACATAGATTTTGATGATGGACATCATTTATTAATGAAGGTATCTCCTCATCATTAGGATTGACCATTTTTTCATACGAGTTTTATATCTCTCTAATATTTCGGACTTCATGAGGTGAGTTGTGTCATGAAATTTTGGAGTAAAATTTAGCACACCCCCACATATGATCTAGATATATGTAATATTTAGTGTGTTATAGCTTATTTGGTATCATAATAATGATTAACATTTTATGGACTAAGGTGAGTTGGGGGTTAAATATGATGTGACAATCTATGATCAGTATGTTGAAGTCCATGATCATACTTAGAAGGTGTTTAGTGGGAATGTGATCTCATTGGATAGTTTCCTATGTAATCATAATGTTTTTCAGGAGAGATATTAGGAGATGTATTTACATATGGGAAATCAACAAGTTAAATATACACTGCCTTGTCCCCCCACATGACATAGTTAGACAGTTACTATACATTATGTGTAACACCCCTGTAACACCGCTAGCTTCCATGGTATTCTTCTCATTGAATAATATAATAGTTTGTTCTGCACACAACTTCATATTCTAGCACACCACGACAAATAAAACTAACCATTTAAAATAGTAGTTATGAATAGTAATACCCACTTTATGAAAATTAATAATTTTTTTTTCAAAATGGACTTCATTTTTGGATTAAGAATATCAAAATTACCAAATGTTTTTTATTTTTATTTTTCTGAAAACATTTAATTTTTGATGAATAATGAAAAACACTGCATTATTGTTCAAAAAAATAATAATTTTCATTTAAATAATAATTTTTAAATTTAAATTTAATTTGTAGTGAAAATATATACATAATATCTATATTAATCTAATTTAATTCATTGGAGTCATTTTATAATAATATTATATAAAAAACATTACTGTACTTTTAAGGTCCGTTACACACCTTCTAGTCACATTTGAAAATCTATATAAAAATAAATTTTACAGCTTCTAAAAATTTAATAAATCTTAGTGTCAAAATTTAAATTAGTAACTAAAATGTGCTTCAATAAGATGAAAATAATTTTTCATGAATAGTAAATTTTTCATTTTATTTACCACAGTTATAAGTAAACAGGGCAATTAAAGATAAAAATGATATTATAATTACCCAAACACATGTCCTAATTATATTGTATAAGTTTATTTAGACCAAAATCAACCATAGGAATAAAATATGATTTTTTTTCTCCACTAGCATTACATTACGTCATTTATCATAATTTATTTAATGATGTGTTAAAAGTGATAAATTCAAATTTTAATAAATAAGAAAATTTTAATATAGGGATATACATAAGATAAATTCAAAAATAAATATTCATTAGAATGATAAAAAAAATTCCTAAATTATGGTATATTATTTATAATTTTTAGAAATTAAATAGTTAAATTGATTTATGATATAATAATGATGCAGTAATTCCATTATTAATGAAAAATTAAAATAATTAATATTATAAATTTAAAAATACATGTAAATTGAAAATTTTTATGCCATCCACGAATTTTAGAGGTTAATATGACATGTTAGGATTTATTCAATGTATTTTTTTCTAAATAATCAAGTCTTTATAGCTTTCACAAAAACCATATACTAAATACTGTCAAAAACAACATAAATGTTTTTTAAAACAAATACTAATTTAGTAAATGATAAAATATTCCTAAAAATCAATGATTCTAAAAAATGGACATAAATAATGTAACAGATGTCATTAATGAACCACTATATGTTCTCTTGGTATTTTATTGTAGTATTATTACCCATATAGTGTAATAATATAAGAATACATGGTGAGTGTTAAACTATTTAACAAAGGGTTAAATATAAAAGATAAGGTCAATATAGTGAACTAAACTTGTATAAAAAGTGTTTTTTAGAGGATTTAGACCCACCCCACCTTATCCAAGAGATAAATCAATTTTAAGATATATAAAACTGAAAATGATTTTATAATAAATTATTATTTCAATCTCCTCCTAATGTTCCCCTCACCACTCTTATAAAAGGGTACTTCCCTTCTCTAAAATTCACACTCCTAAAGCCATTTGGCTCGGCCAACCACTGCTGAAATATTTTCCAAACTACCGTATCTTCAACTTAGAAGCCATAAATTTACTAGGAAGCCATCCTACAAATCCCTTTTGATCAAATCAAAAGGAATCACCCGAAGAAGAGGTAATTATTTCATCACCTCATTGAAAGATCTTTTCTTCTTCTAGTTCCACTTTCTTTGTAGTTTCCATGTCAAAATGAAAACTTCATTACCTTCTACATACTGTGATTTTTTATAAATATGGTACAACCATATTCAATATTCTATTCATTATATGAATGAAAAAATCACCATATGTGCGTACATACGGCTTACTCTCTCCATGTCATGGTTTAGTTTGTTATTCAAAAAATCATTATTTGGATGTCAATAATAATGAGGATAATTGATGTAAATAAAAATTATAACATGTTAATTATTCTTTATATCTAATATAACATCCAATTATATACATTTTATCCTTCAATTTAATGATATTATCGCTTGTGTATACGTACAGCTTACCGTCTCCAGGATGCGATGAGATCTCTTTCCCCATTCGAACAATTCAAGAATAAATATCTTTTGATGATTAAAAATAATGTTTAAGAATATAATATAATTATTTATATGAATCAAATACATCATATTCACAACAAACATGACATATGTAACAAAGCATTTAAAGAAAATGAATCAGTTAATACGTGAAACAATGATACTACCAAAATATTATTAACAATGAAATTTTAGAGGATTATATATGATATCATAATTATGTATTTATTTCTTGTATAATATTATAAAAATTATTTTACAATTATACAAGAGGTTAAGGTACCCTCTAATAAGTAAAAGTACAAGGTAATTGTTAATTATGCAATCTCATTATTATCAGAGGTCATTTATATGTAAAATCTTGTGGGACTTCATTATCATCCACATCCATGTTTCTAAAAATGTATTTCAAAACATTATTAATATTTCATATAATATGGGATATTTCCATTTATACCATTATATTACATTTTATAAAATAATTTCAAAGGAATCTTTTTGTTGTTTTCCAAACAAGGTCCTTTATAACATTTTGGAAAAAATAAAGGAAAGAATGTTTTTTAACTTATATGGAAGGTGTGACTCTTTCTTTTGTTATAACACCTAATAATATTCCTTTAAAATCTTATAATAATATTTTCAAAATAATTTTTTTTACATTTAAATGATTTCAATGTAGAAAGAGATATTTCACTTAAATATTTTTTCTATTAATATCATCTACGTCAACATCCCATGATGGATTTTAATCATTTTTTATGTTGATTCATTATGATATAATATTCCATATTGTATGGATGGTTTTATGATATGATTTACTATTGATGTGGAATTTTTATACCATTCATGGATTATGGAAAATATATTAACATTCCTTAACTCATTTTTAATAAGAATTTTTATGTTATGTTTCAACCATTTACTATGAGGAATGAAATAGACATAGTAAGTGATGGGCGGGTACCTCAATAGACCCGAGATGTATCGGTATGCCTCATGAGACAAACTATTGTCTAGGAAAAGGACCTTGAAAAAAATTACATTTATGGTCTTGACAGGAGACCTTGACTTTGTGGTTATGATGTTCAACATTATGCATTCCATAATTATGAGATTAGATATTGATATTACATGTGATTATTTGACTAGTAGAATATTCATGTGAACATGTAAATGGAATTATTTGATTTGTATTTTCATATTATGATGATTTTTAAGATTAAAATGATTATGTTTTAGTCATATACATTGCCTTAAATTATTATTCTTATTTATGATAGTTTCCACTATATTGTTATCCATACTAAGCATCTGAGCTCACTCCTTTATTAGGTTTTATTTTTCCATAGAAAAGAAGAAGTATATTATGATGGACCTACATGGATATGTTAATGAATATGAGTGTGTTCAGTGGATACAAAATGTTTATTTTTCATTTCATAATGTAATGACAAACATATGTATGCATCTAGAACTTCTAAAGATACTAAACTGATTCATCTTTAGGGACATGACCTATTATGATCATGTCAATGTTTTTTATTAATTATCCAACTCTATATAACTAGGCTCAAACCGTTAGAGTTGGTATCAAAGGATGTTTATTAAAAAACTTGGAAACTAGATTTAGTACATCTCTTAATAGAGAACATTACCCAAAGAAAGTCTTTGAGGATTAGTATAAAATAACATCCCAATATATTGGTAAAGTAGATATTATATTGGTATTTTGATAAAATAATCTTTCTTTAGATACTAAAACTGGATGTCGTTCCAGAACAGATGTACCTATGAGTGAAAATTCTAACAAAGGGTTTCAGGCATGACCTGAGGTATCCTGGTACACAACAATGGTCCATAATGAGAACATGGTTTGACACTCATCGGGTATATTCTTTAAATAACTCACATATTTTTACTAACCATTATTAAAAATTTATGTGTAAATACTTCCCCAAAGGAAAAATATTTCTGATTATAGATTATATGCATATACTGTCCAATCTATGTTAGGTAATTTACAAGTTTGGGATTATACATTGAAATTCCTAAAATAACATAGCGCATTCCATTTTATATAAATTTTTCCTAATAGAAGGAATAGAAATTGTATCAACACACATAATACATTTAGGGATTGAAATCTAACTCAATTTAATTATAGTGTAGCTGGTGATGCAACTAGTGCTGGATAGCTTATAACCATACTAGGGAAACTAACTCAGGTTATGAATAGTAACCTTACCCCTATGGAGCACCCTGATCCACAACACAGAGATCAATGTTAGACCGTATCATGATGAAATAACCACAAAAAATAAATGGGACTTCAGATCCATTTTTAGCTATGAAATGTATAAGTTCCTTTGAGAAAATATTTCATGATTTAGGGAGTAGCGAAAGGAAAAAAGTTGTCATGGCAGTTCATCACCACACAAGAGATGCAGATCAATGGTGGTCGTTAATTAAAAACATAGAGAATAATGATTATTTATAAAATATGGAATAGATGTAGTTTAAATAAATTTTCATAGAAAAATAAATTCCTCATGAACATCGACTGGATATGGAATGTCAATTTCTGAGTTTGAGGAAAAAAAGTGGATGATAATGTCGCAACGTTTGAGGTGAACATTACAAGGATAGAATGGAATGCTAAATTTTATATTTGTAACCCAAAAAGTAAGATTTATTGAATCGTTGATGGGTTAAAACCATTTTTTCATCTAGAATTGGTCTCACAATACTTCTCATCGTACGATTATATAGTTTCAGGTGCTATCATGATAGAAAAATAATTTTCTATGTATTATGAATTTAACGCCAAGAAATAGAATAAGAGATCTACTGAAAACTCTGAAAAAGGAAATAAGGGGATGAAGGGTAATGTTGACATTCCATCCTAGAGAAATGTGGGACGAAATACCCTAGTACTTTCTTGAAAGGGATGTTTGTTTTTTTACAATTGTGGATAAAAACGACACAATTCTCATGTTTGAAAGGGAAAAAAGAGTATGTTAATGTTTAATGCTAAAATTTTATAGAAATGGGGAATTATAAAAATTAATTTTCTAATCACCAAGGAAACTTTCCTCACAAAATGAAAAGAAACCAAGGCCAAGATTATACGATCACAACAACTATGGTTGAAGCACCTAATCACGTGGTTGCAGGAACATTAATGATTTCCTAAAAATTAGCCAATGCTTTATTTGATTCTTGATCATCGTATTATTTGATATCTTCCTAGTTTTCCATTAAAAGTAGGTATTTCCAATTTGATTTAACAAGGTATTTGTCAGTCAAAACTACTAAGCGAAGTATCATATGAACACTATTTTTTCAATCAGTTACCATTATTCCTTATAGTTGATTTTTATCTGCATATCATATTGTTATAACCATGATTGAATTTGACATAATCTTTTGTTTGTATCAGCTTTTATACCACGATGTGAAATTTTATTTCAAGAAGAAGGAGGTTAAATTTTTTTATGATGATATGGAATACCTTATCTTTATATCAGAATCATCACAATAAGATTCTCATCTAGATCCACCACCAGTTGCTCTACTAAATTAAATTATTGTATAATAAGGTAGAGAAATAACTATGGGTGAGAAAAAGAATGTACAAATAGACTATGTACCTATTGTGCAAGAATATGTTGATGTGTTTCCAAAGGATTTACATAGAAATTTTCTATAATAAGAAATTCAGTTTTTTATTGACTTAATTTCAGGTTCTAGGACCCTATCAAGGATCCCATATTGAATGTAATTTGTGGAATTAGTAGAACTAATGAAGAAAAGTAGAGGAATTGAGTAGTATAGATTTATTCACCCTTGTCTTTCTCCATGGGTATCCCATGTTCTTTTTGTTAAGAATAAAGATGGATCAATGTTGTTGTGTATTGAGTACAGGGAGTTCAATTATATAACAATAAATAACAAGTATCCCCTACCTAGCTTTAATGATTTATTTGATCACATTCATGAAGCTCATGTTTGTTTCAAATATTGACCTTTGATCTGGATACATTCAGTAGTGCGTGAATAAGGATGAAATTACAAAGCCAAAATTTCGTACATTGTATGGGAATTATGAGTTTATACTAATGACTTTGGGCGGTCTAATGCACCCTCTATTTTCATGGATCTAATGAATACAAATTTCTAAGAGTATCATGTTGAGTTTGTATTGTTATTTATTGATGATATCTTATTATACGTAAAATTTTATGATGATCATGAAAATAAATTGCATACAATTATGAAAAATATTAGAATAAATGAATTATATGGGATGTTTAGAAAGTGTAAATTTTGGATTCAGGAGATTTCTTTTCTTAGACTTATTGTCTCTAAAGATGGAATCTCTGTTGATCCTTTAATGAAAAGGGAAATACATGAATGACCATCACTGATGATTATAACTATGTTTGGAATATTAATTGGTTTAGAAGGTTATTATCGGTATTTCAACTATAATTTTGATCTATTGGATAACCAATTAACCAATATCACACATAAAGAGATTAAATTTTATTTCAAAATATAGTGAAAATAATTTTTTGAGTAATGAAAGAAAAGATTAGTCAGTGTTCCTATCTTAACTCTATCGATGGTGATTGTAGGGTTTGTTATTTATTGTGATGAATCAATGAAAGGAAATGGTTGTGTCTTTATGTAGAATGATAGTGTTATTGAATATGAATCATGACAGATTAAAATTCATTAAAAAACTATCCCACTCATGATATTGAGTTAGCATCTGTAATAATTCCCTGATGATATTAATACATGATCATTATGGTGAAAAAATGTGAGATATAAATTGTTCACATAAGTTTAAAGTATATTTTCTCACAAAAAGAACTCAACATGAGGAAAAGTCGATTGCATAATCTACTAATGTATTATGATTCCACAATACACTACCACCTAGGGAAGGAAAATAAGGTAGCATGTTCTTAGAGGATAAAGGATCATGGAGTTATGAACAAGATGAGAGTTGAATGTGATCCTTTGTTCATGGATCAATAAATATGGATATGAGAATACTAATCGAAGGTGAAGAATCAATACCTTTTAAAATTCCTTCCAAAACAACTTTATTAGAAAAGATAAAATTCTCCCAGACTCGTGATGGGGTGTTTCAAAAGAAAACTAAAACTGAGAATGATGGGAGATTCATTGAATTAGTATATGAAGATGGAATTTTGATATTTTGGAAGTGGTATTGTGGTCATGATTTAACAAGTCTAAAAAGGGAATTGTTGGATGATTCATATAGCTCCAATTTCATTATACATCCTAGTAGCACTATTATGTATAGAGATTTGAAGGAACATTTTTGGTGCGACAACATGAAAAGGGAAATTTATGAATATGAGTTTAGATATATGGTTTGTCAATAGGTGAAGGATATAAGACACCATACAAGAGGAGTCATGCTACCTCTTCATATAAATGGGTGATAATGGGATGATATTACGATGTAATTTGTCAATGTTCTACCAAAGACTCCTAGAAGGAATGATGAAATATTGGTCATTATAGATCATTTTACCAAGTCAATAACATTCCAAGAAATAAGAGAAGATTAAACATATGAACTTTTAGGAAGACTATAAATTAATGAAGTAGTATGACTTCATGGTGTTCCCCTATCAATTTTTTTTGATCGTGATCCCCATTTTACATCAAGATTCTGGAAAAGAAATCAGAAATCCCTGGATACTGAACTTTGTTTAAGCACTACCTACCAACCTCAAACTGATGGGCAATCAGAATGGACTAGTCAGACTATTGAAGTCATATTTTAATCATTCTCACTTGACATTCAAGGTATGTGGGATTATTATTTACCTTTGGTAGAATTTTTCCTGTAATGATAGCTTTCATTAAAGTATTTAGATGGAACTATATGTAGAGTTATATGGAAATATATGTTGCACAACAACCTTTTGGGATAATTTTCAAGAAAGAAAACCCGTAGGGCCAGAACTTTTTGAGAAAATAATGGAAATGGTTAGATTATCCAAACCCAAATCAATGAATCTAAAAGTAGTTAGAATTAATATTCTGATAACTGAAAGAATAATTTGGAATTTCAAGTAATATATTTTGTTTTATTGAAGGTATCTCCATGGGAGGGCGTTATATGATTTGGTAAGGTGGGAAAATTAAGTCCCATGTACATCCGACCATTCAAAATTCTGGAATGAATTGGAGCTGTAGCTTACCGTTTCATAATTCCACTAAGTCTCTTCAAAGTTCATGATGTGATCCACATAAAATTGTTGATAAAATAGATTAATGGACCAATCCATGCACTCACCTACGAAGAAATAGAGATGGAACCATATCTGCTTTATTGTGAAGAGATTATATGAATTGTTGATACCAGAAAACAAGTGTTAAAAAACTGGACCACTCGTTATGTAAAAATTCTTGGGTGAAACCATAAAATGGATGCGGAAATTTGGGAACCTAAGGAACATATGATGAAGAACCACAAAAATATTTTTATGCAGTAATATTCAAGAAATATTTAGGAATCAATTATCTGAAGGATGGAATAATGTAACACCCATTGCTTCCACTATACGTTTCTCTTTCAGTAATACAATAGCTTGCATTGTACGCAACATTGAGTTCTAGCACACAACGACTTATCAAAATAGCCATTTAAAAAGTAGTTATGAATAATAATACCATATTTTTGAAATTTTATAAAATATATTTTTAAAAATGGACATCATTAAAGGATTCAAAATATCAAAATTTTATTTGTGGTGATTTTTTGGAATTTTCTTGAATACTTTAAAATGTTATGAACAGTGAAAACATTTCCTTATTGTATAAAAAACAACTTTTTATTTAAATTATTATTTTTAAATTTATATTTATTTAAAGTCAAAATAAATAAATAATACCTATATTAATCCAATGTAATTACTTGGAGTCATTTTATAATAAAATTAGATATAAAATATGTTATTGAATGCCTTTTATTCGCATTCTAGGAATATATGCGAATCTACATAAAACATAATTTTATCGCTTCTGTGAATTGAAATTTAAAAATTCTATAGACAAAATTGACATCAGTATGTAAAATTTGGTTCAATAGGATTAAAATAATTTTTTGGATAATAGTAATAATTGAATTTTATTTACCACGACTAAACTTAAATAAGGTAATTATAGGTAAAAATGATATTATAATTACCCAAACACATTTCCTAATTCTATAGGATAAGTGTATTTTGACTGAAATCGTCTTTAGGAATATATAATTATCATTTTTATCCACTTCTATTAGATTAAGATATTTATTATATTTTTTAAATAATAGTTAATAGTATAAAATTAACATTTTAATTAGTAAGTCATTTTTAATATTCAGTTATACATAATTTAAATTCGACTATAAATATTAATTAGAATGGTAAACATATTTCTTATATCATGGAATTCTATTTATTATTTTTAGACAATAAATAACAAAATTTATTTATGACACAATGATGATACAATAATTACCTTATTAATGAAAGATTGATATAATTTATATAATAAATATTAAAATACATGTAAATTGACACTTTTAAATCCATCCACGATGTTTCTTGGTGAATATGACATGGTAGGGTTGATTCAATGTATTTTTCTCGATGTAATCATGTTTTTATAACTTTCACAGAAACCAAATACTAAATAGTGACGACATTGACAAAA
Organism: Viscum album; assembly: GCA_963277665.1. NCBI lineage: Eukaryota > Viridiplantae > Streptophyta > Magnoliopsida > Santalales > Viscaceae > Viscum > Viscum album. The sequence goes on from OY728131.1 coordinate 1,831,156,440, forward strand.
ATGTGTTTTTAAAACAAATACTATTTTATTAAATGATATAAAATTCATAAATATCAGTGATTCATCCAATAGACTTAAATAATGATATATATGTCATTAACTACCCACTTGAGATTATCTTTTCAATCTATAGTAATCTTATTAACCATATAGTGTAATAATACAAGAAGACATGTCTTGAATTAAACTGTTTAACTATGACTTAAATCTAAAATATAAGGTCAATATGGTCACCTAAACATATCTAAAACCTATTAGTTGATATAATTTCGACACATCCCCAATTTATCATCTAAATAAATTTATTTTGAGATATTATAAATCAAAAATTATTTTATAGTAAATTAATATTTCAAGAACTTCCTAAAGTGCCATTCACCACTCTTATAAAAGGACACTTCCCTTATATCAAATTCTCACCTCCAAATCAATTTTCCTCAGCCAAAACCTAGTAAACTATTCTCCCAAATACCCTCACGTATTCTAATAGGCCTTAAATTAATCATAAATCCAAAATAAGGATCCCTTTTGTTCACATCTAAAGGAAGAACCTGAATAAAAGGTAATTATTTAATCACCTCTTTCAAAGTCCATTACATCTTCCACTTTCTCTTTCATTGTTTTTTCCATAAAAAAATAATAACTCTAGTAAATTATATAAAATATTATGTTTTTATAAATATGTTAAAGAAATATCCATTATTCTATCCATCCTATTAATGAAAAATTCACCACACATGTGTACGTACGTCATACCGTCTCCTCGTCCAGGTGTAGCTTATTATTCAACACTTCATTGGTTTGATGGGTAGAATAATGACTATAATTGATGTAAATAGTAAATATAAAATGTATATTATTATGTATATATAATATACCATCAAATTATATATGATACCACCATCAATTTAATGATATTATTGCCCGTGCGTACGTATGGCTTACTGTCTCCATGACGTAATGTGATCTCTTTCACCATCGTAACCATTCAAGAATAATTTTCATTTGAGGAATAAAAATATTTTTTATAAACTTAATATCATTATGAATCCGAATCAAATACATTTTATCCATAATATGCATGAATTATTTAACTAATCATGTGAGGTAAAACAATTCAGTTAGCACCCGAAAGAATTATACACCTGAAATATTATTAACAATGAAATATTAGTGGATTATATTTTATATCATATTTATGTATGTGGATCATATATAATTTAATTAAAACTATCTAACCATTATATAGGAAGTAAAATGTACCATTGACTAGGGAAAATTACAAGGTAAGGGTTTATTTTACAATCTCTTTATTATATGCGGTTGTTTATATGTAAGTATATACATGGACTTATTTATCATCAACATCTGTGTTTCTGGAAAATAAATTTCAAAACATTTTTACTATTTCCTAGACTAGGGGTTAAGTTCAATTATACCTTTTTTTTGTGTTTTTATATTTTTTTTAAAACTAATCTTCCATTTTTTTCCAAACATGGTCCTTTATGACCATTTCGTCAAAATTAATGAATGATTGTTTTTTTTAAATATAAAAAGGGTGTGCCTATTTTCTGCCATTATAAAACCATCAAAGCTACCCTTAAAAGCTTATATGAATATTTTCAAAATTAATTTTTTCTTTAATTTTAAATGATTTCAATGTTGAATGTTATATTTAACATAAATATTTTTTGGATTGATTTTATCTATGTCAACATCCTTTGAAGGATTTTATTCTTTTTTTGAAGTTGATTCATTATGATACAATCTTTATTGTTGTATTGAATGTTTTGGGATATGATTGACTATGGATGTGGAATTTTTATACCTTTAATATATTATGGTTAAAATATTAACATTTTGTATGTTAGTTTTAATAAAAATGTTTATGTTATGTTTCATACTTTTCACATGTGGAATGCATTGAATATAGTAAGTGAATGGAGAGGACTGATATAGCTCTTATATGCATATGTAGGTCTCATGTGGCAATATTATGTCTTGGAACCAGGCCTTTAAAAAATTTATATTTAGGGTACTATCAAGAGGACATTACTTTGTGGTCAAGATGTCATACATTATGCATTCCATCATTATGAGATTAGTTGTTGATATTACATGTTATTATTCAACTAGTAGAATATTCATGAGAATAAGTAAATGGAATTATTTGCCTTTTCTTTTCTATATTATGCTAAATTTAATGTGTAAAAGTATTAATTTTTTTATTATATATTTAAATAAATGTATTTTTATTAATTATGATAAATTATTCTATATTTTTATCCTAGTTAATCATTTGAGTTCACCCATTTCATAAGTTTTTTCCCCAGGATGTGAAACATATATTATGACTGACCTGTAGGGATAGGATTAAGAATATCAGTGTGTTCAGTGGAGACACAATGTTTCTTTTTTTCCTTTCATAATGCAATGTAAAATTTATATATATATCTAGTACTTCAAAGGTTACTAAACTTATCTTTCATTTGGGACTTGATCTCTTATTATCAAGCATTGTTATGTAATAATGCACCGACTCACGATAAATGGGGTCGGGTCATTACAACCCCATATGAAAGAGTATGATTAGTAGCATTGAGGGTGTAAGTAATTTATTGTGGTGAATCCACCTTCTATAACAATGTAGAAAAAATATAGGAAATAATATAAATAATAACAAAAAATGCATGTCAGATAAATGAATAAAACAAATCATATAATAATAGGTACCATTCAGTGACAGGTTGAATAAAAATACATGTGTTGATAATGTTAAAAGAATTATAATATTTAATATAATTATTAAATAAGAATCCAAAATATATGATTTTTAATACAATGATGGTGTCATGTCAATGTTGCATTATACCCAACTAGCTATTTTTCATCATAGTTCCACTTACCAATTTCTAAACCTCCATCCATGAAATCATCTCGCATACCAAATGACACACAAACTGTGTAAGAGAATAACATACAAGACCATCATACATGGTTTAAAATCTTATATAGAAAACTAAATTATCACATAAAATAGTAAAAAATAGAACATTAATTCATAAATTTATTTGGGAGAAAAATAATTCATCCAACCCCCGCGCTCTATGGAAACACTCATGTTAGACAAATATACATTAGATTAATGATAGTCAGTATAAAGGAACATCATGGATAAAATTTAACCATAACTATAAACATCACCTAGGATCCTCCTCTAGGTATCCTCAATGTATCAGAACCCTCAAATAGGGGAATGTCACATCTATTAACAATCCCTATAAGGATTCCAGCATATACTACCAAAAGATATATATGAATTCCAGCCTAACTAAGAATAAAAACCTTAAGAATTTATTCAAATAAGGTGTAATAATCATAACAATTTCATAAATTATTGAACAAAAAATATAATATTTAAGGAAATAATATAAAAATCCATAAAATAATTATAGTATAGTTTGGAGTTATTTCAATAAAAATGGAAATATTCCAAGAAAACAAATCACCATATAATGAACCAAGAATCTAAAAAATGACCTCAAATGTAACATTTATTAAAAATCCCAATTACTATATATAAATAATTTATTGATTTGTTGATAAATTTGAATTATAATTTAATTCCAAATTTATAGTAAGGTAATGACCATGTTAATTTATATCAACTCATCGTAAGTTTAATGGCAGGACACCCACTTTGGTGGCCACAAGTCCAATCTCAATGACAATGGACCTAATGATTTTTTTGATGTTTTGGAGAAAAGAAATTATCAAAAAAATGGGATACAATTTACATTAGGGTTTTAAAAATGTGTTTTGACACATTTTAATGTGTTATAAATACTATCAAATCCAAATACAATCTTGGGAGATGTCTTAGACCTCCTACCATAAAAATAGAATATTACTAAATTATTTAATAACAAAGTAATAATATAGTTTATATTTTCATCCCAAAAATTAAAATAATGAACTCCAGTAGAAAAATACATCTGATCATCATTTGGAATTGTCTATATGGAACTAGGATTCTTCCCAAAATATAACTAACCAATCAAGATATCTTAGAAGTGCCTTTGGATATACCTATGATCACATGGTCACAAAACACCATGAACCCAGAAAAATGATATTTAGTTCATGTGAAAATAAAAAAATCACATATGGGTGGATATAAAATTATATAAAAGGATAGCGATTAATTTGATAAAAGTTTTGCATAAGGGTCAAAATGAAATGTTGAACATCCCCCATTACCAATTGGAATATATGATTGACATCAGGACTCTTCATGTTTCCATATATGTTTAAAAACTCATCAAATCATATTTTAAAATCTCATAAAAAAATTCACACCGTAATCACGTCTCACAACTTCCATGATGGGATCCACATAGAAAAATTCAAACCACACAAATGTTTCATTTGGTTTTCCTATAACTATTCTTATTTTGAAATAATAATATACAACAATATTTAGTTATTATTTCTAAGAATTGTATGTCATACTATTTCTATTAGAATAGGTGAAACAATCAGTGTAAGGACCTAATACAAATTTATAAACATCAATTACCAATCTGAATGAGTCTTAAAAAAGTATTAAAAGGATAGACATGCTGTGACAAACTAAGGATATTACAACATCCAAACCATAAAATAGCTCATCCCAAAGCTATTCCGTCCATAATATTTGTTGGGTGTCATAGGTAATGTTCGGCCACTGTGTTCACTTATTAGACCCCCATGTTCTATAAATTCTCTGGAAAATAATAATTCTAACACTTCACTCACACTAGAAGAATGATTATCCCATAAATATTATTCTATAAATAAACCATGATACAAACCTAGCCATACAAGAATAATCTATGTACATCCACCATTAAATATCAATCATATATCATGTTACAATAATTTTTATGATATTTTTAATCATATGACATTTGAAACATATTTTCCATTGTTTTGTAGTGATGTGAAATGGAAAAATAGTATTCCACTTTGGATACCCCCTTATATACCAAAAATGTCTATAAAAACATGGGTCTTAACTTCCCATACATTATAATATGTAAATACCCTAATATAGGTGACACAAAAATAAAATCTGATTAACTAAAAATGATATATATTTATTATTTACTGTATTTAGCATCTAATTTTAGTCAACTAAATGCATCATACATCCAAATTTTTATCAATTGGACATGTTCAGATGTATCCTATACAAGACTAGGCCCAACAACCACTGACTCACCTTCCATTTACAAAATATCTTGTGAATAACAATGTATTCTATAAAAACCTTCAAAATCAATATTTTGATCCAATTCTAAAAATATAATATTATTTGAGAAATCCATGAGTTCCTTAGGTTTATCCAGAGAAGTATCATATAATAGAAAATAATATGAAAAATTATTCCCTTGAATCTAATTAAATCATTTATATTGAACATCAGTCTACGGATGAGATGATTTACCTTGAGTGACCTCTGCTCCAAGATCATTCATAAGGCCCTTCCAGAAATAGAATGTAAAACATATATATGTATCATTATTGATAATCCTAATTACAATATGGTATTAATGACTATATTTCATATAAATAAAAATCATATCATAAATGGTGACGGTCTCCCTAATACTCAAGATGTTGGATAATATTATCAGACAATCCATGATCACCCACGATGCGTTATTCTCAAAAGGATTTTTGGGAAATCCTATAATAAAATCTATTATGACATCATCCCAATTACATTTTTTAATTGGGGTAGGATACAATAACCAAGAAATTCAATAATTCATAAACATCACCTATTTAATGATGATTAATATCTCCAAAATTTCTACTATCTAATTCTTTATCCCTATCCACATGTATTACATATAAAGACCATAATGCCTTTTTTCAATCTAGTATATAGTCTCCATCTAAAACAATTAAGATTCCTTATTAATCCCACATATAAGACCTTCTAAAAACATAAAAGTCTATGGATAATAATAAAATAATCTCAACCAATATATTATCCTACTAGATAATCCCATTTACATTAATTTTCCCTTATAGATATGTCATTTGAATGAGACTTATTCTTTATCCTCATACGATATGAATATTTTTGGGAATTGAGAGTGGTGTTGTTCGAATCACTAACCCCTAAGAATACCAATCATTTAAATGTATTTTTGAAAATGTTTGCATCATCCAAAACTCTTCATATATGTCCCATACTACAAAATTTACCGTATTCATACTCTAGGCATTGTCAATGAAATTTATTTTATATGGAGTGTATAACACCTTAAAACTGAAGGACTATTGATACTAAACCATTTTAATATGTCAAATTTTCATGTCCAACAAAGGAAAAATATACATGAGTTTATTGTGGTCTATGTAGACCACAATTATCTCATCTATGAAAGAGTGTTACCAGAATATTCAGTTGTCTACTTATACTAAATACACTAGATTGTGCCTATGAAAATTCATCACATGTGGTCTCATCTTACTATAATTATAAGAAACAACTATATTATCATACATATGAACTTATCCCACTATAAATATAAATGTGTTTCATAACACTATATATTTCATACTAGGTAAATGTATGATGTGAATCAATGTTGACCGTAGCCTGCTCTTTAGCTCTTTGAAAGACCTATCGTACGCATCTGAAAAAATATGCATAACCACTTCTTGGTCAACCTGAACATTATCACTACTAGATGAAATAATTCATGGATTAAAAACATTTAATATTATATTAGAATAAGAAATATCCAAATCATGATGAAATTATTAGGGTTAACTGATTATTCCATATTTTAAACCTTCTCTAGGATCACTAATATGGTATCCAATAAGAAAACATAACCCAATATTTCAATTTTTCAGTATAGAATGTGAATTTAGATATCTTGGTTTAAATAAAATGATCTATCAATAATCTCAAAGTGATTTCTATATGATTGGAATGATTTTATAAAGACTATGAGTACATCAATATTAAATCAGTGATAACCCCCAAATCATATCCAAGAATATTTGGATAATATAATTCTTGAATGACTTCAATACCACCAGTGCATTCATTTGAATGAACAACATCACCATGGGATTATAAATAGCATATAATCTCCTCAAAATTATTCTAGGATATATCTCATGGTCCCATAATCAATGAATGGAATCCAAAACTCATGTTGATCTTAGAGAAAATTTGGTCACATATTAGAAGATTGAAGTGATTTTTAAAGCATGGATGTGTATATTTTTTCATCATAATCATCCATCATGGCATATGATAATTGAAAAAAATGTTCCGGTTACCATAGTCCTTAATTGAAAAATTTATGGGAGAACCCGATGATTTTGTACTTGTATGTATTCATGACATTTCCTTCAGATCATCCAATGTTTCTTAAAACTCCGAATTCTTTGGTGGTTCCATCTTATAAGATGGGTCAGAATCTGTCATAGATCTATGAACCAAATTTAATGTGAAATAGATATCCTAAATGGGTGATAATCTCGATAAATATTTATTAAATATGTGTATAAAATAGTCCTCCACTAGAAAAAATCACACTACTACAACTCCATAATATACATAATAATGATTACTAACTATGTCGTGTGATAGTTCAACAAATAATAAATTGGCCCATCCTTACTAGAATAATGATCTCGTTCACCTTGTTTAGTTTTTCTACATCCTTTAAAATATGAATGTGTAAATATCGAACAAAAATTATTAGATATGATACTACTAAATAAATATTCCATCCATTCATAGAATCAATTTTAAAATAAATTGTTTCTAAATGAATGGAGCCTAAAGTAAACATGAGTCATCGAGTTTAGGATTATACTCATTTAAACATCTAATACCATCATATCACATCCTAACCTACATGTTATGATGATAATTCTATCCATGATCCCCATAACCAACCACATTCCAATGAATAGTGAAGTAGTTATTATGGAATGTGATTCTATTTTATCAAGAAAAATAATGTAAATATTAAAGGATAGGATAATCATACCTCTTACTGCATAAGTTCTTGTACCATGAAAATTAAGAGTAAACATTATATTATGAATATCAACCCTCCTCACCGAAAGAATCCATTATAACATTGATAAACTAATATTTCTATATGGTAATGCAATCAGTTTATTGGTTTACCATACCTCCTACTATAACATGATCATCTGGTGGAATTAAAGCTTCATGTATGCTAATAAGAAGCTATGTTATTCAAATAACCTATGACTATCCTGATACCCATCATTTAACTATTTTTTGTGTTATCCATAAAACTTCAATAGATATATTATCCTGCCATAATAGAGGAATTAGACATCAATTTAATGAAACTATGTCATCTTTTCTCCATCCCTTGAACACAGAATGCACTACATCGGGCCATGGACCTATGATGAATTCCCACTACATAGGATTATTTTCTTGCCACGTCCTTAGATGTATCTTTTGTATAATTAATTTACTCCACTCGAATAATATCTCTATTACCACCTCAATGAGACTTTCTAGCTTCCACTCAAGGACACCCTTAGGTTTTCTTTTCTTATGTGATCTTTTTTCATCATGTTTACAATGTCTCTAACGAATAAGACATTCACATGTGACTTTATCTCATGTATATGAACATCCATGAAACGTCTCACCATGATGTTCACATAGGCTATCAAGGATTGGGAAAAATTTCTATTTAAATGAAGTTTCTAATATAGTACATCAATAGAATAATCCATTATTCCAGTTGCATAAACTCTAGAACCGTCACATTCCACAAAACCTCTAGACATAAGTGGATGTATTTAATTTATTCATGTTACTTCTAGGTTTAGTCCTCTTGTTTCCATGATCGATCAAGGATGTGAAAACAGAACATTTATAGTCTCTATACCATATTGGAAATAATATTTACCCACCTATATTCTGATGTCCTAGGATACATGAATATCATTTAAAAATACTCAATCTTGAACTCAATTGCCCAGGGGGATTTATCCACATTTTGAATAGGTGAATAATATAACTGAAACTCTCTTATTATCTCAAATATAAATTTCATAGTATGAGTAGTCTAACACTCAATTAATCACATAACATATAGGAATATATTTTGATGATGATCATTCATATAATTCTCTAGTACCACACGTAGTTTCTACTTAGTTGTGTTTTGAGTGTGCTGATTAAAACATTCACGACTCTTAATTAAAAGATGTAATGGTGAAATTTTCTATATAACCATCATCACATTCCATAGATCATAATATTAAAACTAGTGTTTCCTTAGTATGTTAAATTAATTACATAAAACCATTTTATCAATTTCACTCTATACATGGATTGAAATTTAATTTTCCTTGTCATAATAGTTCCCAATTATTCATTTTTATCCAATCATGAAAGGGATAATAATTTAAATAAAATTGGGAGGATTATCATGTACAATAAATATTTAACTATAATGAATAATTCAGGTAAAAATATAACACTTCATTCCTACAAGGATTCATTCAATCATAATGGCCCATTTGTACAATACTGATAAAAAATAACATCACAGAAGAAATGAATCACCCATGGTGAACTAGCATGATAAATAAAATAATTGAACAATATGAAAAACAATCATCCCTTGGGAACTATTTCATCCTCCACACATGGTTATGATACTCCCATTCATGAGCTCATTATCATCTCCCCAGAAATATTATCCTTCTCCCTACCATTCAGAAATAAAAATAAAATTAAAATACATTGGCCTTGATAAAACTATTTTACATCATTGACCTATGTCTTATTTACATGATAGAGTAGAGTTATTAAGAGACTTTAGGCCTATTTACATGTATTCCATAGGCCACTAAATAATAGTGATGAAATTATATAAATATTTGAGCAACTATACCCTTTAGAAAACAATAGAAAAAGTATTGAAAATAATACTATTAATAATAAAATATCATATAAGGATAATTGAAAAAATGAGAAAAATATTGATATAATATACCATTTAATGGTATCCTGAATGAAATTGAATGGTGTAATAATGTACATACATGTAGAAGAAAAAATAGACTCTAAAAATATGACTCCAAAATCCTTGAACATTAATTTGTGGTCAATATTTTCTTGAAGATCCAACCCATATAACATGAAATCTACCAACACTGTACACCTTTCCCTTATGTATAATTACATCCATGAAATTTAAAATGTTTATAACGAATCACAAACTTGTACTTTTAAAAAAAATAATTTCAATTACCCAGTTTCGAATCAAATCGTTACATCATAAATAATTCATGAATCAATAAAAAATGGAAAAATAATTCATAAATTAATGATTTTATAAAATAAATTTTCAAAACACTATCTCTATGGTGTCACTCTAGTTAGATAATCATATATTATCGCAATTATGATGTGTATCTGATCACAAATAAAATCATAGCACCCATTAACATACAATTCACATTGGATGTAACTATTAGTAATTAAAATTATAATAAACCATCTATGAGGGAGTTTCACATTTGGGTAAAATCCCAAAAATAATTTTAGAATAGATTAAAGAAATACCTGAAAACATCTAGTATAACTGGGAACAAAAATTATGATCATTTTAGCATAATATTAAGAAAACCCCAAATACCATTTTAGAAATCTAGGAACACTCCCTATAAGCATTACAAAAATATGAACATAATCCATAGAAGAGTTGTTATGTATTCACAAGTTATATACATAAAACCTAAAAGATTCAAATAAAACTAAGAACATTATTATGAACAACAAATATAACATATTTCATCACATGTCACGTTGACTAAATATCCAAATTATTATTTTTTAATAATTAATTTTATTATTACACATTTTCAATTATTATGTTATGTAAATTTTAGTAATTTATAACTCCCAAGTTAATCAGTACTAATTAATCACAGGATTATAATTAGGTACACACTATGGGATCCACATGTCTACTCTCAATTCCAAAACACCCAACATTACTCAAAGAGGTTCTAAATATATGAATTTATACAAAAGTGTGGGTTCCCATTTGTTTTAGGCTCCATAAATTGTGGGTTCAAATAGTTAAATGTAAAGAACATATTGATATAACATGAAATGTTTTTTAAATAAAACATAAATCACCTTTCTCAATATTATAGAAGGTGAAGTAATTCCTCTCAAACCAAGGTAGTATTAGGTTCACCTTTATATTAATTAAATTGGAATCAAGAAACTTCATCCTTATTAGACATCAAATATAGAATCAAATATTTCAATCATCCTCTATTTTTATTCCCAATGTAAATATAATAGATCAAGATAGGTATAAAGTAATGTTTGTCTTACCACCAATATCTTCATTTATGAAAAAATAGACTTGCATTTGAATTGAAGAAAACAAATATTATATGTGGGGGCAAGAATATTAGGGATAATAGTGAGTTAGGGATACGATAAATTAAAGGTATGATAGTTTAAATAATTCCCTATGAACACCCCATCATGATTTGAGATTAGGAATCACATTGTGAATCATGGATTTTTTATATATTTTAAAACACCCATCACATCGTATACTAAACCTAGAAAAAAAGTTTCACATCATATTGTACACCCCACACCAAATCTTATATTTATAGCATCCTAAAAAACCATTATATCCTTGGATTAGTTTTATAGGGTCTTCCCCGAATATTTCCAATTATGTAATTTTAATTTGGGGAAAAAATTAGTTAATGTATCTAGGAATCATATCTCTATTAAGTTTCCCTCTGAAAATTTTAATCATACTCCATGTGGAAATTAATTTCCAAGGCCTAACCAAAATTAACAAAACCTATTGACGTTTAACCATGAACATGAAGAGGTTTTATCCTAAAAAATAAATTATTGTTTTATATCCCAACTATTATTATTGTTATCATTGTTGTGAGGCTTTGTTTTACATTTTCTTAATTTTTTAGATTCTATATAGTTTTTCAAATTTATGATCTATTTACTAGTATTGTACCATTGTTTTCATTAAAAGCCACGATCATTTATTGTTATATTGTGGGGTGATCATTTATTTATTCTTTAATAACTTATTAATATAGATAATAATTTCTATGGAAAATTATTATTTGATAGGAATATTTTGTATTAGAATAGTATAAAGATAACCTTTTGTTTTTTTCTCAGATTTTGTAGGTGGTGAGAAATAGTTTCATGCCATAATAAAGGCTATAAATTTAGTAGTCCATCATATAGTACACCCCATCATAGAGGTGGGAATAGTGTTTTTTATTTTGATTCCAATTTAGAGTTACCAATAGGAATGTTAGTTTTTTGTACATCGTAATTTGGGATAGTAGACTTCTATTCAGTGATCCATGTTGATTGAAATGTAATTGTTAGATATTCGAAAATATGTTTTCCATATTTTCCTCCTATGTGATAGGGGAGGATCTCTTAACCGTATTGGACGGTGTCAAATTATGGAGAATATAAGGGTTCTACTATTGGAAATCGGAACTCCTAAAATTTCCATGATGTTGGTCATCAAGACTCAATACGTTTCTCTACGACAAACAATGATATGAACATTTTGTTTGGAGGAGAGTAGTATCCAATGGTCTAGTTTTTCATTAATTTTTATTAGGGGAAATAAATATGAGAGGTGTATTCCTACATGACATGGATTTCAATGCTAATGTAAAATAATAGAAAATTGATTTCCCTATTAAATTGTGGATATTGTGTGGTATTATTAGATGTGGAACCACTTTTCACCACTCTATAATTTATTTCTTAGTTATAATAAAATAGAATTTATGTTTTTCATAATGATTTTAAAAATGGCATTCAAACTCTTAATTTTAGATAATTTATTAACCTATGGAACATTAATAATAAATTTTGTTACTAGAACATGTTATATGTCTTCTTCAAGTTAACTATAAATAGAGTGATGATACATCCCTTGTATTATTTATAATGAACCCTCATAGACCAGAGTTAACCCCAATCCCTCTATCCACTCCAATGATACTTCATCTATGAGTAGAAGAAGATTGTATCATTTTAATGAAGTATTATATATCATGGTACACTATATTCTCTTCATAAAAACTAATTTTATGTTCATTTTTTTAATAGGGTTATTTTAGTTGAGATTCAAAAGTTTTTTTGATTATTTTATCACAACCTGATGGATTTTTTCTCTTAATATATATGAGGTTATTTCCATCATGATGGGAGTGGTTGATCCTTGAAGATATATTTTTGTCAATTCCAATCTAAAAATTAGTCATAAAATGTTTTATAAATTTATGATCCTTTTTATGATGAATAAATTAATTCAAATTTCGATATAATATGGTTTCATAGATAAATTTTTTTTGCTAAAAATATATTCTTGTTAACTTATGTAATATATTCCTTATATTTATAGACTAAATATAATCACCAATGTGTCTTGTAAGAAATTATTTCGGACTAATTTCTAATATATGTTCGATGAATGTGAATTAATATGTTTTTGGTGTGATGAAGGTATGGTAGGTTTATTTGAAGAATAATGTTAGATATTCCTAGGTTCTGATGGTGGCATGATTTTTGTGGAGGGATAAAATATATTTTGAGGGATTATTTCTAGGATGAAACTATGATGGAAGGAATTTTTTAGTAGTTGAAATTAAATGATTTTTATTTCATGTTTTATTAATTTAATGTCTATTTATCCAATAATTGGTATTTTGTGTCCCAAAAAACATCTATTGTTTTCATTATCATAGATAGTACATCATCAGGTAGAATATTACTGTGACTACAAGGGTTATTTATTTATGTAATGTAACATAAAAAAATAATGTGTGTTTCATTGATGAAATTTATGATTGAATAATCAAGAGCAACAAAGGGGCAATGAAATAAATGTCACTAAGGAGAATAGAAGTGAAATATATATATTTCTGTTATGAAATATGAAATCAAGGATTCCAATTATGAAACAAAATGGATATATCTAAATTAATGATGATATTATGAATGATGGAAGAATTATTGGGGAAAAAATTAGTAAATAATAATTTATAAATTTATAAATAGTTTGTTAGTATTGAATCATGATTACTCTGTGTATTTATTATATATAGTTTTCTAAGAAATAGTTCTCATAACTAGGTTTCTTATGGGATGATAAATTAAGATTAGTCTATGTAAATATATTTTCATGTATTGTGGTTGTGCATTATATAATAATATAATAATATTTATTTATAATTTATTCTACACCACTTGATTGAGGTTGGAACTCGATTCCCTAATGTTCTGGGTATGGGTGATTTCGTCAACATCCATGTCAGTGAAAGAGAATATGATTTACTTCTCCCTATTCTTCGTTTCCTTTGAATGTTGATTTATGATTAGGTGTATCGAGGTTGAAATTAATTTATGATTATTTTAAATACATAAAAATTATTTTATTTCTCTACGATTCATTATACATTTATGACTGGGTTATATAGTCGTGAGTTTATATGTCATAATTATATTTTGACATGGGGTTCAAATTTTTACCTGGGTGTACATCCATTTGTTGTAAAGTCTTATTGTATAATAATTGAAACTTGGGATATAATGGATTTCAAAATTAATATATTTTTATGGATGAGATGATGACAATTAGGTGATTAAATGTAATTATAGAATGATTCCAACATGTAATTTTTATACCTAAGTGGGACTGGGGTTGCTAGAGCCAATGACCAACACATATAAAATGTCAGAGGATAAATAGAAATTATTATATAATAACATTTTTGGAATTAGGGCATGATAGTGAAAATGTAGTTGGGATATAGAAATGGTGTACCCTCAATATATATTTTATCATATAGATATTTTTAACTCTATGAGTTTTTTATGAACGAGCCTTGGTGTATATGGTAAATTTTTTTCTATTTATGTTATATATTGGATTCATTTTTTCATTCACATGAATTTAATATTATTCATTATAATTTTATTGAGTGATTTTTGTTAGGATTATATGGATATACATGTATGTCCACACTATTTATATATAAATAGTCATCTAGGTCCATTAAAGAATTTTGGTAACCTGAATTGGTGTTATTATTGTGGGGTATTTTCAGGGGTAGTTAGAGTCTAATTGTCACTACCTATGTTTTTATGTCATACCGTTCAGAAATATATAATTTTAGATAACATTATATTCTTTTATTTTGATTGAATTTATTTGTTCTCTTACTTTATTGGTGTATCTCATATTATCTTTTTTCATTAAAATGATATATATTTGATAATGTCGTTAATTTTATGGATTATACACCCTCAATTATAGTCACAAATTCATGGACATTTGGTGGCGAGTTTCAATCATCATATCTCATTCTTCACTACTATACCAACAGGGGTACTGGTGGAAGGGGCCATGAAAAATAAAAACATTGGTTAATTAAAAAATTTAATCATCATAATGGATATCATAATTTTTAGATGTTAATAATCCCATTAAACTATAGTAAAGTTAGTTTCATATAATTAATTATGAAATCCCATCAGTATAAGGCCCCAGCCTTAAACCTTACTTAATCTTGAGTTATTACAAGATTACACATTGAGGATCTTTTCAGGTTTAGAGTTTCAGAGAATTAGAACATAAAACTTGAATTACATTCCACATATAAACAAAGTGGTTACATAAAGATAGTATTCATTTTTCCCATCAATGGAAACATATTTAAAATAAGACATGGATTCATTCTTGACACTTCCTTGACACTATCATCATATCATGTACCTTTTCCTTGACATGTGAGAAACATTTCAAAAAAAACTTGGGATGAGCATAAAAAGCTAAGTATGGGTTATAAAAATATGGAAAGGAAACATAAGTTCATATATACATAATAATGAAATCATACATTACCCATAAAACATAGGCACTTTAACATACCTCATCAAATCATGAATAAATCATAGAAATCATAAGACATAAAGGTAACTTGAGGCATTCATAACATTATTACGTAGGGAGTAACCCTCTTGGTTACATTTGGAATACCCATCACAGTATATTCCCTAAATCTCTTCGGAGAAACCTTAGCGTTTCACTCCTTCGCGTTACCCAATGCATTAGAGAGCTATATCGGGCTCACCCGCCCTTAGTTTTTCACGGAACCACCCGTCTTCATAGTAATGCCCAAGAACCTCATCATAATCGTATCACATAAAACATGCATAAAGGAAACATAACATTTCCACATTTCAATCACAAGATATCAATACAACACATTGATATAAAAACATCATTAAAATAAAAGAAAAGTAAAACATGGTATTTATTTTTCTTTAAAAAAAGGTATGTCTTGTAGAGGAAGCCGAAACTCAAATAATGGTCACAGCGGCGGAGAAGTCGTTGTCGCCGCATACGTACGACAAAAACATTCCCTTTTGTCGTTTAGTAAAACACTACGTATAAAAAATATTCCTTTTGGATAAACATAAAAGTCAAAGGTGTTTATACACCGTATAAAAGAAGGTTGTGTATAAAACAAAATATGCCTCAATTAAAGGAGATTGAGACGAAGTCCCATACCTCGGGTCCGACTTGACTTGGTCGTTCATTAATCTCCAGAATAATAAACTTGAGGTAATTTATACTTGTTTAAGAATCTTTTTAAAGTTCATTATTCCTTTTATATCACTTATTTCCATGTCATGAACACTATGTAATTATTTAAGTTAATAACGGTCGTTTTAACGATCATTGGTACTTGAGTAAAAAATAAACCCTTTATAATTACAAGTTGTTCATGTATCCATTATATCCATAATGGTATTCATGATTTAGATATCATATATGTCATATATATCCAGTACATGCATGCATTTATAATATTACATAATCATTTAGAGGTACGAAATGAAATGCACCATTCATGGAGACGGTAAGCCGTACGTACGCATGAACACTACTTTCATTTCTATTTCGTATTTTATATAATGGAATCATAATGATATAAAGTTATATTATAATTCCAGTATAATATCATATATAATATCATAGTTCCATCCTTTATACTTCCCACATATGGTATATAACGAATCAAATCACTTTGAGGGGGCGGTAGTCCGCACTTCCTTAAATGAAGATATCGTGTTTACCCATAATGGAAACCATAAAGGTATGACCAAAATGAAAAATAATGAAGCTTAAGGAAAAAATAAACATATTATATATCATATATAAATATAGTGACATCTTAATGGCCACCTTTGAAGGTGTTAAAAGAATGTTGAACAATCATCTTTTTGGGAGGCATAAATTCACCATCCACGGAAACCGTATGTCCTTTAACCATTAGATGTAGGTGTTGTAAGTGTAGCTCAAATCCTTCTTATAACAAAATCCTAGTATATTGAAGATACTGGAGTTGTTACAAAAGAAATGAATAAAAAGAGTTTAGGGGGTTGGAGAAGCAAAATAAAACAAAAGGACTCAAGTGAAGACATTACCTTAAAATCAGGTAACTCCCTTTGGTTTGAGCTCAAAGGCTTCCTTGGAAAGACTTTTTCCCAAAGTGAGGCTTCAAGGAGTAATATAGGGGAGTGGAGAGACAAAATGGGCAGAGGTTGGACGAGCCAAAGGCTTTGGGAGTGTGGGTAAGGTGGTAGAGGTGGGGGCCTTTTATAAGAGGAGAGGAGGGGCACTCTTGGAAAGTAAAGAAAAGTCACTTTATTTTAAAATGGTATTCGGATTTAAGAGGTCCCACATTGATATAATTAGAGGATATGGTGATAAGGGTTCGAAATACACTCATCCAATAGGTTTTGGACATGTGTAGGTCTTATATATTACATTATCTTTCCATTTTATTTAAATCTTTTATTAATGAGGTAATCGCTGCATCATCATGATGTCATAAATAATTTAATACAATTAAAGTCTAAAAATTATAAAAAAACTACCATTATGTAGGAAATATATTTATCTTTCCAATTAATATTTATAATAAAAAATCTGACTTGTACAACCCCATGTAAAAATTGTTTTAGTAAAACATCTCATGTTTGTGTCATTTTTTACTTTAACATTAAATAAAAAGTTATTTATGTCATTTCCCAACCAAAGTGGCTCCATGGGGTCCCCAAGTTGACCCATGGATTGTTTTGGTCGGCCATGACACATCCAATGAGGGTAGGACATGTTTCAAGCTCATCTCATATTATTAAAACATTATTTTTACCTTAAACTACACTAATTACCACTAATCGCGATTAAGAACTTAAAAGTTACTATTCACCAAAAAATTATTTTAATCTCATTGAACCACATTTTACTTCTTAATGACAACTATGTATTTTGGATTTTTGAAAATCAAATCACAGAAGTGGCAAAGTTTCATTTAAACGAAAAATCAGTTTCTTTAACTACCACTTAGTGGTTTCAATATTCATCAAAAATTGATGTTTTTCAGAAAGATACCAAAACTTCACCCTAAGTTATATTTGATATTCCGAATTCAAAAATTATGTCTATTTTACAAAATTTAAAACATGTGAGTAGCATTAATTAATCTAATAACTAATTCCACTGTCATGACAAATAGCGTGTTTTTATGAAACAATAAGTATCAAAAGATTGACACTAGTTTAAGTCCAATTTCTAAGTGAAATTGATTACAATGACCACCATTGGATAAAATGGTAAAAATATATTCTAATTTAACTTCAAAACCAATTCAAAAGATAATCTAATCATATAAATAAATTAGATTAAAAAGGGGCTTTGAATTAAAATACAACATTTTTCACTATTCATTAAAAAATGAACTTTATTAGAAAAGTACCAAAAATTCACACAAAGTAAATTTTGATGTCCCAATCATAAATAATAAGTTTATTTTGACAAACATAGCTTATAAAATTATCAAAAGATAGATTTAAAAAGGGTTTTCCATCAAAAGGCAGTAAAACAATCTTTTAAGAATATTAGTGTATTGCATGCATACGATTGTATTTATTTTCATTTTAAGCCTCTAAAACACTATCTTAATCATTAATAAACATAGATAAAAATATCTATTATTCATTACTTACTTGGGATGTTACATCCTTCCCCCCTTTATAAAATTGCATCCCCACAATTTATTTACTTATCGAATAAGTGGGGGGTACTAATCCCTCATTGCATTTTCAGATTCCCATGTTGCCTCTTCCATCATGTGGTTTTTCCATAAAACCTTTACCTAATTAATCACCTTATTCTGTAACACTTGCTCCCTGTGGTCAAGAATCTGGACCGGTTGTTCCTCATAAGATAGGTTCTCTTCCAGCTGAACTACCTCTCGACTCAAAACATGAGATGGATCTGGCATGTACTTTCTCAGCATCAAAACATGAAAAACATTGTGTACCTCAGATAAAATCGGAGGTAAAGCCACTCGGTATGCAACTGATCCAACTCTCTCCAGAATTTCATATGGTCCAATGAACCTTGGACTCAGCTTTCCTTTCTTACCAAATCGCAACACACTTTTCCATGGTGAGACTTTGAGAAAAACATGATGACCTACCTCGAAAGATAGATCCTTCCTCTTATTGTCTGCATAACTCTTCTGCCTACTCTGAGCTGTTCTCATGTTTTTCTATATCAGCTGAACTTTTTCTGCCAAGTCTTCTACTAATTATGGTCCCATCAACTTCCTTTCACCCACTTCATCCCAGAAAGCTGGAGTTCGACACCGCTTCCCATATAATGCCTGAAATGGTGCCATCTGTATACTAGAATGAAAACTATTATTATATGAAAATTCAACCAAAGAAAGATGTTGGTACCAACATCCTTGATAATCCATCGAACAAGCTCGTAGAATATCCTCCAAGGTCTGAATTGTTCATTCTGACTGCCCATCTGATTGTGGATGAAAATCTGTACTAAAATTTAATTCAGTACCCAATGAATTCTGAAGGCCTTTCCAAAAGTTAGAAGTGAACCTGGGATCACGATCAGATACAATGGAGAGAGGAAATCCATGTAACCTGACTATCTCTTTAAGATAAAATCGGGAAAGTTTTTCTAGGGAAAAAGTATCTCGTATAGAAAGGAAATGAGCAGATTTAGTCAAGCGATAAACAACAAACCAGATTGCATTATTACCTCGAGATGTCTTCGGTAATCCCACAAAAAAATCCATGGATATATTCTCCCATTTCCACTCTGGCACTGGTAAAGGTTGAAGCATCCCTTTCGGTAACTGTCGATCTGCTTTAACTTGTTGACATGTCAAACACTTCACAGTAAAATCAGCAATATCTCTTTTCATTCCATCCCAACATTAATACTCTCGCAGATCTCTGTACATCTTAGTACTGCCAGGATGAACTGAAAATGGAGAACTATGAGCTTCACATAACAACTATATCTTCAACTGTTATTCACAAGGCACACACAATCTCTTCCCAAATCTCAAAACACAATCATTATCAATGTTGAATTCAGGCAACATACCTTTCTGAACCAGCTCTACCGTTTTCTGCAACTCACTATCTTGCTTCTGTTCTTGCTTGATTCTATCTGATAGAGATGATCTCACTGATACCTGAAACAAAACAGAAGAACATCCTGCACCAAAAACTTCTATGCCAAAGTTCATCAAATCCATAAACAAAGGATCACGTTCCAAACCCAACATTGTTAATGAAGCATTAATTTTTCGACTCAAAGCATCAGCCACTTTATTTGCTTTTCCCGGATGGTAATGAATTGTACAATCATAATCCCCAATTAATTCTATCCATATCATTTGTCTCATGTTAAATTCATTCTGAGTGAATATATACTTTAAACTTTTGTGATCAGTATATATTTCACACTTTACTCCATACAAATGATGCCTCCAAATTTTTAAAGCAAAAACAACAGCAGCTAATTCCAAATCACGTGTAGGGTAATTTACCTCATGATTTTTCAACTATCATGAAGCATAAGCAATTACCTGATCATTTTGCATTAGGACACAACCAAGTCCTTTCAATGAAGTATCACTGTATATAACAAACTCACCATTCCTGGAAGGTAGTGCCAAAACTGGAGCATTCACCAATCTTCTTTTCAATTCCTGAAAACAACGATCACATTCTTTTGTCCAGATAAACTTAACACCCTTCCGAGTTAGCTTAGTCATTGGACTAGATAACCGTGAAAAATTTCTAACAAACCTTCGGTAATAGCCTGCCAAACCAAGGAATCTACGAATCTCAGTTACATTTGTGGGTCTTGGCCAGTCTTCCACAACTTTTGTTTTTGCAGGATCAACAGTTATCCCATCTTTAGAAAAAATGTGACCAAGGAAAGAAATTTTTTGCAACCAAAACTCGCACTTGCTGAATTTTCCATACAGTTTATTTTCTTTTATGGTTTGCAAGATAACCCTTAAATGTCTTTCATTCTCCTCTTTACTTTTAGAAAACACCAACATATCATCAATGAAAACCACAACAAACTTATCCAAGAACTCATGGAAAATTATATTCATTAAGTCCATGAATACCGCAGGTGCATTAGTTATCCCAAAAGGCATTACTAAAAATTCATAACGGCCATATCTTGTACGGAACACAGTCTTCGGAACATCTGATTCCTTTACCTTCAGCTGATGGTACCCCGATCTGAAGTCAATCTATGAAAAATACTGAGATCCCTGGAGCTGATCAAACAAATCATCGATATGAGGCAAATGATATTTGTTCTTAACAGTGATGTTATTCAAGGCTCTATAATCAATGAAAAGTCTCATTGAACCATCTTTCTTTTTAACAAATAAAACAGGATCACCCCATGGTGATGTGCTAGGTCGAATGAAATCTTTCTCTAATAAATCTTGCAATTTCTCATTCAACTCTAAAAGTTCAATTTGAGCCATTCGATAAGGGGTTTTTGAAATTGGCTTAGCATCAGGAACTAAGTCAACAATAAATTCAACTTCCCGATCTGGTATTATTCCAGGCAACTCATCCGGAAAAAACATTAGGATACTCATTTACCACTGGCACATCATTAATCTGAACAGTTCCTTTATTTTCAACGATATGTGCAAGGTAACATTAATTTCCATCTTTTACAAGTTTCTTGGCCTCTTGATAAGTTATCAACAATAAGGGTTCATTCTTGTACACAAACTGAAAGTCTTTCGGAAAAGAAACTTCTTTAGCTCTACAGTCAATCTTAGCATGGTAAATAGAGAGCCAATTTATACCCAGGATAACATCAAACTCTACTAAAGGTAGAACAATAAGGTTTTCAAGTAGGTTCTTTCCAAAGATAAGGATATGAAGATTCTTATAAATTCTTTTTGCCTCAACATTTCCCCCAGGTGTTTTTACCAAAAGTTCAGGAGTCATTTCTTGAGATGGTATTCCCATTTTACTAGAAAAGTTTTCAGAGATGAAAGAATGTGTAGACCCCGAATCAAACAACACACTGGCATAATCTGAAAAAACAAACAAAGTACCTGATACAACTTCATTTGATGGCCCGACATCTGCTGAAGTAGTTGCAAAGGATTTCACCACCCCTTTCTTCTTGTAGTCTAACTGCTTCCCATCACTCAAGATCTTTGTCGGACACTCGTTTGCATAGTGAACCATCTCATTGCACTTATAACATTTCACTAACTGTAAATCAAATTTGGTCTTACCTTCACCTTGATATTTTTCAGTGCAATCACGATCCTTATGTCCCATCTTACCACATCGGTAGCACTTTCCAGAATTCATATGACATTCCCCAACATGCCTTTTACCACATTTATCACAAACTGGAAACTTAGATTTCTTACCATCAGAATTTTTTGAAAAATTCTTCCCTTTCTCCTGCCACCTCGGTCTCTTATTCTTGTTGGTTGTTATAGAACACTTGATCATCGGCAAACTCTATTTCCACCTTCTCAGCACATCGAATAAGCTTTTAATAACTTTTAAACTCACGAGAATCTAATGCCCTCCGATATTTTGGCTTTAATCCTGAGTAAAAATGATTGATTTTACTATCAACGTCTCGGATAAAATTTGGAGCATACCTTGACAATCGAGTGAACCTTTATTCATAGGTAGCCACTGGGTCTTCCTCTTGCCTCAACTCCAAGAATTTCTTTTCCATCCTAAGTCGAACATCCTTAGTAAAATACTTCTCAAGAAACATACCTTTGAATTTATCCCAGTCAAGAGCATTAATCTCATCAGCGTCCCTGATATTTTTAACCATAGACCACCATTGATCTGCCTCACCCTTCAAACGGTAAATAGAAAGACTAACCTTTTGATTGTCTGAACACCCCATAACATCGAAAATATTCTCCAGTGATTTAATCCACCCTTCAGCTAACATATGGTCAGATGATCCTCTGAATGATGGGGGATGTTGCCTCATGAAATGTTCCACCACTGACAAGTTCCTCTGCGGTTGATCTGGCTGATCTCGTGCATGGATACCACCACCATTTATCGCTTGAGTCAACTACGCCATTACTGCAAAAAACTATTCAGTTCTAATTCCGACCATCTCAGGATTCTGATCCGGAAGGTTATTTCCTTCTGTATGCCTTCCTAGCACTGCTTCCCTTTTTCCTCTGTGGAAAACCATTCTGAACAAACCTGTCTTAGATGAAGCAACATGGTAATCTTCAAATGCTATATCACTTCAATTTGACCATAAAGAAATATTTTTGGACAATCATTTAATAGAATTATAACTCCTAAAGTTATCTAAACCGACCTTTGATACCAACTATAAGGCCCCAGCCTTAAACCTTACTTAATCGTGAGTTATTACAAGATTACACATTGAGGATATTTTCTGGTTTAGAGTTATAGAGAATTAGAACATAAAACTTGCATTACATTCCACATATAAACAAAGTGGTTCCATAAAGATAGTATTCATTTTTCCCATCAATGGAAACATATTTAAAATAAGACATGGATTCATTAATGACACTTCCTTGACACTATCATCATATCATGTACATTTCCCTTGACCTGTGAAAAACATTTCAAAAAAAAACTTGGGATGAGCATAAAAAGCTCAGTATGGGTTATAAAAATATGGAAAGGAAACATAAGTTCATATATACATAATAATGAAATCATAAATTACCCATAAAACATAAGCACTTTAACATACCTCATCAAATCATGAATAAATCATAGAAATCATAAGACATAAAGGTAACTTGAGGCATTCATAACATTCTTACGTAGGGAGTAACCCTCTTGGTTATGTTTGGAATACCCATCACAGTATATTCCCTAAATCTCTTCGGAGAAACCTTATCGTTTCACTGCTTCACGTTAGCCAATGCATTAGAGAGCTATATCGGGCTCACCCGCCCTTAGTTTATCACAGAACCACCCGTCTTCAAAATAATGCCCAAGAACCTCAACATAATCGTATCACATAAAACATGCATAAAGGAAACTAACATTTCCACCTTTCAATGACAAGATATAAATACAACACATTGATATAAAAACATCATCAAAATAAAATAAAAGTAAAACATGGTATTTATTATTTTTTTTAAAAAAGGTATGACATGTAGAGGAAGCCGAAACTCAAATAATGGTCACGGTGGCGGAGAAGTCGTTGTCGCCGCATACGTACGACAAAATCATTCCCTTTTGTCGTTTAGTAAAATGCTACATATAAAAAAGATTCCTTTTGGATATACATAGAAGTCAAAGGGGTTTATACACCATATAAAAGAAGGTTGTGTATAAAACAAAATATGCCTCAATGAAAGGAGATTTAGACGAAGTCCCATACCTCGGGTCCGACTTGACTCAGTCGTTCTTTAATCTCCTGAATAATAAACTTGAGTTAATTTCTACTTGTTTAAGAATATTTTTCAAGTTCATTATTCCTTTTATATCACTTATTTCCATGTCATTAACACTATGTAATTATTTAAGTTAATAACGGTCGTTTTAACGATCATTGGTACTTGAGTAAAAAATAAGCCCTTTATAATTACAAGTTTTTCATGTATCCATTATATACAGAATAGTATTCATGATGTAGATATCATATATGTCATATATATCCAGTACATGAATTCATTTATAACATTACATAATCATTTATAGGTAAGAAATGAAATCCACCGTTCATGGAGACTGTAATCCGTACGTACGCATGAACGCTACTTTCATTTATATTTCGTATTTTATAGAATGGAATCATAATGATATAAAGGTATATTATAATTCCAGTATAATATCATATATAATATCATAGTTCCATCCTTTATACGTCCCACATAAGGTATATACCGAATCAAATCACTTTGAGGGGGTGGTAGTCCGCACTTCCTTAAATGAAGATATCGCGTTTACGCATAATGGAAACCATAAAGGTATACCCAAAATGAAAAATACATAATCTTAAAGAAAACATAAACATATTATATATCATATATAAATATAGTGACATCTTAATGGCCACCTTTGAAGGTGTTAAAAGAATTTTGAACAATCATCATTTCGGGAGGCATAAATTCACCATCCACGGAAACAATATGTCCTTTAACCATTAGATGTAGGTGTGTGTAAGTGCAAATCGAATCCTTTTTTAACAACATCCTGGTATATTGAAGATAATGGATTTTGTTCAAAATTGATGAATAAAAAGAGTTTAGGGGGTTGGAGAAGCAAAATAAAACAAAAGGACTCAAGTGAAGACATTACCTTAAAATCGGGTAACTCCCTTTGGTTTGAGCTCAAAGGCTTCCTTGGGAAGACTTATGCCCAAAGTGAGGATTCAAGGAGTAAGATAGGGAAGTGGAGAGACAAAATGGGAAGAGTTTGGCCGATACAAAGGCTTTTGGAGTGAGGGTAAGGTGGTAGAGGTGGGGGCCTTTTATAAGAGGAGAGGAGGGGCACTCTTGGAAAGTAAAGAAAAGTCACTTTATTTTAAAATGGTATTCGGATTCAAGAGGTCACAAATTGATATAATTAAAGGATAAGGTGATAAGGGTTCTAAATCCACTCATACAATAGGTTTTGGACATGTTTAGGACTTAGATATTACATTATCTTTCAATTTTATTTAAATCCTTTATTAATGAGGTAATCGCTACATCATCATAATGTCATAAATAATTTAATTTATTTAAAGTCTAAAAATTATAAAAAATATACTATGATGTAGGAAATCTTTTTATCTTTCCAATGACTATTTATAATCAAAAATCTGACTTGTATAACCCCATGTAAAAAATTGTTTTAGTAAAACATCTCATGTTTGTGTCATTTTTACTTTAACATTAAATAAAAAGTTATTTATGTCATTTCCCAACCAAAGTGGATCCATGGGGTCCCCAAGTTGACCCATGGATTTTCTTGGTCGGCCATGACACATCCAATGAGGGTAGGACATGTGTCAAGATCATCTCATATTATTAAAATATTATTTTTACCTTAAACTACACTAATTACCACTAATCGCGATTAAGAACTTAAAAGTTACTATTCACCAAAAAATTATTTTAATATCATTGAACCACATTTTACTTCTTAATGACAACCATGTATGTTGGATTTTTGAAAATAAAATCACATAAGTGGCAAAGTTTCATTTAATTGAAATATCAGTTACTTTAACTACCACTTAGTGGTTTCACTATTCATCAAAAAATTGATGTTTTTCAAAAAGATACCAAAACTTCACCCTAAACTATATTTGATATTCCGAATTCAAAAATGATGTCTATTTTACAAAATTCAAAACATGTAAGTTGAATTAATTAATTTAATAACTAATTCCCGCTGTCATGACAAATATGGTGTTTTTATGAAATAATAAGTATCAAAATATTGACACTAGTTTAAGTCCAATTTCAAAGTGAAATTGATTCCAATGACCACCATTGGATAAAATGATAAAAATATATTCTAATTTCACTTCAAAAACAATTCACAAGATAATCTAATGATATAAATAAATTAGATTAAAAAGTGGTTTGGAATTAAAATACAACATTTTTCACTATTCATTAAAAATGAACTTTATCGGAAATATACCAAAAATTCACACAAAGGAAATTTTGATGTCCCAATCATAAATAATATGTTTATTTTGACAAACATAGCTTATAAAATTTTCAAAAGATATATTTAAAAAGGGTTTTCCATCAAAAGGCAGTAAAATAATCTTTTTAGAATATTAGTGTATTCCATGCATAAGATTGTATTTATTTTCATTTTAAGCCTCTAAAACACTATCTTAATCATTAATAAACATAGATAAAAATATCTATTATTCCTTACTTAATTGGGATGTTACAATCAGTGTTGATTGTTTATAAATATATCGATAGATTTATTATATAAATTATGTTCCCTTTTTTCACATTAATTTTTTTATTTAGATCCAAATAAAATTTTCACACTATACAATAGGTAGTAAAAAATTAATTGTTCTAAAACGAATTTTAAATTAATACATTTCAATCATTAATCTAGTTATATAGAATACAATTATTTATATTGACATTTGTATTGATACTTGTGAAATGTATATAATCAATATAGTTATCTAATAACATGGTTATTATTAATAATGAAAAATAAGTATAATTATTTGAAATCAATTCCCGACTAAAAATGTCCAAATATTCTTACCCACCATATGTACATCACATTGTAAATATTTTCATAGATATATTTACCATTATAGTTATATGTTACCAATGTAACTAAAACATTATGGTTCTCCAAACACTTATGATAATAATATAGTATTCTATAAATATTTTATTACCTTGTCAATGTATAACTTATCTGTAAAAAATTTTAGTGGAATTTATATATACGCTTAGGAGGAATTTATTTTGGATGAAATGAAATTGTTTCAAAAAAATAATTTTTTTTCTTGGGTAATTCAATGGTGTTTTAAACCATGGATGATTCTATCTATGAAATATATCTCATCACTCGTTTTTAATGGTGATTGTGACTTATCTCTAGGTTGAATATTTAATCTTTAAAAAATAAAAAATCTAATTAATTTAGAATATACATGGTCAAGGGGACATTCGATCTATTCATATTAAAACCTAATATTTTTTAAAATTAAAATTATAATTGCACAAGAACTAATTTTAAGAAATAATTAATAATATTAAACCTTCAATTATAAAATAAAATAAAAATAATTTATACTTATTTATGATTAATAATTTTTTTTATTTTATATTTTTAATTTATTATATGATAAATGAAAAATATTTTCATATCCTATATAAAAATAAATTCATGACATTTTTTCATTATACATTTAATCAATTTAATATTTACCACTTGTAAAAATTTAATGGAGCCTCTCAGTTAACATTGAATGGTAAAGGGTAATGTAATAGATAATTCTAAATAAATAATATAATAATGTAATAGTTTTCTAAATAAATGTCCTATAAGTAAAATACTTTTCCAAGAAAATTAGTAAGATAGGTGGAATGTAATTAGACTATCATAGGACCTAATAAAGGAATGAATTCACAGGTCATGATTATTTTATCAATGGCTAATACTATAGAGTATAATGGAAAACTATTATTCCAAAAAAGTATGATGATCATGGAATCCAATTATATTTTGGTATTACATTAATGAAATTAATTATAATAGAAAAATGGATGTCTGAGGTGTGGAAGTGAGGGGTCATTTGGGAATTTTAACTTTTCCACACTAAGAACAATTGGAAATCAATACAAACCTATAATCAGCATAAACACAACATAATTATTTCTACTAAAAATTCATATATTATAATAGAAAATATATATTATATAATTTTATAATATATAAATATTGAGTAAAATATTTAAATAATAAAATTATTTCATTTTTCTACCCACTATAATTTCAAACCAACTCACAATGATATTTGTTCACAAGAAATATATTTATTAATAAAAAAGATTTTAAAAAATATAATAATTCAACATCAACATATATTTATTAATAAAAATTAAAACAACTATAGTACTTTATCATGAATCATCCACTTCCATAGGAAAAAATAAAAAATTTATTCATCATTAGAATTTATAAATAAACAAATAGTTGAAATGCATTATATTTAAACATATATATATATCATAAAAATATTTTCTAGTATTATATGTTTTAAATACATGAATGATTCTATTATAAATAGTAAATTAAAATAGTCTGTATTAAAAATAATCTGATAGTGATACTTTTATATATTATGGGTTTCGGTTTGTCAGTTTTTTGGAAAATAAATTATGAATTTTTTTAAAATATAATATTTGAGTTAATTATATTTAGTTTATTATTGTATTGTTTTTGAAAAAATAATACTTCTATATAATTCAACCGTACCATACAAAATAAAAATCATTTATGTTAAATAAAATAAAATAATATTAAACATATTCCATTATTTGTATAAATAGAGGAAACAAAAGAATTATATGAAAAAATGATAAATATTTTTAGAAAATAATTTTTGTGGACTTGTAATTTTATTATTTTGTATTATTGAATGATAATATTTAAACTATATTTATTATTTGATGAAAAAAAACTTAATACGATATACTTTGGGGATCAATAACTTGATTAATTATAACACTGATTTCTATTTTTTTATAATCATTGATAATATAATAATTGAGGGAAATATAATTTTCCTTGTTATGAAATGGTATTTTAGTTTTTTGTATTAATATAATTGAATGATGTTTTTGAAAAAAAATTAAGAGACTAATTGAAGATAAAATTCATATTATATTTGTTTTTTTAATTTCATATTTTATGAAGTATTATGTTATAATAATGTGATAGTTTAATTATAAAACTAAATTAATAAGATAGAAAAAATTATAAAATAGAGTTTTAATTTTCATCATTAGTTATTAGATAATTAATCTTATAACCAACACATGGAGCATGGATTTTTGAATTGCAAAATTATTTTCTTCTATCTTTTTCGATTAACATAATTTCGTTAAAAGGAATATTATGTGTGATAATTCATGTATTTTAATAATTTTAGACATTTTTATTATTATTTATATTATTATATATTTTATAATTTATTCTACTTCCTATAATTGTGTATTCATAAATGATAAATTAAAATTTTAAAATGATATATTTTTAAATCATCAAAGGCATCATGTTAATATTTCATTTTCAATATGATATAGCAATAATCCAGCACTACCCCAAAAATATGATATTGGTGTTTTTTGGATCCATTATTTATACTTATTCTAATATTTTTATGAAATAATTAGATTATTATCAATAATATGAATTTTCAGTTAATGGATTATACTTTTTTAAATTGTGTCAATAAAACTGCAAATTTAAATGTAGTTACATTAATATATATGTTGAATTATATGATTTTTATGAATTTAATTCAATCACATAAAAAATTTCAAACAAATATTCTTATATTAATATAATTCATATAGTATTGATAATTTATGTAAATTGTATATCATCTTGGATAACTAAAATATGATCATATTTTCCAAGTAGTAGTTAAAAGATCATTACAATGATATTTGTTTAAAAATGGGTACAACAGATTATTGTGATATGAATATAGATGTCTTATGTGTGATACCTATACACAATATCTATTATAAATTTAAATGTTAATTAAACAAATATATTCATTTTATAATTTTTTTTATAATTCAAATTTTCAAATCTAGTTGGATTCAAACGTATTATAAATTTTTGATATTTTTTATTATGGATCCTTAAAAAAATTATTATAAGTATTCATATTTGTAGGATTTAATTTGAATAATTATTCCTTTAAAAAATAGCAATACCACAAACCCCTCCACTATAGGATCCCCTATGAGGCTGATAACAAATCATTATATATAATCATCCATGAGTCTCATGTCTTTTAGGCCAAATTTTGGAAAATAGCCTTGAAGGTATAGTGAATGTCAGTCATATGGGAGGTATTATTGTCAACATCAATGTAATACAAGGAGATAAGATAGAAACCACAATGAAACACATTACATAAAAAAAATATTAGGGATAACCATGCCATATTGTAAGAAAAATATGAAATGATTACAAATAAATTCACCATTAATGAACCAAAAGGAATTCTTATGAAATTGAGTCAATAAATGCACCAACACTAAAGTTATTAGTGTATATATCAGTATCTAATTTCCTACTAAACTCATGAATAACAATTTCAATATATTTATCATCTTAATAACATATATACTAAGATGTATCATACCCATTATCTTTCATTGGAACATAAAAAGATCATACTAATGTCGTAATGAATAAATAAAAGAACCCAAAATAACCGAAATAGGTCAAAATTTAAAGCACAACATTACCATGGTACTCTTAGTAAATGAATGATCTATTAAAGAAAACATATAATCAAAGGGATATAAGAAAAAAACATCTTGTATTCATTTAAAAATTGATTTTTTCCCTCTAATAAACCAACATCAAACATTTATCCCTTTTAATCCTCCAAATTATTTTAATTTCACATTCTTTTAACTCTGATGTTTGTTGGGATGCATCCCTATACAACATGCCATCACATGTTCTAGAATCCCTTTTAAGCATTAGTCAAAATTAACATCACAATATCACAAACTATATAGGGATGTCGGGTATCATGAATATGAAATACATTAAGCTCATTCTCTAATCCAACCATGAATGACCCCAACCATATATCATAATAACATCATCACTATGAATCTCTGACATTGGCCATTATTAACACTAGGATCTGCAACACAATTTATCATAAAAACTATGAATCTCCAACTCTATCTGTGATTATTAAAGTTAATCTCAACACCATCTATCATAAATCGGAGACATCACTAACACAATATTCCATCATCACAATAAATATCCATCACTAATTTTCATCATCAAAAAGAATCTCTAACACTTGATGTCACCATCTATACCACTGAAGGAATAGAAAGGATTATGGGGTAGAAATCATCCTTTCCACCATAATCATTCATGATAGATAGTCCCGCATAAATGAAAAACATTTGGGAATTGGTAATTTTTTCAAACATTATGTTGTGTTTTTAAATAGATTCAAATATACACAATATATATATAGAAAAAAAACATCTTATGTGTTAACATAGAAAATAAATTGATAATACCACAACAATACTTCAACATATCACTACGTTCTCTATAAACATATTACACAACTAATTAAGCACAAAAGAAAACCATTTCAACCACATGCAACATTTCATCAATACTTTTAATGTTTACTAGTTTAATGATTTACTATTTTAAACCAACATCCACTTATTTATCAATTAATTTCATAATTAACGCATTCCTATATAACCTTTAATTCCCATTAAGTGTAAATGATATATTATAATTTTATTAGTAATCAGAAGCTATATCAACAAATCATAGAAGAACACATCCACCTCACAAAAATAAGAATCACATGTCATGCGAAACCATCACCATAAAAATCATCTCACCAACATAACCATATATTATCACTACAACACTTCACCTCTCATTACATCTGATCCCATCCCTCAATATATTTGTTTCCCCATATATTTCATATTCGAACCTAGTCACCACAATTGCATGAATTTTACTTCCAGATATCCAAAAACACACATGTTAAATGAAATAATGACATAATATCATAAAATAATATTAATCATAAAAATGAATTATATTTTCATATTTATATAAACGTATTTATTTATATTAACTCGTAACATTCTTGGATATTGTCACATAATTAATATTTTCTTGGGAAACTACTTTATTGGCCACAAATAAGTTGTCTATTATTTAATGAATGCTAAGTTCAAGAAATTAATACTTAAAAGGTTTCAAAATCATAATATCAACAAAAAAATTAACTATCTCAACTAATAAGATTTTTTCCGATAATTGTGAAAATGGATTACTCAAAAATAATATCAGAATAACCATTTATATCATTTCATTAAATCTCATATAATTTTTATTTATGATTAATAGAATTATTTGGTATATCATGTCAACCATATCATCCACCCAATTTAATACATAAGTATGAAAAATGTGTTGATTCATATAAAATAATGAGAGAATGAGGAAATGCTACTTCGATAAGATCATTAATAACAACACTCATAATAGAGGAACCTACTAGTTAAACATAATCAATATGAATTTAAACCGATTTAAATCTATTTATAGAATGAATATATTATCCAATTTTTGATAAATGATAATAAAAAGCCTCAATGAACAAAAAATCATCTAGAACTAAAATAATTTAGAGAAAATGGAATATATTAGATGTGATCACACCTAGATCCTCTAGACATCATTATAATGATTCAAGGGATTATACATTTTAATGGAATATCAATAGTCTACTTTGTGGGCCTATAACTCAATTAGGGATTCAAGAAGAAATTGATAAATTGTACAAAGGTATAAGTAACATATTATTTATAGGTGAAATCCTGTAGAATCTACCACAAAGTGGTGAAAATAATTAAATATTTATTGTGTATTAGATAAATAATATATATAGAATTAAATATATAATACACATATTATTATTTGATTTAAAAGTAGTGATAATCAACATCATGGCCTCAGTCATGGAGTGGTCAGATGTTTTTCATAATCTAGATATCTTTTATGACTAAAAACTCCACTATAGCACTGTGTGCTTAGATGTTTTATCCTCAATAGTTAAAGGACCATGTAGTGGGGATATAAATCCCCATACACAAAATTTTACATGGGAGGATATAAAAAACACTAATCCCTTCACTGGAAAATTTAAAAAATAATATTTTTTTTCTATGAATATATCTAAAACAAATTTCCACCACCACACTCATTTTGGATGATTTGAGTGATCAAAAATCACTTATCATGATTGGAATCCCACCATAATATATCCATATGAAACAACTATATTCAAATATTTGATAAAATTCCTAAACATAGTCTCTTGAAAATTTCATCCGTTTAAAATAGACAATTTCAATAATTTCGAGAAAAGAAGATAATAGGTCTTAACTCAACCCACAAGATATAGATCCAATAATTCATGAGTTCAGAATTTTCAATGGAATGACTAGATATGGTTTTGGGATGAGTAAAAGTTAAATAATTAATGAAATGAAATGAAAGAAATAAAGCCATGGCATAGTGGAACTCCCCTTTATATGTGAAATATAAAGTACTCCTCCATGTCATGGTGATAACAAAAAATTAACTTGGTGGATTTATATAAAGTTATATCAAGATTTTAGTTGGAAATTCCCCCATTCCCATGTGTTTAGTAAAATTATTCGTACTTACACCATGGATTTCGTTTTAGTAGATATTATGTTATATCCTAATATAGAAACATTCTAAATCTATACATTATATTATTGTGAAAGTGCTCTGTTCTTTTCCCATCAGCATGACAATGACCACATTTTGGTGATTTAACAACCCCAATTGTTACAAATAAATTTTCTCTTTTTGATTTAATTAAATGTATTGTGGTTATAGAATACTCATGTACACTATTTTTTTTAAATCCAATTGAATTTAGATTATAATTATATATCATTTACTTTGATAATATAGTCTTTGATTAGTGATCACATGACTAAAATATATATATAAGGATTTTAATAAATCTTTTTGACATCAATAATGTATACGATGGCCCCAACCAGTATGATTATACCCTATAAATATCATTTATCATATCTTATAAGGGAGGTATAATTTTTGTGTTTTTCCCTTGAACATGCCCAAGATGTGATACAACATATTATCCATGAACAAAACCATTTACGGGATATGTTCATGATCATCAATATCGCAGCTGAAACCTTGATTGTTGAAAGACCCCATGAAATATCCCCATCGCAAAACATACTATTAGGGTGTATGATGTTATATTAAATGGGTATGCGTTGAGACATAATCAATAGATATATGTACATTAATTTTTATAAAACAATTAATATATTTTCATCATATTATTGTTACTTTGTAAATTATTTTTATAACACATTTTTCATTTTTTATTATCCAATACAAATTAGGGAATTAATAAAATAATGTATTTTTTAAATAAGTAAAATTTTAAGAACATGTTATTAATAAAAAATTTCAATCAAATATAAATGTTCATACCATTTTTTATTTAAAATGTAATTTATTATAATGTTTTAAAAAATGTTATTCTCAAATATCTATCATTTCTAATTAATATCAGTTTTTAATTTTAATCTAAGTATTAAAATAATTATAAAAATTATTAGATAAAATGTGGATTACATTTGTAATCATGATTTCATATTTTCAAAAATCTTAATTGTTCATAATTTTCTGAGATATTTGAATTTTCAGGTAACAATTTAACACCGTATAAATTTAATTTGAGTTTTACGACATCACAATAATAGAAAAGTGGTGTAATATGTAATATTAATAGGATCCATGACAACTTATATACTTTAAAATTTAACATAATATGATTTTAAGTATGTTTGATTTATTTTTTAAATCAATTAGGAATCCTTCAATACTTATAAAATATTTTAAGATTTTAAAATAAATTATTTAATTGTGTGACTCAACACTGTATCACCAATGGTAGTATTTCAAGAAGCTCAGCCAATGTCCTTATAAATTAATAAAAACCTATCAAATATTTCAAAATACATCTGAAAAGTCCATGTAATGTTTTTTGGATTTGGAAAATTTTTTATAGAATGAATAAACAAAATAATAATTTAATATCCTTATTTATCTGCATAAAACCACCCAATACCCAATTTATCTTCACTAAAACTCCATTAAATACATATTTATGCATTCATATACTCCATACATGCCTTTAATGGTACCCCAAGTTCTAAATATGTCATTACCATGCATTTAGATTCACACATTGATGTAAGGGATCCCCACCTTCCACTAATTCTTTCTAATTATATCAGATTCATTAAAATTGGATCTTTTAATTTTAATTGTATATATTATAATAAATTTATAATAATTATAATACAATAAAATTGATTTTATTTGAAATATGGGTTCTTTATTGTTCCCCATTTGGACTCTCACCTAAGTTGTTACTATACTAAAATTTTATATGGGTTCTTTCATTTATCATTTATATACATGATATTGTATTATATTACGCTATGGATTTCATATTTATTTAAAATGTGAAATGTTTTTCTATGTCCATAATACTATAAATTTAATATGAAAATGTTGATATACCATTTTTTCTCGAATCAATCCATTTTTTTGATTTTTTGTGATGTGGTAATGATGATGAATTGCCTTTGATTTTCCAATCCAAAACAATAGTTTAGTTAATACCATTACCATTTTATATAATTGTTATTAAACAATATACACATATAAATATGGTATTGGTGAATTAAATGTATGTTCTATACACTCCATGATCATTTAATAAATTATGTTATTCAATGAATCCATTTTTATTGATCTTTGTGGCACACTTCAGCATGATAATGAAAGGATTACGATGGGTGTGCACAAATAACGCTCCAATGCATTGGGTATTGTTTAGTATCATGATATGTACTATTGGGAAAGATTTTTACCGAGTTCCTTTTTTGGACTTTATTATCCATGAAGTCTTGATGGTATATAATTAAACTATAATCATGATTTAGTGATTTATGTTGCATCCACACATCCCATTATATAATTAACATGTTATCTCATGTCTTATTATTCATGTTATTTATATTATCAATTTATATTCATATAGTATTAAATTTATTTTTTCATTCATGTTATGCATTTTTTATTCGCATGTTGGGCATTATATCTCACCCCTTACTAATATATGTACTCAGGTTATCTCATGTGTTGTTAAATATTATGGAACGTTTTGATCATGGTAAAAGAGATTAAAATATAGATGTTATGTTCTATGTTTTATGTTGTTATGTAATATATCAAAATTACCAAAGAAACAAGACCTATCAGTATTTTGGGTTGTAAAAAGTGTAATTAAAGGTAATAAATCATTTTAAAAAGTGAAATAAAAATCAATGTTCTTATAGTAGGTATAAGATAATAAGTTTAGTTATTTCTGTGATTAGGATTAGAAATAATTAACAAAAGCATTATGGGTAAGACTAAGTACATGAAAAAATCTTTAATTTTTTTATAGAGAAAGTTGATATTAATGAAAATTCATCTATGTATAGATACAAAAAGTGGACGTCATTCTTGCATAGATGTACATCAGGGTAACTACTCTGAGAATTTTTTCTAGGCTTGACTCAGGGTAATCTTGTACAAGAAAATGGTCTTTAAAATCCATTGGTTTTTGCTTTGGTAAATTAATAATCCCATTTCAAACCATAATTAATAGAACATACAAAATTCCTTAAAGAATATGTGTTAGGAAATAGATTATAGATAATATTGATTGAAACCTAGAAACTCATATGTTATGGAGATTGAATAAATTGGTAAGTTATCATGTTGATGTCATTGGATTACCCTGTCTATATTTAATATTTATACATAGTCATACCAGAATTTATATTTATTCTACCCAAATCCTTATAATATGAGGAATCAATTTAAAAACCAATATAATGTGAAATGTGATGGCTGGCCTAATAATATTCCAACCTCGATGGGACCACAAATAACAAACATTTTCACTATACTATCTCAGCTAACAAAATTGATGAATTGAATCCTATACCAAGAGGAGTGACTAAATTCCCCTAAGAGTAAACATGTCATATTTGATAAATTTATAATACAAGGGAATCTTACTTTTAGTGGATTATTTTATCCCTTAATTGCGGAGCATTGGATCAACTCCATTGAAAATATCTACTACATCCTACATTGTTATGAATAAGATAATGTTATTCTATATTTTTATCATATGGAAGGAGGATCTAATCATTAGTCGAAATTTATTAGGAATATGATTCCTTAAGATGATATTGAAATAATGGACTATAAGAAATTACTCAATACATTTTATGATAAATATTTTTCTCACAGCATCCATCTCAAATAGGAAAGGAATTTTCCTGTGCTTAAGAAAATTGATAAAAAATCTAATGGGTTTTATGGGGACAATTTTAAAATAATTGTACAATATGACCCTAAAAATGTCTTTATCCATAAATATTTTGTTTACCACTTAATTTGCTGGATAAATCCTATTCTATGTAATTCTATAGAGATAAATAACATTGATAGCTATGAATAAATTATAATATGTGAAATCAAAGTTGAAATAGATATAATAGAAATTAGTTGGTATTATGGTGATAATAATTAAAATATATAGTTTAATAATTTAGTTCAGATGGATAAATCCAATGGTGCTAAAAAAATTTCATCCCACTTCTTAATGGTTCATAAAGAAGCACTCTGAAAATTGACATAGTTGAACGAGGAAATTATTTTGGTTCACTAGAGAAGGGAAAAAAGACAGCGATTACCAAAATGATAAATAACCAACATGAAAGTTGAAAATAAATCTCTAGTCAATAATAATTGCATTTTACAATGCAAAAATTGTTGAGAAAATGGAAAATCTTTAACCAGTGCAAAATGCTAAGGGTTTTCAGAGGCACATAACAAAATCTATGATAGATTGTGTGGGGGGGGGGGGTTTACTATCACGATCAATGAGGTAGATCCCAAAAATGATGTGGTGACATGTACAGTATTTATTAATTCATAAATTAAGAAAATAAATTATAATTATTTTTTCTAAATAAATCCATCATATCATGAAATATTGGTAGAACTATTCAAATATAGTCACAAATTCTAGATGTAGATATGTTTTTGAAAATGGGAAATGGGTTATATATAGTCCCTTAAGTTTATAAATACTCTTGTATCATTACATGTGGGTTGAACCTTCCAAAAATACATTTCATACTACCTTTTTTGGAATATGATCCAATTATGTGCATTTATTGGCTTTGCCTATATAGAGCAAACAAAAATTTCCATGAGATGGAAATCACTTATCCTATGGAGAATCGTTCCTTGATTCTATAGAAGTTAAAATAGGAGGATTTATATACATTATAACCATCATCTAAATAATGGATATTATTTTTCTATGACAAATTGTATATATCTCAGGTTATTTATTTGATGAATGAACCCTCCTTGAAAAAATTCCAATTGTGAAGGAATAATCTTATGTGTTTCTTGAGTAATTTACTGGTCTTCCTCCTAGACTGGAGGTCGAATATTCCATCAAGCATATACCTATGGTGTTACTAATATTCAAGACACTTTATAGAATTGGTATTCTGGAATATGAGTAGATGAAGACACCATTAAAGGATAATCTGGATAAAGGGTTCATATGCCCTAGTGCTTCATGAAGGGTTGTAGATGTACTTTTCATTAAGAAGATGTAATGGCCAATGCGCCTTTTCATTTATTATCCTGAGCTCAAAAAGATAATGATTAAGAACAAGTATGCAATACCTAGAATTTATGACTAGTTATATCATCTATATGATGTATAATACTTATACATGGTGGATATTTGGTTAAGTCATTATCATGTTGTGGTAAAGAAGGATTATATCCCGAATGAAACATTCCTGACATGGTAAAGGAACTAGGAGTTCATAGTGATGTCATTCAGACTCACTAATGCTCTAGAAATCATCATAGGCATGATGAATAGAGTCTGTAAAGATTACATTGAATTTTTTTAGTATTTATTGATGATATTATAATAAACTCCAAATCTATGGAGGACCATGAGGTGCATCTGAGTAGTATGCTAAAGACCTTGTGAAAGGAGAAGATCTACGAATAGTACAACATATTTGAGATAACGTTTAGAGATGTATCATTAGTGGATAATATCATTACTAGTAACATGATATAAATGGACCCTTCAAAGAATATTGAAATTTAAGGATGGTGATCCCAACATCCCTGACATATATACGTAGCTTCTTTGGGTTACTGGGTATTACTGCAAATTTTTGAGAAATTTATAATGATATTAAAAACCTCTTAACCTTATAAATATGTTGGATGTCTAGTATTATTGGAATAATTAATGCGAATAATGATTATTGGATTTGAAAAAAGGCTATTCACTACCCTTATTCTCACACAACCCACTTATGGGGAAATTTTCATAATTTTCATCTATACTTAAATGAATGGATTTGGATGTGTGTTGATGAAAAATGAAATATTAAATGCCTACACATCAACGAAGAAGAAAATTCATCAGAAAAACTATCTCAGAAATGATCTAGAGTTGGAATTTCTGATCCTATCATTGAAAATTAAAGACCATATGTCTATGAGGAGAAGTTTGAGATATATACTAACCATAAGAGCCTCAAATTTATATTCATAGAAAAACAGATTAATTTATGCCAATTAAGTTGGTTAGAGCTCATAAAGGATGATGAATGGTCAATCCACTTTCATCCTGGTAATGAAAATAAGGTATAATATTCTCTAAGTAGATAAGATCCATCATTCTATCATTGAGGAGAATTGACAATGATATGATCTTTATGTATTTGAAGAGTATAAACATTGGAATCATAATAAAAATATTATAATCAAATATTTCACAGATTATTTCTCAACTATCTAATTTATAAAGGTTAAAGTATCCTCAAAAGGATTATTTCTAGATTTAGAATAGAGTAAAAACTATAAGGAAAAGTAAATTTTCAGAGTAGAATTTTATTTATGTATAAATTGTTATATTTTGATGATGATTATAAGTTCAAAAAAAATCCAAATTTAATGAATGAACTATTATATTATTCACATAGTTCAAAATTCTCGATTAAACTTGGAAGAATAATGATATATTGAGATCTCCATGAGTACTATTGGTTTGGAGACATGATAAAAGTAATCATGGAATATACATAGATGTTCCTGGTATTTCATAAATATAAGGAAAAAAAATGTCTAAGGTGGCGATTCAACTATTTCCCAAACCATTAGGGAAATTGAAAAACATAAAAATAGATTTTTTCCCCAGAATTATGAAGAAATACCAATAAAATAATGATATATAGGTTTTGATAGACTATATTAAATTTAAAACCCACTTCATTATGATTTTAGAGGATTTATCGATCGATATACTTGAACAGATATACAAAATAGAAGTAGTGAGGCTTCATGGACTACCACTATCGATTGTTTCCAATAGAGATCCATGATTCAACTATATTATTTGCAAAAGTATCTATCATGATCTAAAAACTGTAATGAGGTTTATTATGGTTTATCACCCACAAACTGATGTCCATTCAAATAAGACTATACAAACACATGATGAGATGATGTGAGAATGATCAATTGACTTTAAGGGATGATGGGACCAACATATTCCTTAGGACAAGTTCCATTAAAATAATAATTTCTACTTTAACATTCATATGTTTCCCTATAAGTCAATTTATATGAATTATTGTAAAACACTGGCATGTTGGGATGAAGATGTGGAATAAAATTATATAATTCATAAAATTGTTGTGGAAATTGTGGAGAATGCTGTAAAAAATCAGTAACACATCA
The DNA here is from genome assembly GCA_963277665.1 of Viscum album. Classification (NCBI taxonomy): domain Eukaryota; kingdom Viridiplantae; phylum Streptophyta; class Magnoliopsida; order Santalales; family Viscaceae; genus Viscum; species Viscum album. Next base: position 1,831,198,204 of record OY728131.1, read on the forward strand.
AGGATACAAAGAGTAGACAGAAGATCTATGATTATAATCATTGCCAAGACCTAGAGTTTTATGTTAATGGAAAAATATTCCTATGAATATATCTATTTATTATTGTGATGAGATTTTGGAATAAGAGAAATCATAATCCAAGTTTCATCGACCCTTTTGATATCTTTTTTTCTCTTTAGAGTAGTGCCTTATCTACTAGCACTCCCAAATATATTATCTAATGTAAATCATATATTCCATGTATCCTTTTTTAGAAAGTACATACCATAACCCTCATATTTACTCAATCTAAACATTGTACCATTAGAGAATAATCATTCTTATGAAGAGAAAAAAATGAATATCTTAGATCATAAAAAATTTTATAAGTAAGTAGACAATCCCCATCATTAAAATGTTTTTGAGAAACCACAAGATTAAAGAAAAAATGTGGGAACTGGAGGAGGTGATGATAAAGATTTATCCTCAAATTTTTAGCGTGGGAAAAGAAAATTTCGATGGAGAAATTTATAATTGGTGGATGATTGTAATGACATGAGCTGTTTAATGAAAATTACCCTTTTATATTTATCTAAATGTCCTATGGTTATATAAAAAACATGCACTACTTTTTATTATTATTTACAATTGGATTTAGATGGCCGTAAAATATAATTACAGTTGTTAATATAGACAATGAAAAGTGATGAACTGACTAGTATAAATATTTGGGTATTAAAAAATCATTGGGATATAGACAGAGTATGTGATGGCCTAAAATAGTTGGATTATAAACTATGAATCCCATTTATAGGAGTTTCAAAGGGAGAAATAATTTCTATGCTTTCCCCCTAACCATGCCTCATATGACATTTGAAAACATGATTAGGATTGAAACCTTTTATGGGAGAGTTTTAATCTCACCATTATGATAGACCAAACCATGATCGTCGAACGGACCCATGAATGCCCCACCATAACACACCTCACATTTTGGGTGCATTCTAGTTAATTGGAGGGAGATGAATCTTGACCTCTAAAATAGGAATTTGTACATTATTCTATAAAAATAACGAATATATTCAAATTAATTTCTTTTTTCATTTTAAATTATTTTTAAAGAACAAATTTTATTAATTATTAATCAAATTCAATTAATAAATATATGAATAAATAAAATTTTCAAATATGTTTTATTTAAAAAAATAATATAATTAAATATATTTAATCAAATATTATTGATCATATAATTTTTATTATGTCAATTATTAATTATTAAAAGGTTTCAAAAATTGTTATTGTCAAAATCCATGCAATTTTAATAAATGTTGGTTTTAATTTAAATGGTAAAAATTTATATATTTATGAAATTATTTTTATAAAATGAATATTATTTTTGGAATATAAATGATGAAATTATCCAATGTTTCATTATTTATAATTATATAAGACATTCAATTTTTTTAGTAAAAATAAAAAACATTATAAATATACATTGGGATTTATAAAGTCAAAATAAATGAAAAGTGATATAATAAGTAATATAAATATAATCCAAGAAGAAATATTTTTTTTACCTTTAAAATAATGTCATATTATGTTTATTTTAATTGTTTTGTAGTGTCATTATGAATTCATGAAGGCTTATAAAATAATTTAAGATTTCTAAATCATTTCATTATGAGTGAGATTCACCTCCACATTACCAATGTAAATATATTAATAACATCATAGCATGACCTCCTAAAATACTAATAAAATATCCACATTTTTCAAAAACCATGGGCATGAATCATGGTTTTTTTATTGTTTTAGATAATTTATTATGTAGAATCGAAAACCAATATAATAAATAAAAATCTATCTCTTCTATATAAAGCCATTGAACCACCCATGTATCTTCATTTAAACTCTATGTATTATGTCATTTCTCTCCCTTATACACCATATTGTCCTCCCAAAGTTCCCAAAGCTCTCAATAAATCCTTCTCAATCCACTAGAGTCACACATTCAAGTATGGGATCTTCGCCATCCTATCCTCCATTAAAATTCATGCCCCTTCTTTGAAATTGGTTATTTTAATTTCTATTGGTTATATTTTCATTAAAATTTTATAATATAAATACTATAATTTTTTTAGTTGCATTTTTTTAATTTAACCTTTTTAATTTGGACTCTTACATAAGTCGTTACTATAAAAACATTTGGTAAGGGGTTTTTTCAAATATTCTTTTTCTTAATGTATTATTAGTTTGTTATGCCTTATTTTTTTAATTAATTATGATGGGATATTTCATTCCATGTAAATATACATTGAATTTTTTATCTAAACTAGGAGGGACCTATTTTTATCTCATCAACACATTTGATGTATTTTTATGTGATGTTTTTATGCTGTCGAAACTATACTGCAATTTTCCATTCCAAAACAATTAGGTAATGAATACAATTTCGAGTTTCTATTTTATATATTGAAATTTATACACATTAAATTCCTTTATTGGTTACAAAAATGTATTTATTACATGGTCCTTCATCAAGGAATAAATTAGGATGATTAATGGATCCATGTTGATTAATCTATGTTCCAAACATAAGAAAGAGAATGAAATTATTATGATGGGTGTTCCTAGATAGTGCTCCAATTAATTTGAAATGTTTAGTATCCTGACATGTCATGTTAAAATTGGATTTTACCATATTTATTTATCATAATTTTCAACCATGATGTCTTTTCAGTTTATCCCTGACATATGTTCATGTTTATTTAATATAATATTTTTCAACATTTCCCATGATATTACTATAAAGTTATATAATGAAATTTCATTAATGTTCCTTTTAAGATACATTGATTATAATATTTTAAAAAAATTATTTTCTCCATCATCTTATATAATTTTTATTCCAATACTAGGCCTTATATATCACCCCTTTCATGTATATTTTCTCAGGCTATTCCTAGAAATGTTATGTATGGTGGAAATTCTTTAACATGTGAAAGTTGATTTCAATAAATATGATGCTTTTAATGTTTTAATTTCTTATGTAATGTACATAATTTCCCATATACACTACAAATAAAGATATTTTGGGATTTATCATGTGTAATTTTTTGTAATTAATTACATTTAATTGTAAAATAAAGAGCAAGGTTATTAATGGAATGATTTAGGGATAACTGATAACTATGTTATCCCCCAAATGGCCATTCCTAAAACCACACCCCTCAATTAGTGTTTATAAAATAACACTTTTTCATAGGTAGAAGTGGAAAAAAATCCTCACAATTAACCATCACCATGAGATGGTTTCCCCGAAAACAAACAACACTCCTCCCAAGCCATAGAAAGATCCCCAATCTCCCTCTAAACATTTCAATCCTCCGGAAACCATAATAAAAATTGTAGGAAGGTATAAACCGTTATAGTTATAGTTTCTAAGAAGATGTAATGATACATTATCATTATAACTATGTAAAAAACATATATTTAGAAATGATTTGATGTTCAAATTAGTGTATTTTAAAAGAACATTTTCTTTAATGATATCCAAATTCATATACATTTAGAAAAAATGTGGAGAAGATAATTATATATTTTTTTATAAAATTATGATTCACTTTATTGTTAAATTAAATAATTAATAATTTAGTAAAATAAATCATTATAATATGAATTATTCAACCGTAAAAATTAACATTCAAACAAATTTCATGATAATTTACTTAGAGCCAATGATAAATTATCCTATAAATTTACATATTATAGATAAAGGTAAAAAACAATAATAATAATTAGATGGACACTAAAATATTTATTATCCTGATTATGGATGAATACCAAAATTTATATATATCCAATATCTTTTTCATCTATTTTTGAAATTTATAGGGGAGACCACACTGTCAGTTAGCGAAGATTGAAATTGGTTCAATCCAGAAATACAATTTTATAGTACCCCACATTATTATATTTCCCAGATATATATAGTTGATAAAATTTTAAATAGTACATGTTAAAGAAGATTATATAGGGCTATAGTAGTTTTCTGTGTAGAGTACATGATACTACAGTACCCAGGTTGATGTATAAACCAAAAAAGTACCCAATGTTAGTGTTTCTTATTAGCACTACAATAGTGGGATTAAAGGTTCCTCGTTTATAAAGCTTAGTGTAATCGTAGTTACAATTTAGTGTATCACATTCTTCATATACCTAATATCACTTTATTTTTAACAAGAAACTGTATAAAACAAAAACCATAAAAATATAGGTCTAATTCCTTTTGAAAAGAAGATTTTGTCTACACTAATATAGAAATAATCTAAAAAATATATTTTTATATTTATAAGATGCTCTTAAGTAAATTTTTCATCTAATACTATAATGGATATTATAGGTTCATAAATAATATATATATATATATATATATCTAATGTTCAATATATTTTAATAACATTGTATTAATGAAACATACTATGTTTGATACCATTCAAGACATACAACATCGATCCCAAATGAAAAAATAATATTATTATTAATATGATTATTATTAACTAGACATTATGAATTAATTAGTTTATAAAAAATATATAGTCAATTTTTTGTAAAGACATTTTATGCTTCAAAAATACATTTATTTAAAGAATTATTTATTTACATTTTATTTAGAAAGCATGATATTAAATATTATCCATGTTTATAAATATTATTTCACAAAAAAAATATACTTTTTTCAAATCATCATGTTAAAATTTTATTATGGTGATATTTTGGGATTTTTGAAAAGATATTGAATTTTATTTTAATATTTATAATAATTTAATTGGAAAATGTAAAATTTTATTTCATTAAATAACTTAATTTCAAATAACCCTTTGATCATTAATTAAAATAATACTCAATGTCTTTGAATAATATAAAAAAATACATTGTAATAGTCTTTATACTTGATGTTTTTTATAATTTATTATTTGGTATTAAAAATATTTTTTTCTACATAATATTTTTTATTTGTTGTAATAATTTGTATTCAAATTATTTTATTCCACATCTAGGACTTGAATATTGAAAAATGGAATTCATATTTTGATCATGGTGGTTTATGTATTGTATATTGGCCCCTTTATTATAATTTTGAGAACATATAGTGATAAATAACTATTCACCTCAGTAACTATAAATTAAAAGACATTGCTTAAAAATATGGTGATAGTTCATAAAAAATCCTTAAAGCATTCTAATATTTTAGTGGATATGTATTTATAAACTATGAAAAATAGAATATCCAAAAATGGGCTAGTATAATTCCATGTGACTTTGATGAGAATAATTAAATTATTTTATGTAAGTGATAATTTAAAAAATGTCACTCTATTTCATTTAATGTCTATATTATTTGGTTATATGAATAAAAATAGTAACATTTGGATATAATTGTTTATTTTAAATACTATTTTTTTTATAATTTCAACTATTTTTTAATTTATAATGATAAAATAATTACCATCAATTCTTATGAAACACTATCATAGTTCATGTGTATGTGGTAAATAATCAAGTAAATGAATTTGAAAATAGTAAGTGTTTTATTTTTTGAATGAGTTACAGTGCAGAACAATATTTTTAGAGAAATATTAAATATTTTCTTTTCATAAAAGATTTATATTATTCTTTCAATACTATATTTTTTTTATTAAAGCCATACTATATTAATAGTAGGAAAAATTTCACATATAGTTTATTATTTTATATAAACTTCTATTTAATGATTTAAAATTAACACTATATTATCATTAGAATGAAATAGATTTTATATATTATATAATATTTTCGATGCCCCAATTATGAGTAAAATGTAATTTATTTATGTCATTATTGAACCCTATATAGTAAAAATCATATTTTATATGATTATTGTGTTAAAGTTTAATAATTGTTTAATATAAGGACATAAAAGTGAAAAATTATCATACAAATCTCTATATATTATTTGGTGATATTATTTATACTCAACATAATCATGAATTAATAATATTTTATTTTTTCAACTTTTCCATGAAACGTAATTTAAATTAATTTAATACTTTATGTAATTCAAACAGTGCGCCTCCCCTTGATTATTAATTGTAAATTCATCTCCTTTCTTCCTCACACAATTTTGTTACTATAGATCTTTCAAAACCTAACCATATATATCTCTATCCTTCCTATAAATGTTATGATGTCTCCAGTCTCATTATAGGTATATCTTTTAATTCTTAATGTGTAACACAATGGCCCTTTTTCGATGAAGATTAACTCTTAATTGTGTGTTTTCATTTTACTTCTTCTTACACCTCTTTCAGATCATCCAAAACCATGATGATACAATAAAATAAGAATTTTATAGGTATATAAATGTTATTATGACTATCTAACAACCATTTTTAATCTTTATTCAAATAAAATGGGGTGGGGTTCATGTTTATGTGTGTTCTACCACCACTACGATGTGATCTGTTTTGATTTCTATCACTACCTATTTTTACGTTTTGTAAAAAATTATTATTGAATATTTAATGATATTATATATATATATATTAGGAAATATTTATATTTTGGAAATATTTTACATCATCTATTTTTTGACCATTACATCCACTGAAAATGATAACATCATTCATGTGTACATATTGATTTCCACCTCCTTGATTAATATGATTCGTTTTTCATTACAGCCTCAAAAATGGAATATGTAGATTTAAAGGTTGATTAAATATTATTTTTATGATAAATAACCACTATATACAAATTAAACAATACCAACCATTTTCCCTCATTATTTTAAAATTGTAAAATTACACTTATTTGTGTACAAACTATCATCTCCATGATTAGTCGTAATAAATTTTTATAATCTTTTATACATTGATTTATTTACATGAATAATTAATTTATTATATTATTTAGAATATAATTATAATTATTCTTGAGATTATTAAATAATGACATCTTGTACGAAAGTCAACATTACAAATACATTCTAAAATTATGAATAAAGTATATTCAAATAACCAGACACGGAAAAAATAGATTAAGTAATAAAATATGCAATAGTAATAAACACAATAAATTAATAAATGATAAATAATGAAATAATTATATTATTTCAATCATTTTAAAAGATTTTTTTTTGTTATAAATGAGATAAAGAATATAGTTGACAAGTCAAACTCAAGGTAAGGGATTTCTCACCTCAAATTCTTTCAATTTAGCCTTGATCCATATTCACCACAAACATTCATTTTTGTGGTGAATGTTGTAATTTTTGGACATATTTTAACATTATTATATATAGGTTTTCTTAAAATTCCACATCTCAATCTCTTATTAGTCGTCATTTTTTGGATGTTAAGAAATCTATAAGTGAAATTTTTTCATAAAACCTCTTTTTAAAAATATTAGTGATTTAATTTTTAAATTTCATTTCCTCCATGTATGTATTCATAAAATTAAATTATAAATATATTAATATGTCAATAATTTAATAATACATAAAATTTCATGTATCCATTGATTTGTGTCACAGGTTTTAGAAAAAGGAAAATGCTTATGTATTTTATATGGATCATTTTATCTCTCTTTAAAAAAATAAAAAAGAATGTTAAATTTAAAAATGATAATTGTTGATGGATTTTATTATCAACATATCAATTATTTCATGTTTTTAAATATTTATATCATTCAATGATTTATTTTTAATAAAAACCATTTTCTATTTGTTCTAGTAATTTCCAAAAAGCTGTTTTAAATGGAGTTGATATTTTGATATATAGGAATTTTTTTACATATATGTATATACTATACGAGTATGAGTATGATGATTATAATGAATTATTTAATTTAGTCAATTTATGTTATGGTTCTTTATAATTGATTACCATTATTAGGGGGATTTATATACCTCATAATGATGGGTGATCCTGATATATCATTCCAATGCATTTGGTAAATTGATAAATATAATTGGTTATCAGTTTCCCCAAATATATTATTAAAATTTAACATGTGGGTTATTGAATTTGTTAGTGCGATTTTAAATGTGATATAAATATGATATGTACATTAACTTATATGTGTTATCTATTAATTATACTGATTTTCATAGAATTTTTTTTATTTTACTCGGAAGTATAATGGTAATTTGAATTAATATAATGATTATTCTATTTTATGTAAAAATGTATATTTTTATGAAACATATATTTATGTGCTTGTATATATTATAAAAAATAAATAAATAGTATGATCTTATATATATATATATAAATTTTACAATAATGTATTTTATGGAAAACATTTGTATGTAAATATGCTAGGATGTATAAGGAAATGAATTTTAAAAAATGTTTAATATTTTTAATGAAAAATTGTCATGTATAATCTTATGGGTTTTAAATAGAATACTGAGTTTATTATTTAATTTTTTTATATAACTTACTAGTATTTATATTAATGTGAACGTGTTTTCAAATGATTTTTAATAGGGCTAAACGATGTGTAAAAGAGATAGTGGGGTATGAGTTCTAGATATTGATGTTATCTTGCAAGAAGAAAATATTTCATTCTAAAGAACATATTTTTTGGTATTAATGAATACTTTGTGAAAATTACCACATTAAAATATTTTTTATAAATTTTATAAAACACTGTAACTATAATGTCCATTTTTTATTTAATGTAGTCTAGTATTTAAATTTTATATTATAAATTTTAGATGGATCAAATTTGGTCTTGTATATCGGCATAAGATGAAGAAATGTAAATATTTTTCTTTCAAAATATGTTCTTGGTGTACAAGTTTTGTGTGATTATTTTTTGTATTAGATTAATTTTTAGAAACAATTTGATATTATGATGTTTCATGTGATAATAAAACTATATTAAGGGATTCCATCCTTAGTATGTATGTTTTTGGTTGATATGTAGTTCAATAGAATATGCCATTATTTTATGGGTTTATGTTATGTTATTTTATATTTATTAATTTTATTTTAGAAGATGTTTATTTTTGTGGAAATATAATTAACCCTTTTTTACATGGGGATTATTTCAGAATAATTATATTATATTTTGGGGATGTAAAATGAAAGGATGAGACAAACATTGAGAATATTTTTTTAATATCAAGTTTATCTAAATTAAAAAATATATACGGTTATTTATTTATAAAGTGACCTATATTTAATTTTTTTTGATATTTTTATTTTATCGATATTAATTTATTATATATTTGTTTGAATGGTTATTCATAATGGATATTATCATACAATGTTATATCCATTTTAGTTTTGGGTATTATTTAACTATATGAAGGATAACATTTAATAGATTTTTATACCTCAAGGTAATTCATATGTTGATTATAGTTATTCATAAATTAAATATTCATACACATTATTTTTATTTAAAGATGATATAATGTTGGAAATTGGCTAAAAACACAACAAATGGAGGATATTTTTTTACGAATTTGGTAAAATTGAGTTATGATTATTCTAGATGGTAATGGAATTCCTCAAAAAATGAAGAGAATCATAAAACCAAATAATTACCTTATTAGCTTATTTTTTTACTAATTAATAGTCCTTTCACAAGACTTTGGTTTATAGTTTATAGTAAATTACATTAACTTGATCATTCAATTTCTTGTTATCAATATTTTAAATCACACAACATCAACATTTAAGTCGTAGTTTATTATAAAATTTCTATATTTTCACAACCCACATCTTTTATTTTATTTTGAAACCTAATAATGTGTTATTCCTATTAACTTTTATATTTACATTTTTTTATTTTCAGTAGAATGTTTTATAAACCATTTTAGTGATGAATGTTTTCAATAATATAATTTTTAAAATGATAAAACCATGATTAAAAATATCAAGATAAAATTTTGAAGATATAATTCATTACTAGGGAGGAATGAATTTAATAGATTATGATTTAAAAAATTCTATGTTTCATAGTGTGAAATACAAGGAACATCGAGCTTATAAAAATATTATAATATTAATTTTGAAAATAAATATTATCAATATAATATTAAAATTTATATATGAATGGTAATAACCACATTATGATGAATAATTATAAATGTGTTGTATAATACAAGTGTATATATTATCTCATAACAAATATGTAATCTATTTTTATTAAATTAATATCAAGGTTCAAAAATTGATTTATTCAAAAGGTGATTTATTGAATTTATTTCAAATAATATTATATTTAATTTTTATGACTTTAAAAATATTTATTGGAACAAATGTATCATTTATTAAATAATCATTTCATAATTTTTTAGGGTAATATATTATGGTTATTCTAAAAAGATATATTTTTAAGTGAATTGTGAAAATAGTGATTTTTTAAACTATCATTTCAATTTATTAAATAGAATAACATAAAAAATAAATTAGATAATAAATTAATATATGTATTATTTATTATTAAATAATATAATTAATTATGAATTAATTATATTTAAGAAATTTATAATATTATTTTTCAATTAATTTTGATTAAAAAAATCAGGTTTTAATTCCACTTTAGCCATTTATATTAAAATAATTTCTTCCACATCAAAGAACTGAATCAATAATTATGGATTATGTATCTGAAATTGTGATGTTAAAATATGGTAAATTGGATTATTTTATTCATTATGAATTGTAACCATGGTAAATATTTACCACCTTGATGAGGTTAAATAAGGTAATTAAAATGAAAAAAATTTATAAGATCTAAAAAAATCACTAAATCTCATATTTATATTATTAGATAATTTTCTATCAACCATTGTCATAAAAGGTTAGAAAATTGGGATATTTATTTCCACATTCAGTTGAATATAATATTTTTGTTATTTCGAGTATATAGATAATATAAAAATCTATCTCTCTATTTCTTTTAATATCTACAATATTATTTGATAGGGATAAAAAAGAATATATTCATTTATAAATGGTTATTTGAATTATTAAATGTATTTATGGTAATTTATCTTTAATTTTTTTTATAAAACCATTACTATAAATTCATCAACCATACAGACATAGTGATTGTGAATGTAATATAAAACTCAAGTTAATTATTTAAAAAAACACTAAAAGTATATTTTTCTAATGTGTTATAGTTTCCCACATTATATAAAATAAACATAAAATTAATTTTTTTTAATTATTTATTCGAATTCCATTACAGTATTTATTTAATTATAATAAATTAATGTTTATAGTATCAAAAATAACTATAATGGAATATTATTTAAAATAATATATTATTTAATGATTTAAAATTAATAAAAATTGTCACTTCAATAAATTAAATGGTAAATGATATAGAATTTTAACAATATAAAATTTATGAACAAATTTTCTGCTATAGATATAATGAATCCAATTTTCTATATATTATTTTTTGATATTTAATGAATAATTTTCGAGACCATGCATTGAGAAAGAATATGGTTCAGAGGTCCATTTTACCCAGAATAAGTATTTGAATTATATTAAATATCTTAAATAGGAATCATATGTTTTTTCAGAAAAAATAATAATTAAATATAAAATTGCTTCATAGATATGAAAGTTTAGGGCACCATTGAGTTTAAAACACATGTTTTACCCTTGGTGCAATATAACCTAGGTATGCAAGAGAAATTTAAAAAAGTTTTCGCAAGCATAAAATGATAAAAATAATAAATTTTTTTTTTTATTAGTTCATTAATGTAGTGAAATATTTTCCTTTTTTAGATAGAAGCTTTTATAAAATTAAAAGGGCTATTTATATAACCCTAAAAATTGATGAGAGATTTTGGATCTATTAGAAGTGATTCTTTTGATAGATGATGACCATATTGATGGTCGATGACCTCTGTGAGATATATTTATAGGATCCCACCAATGATCATAGAGAAACACTATTCTTCATAAGTAATCAATCCATATCTTTTAGAACATTTTTTTAATTAGATTGAATTCTCCATCATCAGCTTCTATGATGAACATAGATCAATCCACCTATAAATTGATTCATGGTTTGACCATTCTGTGGGATAGAGTTGTCATAAGAACTTCATCGTGAGAATTTATCTGTGATTATTTTCATTCTTCAAAATCATTCTAATAGTGATGAATCAAGGAAAACACGAACAATAACCAATGATATGTCCTCAAGTTTTCAGTTGTACATTTTTACCATATATTATCATTCATTGTGGTTTTTTTGTTCAGTGGTCTAACATCATCTGGATAAATCGATCATAGTGAAAAAATTTCTACGAACAAAAAATATATACTATATATCAAGGCTTATCATGAAATTATAGAAGTTTGATGGTGGTAAAAAAAACTAGTCCAGATCGGATTGGGGATCCCTAGATTTGAGTGGAGAAAGAGAACAGTTAAAGGTTGTATTGAAAGCAATTTTTGAATGGATTCGAAGGTTGATTTCTTATAAATGGCCATGGTGTGACATAACTGGAATGGATCAACTATTTTTTGTGATTTCAAGGTAGTGAATAAAGGCAGTGGTGTCTGAGAAATAACATAATAAAGAACAAATGTTTTTTAGAAATAATGTATACACACGACGTGTAACCAGAGATTACATTTCTTGTGGGGACATCCTAAAAGAGGATAGGGTTTGGGACTAAGTTAAGTTTCATAGGGAATGTGGACCTATCATATTGAAGATGATCACTACACAAATCTCTTCTCATGTACCTCGGAGAGATAGATTGTGTAGATTGAGACTAGACAGATTGAAGTGTCTTCCAATAGAATATTAACATGAGTACCTATCATTAAAATCATGATCAGATGTTTTTTAGACTCATTGTGGTTGGATAGTATTTGGACCTATTTAAATTACTTTATATCCATTAATGGTTGGGTTATTGTATTTATATTTATAATTTTAGGGTTGTTCATTCTTTTTACATATCTCCATTGTATTGTCTTGGAGATTTGTTTGTGTACATTTACTATGGATAAGGCCTCTTATAATATTGATTTGATAACTGGGAACTATTATCCAACACCTAGAGTATTAGAGGTGGGATTGATGAGTCTCATAATAGGTCCCTTTGGGATGAGTATTGACAGAGTGGTATTAGAGGAAGCCTATTCTACCTTTGGTCCAGAGTCTCTGTCTTTGGATTGGAGGAATAATGCTAAGTGTTTCAAGTTCAACTTTCAAGCAAAAGAATCAAGTGTTATTGTGGTATAAAATGTATCAATATATGTGTAATATTATATACATATTTTAGACATATTAAAAGATATCAATGATTATAGGGAACATATCGTACATGCAATAAATATGAATTGGTTATGAATTTCATTTCCTTATTTAGTAATCTCTCATAGATATACTCATTAGCTGTTGTAAATCATGTCAATATCTAGATTCCTCTATGACTTATGATAGCTAGTATCTAAATTCAATATCATGACAAATATCCCATCAGTGATGAATCATTGATGTAGGGACTAATTCAAGAGGTTTTAAATCATGTGGTTTATCAGCTACATGATCACCAGTTGAGAAGAATAAGGATCAAGATGTACCAGAGGATGGATTGTTCATGCTAAGTGAACTTAAAAATATTTCTTGACAGAGACCTCTTGTGTTACTTGATATAATTACCCCACTAATATGAGTAATGAATTTTTGTGGTGACCCAATTCTTCCATTTTTTTCAGGACACCAACATATCATATGATGGTTCTAGTTGGGAGCCTTCCCTACATATCAGAAATTGAATTTGGGGGGGGGGGGGTACAGAATTATTTTTAAGATGAGGAAAATCTTTCATATCCATATTTTGAGAACCTTTTTAGATAGAATTTTTCTCTAACTATTATTTGGGTTTTACATAGACATCAATTTCTAAAGCTTCAACAAGGATGCTGGAAAGTAACTTGTTATTCATTGAACTTCACCATCCTCTCAAGGAACATTATGAATATGGTTAATGATCAGTTATTCCAAGCTCAGAACTTTGAGGAAGGACTGATTAGATATATCATATCATATATTATACCGCTATTAATTGTTACTTATGTTGGGGTAATAGAGTCAGCTTTAGTGATTTACTGATACTTTACTGAGGAGATGAAGAAATTGGATCCTAATACTGGTACCAAAGGAGATGAGACCATGAAATGAGGGATCATACACCATTATTAAGAACCCGAACATATGATACATTTTAGGATGTGGTCACAAAAAATGGGGAATACAGTTTAGGGCACACATGATGGGTCCAGTCATCCAAGGGAGATGTGGTGTTACTCTTGTGACATAAGGGGACATATTTTTGGATATTTCCCGACACATCATATGTATTATACGGAGACCTAGGACGGGTCTCCATGGTAGATGTAATGAAAGGAGAATATATTTATGGAGGCTGTAGAATGTTGTAGTAGAGATTATAGTGTAGTTTGGGGGTGGTTGACTTTTTTATTTGTTACCACCTCCACACCCAGGTGGTCCACACCAGGCTCAGGGAGCTGTTGGGAATTAGTGGGGAACGATATAGAAATTTGAGGATTATAACCCAAATGCATTGGGATTGATAGTAGGTATGGTCTACGTCTTTTCTATAATATATTTATTTCTTGATAGAAATAAGTTTTATCCATTTCATTATTTCCATATATTTTGTTCATGACTTAGATATTTTTCATAATGTATTCATTTGACCACTACGCATAAATACTCTTAATGGAGATGCCAGCATGATCCCAATATTGTTAAATAGTGTTTCCTAACTCTTGGAGGATATAATTTCTATTGGGATCATTTTATAGAAGTGATGATGAGTTACAACGTCATCTTACTTATAGACTGTTTATCTATAGTACATGCCTAGAGCGACTATTTTAGGAGGGTGATGTGGTGTGTCCGTAGTTATGATAATATGTTTTCATTTGTGGGATAAATTTAAACCCACATAGAAATGATGTAATCATGAATATGAGGTTACAAATGATTACTAATAATTTAGTACACATGAAACTTTTTTACGTGTATTTTAAGAGTTTTGGGTTATATGTTGTGTTGGAGGTGTACAATAACATCATCAGTAAATATGTTCCAAGATTACCTCATCAAAAAGATATAGACATATATATTGATCCACTCATAGACCCTGAACTACAATCCGTGTGATCATATTGTATGGGTCACATAGATCTTCATGAGTAGAGGGTTTGGTTTGAGGTCTTATAGTTTTTTGGATTTTTTTGACCTATTGTTTCTCAATACGTAGTCATTGTTTTGTTTTCCATGAATTCATACATCAAAATGTGGATATTTGTGTACTTTAAACAATTTAACTAGGTCACCATAAATAATAATTATCCAAAACCAAGTATCAATGAACTCTTCAATAAGTTGAGTGGGTCGTGATGGTTCTTGAAGGATGGCCCAATTTCAGGCTATCAGCAGGTTTGAGTACAAGATTAGGGAATATAGAAGTTAACATTCAGTTGATTCTATATTCACTATGAGTACATAGTGATTCCAATTGGAATTACTAAATCCCTAGTATTATTTACAAGACTCTTAAAATTATATTCCACACTTTATTAGACTGGTTCATTTTTTATGTAATCAATGATATCCTTTTGTACACGACATCTGAGGAGAATAAAATGACCCTCATCAGATGGTTCTTGAAATACTCTGAGATCACCACCATTATAGGATAATATCAATGTCGCAATTCGAGATCTATATGTTTCACTTTATTGTAATTTGATACCACTGAAGATGGAGTGGAAGTGGACCTAGCCATAATTAGTGTAGTGCATGCTAGGGAGCCAATCAAGAGCATGATGGGGTGTAGATATTACTTTTGATGGGAGACTATTAGAAGTGATGGAAAAATGTTTCATGAGGATATCAACACCAATGATAGATTTTGAAAAAACAGGAACAATCATTTTCATGGATAGAGAGGAACCAGTATGATGTTTTGGACTATGTGAATAGATTAACAAGTGATCCAATATTCCGATTTCGTGAGGAGGATTTCAATTTTTAGCGTTCTATGATGCATCAGAGTCTAGGTATGGATGTCTTCTCATGTAATGGTAGGTAGTGAAATCGTATAGTTCATATCACATGAGACCACATGAGAAGAACCAAGTGACCCACGATCTTGATATAGTGGTAGTAGTTTTATCTCTATGATGTGGAGACACAATGTAATGGGTGAGAAGTTTGTCATCTATTATGATAAAAGGAGTCTCAAGTATATATTCTCTCAGAATAATATTAACATGTGACAGTGGATATGGCTATATATATTTTTTATATTATCAATTAAAAATTTTCTACACTAATCGGAAGGTGAATGTAGTAGAATAAATTATTTGTACGAGATATATTTTATCATTACCGAATGAGTTGATAGAGTTATTTTCCTCATTAAAATTATCCTTTATGGGTAGAGATTATGAATATTAACTATAGTCGATGGTCGTTAACCCTCCACTATTATTGGAGGATATGGAGTTATACTTGAGGATTCTTAATATGTAACCCTACATAAACAGATAAACATTAGATATGCTGTTAGTGGATTTTCCAAATGTGGGAAGCATATCATTAATTTCATAATGAACATTATGGTATGGGTGTTGTTTCTAGCGATGGTTCTAATATAATTCAATATATTCATTTTGAGGTACAAATAGTCATAGAAAAGTTTTACCATGACATCTGACATTAGTTCAGGTTTCCAGGGATAATTATAGGAGTTACAAAGGTTCACTCCTTATGCATTACATTCAAGAAAGTGAATGAAGAGAACCTGGTTCCAATTGGGTTATCAAAAACCCTTGAGGTTAAAAAGGGGAAGTATGATTCGATTACCATGTACTTCAATATTACATGATTCCATTGTAGAGATCGATGAACAAGTCATCTGATTATCAAATTTCGTATCTATTTGGGAGAAGTGTTTAGTAGAGAGCATACGATACTCTATGAGTTATGGATATTATGACTATAAGAATTTTACTTGATTATTGTTTCTGAAAATTCAACTAACCACACATCCCAATTATTGAAGGTATTACAATATGTTTGGGACTCATATAAGATAGAGAACAGTGCTTCAAAACCACACCGATAGTCATACTAATTGGACCATTCAAGTCTTGGAGGACTTGTTTTTGCATATCATGGTGGGCTTTGGCTATAGTTTAGAGGATTTCTTACCTATGGCGGAGTTTGAGTAAAATAATTGCTACCATTACATAATTTAAATGGAAGCATTCTACGTTTTGTATGCACAGCCTTACATGTCAACACATTGCAAGAATGACTCATAAGATTCATCTATTAATGGCCCATAGTTAGTTTGATCCATTACTGAGATGGTTCATATCATCTAAGAGATGATTTTTCCTATATAGAGCCATCAAAAAAATATACTGATAGAGGCTGGAGGAAAATGTATTTCAAAGATGAAGAACATATTTTTCTAGGAGTTTCACTTCAAGATGGATTATAGAGGTTTAGATGGAGAGGAATGATAAATATAATTTTCTTCGACACTTTCAACCATGTATTGTAGGCAAGGTGGAACACCACAAATATATAACACCACAGTAAGAATAGGTAACAAATTTTATCCATTTTTCATTGATGATAAGAAACATTCATGACCCATCTCACAATATTTTCTAGGTAGAGATAGAAATTGAGGATGGGGTTACCATTACTGTTTACTATATAGATAACATGGATCGGTATAAGTGGATCCATTGTGTGAGAGAGATTTAGTTAGAGAACATTCTATGGAACCTTGAGAATATCTTGGAGATAACTTGCAATGGGATGATCACATTCCTTCTAAATAACCACATCTATTTTTTATCCCTTTATTTAGATTTTCTAATCCAAAACCTGAGGTAAAGAAAATGTACTAATATGGATATTCCATGTATTATTTTGGGATATTTAATAGATTATTTTCAAGACCTGGTAAAGATATAGTGTGTGACTATGAGTCCCAGTGTTTCATGAATAATTGTATGATGTATAATAAATATATTTAATAGAATATACATGCATAATTCCATCAAAAATGGAATAACATCTAAATTGGTGCTTGAATTATAAATTTTAAGGCACTGTTGCCTCTAAAACATGGGTATTACCCAATGTGTGAATTATCCTTTATCATTATTTGAATATTCTATAAAATTTTTAATTGGTGTAAACTAAATAAAATTATGAAATAAATTATTTTATTACTTCATTGACACAATGACCTTCATTCCCTTTTTAAATATTCACTTCTGGAAAATTTTCAGTTTTAGCCATGAAACCCTTTAAATTGTTGAAATCAATTGGGGCTGTTGGATTTGATTTTATTAGAGGATTGGATATAAGATAAATGAACTGTGCATGATAGAATATGAGTATCTCACCATTAATCACTAAATAGCTCCATTCAACATCATTGATCATTTCTTCAGTAGGTATGACATTGTTTTTGAATTGAATTCCTTCATTGTTTTTTATTTCTATAAAGAAAATTGATTAATCAACCAATATATTGATCCATAGATAAGACATTGTGGGATATATTATTATTGCAGGGTTATAAAGATGATAAGTTCATTATGATTATTTGATTCCTCAAAGTAATTATGTTGGTGATGGATGAAGTAAGACATGAAAATTGTATGATATTCGTTCTTTGTGTTTTTAGTTGTTCGTTTCTCCCTTTTTTATTTATTCATCGTAGAAATTTTTTGTTATAAATTAGAGGGAAATCCATTAAGTTAATTAATCATTACACACCTATTTCATAGAATAATGATTTAATATTGTCGATCCAATCACGTCCCCACATTAACGAGGTGTAATGGCTATAATGGTGAATGGATCATACATGATTGGAGACACCCAGATTCGACTGGAGGGTGAAAATGATAACATAATGAATATAATCTGATTTATAAATGAATTTTAGGGTTGGGCTCTAGAGAATGGAATTGGATAGTCTTATCAATAATGGATCCAAAAATATCGGTTATGTTCATTGGTGAAAATTGAGGCAACCGGAGCATGCTTACACTTAGATAAGAGAAAAAACGTTTCATTGAAAACATAATCTACAAGGAATGTTACACCATCACCTGGAAGGTGTTATCATACAATATTACAAAGATTGTTCCTCATTAGGTACATGGAAATAGTGATAGTTTACATTTCCAGATGCATTCCATGTACTCTTATATGGAAACATCCAAGCTTGCATGACCGAGTATAATCTATGTGTTGGTTCCCAGTAATTGTATAAAGGAAGCCACACACTATTCCCAATTATAATGGAATAAACATGGGTCTTTTACTTCGGTAGGACCCATGTTCTAAGGAATAAGACGTGTACCTCTATTACATGTCACATAATCCTAAAATTTTGTTTTAGATCTATTTTCCTCCATATCATTTACAAATTTTGATAGGGTTCAATCCATATATCAATTACATGAAGGTAAGTATGCAATATTCTCCAATAAATTGTAAATTGTTCAGTTGAGTATGGAATTATGGATATAATTTTTGGGAATCATTCCATGAGTACAAGAGTGAGTTTATCTATTAATCTTCATTCCCTAGGTGGAGTTTTTTAATCATCGGGGACAATACTACGCGGGAACCAATCCTCTACATATAAGATAAATTTGTATTAAGTTATTGGTATTCCCCATAGCTTTGGTTGTGATCCTCCTCTATGTATAATTTCTCATTACAATATCATCATGTACATTTAATGGTGAGAACTAATGAACACTAACTCTTATATGGTCCTCATTTATGCGATATGCCGCATGGATTGTCTTTTCCTGGTCGAGTGATTTGTGGGACATTTGAGCTAAAATTCTAGGTTGGAATTATAGTTATGACTTTATATTTAGACTGTGTGTCATGGAGTAGTATATCTGGGTATTATTGTTATATGTGATATCGAAATATACCTGTGTAGATATTCCTTTTATTCCTTTATTATAGGCTTTGTTGTATTAGGGTTTCCTACAGTGTTTTTTTAAACCCACCCATTTATTGGATATTCAAGCACATGTAATGTATTGTGACGGTGATCAAAATTTTTAATGAGTCATAGATTGATAATGACCAGATGGTTCTTGGTGAGACTTTCTAGACCAAGGTGTGTTCCTATGGTATCTTGATACCAGTACCTATCTTTACATTTTAGATGGAATTTTTTCTAGACTCTTTGTTGTGGGAATTTATTGGGACCAATTTACTTTGCATTACTTCTAGCAAAACTCTATTTGTGGTATATAAAACTATAAATAATTGTGTGTTTAGTTTTTTTACATTTCAACATTTTATTGGCCTGGATATTTTTGTGTATTTATATGTAATTAGGCTTAGGGCTCCCATGTATGTGAAATGCTAACTTGGTCATAATTTCCAACCCATGGCCTATTGAAGTCTAGAATAGGGAGACAATACATGGACCCTTGAGAACATATCATAAATTTAGTAACATTCTATACCACTATATATTAAAAATAATAATATCATGCTAATTATAAAATACCATTAACATTTTTAAAACAATGATATATGGTAAAAATCTCATAAATTATCAATAATTTATTGGATATAATGACATAGTAGTCTTCAACTTCCTACAATATAAAAAAATTAACCTACTTCAACATTTCAATTAATTTAAATTTATAATAATTAATTACTTTATATAATTCAAAGAGTGTCCCTCCTAGTACATACAAAATTGAATCTCCAATAATCCCTTCCTAAACTATAATGATCATTATAGGTCATAAAATACCAATACATGTCTCTTCCAAATATTCCACTCCATTTATTAGAGTATATTTACCTATAAAAAGTCTTTCCCATAAAGAATTAGGGGTAACCTAAAGGTTTTTTTCAACGAATTAGTATAACAATAAATTGGGATATTTCATTTTACTTATTCTCCATCCTCAAAAAAATATTATTAAACAATGTTGAAATAATAAAAAATATATATACTATATTAAAAATTATTTATACGTCTATAGTAAAACCATTTTAATAGTTTTCCTAATAATGGGGAAGAGAAACATCATTCGATCATACATGTGGATTGCAAACTCTACTTAGGAACATCTTTTCTTTCATCACTAGGTATCATTGATTCTTATAAGTTTATATTTATTATATACATATAATATTTTAAAAATAATAATCATTATTTAAGGAAAATATATAATATTTTTTTTATAATTCCATCAATTGAAAAATTATTTCTTCATTTGTGAATACTTGAGAATTACCTCCATCATGAAGATATGTGACTCGTGTTTCAAAAATATCAAATATTGATCGTATATATATATGTGTGTGTATTTAAATATTTAATATGATATTAATTATGTAGTATAAATTTTATTTAGTTACAAATAACATTACCTTCTTTCCATCTTGGTTGCTAATAATTAAAAATTTACAAATACATAGGTGTAAACAATCATCTCTACATTGTAATGTAATTGATCATTCATAAATACATTGCATATATGTTTATAAAATTATAATTACTTATAAATAATACTATTTATTAAATGATTATTATTCAAATTATAATGTAATAATAACCTATTTAATGATTGTCAATAAACCAATGTCATTTTAAATTATTACCCAAATATCTTAAAAACACGTAATGTGGACATAATAGATGGTGTAATTAAATATTTCATTCAAAAAATGAAATGAATGTTTTAAAGGTAAATTAATAATCCAATAATATTTCATTGATCAATTTAATTTTTTTAATAATGTATAATTTGAAGGGTATGAAAACATACATGAACCGTGTGACTCATGGGAAGTGATATCTCATAATAATTAAAATTCATTGAGACCTATTCCATTTTCACAACAGGTTTTCATTTTTATGATATATGAACTAACTTCTATGAAATTATTTAGCACTACTTTATAATAAAATAATTTTTTAATTCAATTCCATGTTTCTTATGGAACAACCTTTAATTTCTAAATACTGTGAAAGATATATGGTAAAATATTCCATAATACCTGTATTTAAACGATTCAGTTATTTATTTTATAAAACATTTACATCCATTTACATATAATAAAAATTTATTGAATATTTTAAAATAAACTAAATGAATTTTTATAGAAATTTCATGTATTTATTATCTTCCATTCAAATGTTCTTAAATATGACTCTCCTTATGAATTTTATATTATTATTTTTTAATATTATTTAAAATGTAAAATAGGATTATTCCATTTTAGAATATTCAACACTAAATAATTTTTATATGTTAATATCCTCTATTTTATGTTCTACTTCCATAAGAAATTTATATATTTACTTCAATGAAAAATCCTTCTTCCATTTTATCTGGTAATTTTTTTAAAAAATAAAATGGAATTTTTACTTCAATATCATGAAATGTTATTATTTTTTGAAAATAATATTTATGTGCATATGATGGTGTAAATTAAAAAATTCATGTCTTATTATAATGTTACATTTAACAAGAAATTTTTTCTATAACGGGTGAGCACGATATATCTCATAATGACTTTTGAGCATTATATGTTGTTCTAATACAGTTTGTAAATGGGAAGATTTAATTTATATATGTTTCACCTTATATGATTTTGGTATATATAATAATGAGTAATCAATTTGTAAGAGTGACTATAATAGGTACAAGAAAATGATTCTCCAATTCACTAATATGAAATTTATATACATGATAATGTGTTTTCAAGGAAATATATTGATTTCAAAATTTATGTTAAATATATATTATTTAAAATTAACAGTTATACCATTTTGGGTAAGAATATACTAAATTAATAAAAAAAAATTCAACAAATATTTTATTTTATAAGAAAACATCTATATTACGATTTTAACATCATGATTTATTATAAAGTAATTAATAAAAATATTTTTCTCATATATCTAATTTAATGTGTATATAAAATATCATGTGGTTTCATTTTTTGTATCTTGAAGGAGTAACTCGGTCTTTTGATCTAATAGCTTTGATATTGATAAAATAGTATCCATTAAAATTTTTATGTAAACCATACTATTTTTTTGTTTATGAATACAAATTTTATAAAAATCATAGTGTATAAGGATTACTAGAAATGATAATAATATATTCGTTCTAAATATAGAATATACATTGAATGAAACATAAATGCATTTATAAGGAACATTTTTTTGAGAAAAACCTTTAACAAGTAAAAATTTAATCATTGAAAGGGATTAAACTAATTATCTAAAAATATAAACTAAAATCGACCTTGGGTATGTATGTGATGAAATATTTAATTTTGATGATATATTATAGGGAAATATTTGGTCATGTTGATCAGTATCATAGATTGAAATGTAATGAATATGTTTTCATAAATGGATCTAGCTATATAGGTTCATGTTATTGTTATCTATGTACCCAAAACTATATAAACTGTTAAGGAAAAAAGTTTTACAAATATTGAGGATAATAATTTCACCAATAGATTCAATAATAGACCGAGGCCAAAAAAGGTCCCCACCCAAATCCTATAGAAACAAAAATATCATCAATTTTTATCCATCCATATATATAAGATATAGAAAGAAATATATTCTTAATATACCATATAGAATACATAAAATCTAATACTATCCTCTAAGGGATGGATGCAATGCTATGTTTTTTAGTTTAATTAATAAATTAATAATCATTATAAATCATTCTTTTACTCAAATTAGAAATTCTCAAAATTCAGATCGACTGTAAAACACCATCCCTTTTTTATAAGAAGTGTCTATCACAAAATTTAAAATGTATAATAAGTATTATCCTATATTATAATAAAAAAATTAAAAAAAACCAATTAGACTAATGTGTTTTAATGAAACTCCATCAATTATTATCTTTGAACGACCTGAAATAAATGATTTCCAAAAAACGGAGATAAATCCATTAGAAAACGTTTAATAGAAATTACTTCAGATTATATAATATACCAATAATTCCCCGATGTAATTCCCATATAAACCAATATAGTTGGATGTTTTAGTCTTAATTATATATATAATTCTCATCATATCCATACAAAAACAAATATAATACTCCAAGAGACTGTTTTCATTCTTTTTCCACCAGATTAGTCACTAAGAAACAACTACAACAACACTCATAATTTTCATTAAATTTACTATAATATTTCATTTTTTCTAATGTATGATAAAATCATGGAAATCTTTTTCAACGAAGTTGATAACATCAAATTTATTTGAAAAAATATACTTCAAATCAATGGAATAATTGTAAAAAAAGAAAAGGTTATCTATTGAATCATTACTAGACATATAATTTCCTCATATATCACACATGGACAACACATATATCATAATTATCTAATAATTCAGTATCATCTTAGCATTTTATCTATAGATAAGAACATAAATGTAATGGAATTTCTAGGGCATGTTGAATTGGATCATTCTATCATCTAAAAAAGAGGTACCTCATATAATGAAATTTCAATACAACATGTCAGAAATTTCATCATTCTTATTTGGTAACCAGGCAATATAGTCGCTATTAGGTATAAATTGATTGCGGTAAATAATATACATGAGTTGTTTAAAATAATGGTTCATATTTTGAATAAAAGTTTCATTCATTATATGTGAGTTTAATCAATATATTCATGAAATTTGGCTGTAAAAGATTATTCAATCCAAATATCATAAAGAATTATAATAGTGGTATTTGGACAAGGAAAAAATAAATACAATACCATCACCTAATAAAATATGTTTTTTATATAATTACAATGGAATGAGGGGATTCGTGTTTTTCTACATGCTTGAAACCACATAATGAATATTCTCTTCAAGAAGACATTACATTCTCATTCCACAATAATAAGCCTCGATTAAAACTAATATTGTAAATAATAATTAAATTGACCATGGTTTTTAGTTAACATTAATCCAAATTTAATATTTTTATTTGTAGTGTTTGAAATGATAGTAATGGACTTCATCACAAATAAACTTCAACATCAAATAAAATTATGAATACACTAATTCAGGATTGGAATCACATCAATATTCATTTTGAAAAGTTTCATGGAATGTATGAATTTGGGGATGGTGATTACATTAATATGATTAATTATTATATAATAATATTAGGATTATCCATTCCGTATTCAAGGATTATATGTGACCCTTTTAGAAATTTCTATTTGATGATGGTATTTGTGTCTTCCCCAAAAGGTCAGTATACTAGTTAACTTAATGGAATCATTCTGTTGAATATATTTCATTTCCTTTAAATCATATCTAACATTGGACATTGTGATTTTTTATTTAGTAGTCACTATTTAAAACAATTGATGTACTAATTAGCAATGAAACAACAATTTTCTAGGTCATTTTAAAGTATTCAATATTTTTCAAAACTCCATGAGATAATGTAATTAACTTATTAGTATTAAATAGGTCATATATGGCTGTAAAACAACTCATAGATTTAATAGTCTTCATATCACGCTTACATATATTAAAATATTCAAGAAAAAACATAGTTAAACCTAATTAATGACAATAAAATGGTAGATAATGTTTCATTGTGTTTAATTACACTAGTTCATTTGATGAAAAGTTATTTGGTTGAATTATTGAGAATATATATACTAATGATTTTGATACACAAATGGATAATACGAGTGAAAATTTGACTAAAACAAAACCTGGGAAAAATCAATCATAAAATCCTAGCTTATTGTATAAAAGAGTTTCCAAAAATCCAACATAAGGGAATTTTTCTCAATGTTAATGAAATTCATTTATATTTCGATTGATTATGAGGTAGTAAATAGATAATGTTTTATTTCATGTGTATAAAAAAATACATTATATCTATAATACCCACACATATAGACGATGTTTTTGATCCTCATAGAAAAAATAAATACTGAATTCTTATTACCAAAATATGATGAGGCCTCATGCCAAAAAAATTAAGAGCAAATGGCATTGGTTTCTTTGGAAAAAGAACAAGAAAATGATATTCAATTTTTCGTTAATTTGTACTATTATTTATTAATATAATTTTTTTATTCATCAATTCAATATGAATAATGCAATAAAATACCTGAATGATGATGTTTCTATAACCATTACGTCGTATAACACTCCCTATATTAAGATTGAGGTAAAAGTTTTAACACCATATAGGTTGGTTATCCAATTATGCATAAAATTATAAGAGTCGTTATCTTCTCTTAAAAAAAATTCCACTAATTCACCCAATTGGTATATTGATAAAGTGTTGTTAAAAATATTTAAAAATATTATCAATAACTTCTTTCTAAGCAAAAATGAATTCAATTCCATTCAATATAAATTAAATGAATATTTATTGTTTCAATATTATTTTATAAATCAAATTATATATGTATTTACATCACATTACATTAAAAATTTCATAGTTACTTTATCATTTAGAATATATTCCATAACATTGACCTTCTCATATATCCTTTTAGATATATATAATTACCCAATAATAAGAAAAATAACAGAAACCACATTCCTATATTTTTTTATGTTCATTGAATTCCTATTATAATTATACCATTTCATCATAAATGTTAAATAATAAATCCATACATCAATAAACAAAACTATTTATTATATTCTTAGGCTAATGAAAATGGGTATAATTATCATCATAACATTAACTATTTTGATATACGTCATGGTCAATTTTTTGTAGTCTCATTGCATCTCCCATGAAATAATAAATATAGATGGTATGGGTCCATATTCAATTTTGAAAATCATCATGCATATTAAAGGATAATGATTATAAATGATGCAGATATGTGTTTTAGATTATACCACATCCTATATTTCTATTTAACCAATGTTAACAGTGTTTCAATCCAACAAATTGGAAACAATTCTACTCAAAAATTTTCTATACCAGGTGAATATTTATTTTTGAATAGTTACAATTATTATTTTAATATATTTATATAATTTTTAGAACAAATTTCTACAAATGGATTGTTCAGGTTCTCTTATTCTATAATATAAATAAAAAATTACATAATTTTTCATGTAATTAGCCATATCCCCTTAATATTCTACCTAAAATTACAAATATTTAACTCGATATATCTTCTTCACTATGTTATTAATATAATAAATAAAGAAGTAAAAAATGAAATGGACTCAAGACATGACTAGTATATATATAATTGATATTACGAACAATAAAGATAGTTCCAATTTTTTTAGGAACCATAAAAATGGAGTTTTTACCTATGAAGAGTGTTGAATAATATTAACTTTGCGATATACAATTTATGCAAAAGGAATTCCATTGTAAAAAATAAAATACACATAAGGTTTAGATATACCAGTCATCAATGGAATATTATTTATGATAAAATTAATTCAGTGTGCTAGCTGTATGAGATATAACTAAAAATGATTTGTTTAAAAAAAAAATACAATTATCTAACATTTCATTTTGATATCATGTATGTGGAATATTTTGTTTCATCATGAGTTTTTCAATTAGAATAGATTTAATTGTAGTTTATTTTTTTAATGTAGAATGACTTCTATCCTTGGAATTATGATTGTGATGATTAGAATGGATGCCCACTATTTATATGATTAACCCATCTATCTAATGGGTTTATTTAGTTGATATATAATTCAATATTTATAATTTCATGCCTAGTTAGAAGGTATATACACACATTTTTATTTACTATTAATATTATTAATAATTTATATACTGAAATGAAAATATTAAATACTTATAGTGACTCCTTGAGATACCTTAAATTTAATATCAATATTCGCTTTGATTCATCTGGTATCCACAACGATAGTTTACCAAACCATAGGGAATTCAAATATATTAAAGGTATCCATCTAATTTCAGGATGTAGGATGGCCATTGGTACATTACTAAAAATTAGAGACATACATAAATAATTTGGTAATTAGTAAATTATTATAAGGGAATTAGCATGACACCGAAAATTAATATATCCCTCAAGTGGGATAAAAAATTACATAAAATAGGATAATGACATATGGTTATTGAAAAAATGTACATATTATAGGCTCATATAATCCATGGACTATTGTTATAATATAAAATATGTAATTTTAAGAATATGTATAGGCTCACTACAAATACAACATAACATAGTGTGTTAGGCTTGTTGCATGTACACTATACATGTTGTCTCCTTAGATGATAGAATTATTGTGTGGGTTTGGGGGAAAATAATTCTAGTCCCACAAGTTAAACCATACAATTAATATAAATATATCTTCCAAGTAATGAATTTAAACATAAGACATAAGAATAAAATATACCCAAGGAAAAAATTAGATACAATTTATTATCTCAAAACCTAACTAATTATTATAAAATAATGACTTCTAGGACTATGGGGAATTAAATATTTGAGGCATTCATATTTATATGGTAAGGAATATAATTTACATATGAAGAAAAAATTAAAAAAAAATATGAATTAATTGGATGCGAATATAAGGAAATAATCCCCTTAAGTATCTTTTTATGGGATTAGTAATGTATTTATAATAAAGAAACGGATATTTTGTTTTCTAAAGAACTAGTAATAAAACAAAAAAATATTTATCAAAACAAATTATTTTTTTAATAATATCATGAAATGGAAAATAGAGAAGTGTATTGAAATGTAAAAAATAATAATTTGTTGAATTTTTTTTCGACATGTTTATTAAAGAATAAATAACAAATGAACCTGAAAATAATTTATATGAAAAAAATGAATGTGAAAATGAACAACGTATAAATGAATGGAAAACCAAGATATGTGTAATATAAAGAATTAATTGTTAATATTAGAAATGGATGAAATTCAGACAATTTATTATGAAAACATTGGAAATGTGGGTTGTTCAAAATGATTTTTGCATCTCATCCCAACATGCATGGTACTAGTGTATTACATACTAAATAATAAAAGTTACATTATTAAGTATTTTATTTAGATACTTTTCATGTATTTTTCATTTCATAGGTAAATTTATTATCATAATTCAATATTTCATTTAATTGTTTCCTTTACTAAACAAACAATATGATTTGTTCAATGAATTTCCATCCATGAAAACCATATAAATCGGAACCCCATTCCATCATGATTTTGATCGTGCAATCCTGATCCCCATATCCTATTGGAAATAACCCATAAATAAATAATAATTTTTGGGAAATATATTTCTGAACATAACAATATAGTAACTTAAAATAAATGAAAAAAGGCATAAAAGGATTGATCTAATAGTAAAATAATCAATTAAAATACAAATTATAGATTAATAAGATAAAATTCCATCAAAATAAAAAATACGATATTTATTTCAAACTACTAATGTGTCTATGTGCATGTAATAAAATGTTAAAAAACCTCCAAAAATTAAAAAAACTAAAATCTATAATAATATTATTTATGAGGTCAATCCTTCTAAAATTTAATTTTATATACATGATATAAAAGACTAGTTTTTTCTCTACATTTGAACAAAATTATTACACTATAAAACAAAATATTTATCAAGAATGTTTTAAAATAATAATATGAAATTCAATTATCGAATATTTATATTCTAAAAACATTTACCAAGAGGTCTACCATGAAAAAAATTAGCATATTCATATATCTTTTAATTTTATAAATAAAACCACAGTTTATATACTCATAACAAAGAGTGTTTAATTTATAGTGTAGAAGGGTTTAAAAAAACATTGAAGGAAATTAATATTTTATTACATAATTATTGAAAATTACCATATCATGGAAATCATACATAAATCCTCAATATGTATTCCAAAAGTGATAAGTGGAATCAGTCGTCCAAAGAGTCAACATAGTCATCAATGAATCAATTTTTTTTCACCATAAATAAATCAACACATCAATAAAAGTAATCATAATCACGGGTCAAACAAACATCCAGATGAACCAATAGCAAAACCAATTAGAAATAAAAAATTCCAAAAAAAATCCACTAAATTTTGTTTGATTCTATTCTAGCACACAAGTGTTCCTAATCTACATTCTATGAACCCAAGGTCTTCCAATGAATTTTAAATGTAAGTGATAATTGAAATGTGGCACCATACAATATATTTTATCATAACATCGAATATACAATAATCACTAATTCTAACTCATGGATCGAAATTCCACATTGGATCATCCCCATCCTCA
The DNA here is from genome assembly GCA_963277665.1 of Viscum album. NCBI lineage: Eukaryota > Viridiplantae > Streptophyta > Magnoliopsida > Santalales > Viscaceae > Viscum > Viscum album. The sequence goes on from OY728131.1 coordinate 1,831,228,600, forward strand.
ATCATATCAATTCAATTGAATCCCACTTCCCTCAATGGGGAATTAAATTATATGTATCTAACTATATATCATTTTAATATACATTATGTAGAATTCACTAAGGGATATACATTTTCCCAAAAAAATCATTTAAGATGATAACTAGTTCGCTCCATATTCTAGTAAAATTGCTAATACATTCTAAATTATCCATGGCCTTTTAGCAAAGCATTTATAAATAAGTTCACATTAATAAGTACAATAATTAAATTAACATCCTCAATAATATTCAATCATACATGGTTTAAAAAACTTTTTTCTCATAAACCTTTAAACCATTTTTATAAAAATCTAAAAAACATTATTCAAGAAAAATCAGAGTATTTTTATATACAAAATAAGTTCATATTCAAATTAAATAGTTTCCACATCAAATGATATAAAAATAATGTTTTATCTTTTACCATTAGTTCGGGGATTAATTAATCATTTATATATCTGTGATATATAATAAAAAATATAAAATGAATTTAAAACTAAATATGTATCTGAAATAAATAATAGAATCAATTTAAAATGTAGATTATTTTTACTCCTACCTCAAATAGTTATAAAATAAAAAAACCTAATAACATCCCTAAGTTAAAGATAAAGAGATATCCCAAAAATAATTGAACCTAGTTTCATGGAACTAAAGCCATAATATTGAAACTTTAAAAAAAATTGTAGATTAATATATTTCAAAGGGAAATACATACCATGAAAACATTAATTGTTTATCATGAGGGTCAAATGATTTGATAAATTATTCGACTCCTAATGATCAAAATAATAGAAGTCGTGTAATAATTTTAATATGAAGCATTGAAAATTCAACAGTAAATATTTATTTTTTTGAATAAGGAATATATATATTGAAATTATATGTACCATGATTTTTGTAGGTATAATTTCACTTGAATTTTCTAAAACAATTCCTGAAAAGAGAGTTTTCACAAAACCACATATGAATGTTATTTTATTTTCAAACCAAATTTTATGTTAAATTATTGAGGGTAATGGAATCCGTTTTGTGGATTAATTTTTTCTTCAGAATAATTAATTTTCATAACATGATTTGGTATCACAATTTATAAAATTTTTAAAACAACCATTATCATAGATCATTCTACTAGGGGGAAACATTGTTTGGTCTCATAGATTTACAAAACATTTTGTAAACATTCATAATTCATATATGAAATGATTCTTGGATTATTAAACAGGATTCATATGTTTTTATAACAATGTGTCAACTATGTTCCACCCAAAAAAGTGAAAAACATCTTGGGAAAGACACCAGAAAGAAGAGGTAAATAAAGGAGTATCAAACATAAACAAAATAATAAATCTGTCCATGTCCAAGATATGACATTAACCTCCCATATTGTTTTAAAGACCATAAATATTCTTAAGAAATTTTATATCAATCTAAAAGAGGACACAGATATTGATGGATCCGATTATATGGATACACTATTAGATTATAACTAAATGTAACCTCCAAACAAATAGCTCGTATAGATGAAAAATAAAAAGGAAATCACACTATAAAATGAAATAAAATACGGTCAACTAATGATAACAATTTATAATATTCACCAAGCGATATTCCATCACATAGTAAATTATAAAACCTTAACAACCTACATACCCACATGATAATGAAAATTGTATAATTTTAAAACCATAAAAAATAAATATGACTCATCATGAAGTACATGTCTAGGTATTTACACATGTGAGGTTTATCTATTATCACACTCCTAAAACACCAACATACAATAATTCTAATCAAAACATTAGATCCTCATAAACACTTTTTCATATCCACCCAAACTATTTACTTGGTTTTTTGATATAAAAAATAAAATTATATATCATTTCAATAATGAAGTAAACACAATAGTAATATATAAGAGGAGAAATGTGATCATTGAGGAATAAATGTTATTATATAGAAAAATATTTAGTATGTAATATTATAAAGGAATACTTCTAAAAAAATCCTCATTAACATCGACTCCCTACAGCCTTAGAAAAAATCTAAACTAACACAATGACCCACATAAAAAGATAAGAATTTACCCCCCCTCTTAGACATTATAATAGAAAATAATTAAAACCTCATTAGGGTAACTGACACGTTTTACATTACCAAAAGCATGAAATAAAGGCCGGATGTTAGAACATAGAATTTCCTTGATATGGTAAAATAAGAAATGGTATTCAAGTAAGAACTTTATTTTTTACTATAACTCTTAGAGTAAATTTTAGGTCCCGAAAAACTTCAATTATACATTTAGATTACCATATGACAAGTAAATAAATTACCAAATAAGTGAAAGGATAACCTACATACATGAAAAATTATATAATAGTGGTTTCCGAATAATATTTTAATTTAAATATTTTTTCAAACTCCCTAAACACAACTCATGCAAAACCAGTAAATCTAATATAATGAATAAAACACAAATATCATTGTAACCTTTATTATGAAATTAACAATATAATGTCTAATAATAATAATGGATGGAATAAAGATTTACACCGAGAAGCTAGGGTAACTATTATGAAAACTACTTATATCACAAAATCAGAATGGAGAAATAAATTATATCAAAGAAAACATATATGGTAGTCACTATGACCTTTGGATCAAATAGTTGGAAATGTATTGAATTCCATGGGAAGTTCCACTAATGATTGAAAATTATTATCTCCTAGACTAATAGTTAGGTCCATGTTGACATAGAATATTTTGGCTGAAATATAGTAGTATTTGTAGAAGATGATCCAGGAGTATATATTTGTGTAGAAAAATAATTAAATAACCACTAAGGATGACCCATAAAACCATGTGCAATACATGATTTAAGATGACTCGAACATGAAAACATTGTATAACCCACCATTAAACACTAATATCAATAAAATGTGAAACGTTATCAGGGAAACCAATGAGAATAATTATGAAAACCTATTAATGTGACCACTCATGGGGTCTGAATTGTCATAGTACATTTTTCCTTATTAGAAATTCCTCTATCACACGAAAGAATGGATGAATTTTCAAACTCCACTTTTAATCCATCTATGTGTACATTAACCATGATAAAATGAATAAAAAATATACCATTACATTTTTGGTCAAAAGGAAACACATCCTATGATATATCTAGATAATGACCTTCTTGAAAACACCATGATATTAAATAATGATTCATATCAAGATGATGATGATGGGTTTTAAGCTCAAAAAAAAAATAATTAATTCTACAACACCAAATAAAAAACCTTTTGGAGACTATGATTGTTCATTTAATTAATTATTGTAACTAATGTATGATTGAAATACATGATTTAGTGATCCTAAAATGATTCCCATTAATGGTCCTTATTTGGATTAATTGGGATGAATGACTTCCAAAACATCCTACTAGGACAATTTATCATGAACGATGGAAACATAATAATAATAGATATCAGATGTTGAAGTAAGATGGTTATATTCTAAATATTATACATACACATCACTTCATATCAATAATATTTCTAACATAATAAGTAGAAAAGAATCATTTTTAAACACTCAAATTATATCCCCATGCATGGGTATGTGTGAAAGATGAATGATTGGTGAGACTCGAGCTGAATAATAAACCATCCCAATTTAATCATGATCAACTAATGAGTCCATTAAATCTAATTGGGGTTTGAATATTTAATCTAGTCAAATAACCCACAAATAAATCATCTAGTTATATTTATCAATATGCAAAATATAATTCAACCAATTTCTTCCACACACTAAATTAAACAAATAAATATTTTTTAGTAAAAGAGTATATTTTAAAATGAATGATCTTTATTTATATTAATTTTTATACCAACAGAAAAATATTTATTGAACAATACCTAACTATTGAAATATTCTAAAATCCAATTTCAAAATATTTCTTAATAACCATTTAAATTGAATCTATTTATGATTTATTAAAATCAATATAATACAATTGAAATATTTAGGACTCTAATGATTTCCCTAAAAGATTCAACCAACTTGTTTTAAAACTATTCATTATTTTAAATTCAAAATATTTCTAAAACACCATAAACAAACACTGAATTTAAATCCATTTTATAGTCAAAAACACATTTTTTTATAAAAAATGTCATTTTAAATAAGATAAATATTTATTTGAAAAAAAATAAATCTATTCAATTAATAACCCTTCAAAAAATCACATCATTTTTATTTTAAATATAATCAAACAAAAATAATTCACCTATTAATTAATATATGAGAAATTATAAAATTTGTAATTGCATATTGTAAAATAATGTAAAAAATAATTATTTTATACATGAAAAAACAAGATAATTCCATGAAATATAATCTATATATAGATTTTATGACTCTTATCCAATCATGTGATGTCCAATGGGATTCAATCATAGATTGCTACATGGATTATGCATGGTTCCCCAAACCATGTAGAGTAATTATTCACACTATAAACTCCCTACAATAAAAACTCCCAAAAATGGAGTTCTTCAACAATGATTCGAAACACACAATTCCATTTTGATGTAGTAAATCCATATCCAAATGTTCCTAAAAAAATTCATGGATTGAGGTCAAACATAAAAAATAATGTTCCCATACAACTCGTGTACCATAATAATCACATCAAACAGTTAGTTATAAAGAACCCTTTAATGATATACAACATTTATTATAATATTACTACTTATAAACCACCATAAATACCAAAATGAATATAAAAAGTCCACTTTTGATACCAATTTTAACAAACTAACCAGGAAAATCCAAAAAATTAGCACAAAAATTAATCTACCATATACTTGATTACTATTATGGATAAAATATTTCTAGAGACATGGACCTGATAATAAACATGAATGTATGGGAATAATTTCACCCGTCATAAATAAATAATTATAGATAAAATTTGATGAGAAAGTACAAAAAATTCACAAAATAAAAAATTCAATGGTGAATGTATCCAAATAAGTATTACTAACTAATAGGAAAGGTAATATTATCACATAACTAAAAAAATTGAGATATAATAAACCTTAAAAATCTATATGTGAAATTGAGTCAACACAACATGAACCACCACTAATTATCATACCCAATTATTTATGTATATAAATTGTGTTTATGAACCTATTAATCATATAATTTATAACCCTATGATAAAATAATACGAGGTTTACACACAATAACCCTAATAATAACACATTTAAAAAGAATAAATTTCTAGTATATTTGAAAAAATATAATAAAAAATGTTTCCAATATTCTCCTTTTTGAAAACATATATCAAAATGATTAATATCGAAAAGACCAATTTACATTTATCTGAACACCTTCCAAATAAAAAAATAAATTTATTTTATCATATAAATATATTAATATGTTTTTAGGTAATTATTTATTTCATATTAATTGGAAAATGATATCAATTAAAAATTTCAAAAAATAACCATACCATGGAACACTATATAAATCGTCATTATAAAATACAGATTTCTAATGGGACTCAGTCTAGAATTGATTCAACATGTTAATCGATAAAATAATGTCCATGCACTGAAATCAATCAACACATAAATCTACCTCATTCCAAACCACATGTCATACAATATATTATCAAAAAAGGTGAAAGCACATTAGTTTAACCTCTATGACATCAAATTAAATTAGCTATATCATGATTCTAAATTACTACACATGTGTTCACTATCCTCACATAATTAAATCAAGGTATTCCCATGGCTTTTAGAAGGATGTGGTAATTTCAATGTATTATCATAACATATATCATATCACATCATCACACCCACAAAAAATAAAAAGTATATCTCACACTATTTAAAACCATATATTGAATATCACTTTCAGAGAGAATGTCAATTCATTTCCAGCGAGCATCCCTAAAAGGGTCATTAAATTACCAGAATATGTATATAAATCATTTACATTATACTTAATGTTCCATTTACTATATGTTTTTTAATTTGAAAATAATAATAATTTAGTGTTTAAACGTAGCCATTCAAGTTTCAACATGGACTACTGAATTATAAGAAAGGATTAAAAACATGTATAAAACCATTTTTAACTCAATTAAAATTAATAAATTTAACTTTTCAAAAATAGATCACAAAACAGGGGTAAAATTAATAAAGAAACGAAAAAATTTATATTAATTTTTTAAATCATTATCATATAAAAAAATTCATTAAACATACTGTAATTTAAATTTCAAAAAATGAAATTATTTTAATAAAATATACTACCCAACACAGTATTCCCAAAATAAAATTTATAAATTAATCAAAAGAAAAATAAATGATAAAATTTTTATATATATACTATATATATAAAACATAATAATGGAATTGAAAAATAAAGATCTAAGCCGAAGAACTAATTTTTAAATTTAAAGGAGAGAAGATTAAGAAATATGCCTAAAAAAATTCTAAAATAAAATAATGAATGTAATCCATAAATACATAGAAATATGATTCAATTTAAGCAAATCAGAACCCTAAAAAATATTACCCATGTCATGGAATCCCAAAACAACAAACCCATGATTGATTATTGTTAACGGAAGACACTTATAGCGAATGCATTTCCATTTTCACAATGATGAAAGGATCCAATGACTTATTCATCTCCAAATGATCAATCTAATTGAAATATTTTTATATCATAAGCTGATTAATGGACCTATTGTAAAAGTCTCTAATATATAATTTAATTCTTTAAAAAGATAAATCGTGAATAATGAATTGGAATAGGTTGATACATTTTTCATCCATGATCAAAATCAACTTAATTCAATGTAATAAATATTAAAAAATGATATAATTCCCAAAATCACTATGGAAAGACCTTGGGTTAGATTCAATAATGTTAGGGTGATTTAATGAGGCTAATGGATGGTTATTAGTTTTTTAAATTAATAATCATGAACTATTTTTTCTTTAATCATGATTTAGAAGAATATTTTAGGAAATAATGATCCAATTGTGTCCCTATCTCCATGAAACAAGAGTGGATACATGGTTTTTTAAAATAGTTTCACAATAAATTCAGAAATAGATCATATTTGTCTATATAAATGATTATGGAATATGGATAGCCCCTAATTTCATGTCTTTTTTGTTCACTAACCATTAACCCTTCTCATGGACCCCAAATTGGCATCATTGTTTCCTAGAGATGGAAAATAGTTACCCTTAACCATTTAGAATACATTTTCCACCAAAAAGAATCCAAACTTCTAGGGAATGACTCCCATAAGGGGATTTAATCATGGGAGACTCATAAATAAACAAAATAATAGAGTAAACATGGGCTAAAATTTGTTATTAGTAATAAATTTATCAAAAACTCTATTGGTATATTGAATATAGTATGTCTTTATAAAATAGTTAAATAATCTCTAAAATTATATATTTATTTGGTATTTATTTTAAATTTATGGAATATATTATAAATCTGAATAAATTTTTTAAAATTGACTCAAATTGTGAAATATGTCTCGAAAATATAATTTTGGATTGTTAATAGAGTTGGGATCAATGATTTTTTTAATATCACAAACATAATGGAATTATATTATTTATATAATTTCAATAATTTCATTAATAATATATTAATTAATTAATTACATATCATAAGAATCCTTTTATAGAGTTAATAAAAAATGAAATATGTAGTCTACCGAGTCGGTCAACCAAAAATAATATGGAATCAAATTAATTTTTGAAATGATATTAGGATTTTGGATAAGGGGTATTTCAATAACATAACAATATTTCAATATACAAATGATTCTAATGATATCATATTCGTAATTTTAAATTTTTTTTGATGTGTTATAGGTAGAAAATTTTAATTAATATAAGATTGAATATGATTAGTAGTTTTAACATTACATTTTCAGATGATTCCTTTAAAAATTAGTTTATACCATTTTTGGGTAGTATTTTGAAAAGAGAAGATACTATTTGAAATTGATAACAGTAATGAGAAGGGATCATAGTGAATTTTTATTAATTTAAGAATCATAAGTTCTAAGGAGATGTGAATTGGTAGTGTTGTATTTATAAGGGAACTAAAGGGGTGTTTTCAAATAAAATATTAATTATTGTATAATTATTTTCAAAGACTATTAATTTCATTGATTCCCCAAACAATTACTTGTTTATTATTAAAAGAGGTGGGATATTGGAATTTATTAGCATTAGAATACCAAATTGAGCGTTATGAATATTAATTAAATAAAAAGTAAAAAATATTTTTCTCAAATAAAACAGGTATATGGTTCCATTATATCTACCATGGGTTTCTAAATTCTAAATTTTATATTTCCTATATATGTAATATAACATTTTAATAAAAAATTTGTTCATGAAAAGGGTTTTGGGAAAGTACACACATATTTGTCATGATGACATCATAAATGTTAAAAATTTTGTAAAATATTAATATTTATTAATTTCTAAGGAAATACTTTTTAGTAAACTCGCATAAATATTCACCTTTCAAAAATCATGAAACATCGACTTTAAAAATTACATAAATTTTACCTAAGAAATTTTAAAAATATGAGGAATTAAATATAAAATTATAATAATTATTTCTAAGAAAATAATGATTTTTAAAATAAGTTCTTTTTCTAACACATTTAAAATTTATTTATAAATTCATAAAAATATATTGTAATTATTATCAAATTAATAGTGTCATAGAAATTTTTTTTTATAAAAAATTATTATATGAATTTATTATAATTATTATAAAAAATATTTTAACAAAAAAATTAAATTTCTATGGATTATTGATAATATAATTAAAAATTATTTTTATTAAAAAATTATTTTAATATATTTAATACATATATTTAGTTTTATTATGATTTAGATTTGTTAAATTTTAATCTAATATAATATTTATAAACTATTTTTACTATAAAGAAATATTATTGGTTTTATACTCACTATAAAAACATCAAATATCCTTCAGTCATAATTCACTTCAACTAATATCATGGTTATATTATTTATTTACAAATAAATTTAAATTACACTACAAATTTTTTTATATTCTACGTTTATTTCACGGGTTTGACAACTCTTGGAGACCAAAATGATCTAAATTTCCTTAATCTAGTAATTTTATTTTTCATCGTTTATTATCTCATTATATTACATGAGTATTTTTGATAGATTTTTATTTATATTTAATGTTATAAAAAATATAAATATTTTTTTTATATTTTAGAATTTAATTAATCTATTTTATACGCGAAAATCATAATAAACATAATACAAGATTATTTAAATGTTAAAATTCTCATATAAAATTGTATATCATTACACTATTCACCCCATTAGAATTTTCATCCTATATATATAAATTTATATATCATGTTTACAATAGTTGAATGTACTTTTTTTAATTTCATTTTCTGGTTATGATGTTTCCGCATTATACTTATGGCTCTAAAAAAGTACTTTTACAAGTTGAGATATCTTAATACATTGAATTTTATAAACAAAATCTAATATCTATATGATCGAATACTTGTATGATAAATAATGTTCTAACTATACCACCTATATGATTATAACATATGATGTATCTAATATACAGACCCCCAAAAGGGATGTGTAAAACATGGAAAGAACATCGGAAATATGTTTTTCATATAGTAGTCTATTGAAAATAGAAATAATAAAATCATAAATCTAATAGAGTGAAATGTATTTGAGATAGATATTTATATTCATACAAAGACACATTACTCTATTTTTTTGGAATATTTAAAATAAAAAATTATCTCCAACTTGATACACCATGACTCATTGATAATTGTCAGCATAGAACTTTTATTTAATTTGTGATTACCAACTATTTAGTTAACTGATTTTTACAATATCTTGTATTTCATCAGCGAATATAGGTCCCAATATCTTTTCATCAACAATAACTCTTCAAGATATCAGATTACTACATTTCATTGAACATAGGGCTTCATAATGAAGCAACTGAATGCATGAGTTTATGATATTTTTTATGATAACTCGACTGAAGGTATTTTTTTATTTCATCATCCTTTAATTATTATAGAGTGATATCCTAACAGGTCGTCAATGAAATTGATAATCACTTCATATTATCAATTAGTTTAGGGTTTGTATGCCATACTAATGTATATTCATGATATTTATAAAATATTAATGTTACCCTTAGATCACCATTAGGTAAACATTGAATGTAATTATATAAATCCTAAAAAATTCCCCAATTTATATGATTTGGGTTTACAATATCTTAAATAAACCACCATTATTTTTATCTAGAATTCATCCATTTTAAAATCCAAAATTTTCTCTAAATTAGATCGGTGAGAGATCCTTTTAGAAAGATTAGTTGTTTTCTATCTATTATTATTACCATATCTATTATTTACATTCATATATGGAGGGGAATAATCTCAATTATTGTAACACCCCTCCACTACATCATTGTCTTGAAGAGTTAGTGAGGGTTACATTGCCTTATGCGACGTTCCAAAGGTTCCAAAGGCTGACAATAAGTGTTGAGGCCTTCAATGAACAGTGGGGAATGATTTTACCTTAAGAAGAAACCCAAATCAACCAACCAACAACTAATGATGCATGTAATTTCAAACCCAACAATGTGATACTAACAATTCCATCACAAACCCCATAACCATTAAACGAGACATGTCCACAAAACATTAGAGTATAAAGAGGAAACTAAATAGAAAAACACCATGAGCCATGACCCCACCACAACTCCACACCAAGCTCCAAGCTCCATGCTCCACCAATACTTCACAATGCACTACTAAAAGAGGGGGATGCCTTACCTTTTCCCATGTCACGGTACACAACATATGAAAAGACACCAAAATTCCAAAGCAGAGGGTGAGAACAACTGCTCAGTAGGATTTCCCCAACCGATTTCTCGACACAAGCCACTAGGATAAAACTGTTAGCACATTTATATAAAGAAAAACCAAGCTAACAATTGTTTATATGCAATACATGACATAATCCAAACATGCCACACAAGGAATCCAAATCCACCATTACATGAAAGGAAGCCAATTCAACCATTCCACAAGCTAATTACCATTTTCATATTTCACTCACAAGCCCCGTCAACAAACATCACCAAAAAAGCACCCAACAAACTATGGTGGCACTTTCCGTCCAACCCATTCATTACAACTCCACTCAAGTGGCACTTCCCACCCACATGTTATTGATGGTGTCCTTTCCATCCACTATTCATTCCCTTTTTATAGTGGCATATTTTTGTCCACTCCACCACGTACCAACTCATGCACCCAATGATATTACCCATTTCCCCAAAAGCCACAAAAATAATCATACATTAATGTCAATACCAACAATACCATTTCCATACCAAACAAATTTCAATATCACCCGTTTATTTAAATCAATACTCATGCTCACAATCATTACCATTTTAAAATCACCAATTTAAAATTAACCAATTGAGCCCATTTCAACAAAACCCCAATTTCATGCCAAAACCACCAAATCATTACACATTTTATTTTCCAAAAAAATCACACAACATTCTTACAATTAATTAATGAAACCAATTTAATTTTAAATGAACTTCACATTTTACCAAGTAGAGTTGATAGAGAAGACACCTACCTCTTAGTGTTTGGAGAAATTTACCATTCAACCAAACTTACTACAGACCGGGTGAACGCCTCCTCAAAACCACCACAAAAACCCTTTCCTGACATCGACAAGGACAACCTTTAACACAAAAAGACAACAAAACCCTAGATCTACATGAAACCCTTGTAGGTATAGGAATCTAAAAGAGAGAGAGGACTAACCTAACCAAAATCTCAAAGAACCAAAAGAGGGACATACCCGAGGAGAACCGCCTTCGATCCACCAAATAACCTCTTAGATTTTCCTCAAAACGAGCTATGGAGCTCCCCCACCCTCCGAAAACCGGAACTCCCATGTGAGCCATGAGTGGGAGGAAGAATGAGGGAAAATGAAAAATCTTTAGAACTCGGGACTTAAAAACCCAAACATTAAGTGGACACACATTTACCCTGCATGGATTGGAAAACTATGCGCCAACCGTGCGGTTGCCACTATCTCACCCAGGGATTTCACATAGCTTGCCCGAACAGTCTCACAAACTGTGTACCGCCTGTGTGGAGCCCACTGTCAAGGGTGCATGGTTTCTTGGGCTGGCTGCATGGTTTCTTCAGACTGTGCACCAACCATGTTCCCCAACAAAACCTCCACAACATTAAAATTTTTTCCCAGAATTATGATAACTTCAACCAACCACTTAAAAAAGCACAAATGAACTGAAACAAGGGTCACATACTTCAAAACGAGGTTACTACATTCTCCCCATCATTGGAAATTCATTCCTCAGAATTTAGTGAACCGACCCTTTACTGAAAGAGCTCGAGTAATTCCTCAAACATCTCTTTCTTCCACTCTCAAGTCTCCTCTTGGATCTTGCCATGCTGCCAAAAAACCCGAACCAGACCGATGCTTTTACCCTACAAGGACATCTCTTTCCTATCCACAAACTGCACTGGAACGTGAACCTACGAAGCATCCGGATCTAGATCAACATGATCCCATCAAATAACATGGCCCGAATAAAGATGATACTTTTTAACAGTGACACATGAAACACATTGTTCACCGCACTAAACCAAGGTGGAAAAGCCACACGATAATCCACCTCATCAACCCTCTCAAGAATCTCAAAAGTTATAATATACCTTGGAGATATATTTCCTTGCTTCCCAAACTGACGATGTCCCAACCTAGGAGATATCCTCAAGAAAACATGATCACTCACCTAGAATGAAAACGGCATGTCGATGATGATCCACATACTATTTTTGACGACATTGGGCCTTCTCCATTCTCTTACTGATTAACATGACCTTATCCATAGTATCCTGGACAAGGGTCGGTCCAACCAACGAGGACTCACCTGTTTCCACCCAGCATAGTGGAGAATGACACAGCCACCCATACAATGCTTCAAACTGAGCCATATGTTTGGATTCCTGATAACTGTTATTGTTTGAGAACTCAACCAAGGACAAGTTCTCCTCCCATGAGCCACCAAAATCCATGACACAAGCCCACAACATATCCTCTAATGATTGTATCATCCTCTAAGATTGACCATCCGTCTGAGGGTGATATGTCGTACTCATGGTCAACTTAGTTCCAAGGGTTTCCTCTATGGATTTTCCAAAACGAGATGTAATCCTCATATATCTATAGGATAAGATCGAAATTGGAACAACATGCCTCATTCCACCTCCCAGATATAGATTTTGGATAGATCATATACCGTATGAGAGTCACAAATTTGAATGAAATGGGTAAACTTTGTTATCTAATCCACTATCACCCAAATGGCATCATGCTTTCTGACCACTCTTGGGAGACCTATGACAAAATCCATTTCTACTTTCTCCCGCTTCCAAATAGGGATTGGTACATCCTGCAACAATCATGCTGGCCTCTGATGCTCTACCTTCACCATTTGGAAAGTCAAGCATCTAAAAAGTCTCAACACCTCTTTTTTCATACCAGACCACCAGAACTAAACTTTCAACACTTTATACATTTTCTAAATTCCAGAATGAACAACCCACCTTGAGTAATGATATGCCCATAGAAGATCCTCCTGACAAGAAAATGGAACAACAATCCAATTCTGAAAACACAAAACTAAATCATTATTCAGTTCCCAACCCTCAATGGTCTCCCCACCATTGAGTTTCGACCTCATGGTCACACAATCCAAATCATACATCTGTGCCTCTTCAAACAGGACAACCAAGTAAGGAATCAACAAAAATGGAAAGAAGACCGCTCTATCACTATGGTCCTAAAAATCCAACCACATGTCAGCTATAACCAACATCAACTACCACTATTCTGATGGCTCTTTCACCACCTGATCATATAATTTTTTACTTAATGAATCTGCCACCAAATTTTCCATACCCGGTGATTAAATCATGTCAAAATCAAACATTTGGAGATATTTCATGAATCTACTTTGCCACATGTTCAAGTCCTGGTGTAATAAATTTTGCTTCAAGCTCTTATGATCTGTATATATCGTGAATTTCTCACTGAAGAGATAAGGATGCCACACTTTCAAGGCATGGACCACTACATGAAATTCCAAATTATGAGTTTGGTAGTTTTTCTCATGAACCCTCAGCTGTCTTGAGGCATACACAACCACATGATTTCCTTGCATGAGAACGTACCCCAACCATGATCCTGATCCATGGAAATACACCACTTACCCTTTTCCGGGTTCTAGAAAAAACCATGATTTGTACTGATGTAAGGCGTCCCATTAGATCTTCAAAACACAAATGACACTATTCATTCCACTGGAATGGAAATTTCTTTCTTGTCAAAGCTACCATAGGTGAAGCCAGAAATGAAAAATCATGAAAAAAACGCCGATAGTAACCAACGAGACCAAGGAAACATTGTACCTCAAACACATTATTTGGCGGTTTCCATGAGATAACATCCTCTATATTTTCCAGATTCACTGAAACACCACTTTATGAAATCACATGGCTAATAAGACAGACTTCTTGTATCCAAAAGTCACACTTTGAATATTTGGCATACAACCGATAATCCATCAAGAACCCTAGCACTGTCACCAAGTGCTGCTCATGCTCTACCCTTGTCTTTGTATACACCAGAATACCATCTACAATAACAACCACAAATGAATCTAGATATCTCTGAAATATGTGATTCATTAACACCATGAACCCCGCTGGCACATTCATTAGTCTAAAGGGTATAACCATATATTCATATGGACATATCTACTTCTAAAATGTATTTTAGGAATATCGTCTTCTCTCACATGAAATTGATGATATTCCAGCCTCAGGTCGATCTTGGAGAACAACTGGGCTCCCCTCAACTGGTCGAAAAATCATCAATTAATGGAAGTGGATATCTGTTATTTATCGTAACGTAGTTTTGTCTGCGATAATCAACCCATAGCCTCGATGTTCAGTATTCCTTTTTCACAAACAACACTGAAACTGCCCATGGAGACATGCTAGGCTAGATAAACCCTTTGTTTTCTAACACATACAACAAGACTTTAAACTCCTTCAATTAAGTAGGTTCCATTCGATAAGACCGAAGTGAGATAGTAATGGTCCCCAGAAAGAGAACAATTGCAAACCCCACTTCAGTTAAAGGAGGTATCCCATAGAATTTTTCAGAAAAAATACATGAACTGATCCACCACTGTCGGAAGAACACTCTTCTCAAGATCCTATACCGATTACAACGATAACACCGACAACTGATACGATAACGTTCCCACTGCTGGTGCCATCAAACTTGTTGCACCCTTCCATTCATGCATCTATCCTCTAAAGAGATGTCTAATGTCATCGGGTGTCATAAAATCCATTTTTCGCACATTACAGTTTATGGGGACCTTAAAATCCACCATCAAATCCATTACTAGGATTAAATCATACCCATCCATCTCATGCACTGAGAAAGTCCATATCAGCTCAACCTCGCCCACAATGATACACCATACACTACACAGGAAGCTGAGACACTCTCTTCGACCGAGAGGAGTTCGACATTTCAAAACTGAAGGCATCATTTATACCCTTAAACATAACAACTCACCCACATGTGTAGTAATAAAATAATATAAATCACCCATATCAAACAACACATGCATCAAGGTAGAATTTAAAAGTGTAGTACCTTCTACCGTGGAAGGTCCCAACTGATCATCCATCACAAACTTATCGGCTGCGAACAATGCCTTGGTTGCCACACTATGGTATTTATTTCCCTGCTGAGAAGTTGGGGTGTTCCAAGAATCTCAATGATTGACTTTTCTTTTCTGACGAGGGGTGTGATGATGTCCCTGGCTCATCGAAGCATACGACATCTGTGATCTCTAGGGAGTGTCATGTAAACAAGACATCATAACATTCCTACAATAGTTCTGAAGATGCCCTTTTTTCATGCAATTGTGACATTCTCAATGTTATGTCATACAATCCCACTTGATGTGTGCCATAGAGCCATACTAAAAGCATCCAGGTTTTCTATGTGGCTTCAGAGGAAGATTTACCGATCCTATCGTTGGATTATGTGATATACTCTCACCCTGGAAATAAGTGACCCTCCTCTGCTTGAACCCAGGGTTAGTGTTCCCACTATTCTCCATGGGTAGCACCATGCTTCCTCTGCCTGAAGCTCCCGAAAGATCCTGCTCAGCCGCTGATGCTCGATTCACCATATCTGTGTAATCACTGATTCACAACACTGCTTTTTTTAATGGATCTCTTGCATTAACCCCTCTTCGCAGATCCTTGATTTTTACGAAATGCTACCCGCCACCTTGGGTGAAAACCGCACTATGCTCATAAACATAGATTCATACTCCCTCATAGACATATGTCTTGTTTACGACTGAAGAAATCAGTTGTGTTCTTAATTCTAAACGTATGTGTGTAGAATTTTTTATTAAACAATTCCTCAAATACTTCCCACATAATACTCTAGTTTTTCCCTGGTTGGACTGACAACTCCCACTACTAAAGAGCAATATCATTTTTCTTATATGTTTCTAGCTTTACATTATGCTCTATCAGTGTCCGCATGAATTTGAAAATTTTGTCCATTCTAGATAGCCACACCTCTGCCCTTTCCAAATCTAAATCACCACTAAAGATGGGTGGATCCTAATTTCAAAACTGAGCCGCATAAAAATCAGGCATTGTCTCTTCCACTCTATTCACACATCCCACAACTTGGATAACTTTCACTATACTCTAGACTAACTTCTTGTTCACCTGGGGCTCAGGTGTAACCATGTTCTCATCGACCACTTCATGTTGGTCTCTATGACACCTACTAGGTTCTATTTATATAAACAGAAAACAAATTACCATGAGTCTCACTTCTGTATAAATCAATAATTACCATTTCAAATCACATTACACAACACTATCATGACGAGGCTTTCCACCTTTCCACATTTTCCTTGTTCCACTATTTTTAAAAACTAATCCATTTTCAAAATAATAAAATTTATTCACATTACAATTTCATACATTTGAAAACCCATTTCTCAATTCATCCCATAAATCATTATTACAATTTAAATATGTATCATAGTGGGAAGTCATTTCTACCATATATACCATGCACATCTCATTGGATACAACCACGACAATGAGATTGCAAATGCCTATAAGTGTCTCCAAAACACTTCTGTACCCAACTCCCTGGTAACTTGATGTTCATAATAAAAGGGTTACCTACTTCCTTTTATACAATACATTCCATGTTCTGATATTCATACCCATTTCTACCATCCCGACATAAGGAATATACCACAACGAATGTCAAAACCAAATATGAGAATCAACTTCAAAGGAACGAACAATCTGATACCACTTGTAACACCCCACCCCACCACATTGTCTTGAAGAGGCGGTGAGGGTTATTTGTCCTTAAGCGACGTTCCCAAGGAGCCAAAGGATTGTAATAAATGATGAGGGCTTCAAGGAATAGTGGGGATTATTTTTCTCTCAAGAAGATAACCCAACTCAACAAACCAATAACTAAGGATACATGCACTTTCAAACCCAACCATGTGATACTATCAATTCCATCACAAACCCCAAAACCATTCAACTAGACATGTCCACAAAACATTGAAGTACAAAGAGGAAACTAAACAACAAAACATCATGGGCCATGACACCAACATAGCTCCAAACCAAGCTCCAAGATCCAAGCTCCTACAAAATATAATAATGAACCACTAACAGAGGGTGATTCTTTACCTTTTACCATGTCATGATACATGACATCTACAGTGACACTAATGTGCCAAGGAAGGAGGTGAGTACAACTACTCAGTAGGATTTCCCCAAATGACTTCCCGACACACACCACTATGATAAAACAGTTAGTACATTTATATAAAAAAATTATTTAATGAAAATATAAGCTACAAATTGTTTATATGGGAAACATTCCATAAGCCAAAAAAGCCACAAAAGGAAGGAAAATCAACCGTGCCACACAAGGAATCCAATTAAACCATTCCACAAGCTAATTAACATTTTCATATTTCACTCAAAAGCCCCATCGTTAAACATCACTAACAAAGCACACAAAAAACCATGGTGGCACTTCCCGTCCCACACATTCATTACTAGTGCACTCTAGTTGTACTTATCACCCACTTCTTATTGGAGGTGGACCTTCTGTCCACTATCCATACCCTTTTAATAATGGCACTTTCTTGCCCACTCCACCATGTGCCAACATCATCCACCCAATGATATCACCCATTTCCACACAACCCCAACAATAATCACGCATTAATGTCAATAACAATGATACCATTTCCAGGAAAAACACATTTTAATATAACCCATTTATTGAAATCAAATCACATGCTCACAATCATTACCATTTAAAAATGTCACCAATTTAAAATTAATCGACTGAGCCCATTTTTACAATACAAAAATTCCATGCAAAACCCCCCAAATCAATAACCATTTTTATTTTCCAACAAAATTCACAAGACATGCTTAAAATTAAATTAAAGTAACCAATTTAATTGAAAATTAACTTCACTTTTAAAGAAAGTGGATTTGATAGAGAAACCACCTACCTCTTAGGGTTTGGATAAATCGACCCTTTTCCCAAACGCACAGCAGACCGGGTGAATGCCTCTTCGAACCCACCAGAAAACCCATCCCTAACATCAATAAGCTCATAATTTAACACACAAAGTAAAACTAACCCTATATCTACATGAAACCATTTTAGATCTAGGAAACTAAGAGAGGCAGAGGGATAACCCTATCCAAAACT
The DNA here is from genome assembly GCA_963277665.1 of Viscum album. NCBI lineage: Eukaryota > Viridiplantae > Streptophyta > Magnoliopsida > Santalales > Viscaceae > Viscum > Viscum album. The sequence continues at coordinate 1,831,247,668 of OY728131.1, forward strand.
TCAAATAACTAAAAGAGTGAATTACCAGAGGAGAAACGCCTTTGATCCACCAACAAACCCCTTTTATTTTCAACCAAAATGAGCTATGGAGCTCCCCCAACCTCTGAAAATTGGAACCCCATTTGATCCATGAGTGGGAGGAAGAATGAGGGAAAAATGGGAAATACTTAATGGCCTGGGACTAAAAAACCCAAACATTAAGTTGCCACATGATTACTCCACATGGTTTGGAAATTGGGGCGCCAACCATGTGGTTGCCTCTACCTCACCCAGGGACATCGCACGACTTGCCCGAATGGTCTGACAAACCGTGCGCTACCAGTGTGGAGCCCCCTGTCAAGGGTGCACAGTTTCCTGGGCTAGCCGCATGGTTTTTTCAAACCGTGTGCCCCTGCACAACCTCCACAACATTAATAGTTTTTCCCAGAATTGACTAAAAATCCACCAACCACTTCAAAAATCACAAATGAACCGAAACAAAGGTCAAATACCTCAAACCGGGGGTACTACTATTATCATCTTGAACATGTTTTTATATTATATTTTCATAGAGAATATTAAACATTACTCACCATATCTACTTGGATTTTGATTGATAATAAATAATCTTTGAACAATTCTAGAAATATTTTTTTGGCACATGGTTAGCACTATCATTTTGAATATATAGTTAATGATCTTAATATATGTGTATCTATATTAGACATATATCCATTGAGTAAATGACTCAAATTGTTTAATGGGATGATTAATATAGACATATTTATATATTATTTAGCGTATTTTTCCCAATATGTATTAATTATTATAAAAAATATGATATAATTTCATCAATTATCAAAATAAAAAAACATAATAAAAAATTTATAAAATCATTGAAGATAAAAAATTCTTCACTAAATATGTTAAATGTGGGAAATGGTATAATTTATATATTGTTACTTAACTCCATGAAACAATCACAACATAATTTTCTCTAGAAAAACAATAATAACCCGTTAGTTATTTTGGATAGTGGGTTTTATAATCATAAAATGTTCATAGAATTTTCTTGATAGTAAAAATAAAATATTTGAAAACTAGGAGTCATTGGTATAGATCACAGTCTTGTAAATTTTACAATATATATTTTTTCTTCAAAACAATAATAAATTTCCCAAATTATATGATAGAATTCCACAATAATTTTACATTGTACATAAAGAATATATAATTACTCTATAATACATATAACATATACATTCTTAGTGTATAAAAAAACAGTAAAATTATCCTTATGTTCCACATTAGTTTTTGATTATATATAAATATCATCTATAATGACTAGTATAAATTTGGAAAGGCATTAATTAATAGATCAATTATTCAGGTATAAGGAAATTACCAATGAATTTGTGAGTTTGAATAGCATTACATAAAAATAATAGTTCTATTTCCTTCAATGGAAGGTAGTACTATTGTTTTCCACCTTCTTAAAATTATGTAGATGATACATTGATAGAATGTAAAAATTAAATTACTATTATCCCCCAAATAGTGGATAAAATAATTCATCAATCTAATGGGAAGGTACATGTAATTTATTTTCATATTTTTTATATATTGATAATCATTGCAACAATTCATTGACTCGTATTTCTTCAAATCAATGATACATCATTCCCCTGGGTGAATCATTATGGAACATGTGACCCTTTAACTACTTATTTTATAGTTTTTTATTCAATTAATTATATTAATGTAGTCTATTATATAATGTCTCTAGGATTTTAGAAAATTTCTTGGCACATGCCTCATCCTGGGATAAACATCTCGATCACGAGAAAGATTGGGAAACACATTTTTGAATAAATCATTATAACCTATCATAATTGAAATTCATTTATTGAAAATTATACACTTTTTCTTATTAATTTGAGATCGATACACTATATCATATGGAAACATCATCCATTATTATGTATGATTTTATAAAGAATAATAATAATCTTTTATTTACTCATATTGAATAAAAAGATGATGTCTAATATAGTATTTGATCTGAATATCCTAAAATTTAATGTTAGTTCAATATAAATGTAACACCCCAACCCCAGAAACCCAAAGACAGTGTATTATTATGTATCATTGGAATGATAAAAAATGATCAAGTCTCCAAATATCGATTAGTTTAGTAGCCATGGAAGTACGAGATACATTCATAAGGTTTACATAACTTCATAAATTGGAAAACTACAACAACATTGATTCCATAGACAACACTGAGATCCCATATTCTATCCCTACAGGTATTCATAATATACTTCTTCACAAACTGGGAAAAATAAATAATAGAAAGGGGTGCGCTCAGTTGCTCATTATGGATAAAATTATAGCAGAATGATTTATAAATAACCATAAACATTTAAGGCAATGTATTAGACTAAAACAAAGACTTTTAAACTAGAACCTCAACATAATATGGAAAATTTAAAAATCAAATAATTCCATTTACTTATCCACATGGATATTCTACTAGTCGAATAATCATAAGGAATATCCAAATCCACATTCATAATGATGAAATGCATAACACCAGACATTCATAACCACATAGTCAAGGTCTTGTCCCAATACTAAAAATAAGATTATATTGATGCCTTGTTCCAAGACAATAGTTTGTCTCATGAGACCTACCGATGCATCGATGAGCTATAGCGAGCTCCACCCATCACTTACTAACCACAATGCATTCCTCATATGAAAAGGTTTAAACATAACATAAACATTCGTATTAAAATTGGTATATAAAATGTCAATATGTTATCCATAAACCATGAATGGTATGAAATAAAACATCCATAGTCAAACATATCCCAAAACCTTCAATACAGTATGGATGTTTTGTATCATAATAAATTAGATTCAAACAAATTTAAAATCCATCAATAGATTTTGACATAGATGAAATCAAAATATTTTTTGAGAAATATCTCTTTCTATTTTAAAATCATTTAAAAGTCACTTATTTATAAAATAAAAAATTAATATTTTAAAATATTCATATAATCTTGTAAGGGAATATTTGATGAATTTATAATGTCAGAAAATAGCTGCACTCGCTTTATAAGTTAAAAACCATTTTGACCTTAGTTTTGTCGAAAAGGTTACAAAGTTCTTTGTTTGGAAAATGACAGAATTATTCCTTTAAAAAATAATTTATAAAAAGTAAAATAAGGGTATTAATGACTTTAACACATAGTCTAGTAAATAGTAAAAATGTTTTGAAGTATATTTTTAAGAAACATGAATTAGGATGATAAAGTGGTCCTAGTAGATAATTACGTAAAAACAACATCGGTTAATAAAAAGATTGTGAAATTAACCCTTAACTTGTACTTTTCCTTGGTCGAGGGTAGGTTAACCTCCTTTATAATGGTGAAATAATAATTATTAAATTATAAAAAATCATATACGTTAATATGATATCAAAAATGTTCTTTTAATATTTCTTTGTTAATTATGTTTTAGTATTATCGTCGTTTCGTGTGTTAATGGATTTATTTTCCATTATATTCCTTGTAACATAAGTAATTATTGATATGGATATAATGTAAAATATTCACATTAAGAATAAATTAAGTCTTTAATTTTTTTAATCATCTAATTAAAATTAGTCTTGAATAAATTACGATGGGGAATGAATTTCATTGCGTTTGTGGAGACAGAAATCAGTATGTACGCACGACCAACAATATCAATCTTTTGATATTAAAATAATATATAATTGGATGGTGTATCATATATACATAATAATTTTCATGTTATATTTATTATTTACATCAATTAAAAATCATTATTATACCCATCCAAATAGTAATGTATTGAATAACAATTACACCATGACGTGGAGATGGTAAGCCGTACGTACGCACATAAGGTGTCATGTCATTAAACGGATGGATAGAATAATGAATATGGTTGTACCATATATATAATAAAATCACAATATATAGAAGATACTGGAGTTATTATTTTATAATGGAAAAAACAAAGAAAGAGGAAGTGGAAGAAGAAAGAAACTTGAAAGAGGTTATGAAATATTTACATCTTCTTCAGGTTCTTCTATTTGATTTGGTCAAAAGGGCATCATAGGTTGGATTTCTGACTAAAGGAAGGACTCTAGGATGAAGGGAGGATAGTTGATAGGGTATTTTGTTGGAGTTTTTCTGATCCAAATGGCTTTGAAAAAGTTAATTTGAGAAAAGATGGAGTTCCCTTTTATAAGAGTGGTGAGCGGCACCTTTGGAAAGGCTAGAAATATTATTTTATAATAAAATAATTTTTGGATTATAATAGCTCAAAAATGAATTATATAAATGATAAGTTGGGGATGGGTCAAAAAAAACTCAACCAATAGGTTTTATATAGTTTTGGGTAACTATATTAACATTATCTTTTAGAGTTAGCTCTTAGTTAAATTGTTTGACATTTACCATGTCTCTTTGTATTTTTATATTATATGATTAATAAAATAAATATAAACTTCAATAGAACCCCAAGTGGTTAATTAATGATATACCTATTAATAAATAAGTCTTTTGGTTGATCCTTAGATTTTTAGGAATATAATATAAATTAAAAATATAATATTTGTTTGAAAAACACTTTTATGTCAATTTTGACACTATTTGGTATTATGTTTCTTCAAAATTCATAACATTATTACATCAAACAAAATTAATCTAACCAACCCTACTATTTCATATTAACATTAAAAATTATCATAATTAATAAAAATTCTCAAATTACTTATATTAGGATATTTATAACATTAATTATTTTAATATTAAATTTAATTAGGTAATTACTACATCTTCATTGTGTCATAAATAAATTAAATTATTTAATGTTTAATAAATATAAATAAAATACCATTATGTAAGAAATATTTTTATCTTTTTAATGAATATTTAGAGTCTAATTTATCTTATGTGTATCCCAATATTAAAAATATTTTAGTTATTAAAATTTGATTTTAACTCTTTAAACACTACTTTATATAAAATAATAATAAATATCCAATTCCAATACAAGTAGACCTATAGGATCATATTTTATTTATAAGTTTATTTATGGTCGAATTACACTTATTCAATAGAATTAGGGAATGTGTTAGGGTAATAATAATATCATTTTTACCCTTAAATACCATATTTAATTTTAACTGTGGAAAATAAAAGTAAAAAGTTACTAATCACTAAAAATTATTTTCATCTTATAAAACCACATTTTACTTACTGATATAAACTATTTCTCTCAGATTTTTTAAATTCAACTTACAGAATAAGTGAAATTAATTTTTATGAAAATTTGCAAATGCTCGTATGAGGTGGGTAAAAGATGGAAAAAAGTTCAATAAAATTTATATATATATATAGTTATTATAAACTGACTCCCATGAATTAAATTTAACTTACATAGATATTATATATTTATTTTGATCTAAAATAAATTTAAATAAAATTATAAATTATTTAAATAAAAAAATTCGGTTTTAAACTATAACTCAGTGTTTTGACTATTCATAAAAAATTTATTGTTTTCATAAAAATACATATTATTTAACCTAAGCTAATTTTGATATTCAGAATCAAAAAATGAAGTCCATTTTGAAATATATAATTTATAAAATTTCAAAAAGTGTGTATTACTATTCATAACATCTAGTTTGATAGGTTCTGATGTGTTAGAACTTGATGTTGCGTACAACACGTGTTATTGTATTATTCAATGAAAAGTGTACCGTGGAATCTTGGGGTGTTAATTTACCCCTACATCAAATAATTTCATCCTAGAAATTTCTATAATATTACTGTATAAAAAGACTCTGGTGGTTTTTTATCATATGTTCCCCGGGTTCCCACGTTGTCTCTTTCATCTTATGGATTCTCCATAAATCTTTTACCAGACGAGTCGTATGGTTTCTCAACACTTGTTCTCTTGTATCAAGAATCATGATAGGCTCTTCACAAAAATACAGGGTTCCAATTCTAATTCCTCATAGGTGAGTACATGCGTTGGGTCAGGCATGTATTTTCCCAACAATGATACGTGGAACACATCCTGAACTTTGGAGAGACTTGGCGGAGTTTCTAAATGGTAAGTTACATCCCCAATTTGTTATAGAATTTTGAAAGGTCTGATGCACATGGGACTCAATTTACCCTTCTTAACGAAATGTATAATACCCTTCCATGGAGAGACCTTCATGATAACATGATCTCCTACCTGAAATTCCAAATCCACACTTTGGTTATCGGCATAGATCTTCTGCCTACTTTGAGCTACTTTTATGTGGTTTTGGATTACCATAACTTTTTACATCATTTCTTCCACATGTTCTAGGCCTATGATTTTTCTTTCACCAACATCATCCCAATAGGTTGGTGTGCAACATCTCTTTCTGTAGAATGCTTTATATGGTGCCATCGGAATACTTTAATAATGGAAGCTATTATTATAGGAAAAATCTACCATAGGTAAATATTGATCGCACATACCTTCAATGTCAATGAGCAAGATCTCAGCATGTCATCTATGGTTTGAATAGTCAGTTCTAAATGTCCATCAATTTGGGGGTGGTAGGCAGTGCTCAAATGAAGTTCAGTATCCAGGGATTTCTGAAGACTTTTCCAAAATCTTGATGTAAAATGTCTATCATGATTAGAAATGATCAATAAGGGAACTCCATGAATCTTACAACTTCATAAATATATATTCATCCCAATTTTTCAAGTGGTGAATCTTTTCTTATTGCATTAAAATTTACTGACTTGGTAAGACTATCAATAATGACCCATATTACATCGTTATTTCTAAGATTCTATGGTAGTCCCATGACAATGTCCATCGTAATATTATCTCATTTCCACTCAGGTATCGGAAGAGGTTTCATGACTCCTCTATGCTATTTCCTTCCAGTACTCCCATGTTGACAAACCATACATCTTGACACGAAATCAGCAAATCTCCCTCTTCATGTTGTCCCAACAAAAATGTTCCTTCAAATATCTATACATCTTAGTGATACCAGGGTGTATAGAAAAATTGGAACTATGAGCATCGTCCAACAATTCCCTTTTTAGATTGGGTATATCAGGAACACAATGTCTCTTCTGAAATTTCAAAATTCCATATTCATACACAAATTCACTAAATATCCCATCATTCACATCTTTTATCTTCTTTTGAAACTCTTTATCACCAGTATGAGAACTCTTTATCCTTTATAGTAAAGAATTTTTGGTAACCCATTGAAAAAGTATTAATGTTTTACCTTCCATGGTGATTCCCATATCCATCTTTACTAGATTCATGTATATATGATCCTTTTCAACTCTCGTTTGTTCAAAACACCATGATCCTTTCTACTCAAATCAACTTCCACCTTATTTTCCTTCCCCGGGTGGTAGGTTATGGTGAAATAATAATCCTTGGGTATTTCAAGAAATCACTATTTCCTCATGTTGAGTTATTTCTTTGAAAAAATATAATTCAAACTCTTTTCATCGGTATATATCTCACATTTTCCCCATAGATATAATGTCTCCATATCTACAAATAAAATATTACAGCTGCTAACTCAAGATCATGATTAGGATAGTTTTTCTCATGAATTTTTAGCTGTTGTGATGCATAGGCAATAACCCTATCATTATGCATAATGATACAACGACATCATTTATTTGAAACATCATTATAAATAACAAACCCATCATTACCTGATGGTAGAGTCAATATAAAAGAATTGACTAATCTTCTCTTCAGTTCATAAAAACATTCTTCACACTCATTTTTCCAAACAAATTTAACCCCTTTTTTTGTAATATTTGTTAATGGGTTAGAAAATCCGGCAAAATTATGGACGAAATACCGATAATAACCTTTTAAATAAATAAACCTGCGTACCTCAATTATACTCATCAGTGGTGGCCATTCTTGGATTTCTATAGTATTTGAAGGATAAACAAATATTCCATCCTTAGAGATGATATATCCAAGAAATGATATCTCTTGGATCTAGAATTCACACATTCTAAACATCCAAAATAATTCATGTCGTCTAAGAGTCTTCAAGATAATACACAACTGATTTTCATGATCCTCGTAGAATTTGAGTATACCAAGATATCATCAATAAATACCTCTACAAAGTCATCAAGATATTCCTTGAAATCTCTGTTCATTAGATCCATGAAAATAGAGGGTGCATTAGTTAATCCAAAAGGAATTACTGTAAACTCATAATGCTCGTACCTAGTTCGAAATGCTAGTTTAGGAATGTATTCCATCCTCACAAACAAGTGATGATATCCAGATCGATGATCTATCATTGAAAATTATTGGGCTCCATGAAGTCGGTCGAATAAATCATCAATGCGAGGTAGGGGGTACATGTTCTTTGTTGTTATAGCATTGATCTTCCTGTAGTCAATGCACAACCTCATCGTGCATCATTCTTCTTAACAAAAATGATAGGGGATCCCCATGGAGAAACACTATGGTGAATAAATACATTATTACTCAATCCCTATTGTTGTTTGTTTATTTCCACCAATTCCATGGTGGCTACTCTATAAGGGGTGTTCGATTTGGGCCTTGATCCGGGAATTAAATCAATTGAAAACTCATTTTCCCATTTTGGATGATGTCCAAGTAAATCTTCTGGAAACACATCAATATATTATTTCACAATCTGTACATCCTCTATTTGAAAATTCCTTTCCTCACCCACGGTTATTTCATTATCATCCAACACAATAATTGAATTTAGCTGAGCTACTGGGGGTGGATCTAGATAAGAATCTAGTGGTGAAATTTCTGCTATAAAGATAAGGTGTTCTTTATCATCATCATTACAAATAGTAACCTACTTCTTCATAAAAAAAATTTGCATCATGGTCCAAAATCCAATCCATTCCGATAACTATATCAAATTAAATCATGGGTATGACTAAGAGATCAGCATATAAAGAACATTTATATGCTCTAATGGGGACTGATTCAAATATATTTGTGGCGATGATACATCCCTTATGATTTTTGACTGACTAATCCCTTGTAAAATAAAATTAGAAATATCTAATTTTCATATCAAACTAGGAAGTAATGAAAGAATTTGATGATCCATAATCAAATAAAGCATTTGAAAAACTGGTGTAAACCATTAAATTACCTGCCACCATGTCTTTCGGAGCATCAACCTCAGTATTAGTGATAACATAAGCTTTGCCTTGATCCCATGGACTTTTCTGAGGCAACTTACCCAAATGATTAAGACATTCATTCACATAATTCCCCGTTTCTCTACAATTTTATAATTCAACATTGATAGCCTCTTTTTTCTCCTTACAATTATGAGCTTAGTGGCCTTTTTTACCACACTTGTAACAAACTCCCATTCTATTCAAGCAAGTACTGGGGTGTTTCTACCCACATTTACTACATGATGGATATTCAACTTTTCCCTTCTTCCCCTAATTTCAATTTCTAGAGTGTTCTAAAGATCTATTTTTCTCTTTCTTTACTTTAAAGTCGTAATAAATAGAAAATTATTTTCTTATCTAGATAGCACATGTGGTAATATCTTCATACGATGAGAAGGACTGTGAGACTAATTATCGACTAAGAAATGGTATTATCACATCAATGAAATGATCAATCTTACTTCTTGGGTTATGTATATAATATGAATCATTCCTCCCTAACCTTGTAAAGTTATCCTTATTCTTTGCTACATTTGCATCCTCCTTTTGACACAGACACAGAAATTGCCTTTCCATATCTGATCGATGGTCATGAGAAAAATATTTTTCTAATAATTTTTTTAAACTCCCTCCATTCCATATTTGATAGTTCATCATCTTCCATTGTTTTTTGAATCAATGACCACCATTGATTAGCATCTCCAGTGAGGCGGTAAACTGCCATGACAAATTTTTCTCTTTCAATACTCTCCATGGCATGGAATATATTCTCTAAGAAATTTATCCATTACTAAGATACTAATGGATTTGTACTCCCATTGAGTATTGGTGGTTGTTTCCTCATGATGTGATCTAACATTGATCCTCCACGTTGTGGATAAGGGTGCTCCATACTGGTAAGGTTATTATTAATAACCTGATTGAGTTGTCCCAGTATAGTGATAAGCTGATCAAAACTATTTGTATCACTAGATCCACTATAATTATCATGAGCATGAGGGTAATCCCTACATAGAGTGCGTGCATTGATATGGTTTCCATTCCTTCCACTAGTTTCCATTTATAAACAATGCCATAAATTAGATTACTTTAGAAATCGAAATACATAATTCTTAACATCTAAAACAATTAAAATAATTTGAAATGATTATGGATATAATATATAATAATAAAAATGTTTTCTTTGAGAAATTATATACTCATAAACCCTTCATAATGGTTTGTAAAGAAAATGAGAATTATCCTAAGCATATCCCATAGGACTGTCGTAACCAAGAGTGCAATAAGGCCTGTTGTCGTGCACCAGTTCCCATTCGAGTCTAGATCAAAGCGAAGTTTTCGAGTTTTACCCCTAGGTATATCTGTGCTAGAGCCGCCTCTACCCATTTATATCCGGACAATGATTTATTTGTTGAAAAACTCACAAAATCTCTATAATAGAAAAATTCTAGGAAGTTCTTCTATACCAATCCGAAATGTCTATCTTAGGGATATGTTCTCTAATCACTGTTTTTTTAAATCTAGTTTCCATGGTTTGTACTAAACATCGTATAATACCAACAATAATGCCTTGACCTCAGAAGCCCAGAGTCGGTGAATTATTATGTATCATTGGCACGAACACAAAACATCAGGTCTCAAAATATCGACTAGTTTAGTAGCCTTGGAAGTACTAGATACATTCATAAGGTTTACGTTACATCATAAAATGGAGAACTAAAACAACATTGTTTCCATATACAACACTGAGATACCATAGACTATCCCTATAGAAGGTCATAATATACTTCTTTGTATCCTGGGAAGAATGAAACATAGAAAGGGGTGAGCTCAGATGCTAAGTAAGGATACCAATATATCCAAAACATTCATAAATAAGCATAAATATTTAATGCCATGTATAAGACTAAAACAAAAACCATTTAATAATTTACTTCAGAATAATATGGAAAAGATAAAAATAAAATAATGCCATTTACTTATTCTCATGGATATTTTACGTGTCTAATAATCACATGCAATATCAATAGCCACTTTCATAAAGATGGAATCCATAATTTGGAACTTTAATAACCACATAGTCAATGCCTTGTGCCAAGACTACAAATAAGAATTTTTCAAGGCCTTGTGCCAAGACACTAGTTTGTCTCTTGAGACCTACCAATGCATTGAGAAGCTATAGCGGGCTCCACCCGTCACTTATTAAGTCCAATGAATTGATAATATGAAAATGATTAAACATAATAAAAACATTCTTATTAAAACTCACATACGAAATGTCAATACTTTATCCATAAACTGTGAATTGTATTAAATAACACATCTATAGTAAAAAATATCACAAAACCTTCAATACAATATGGATTTTTTGTATCATAATAAATAAACTTCAAACAAACATAAAATCCATCAATGAATGTTGACATAGATGAAATCAAAACCTTTTTAAAGAAATATCTCTTTCTATTTTAAAATCATTTAAAAGACATGTAATTATAAAAGGAAACTGTTATATTTAAAAATATTTAAATAATCTTGTAATGGACACTTTTATGATGTTATTATTGCATAAAATAGCCGCACCCACCATATAAGTTAAAAAACATTCTTACCGTAGTTTTGTCGAGAAGGTTATAAAGTACCTTGTTGGGAAAATGGTAGAAAGATTACTTTCAAACCATTTTATGAAAAGTCAAACAAGGGAATAAATGACATTCACCCATAATCTAGTAAATATTAATAATGTTTTGAAATAAATTTTTAAGAAACATCGCTGTGGATGAGAAAGAATTCCAATTAGATACTTACGTAAAACCAACCTCGTATAATAAAGAGATTGTTAAATTAACCCATACCTTATACATTTCCTTGGTTGATGGTTGGTTAACCACCTGTATAATGGTGAAATAAATGTTATTAAATTATAAAAGAATCATATACATTAATATGATATCATATATGATCTTTTTATATTTCATTGTTAATAATATTTTATTATTATCGTCATTTTGGGTGTTAACTGATTTGTTTTCCTTTATATGCTTTGTTACGTAAGTAATGTTTTTTATAGATAGGATGTATCTTATTCATATAAAGAATTATATTATGTCTTTAAAAATTATTTTTAATCATCTAATGAAAATTATTCTTGAATATATTACGATGGGGAATGAATCTCATCGCGTTCATGGAGACAGTAAACCATACGTACGCACGAGCGACAATATCATTCTTTTGGTATTAAAATAACATATAATTGGATCATATATCATATATAAAGAATAATTATCATGTATTATTTATTATTTACATATATTATACATAATTATTATACCCATCCAAATAATAAGGTATTGAATAACAATTACACCACAACGTGGAGATGGTAATCCGTACGTACACACGTATGGTGACATGTCATTCAATGGATGGATAGAATAACGAATATAGTTGTAACATATTTATAATAATATCATAGTATATAGAATATACTGGAGTTATTATTTTATAATGGAAACATGAAATAAAGAGGAAGTGGAAGAAGAAATGAACATGAAAGATGTGATAAATACTTACCACTTCTTTGGCTTCTTCATTTTGATTTGTTAAACATGGATCCATTGGATGAATTTATGACTAAAGGACTCTATGATTAAGAGACAACAGTTGAGAGTGTATTTTGGAAGAGTTTGGATGAGGCAAATGGCTTTGAAGGTGTGAATTAGAGAGAATGGGGAGTGGCCTTTTAAAAGAGGGGTGAGGGGCACCTTAGGAAAATCTAGAAATATTATTATATAATAAAAAACTTATCAGTTTATAATTGCTCCACAATGAATTATTTAAAGGATATAGTTGGGATGGGTCTAAAAACACTCAACAAAAAGGTTTTAGATATGTTTGGTTCACTATATTAACATTATCGTTTAGATTTAACTCTTAGTTAAATAGTTTGACATTTACCATGTCTCTTTGTATTTTTTTATTATATAGTCAATAAACAGTATATAAATATCCAATAGAACCCCATGTGATTCATTAATGATACACCTATCGGTATATAAGTATTTTGGCAGATCCTTGGATTTTTAAGAATAGAATATTAATTAATCATTTAATATTTGTTTTAAAAACCATTTAATGTGAATTTTTACAGTATTTGGTATTGTGTTTTTTATAAATTCAAAACAACATTATTACATCGAAAAAAATTCATCTATCCAAACCTAATCTATCATATTAACCTAGAAAATTAAAGGAATTAAAAAAAGTCTCAAATAACATTTATCTGGATATTTATAATATCAATTATTTATATATATCATTAATTAGGTAATTGCTACATCATCATTTTATCATAAATAAATTAAATTATTTAATGTATAAAAAATATAAATAAAATACGATTATGTAGGAATTATTTTTATATTTCTAATTAATATTTATTGTCGAATTTATCTTCTGTTTATCCCTATATTAAAAATGATTTAGTTATTAAACATTGATTTTAACTCTTTTAATTCTTCTTTAAATAAAATTATAATATATGTCCTAATCTAATCCAAGTGGATCTAGAGGATCATATTTTATTCATAAGGTTGTTTTTTGTCGAATTAAACTTATCCAATAGAATTAGAACATGTGTTAGGGTAATAATAATATAATTTTAACCCTTAATTACACTGTATACATTGAACTGTGTTAAATAAAAGTAAAAAGTTATTATTCACCAAAAAATAATTTAATATTATTGAACCACATTTTACTTACTGATATCAACCGTGTCTCTCAGAGTTTTTAAATTCAACTCACATAAGCGGTAAAATTAAGTTTTATGTAAATTTTCAAATGCTTCTAGGAGGTGTAAATGACGGTAAATAGTTCAATAAAAGTTTTATATATCTAACATTATTATAATCTCACTCCAATGAATTACATTGAACATATATAAGTATTTTTTATTTATTTTGACCTTAAATAAATTTAAATAAAATAGAAAATTATTTAAATAAAAAATTCAGTTTGAAACTATAACTCAGTGTTTTTCATTATTCAACAAAAATTAAAAGTTTTCAGAAAAATATAAAAAATCTATCCTAATCTAATTTTGATTTTCCGAATCAAAATGAAGTCCATTTTGAAAGATAAAATTTATAAAATTTCAAAATGTGGGTACTGCTATTCATAATGTCTAGTATGGTTGGTTGTGGTGTGTTAGAACTCGATGTTGCGTACAACACACACTATTGTATTATTTAAAGAGAAGCATATCATAGAAGCTTGGGGTGTTACAATAAATATATATATTAAATTCATAAAATATGATTTAATTCTATTATAGAGATTATAAAAATTCATACATCGAGATTCATACTCAATATATTATTTGGATAATATTTATATATTTGAGATACAATACTTCCACCACAAGGTATTTCCCACTATAACAGAACCTCTATATCATGATTTAGTACTTATCTATTTATAATAAATTTAAATAATATAAAATCATAAAATGAAAAATAATAATATAATAAAATTATAAATTATTAAGAGATTAAAAATTTATCATTCCCTATTTAATAATGAAATGAAAATTATAAAAAAATTAAAACGATTAGGATGAAAATACAAATATTTGTATGTGTAGAAAAGAGAAAAAATTTAAACATAAAGATTGTAATAACTCAAAATTTTCAAGAATATTACAAATTACAAATTTAAATGATTCAATATTGGTTATTCATTGTCTATTTCCTATTATTCTCTCTTATATAATGCCAAAAAATAGCAAAATCATACTAACATTTAATCATAGTTGTCTATGTATCATACACAATATATAACAGAAATTTTAATATATATATTTATATAACATGACATGGAAATGTAGATATAGAGTGTCTTTAATATGATTTATATAGTAAACATAAACATATAAAAAACTACATTAACATTATTTTGTTCATAATATGTTTACCATAAGTCCCATTATATAATTATTACATCAAAGGACACCCTAGTGACAAACATAGAGAAAAAAATAATCTATAAATCCCATTGGAGAAAAAACCGCCTGATGGAAATATAAGATAAGTGTTAACATGGATAACCGGATATCCTAAAATATGAAAATCACATATATTCATTTATTACAAAATAATATACATATGGATAATTAAGTCATATTAATGACCTATAAACACAAAACATGTGTTTACCAAGGGGTTAAAGTAATAATATAATATTAAAAATGAACATAAAAATGAAAAACCCATTTTATGTCTATAATTATACCTTTTATTTTATATGTATCTTAAATTAAATATTTTATGGCATTGGTAATGAAAAAAATATGGGTATCACTTTATATTTTGAAATAAATAAATCACTATCCTCTCACCCCTTATAAAAACTGCCACTCTCATCCCCTTTAAACACATAAAAACATTTTATTTCAGAGAAATTACTAACAAAATATATTACATAATTACATACCAAACATATATATGGACAATTTTTACTTGTATTTCCATCTATGATGGATTTAGGAATAAACATAAAGAGGCTCTCTGAAAAAAGAGAAAAAAATCATAAAAATGTATTTTTTTTATTTCATCTTCCATCTCATGAAATCATCTTAAAAAATTATAATATGAGAAAAATAATATATCTTATACAAAGATATGTTATAATGTTAATTTAATCCTCAATATCAATATACACTTTTTATATATGTTAAATTAAATCATCAACCATGTGCACTACGGACTACTGCCTTGCGAACTAGGGTAATTTGTTTTCAATCACCCCCTTTCATTGTGTGATACAAGGATTGATTTAATAAATTAATATTATATTTATGATACTATCGTACTTTTTGTATTATTATATCACATAAACTTTCTTGCATTCCATTATGTGGTAGATACGATAATGTCGATCTTGTCAACGGTGGACTACCCCCTCATGAAGCAATGTGATTCTCTTTTCACATACACTTTATGTGGAAGATGTATGGTTAAAGTTCATGAATATATATTATATTTTTGAAATATTCATAATTCAACAATTCTAATGTCTCATATAACTTATAAGTATCCAATCCATTGGAAAAAAATAACATCTCCCTTGCATATATGTTGATTACCACCCCTATGCAACATTGTGATATTTTTTTTGTTTTATTTTTAAATGTATGGTAAAAGAGAAGGATTTTATTTATATACATTACATATAAAAAATAAAAGCTATTTTTTAATATTGAATTTAAATTTAAATTCCATTCATTCCATTTGACTAGAAAATAATCGAAACAATGTTCATACAAATGTAAGGCTTATTATCTCCATTAATAGTGTGATGAATTTAATATCTCTAACATTTATTCATTACAATAATTTCATATATAAAAATATATATTTTATTAACATCATGGTAAAAATCATTTATATGATTTAGTAATGATAAATTTAAAATAACTGAATTCACTGAATTGAACCATCTATGAGAAACAAAGAAATTCATACCCAAAATAAATATTGTTACAATGAAATGTTAATAAATGAGTGAAAAATAAATAAATTAAATAATATATGGTATGGAATATATTATTATGGATATATAATATATTTATAATAATCATATATTTATTATAGTAGAGTTTCAATCTTGTTAGAAGGAAATCAGACATGAGGTAAGGTTTTTTCATTTTACTTTCAATTTTGTGATACATATGCCCTATTCAAACCTTATTTCATTGTTTATGTATATACATATCCTTATAATATTTTATAAATTTATTCTATTTAGCTTCGAATAATTTAATATTTAATTTAATATTATTACTTTCGTGGGGCCTATGATTGAAATATTACTAAAGGAGTAAGAGATTAATGTTTCAATCTCATTTTAATTTGTACTATTTATACAAGAATTTCATCAAAATGAAAATATTTGATAATTATTGAATAAAACCACTTAATTTTTATATCCCCTATTTATTCAATAAATTTTCTTGTAATACTATCATATTATTCTTTTTTCTAATTAAAAATATTGAGATTTGTTTTTTAAAAAATATGCCATTATTTAACTCTTAAATAAAAATCATTCCAAATCAACATTTTATAGATATGTATTTAAAAATATTTATAAAATTATCCAAATTATTTATTAAAAAATGTATGACCATGTTTTAATTTTTTACATAATTCCTTAAAGAAATTCATTTCATTTTATATAATACTATTTTTTTCTTTTATCGAAAATGATAATGAAATCAATGTTTTCACATGTAATACAAGCACATAAATTCCAATGTCTTGAACAATCAATGAATTTAATATTTAATTATTTTATTCCATTTTAATTTCAATGATTTTGCCCACAGTATAATGTATTAAATATGTTTGAAAAATATATATTTTCAATGTTAAATGATTATTTTACTTAAGATTGTTTTAGTGAAATTTTTATGATATTTATATTTATATATGATATCTAATCTTTATAATACATATTTACCACTTAGTATATGTGTTATTGATACAATGATTAATATTTATATGGGTATATTATTATTGTTTGGACTGCGAATGATATTGAAATTTTTTATCTCTATTAATTTTTGTAATCTTTAAATTTCCATTCAAATATTAACATTATTATCATCATTAGACATTAAATTTACCATAGAAACAATAATAATTCATCATGTATATAATTATTAAATAAACTATTTTTTTATTTATATGTAATGTATTTTACATTCAATGTTATGTGACTGAATGAGTAAATTATTTTTTAGTTTTATTCCTTATTCGATACATAATTTAACTTATAAGGCATATAATTTATGAATTAAAATGAATTTTATGTATTTTTGAAATGATTTTTATATGTAGGATGTATGGGGACCAGTTATTTAATACCTCTCATTGAATAATTATTCAAATGAGGAAAATATGTTGAGTATCCTTATTTAAAGGGGGTTTTTTGTTCATACCTACCCATCATATTAAATTGTATTCTGAAAGTCTATGATGGTAGTTGTATAATGAATCCGATGATAATTATGTATAATAATTAAGTATTTATTTCCTTAGGATTTCAATTATTACTATTATTATCAATGATATATTCTCATTGATATTATCTATAGATAATTTTCATTTCTATTTTAATGAAAAATGTAATTTTTATTCATTTATTTACATTTCCCTATTGATTATGCTTTATAACTTCATGATAGTCATTTTTAAAAAGGAATTTGTGTTTAGTTATCTATTATACATTAATTTTATTTTTATTTTTATTTTTATTATTGATTCATGATTGATTCCTTTACACATAAACATTTCTTTGTATTTTAAGTGACCCTTATTTTTTTTCATTTCCCTATAATATGAGAAGAAAACTAATAATCCTAATTATAGATATATCAGAGGAAGTAGTGATGTTCTCAAAAAATTTATGTGTAATTTTTTCCTAAATTTATATTAGAATCATTATATTTTCATTATAACATGACTTCAAAACTATTTGGTCGATTAATATATGATTCATTGTATCTTACACCAATTTAATATTGTAGACACTAACACAAACCTATTGGGTTAAGGTATTTATAGTTGGAATAATAAAATTTTTAGTAGAAACTGAGATATGATGATATAGTGAAACATATATTGGGGAACAAAAGAATAATATTTAATTTTATCAGGAGTGCATAATAAAATCTACACTTTTGGTATGGAAAATATATTATGGTTTTTCAGGGAAATATGTAACTATTTGGATAATTAAAGTTGTTATGATTATGGAGATGATGTATATAAAAGTAATTACTCTGAAATATGCTCATATGGCATGAATCAATCCTTACTTATTACAGGAAAATGGATCTTACTACATTCACTATTTGAAACTCATGGTTGATATGATTCAGATAGTTAAAATTTTCATCACTAACCATTATAAAGGATGTTACTAGATAATGGTAATGAATGATCTATGTCAAACCTTATGGTTCTTATATTGAAAATATTTTATCAATATATATTTATTAAATATATTATTATTATTAATTATATGGTTTCCCAAACTGATTATTCTTTTTCACAATATACTTTTTGGTTTTATTATATGGTTGGAAATGGAATAATACTTGTTAACATTGAATATAAAGGAAAATTTTGTGATATAAGAAAACAAATGGGACAATGATAAGAGTAATTGATATAAATATTATTTATAATCATTTATCCAAATATTAGACTAATAATAAATAAATTAATTTACTCTCAGACTTCCCAATGTGGAGAAGAATGGAGTTTAATATGAACATGAGTGATGAAGTCCAGGGAGTAACGAAGTATTGATTTTCTTCATGTCATAAATGGGGAATGATACTACAATTAATGTGTATTAATAGAATGTGAAAACTTATTATATTTGGAAAATGATGTCATAAAACAATGTTTTTTCTATGATGAATTATGTGTATGATGGGTGCATATAGAATTCATCTTAATTATCATTTTATCTTACATTTCTATAAATATGGAGAAACATGACATTATAAAATTTAATTAATTTATATAATTTTTAACCAAATGAATAAGGAAACACTTATATTGAAATAAAATTGAAGAGTTATTTTAGTAATGGGATGTCATAAATAAATTTTGGAATTATTTTTACCAATTTTATTTTGGTAATAAGAATCAGGAAAAATATAAGCCTTTTGTTAAATTTTTAAATAATATGTGAATTCATTAACTTAAGAGATATATATGCCATCGTTGAATTATGAATTTCTGATTAACAAAAATTTCAATGTCTTAAACATCCCATTTTATGTTTTACATTACGTTATTTTACAATGATTATTGATATTCTTAGAAACAATTTATGGGAATACAACGTATTGGTTTAGTATATGAAATCATATTTTTTAAGAATTTGTTTCCATTTTCGGGGATATATTATTAATGATATTTGTGTCCCTTATGTTTTATAGAATGTTTTATGTCAATGTGATTAGGGGTCATCACGTTTTTGGAATGTTATAGGAATTATATTAATGAATTTTTTGAAAAAGGAAAACCTTTTACATCCGGCGAAGGCCATAGGGACTGAACCCACAATTGAGGGATTAAAAGGGTTTAAAGTATTCTAGTATAATACATAATATTCTTGTAAATAATTTATATTTTTTTAAAAAATATTTGATGAATAATTATTAATAATGAACCATTGGTATTACAATTTAGGGTTAGAGATTATTTTATTATATTAGATGACTTGGAAAACAATATTGGTTTTTTAAAATATTTAGAAATATATTGAATAAATCATCATTTAATTATATATATTATGGTCCATTAAAAAATAAATATTGTGCCTCATTAATTAAAATTAATTTTATATATTCATTTCAGGGATAAATCAATTAATTGGAAATTTATTAAACTATAAACAAAGGATGAAATTTCTCTGAGGAAATAGAATTATATTTAGTGTGATTATTTATTTATTTTCATAGATAGTAAAATAAGTCCCCAATTTCTGAAAAAGTACATTAGAATTTAATTTTTATCTTGGTAGAATATTTTCTGATGATTGAAGGGACCTTTGTCTCTTTATAGTTTTACAATTTTCTGGTTGTAGAAATTCTTTTCATCTTTCACATTCCTGTGATCAAGGACTTCAGTCACCCTGCTAAATTATTAGGACATTATGTTTTTCTCAAATATCCCAATATTAACATCCATACTATTTTATTCTATATGGAAACCTTATTATTTCATTACATATGAACATTATTAATAGTATTCTTATATATTATGATTTAATTTTTTTATCCACTTCGATGATCTGGGTTTCATAAAAAGAAAATTCAAAAAAGTCCCATGAATTTTGACAAACTATAATATTTACGAGGATAATTTTTTTATAGAGTTTTGGATAATGTTAAAATTAAAGATTATAAAATAATATAATTGTTGTTTTTAACATATATAATATGAAACACCATGATAATTTTATAATATTACACCTATAGAAATTTTGTTGTATTTAAACAAATTAAATCTATTAGTAATATTGTAGAACATAAAAACTACATTCTAAATGAATATTAATATAGTATATTGTTATAAGTTATCGATTAAGTTTTTAGGTATTCATATTTAAATGGTTTTCAAATTAAAAAAAATCATTGGTTAACTATTTATTTTAAATTAAATAATAAATAAAAGGAAAAATAAATTTTTTCATAATAATGTATTTTTTTGAAAGACAGTTTCATTGAGATTTGCAAACATATTTATAAATTATTTTTACAACTAATAATAACTTATTTTAAAAAATAAAATTAGTTTTTTTTAATCTAAATCTAGTAATCATCTATGAATTGTTTTTTTAATTTTTATAAGAAGATTAATTTTTTCATTAAAAGTTAAAAATATGGGTTTTTATTGACTATTTAATCTTCAATAAAATAATTGACAAGGTTAAATTATAATTTAAAACTATTTTAATGTAAGGAAAGTAATATAATATTAATATTTATCTAATATTGGTCATTATAAAAAATTAATGAATTTATATGTATAATTTTTTTTATCATTTTGATGTCCTCCTTTAGAAAACTTGTTTTTGATGAATCTAAAAGATTATTTTTAAACTGAATTCAACCAATTATATGGATTTTATTTGTAAAAATGGATTTCTTATTATGAATCCATAAAATTTAATTTTTCTAGAATATTTTAAATATTTCTTTACCACAACGAAAAATGAAAATAGTAAAAATTAATTATCATAGTAAAGGAAAAGATAAATTATCAAGAATAAAACAATGAATATAATGGTTTAAAATGATATAATACTTATACAGACCAATTTATTAGCCAAATATTATTCTTATCATGTCAAATCATCTATAATTTTATATTCTGGATTGATGGGTAATGATAAAAATGTTGGTATCACATTATCATTTAAAAAATGACAAGTTTGTCTTCTCCTGCACTAATAAAAGGCCACAATATGTCCTTCCCTATATAGATATCCAAACCCATTTGGATTAAATAATACCTTCCTAAATATTTTCCATAATTCAATAATCACATCTTAAAGGCCTTATTATTTTATAAATCCTTCTTATGAAGGATATAGTTAAAATATAAACAGTCTATCTAAAAGAGATGTAAATTTTTTAAACATGTGTATTTGTTTTATTTATTTATACAGATAATTAAAATATTAATAATATAGTATAATATTATATAACCAATATACTATATAATTTGATGAATTATTGTTATATTTTTAGAAACCATATCCCTCTCAAAATTTATCAAATTTTAAATGAAACCATTGACTATTGCATGTTGGACAATCGCCTCATGAATCGATGTAATTTTCTTCCATACACACCTTTCAAGGTTGTATATAATGATTTCTTTAACTAATTAATATGATATATAATAAATTTTTATAACAATATAATTATTATACACATGTTATAATAATATCACATAAACCTTCTTGATTTTTATTCAGTATGTGATATGGTAATGTCGATCATGTGTATGATGTACCACCACCTTGTAAAGGAATGTGATTCATTTTTCACATTATCATTACAAGGATGGTATTATGGTTAATAATAATGAATATATGTGATATTTATGAACTAACTATACTTAATTAAATATAATATCCCATATATCTTCAAACATAACAATTCTTTAGAAAAAAATAATGACTCTCATACGAACATGTTAACTACCGACCCCACGTAGTGATCTGAGATATTTTTTTTATTTTTACATTGAAGATTATAATGATGTATTTTAATTATATAAATTACATAATGAAAATAATTATTATTCTATATTATTTAATTATCCTTTATCATCATTTAATTTGATCCATCGATAAAATGTAAATGTAGTTCATATATGCGTATATCATATCATCTCAATGAATTTTTTATTGATTTCTAACTAACACTATTATAAATTAGTGTATTTAAATATTTAATTAATATATATTATTTTAGAACATGGTTATGATTTTGTATATGATTTTACCACGAATGATTTAAACTAATCGAAATCCCAAAACCAAAGCATACATGAAAAATCATTTAATTATCACAAATAAAAGTATTTTTAACGTAGAAACGATTGTAAAAAGGAGACACAAGTTAAAAAATATGTCATAGGTGGTTTGAAACATTTTTTAGTCATTATGTAATATATTTATAATTATACAATATTTATTATACATGTGGTTCAAACATGTGTTATGGAAATATAACTTATGTTATGTGTTTCTCGTCTCATATTTACTTATGTGACACAAATTCCATATTTACAACGTATTCCATAGTGCATTGTATATAAAACCAGTTTATATAAGCTCATTAATGAATATATTTCTCTACATATTAATTGATTATTCTTTTAATGTTATTATTTTAATGGGACTAATGATTCAAATTACACGAATAAGGTTTGGGATATATGTATATAATTCATTTTAATAAGTATTATTTATAAAAGAATATAATTTGAATAAAATTACATGATAATGCTGTAAAAACCCCAAATAAATTTTCCCCCCTATGGTTATTAATTATTTTTCTGATTATGTATACCATATTTTACTCATTGGAATAGAAAATGAATCGGAAATGTTTTTTAATGAAATATGAAATTATTTTTTAATTTTGTCCAAAACCATACAATATCTATATTTTTTAAAAATGTTTTCATTATATTTAAAATTATAAAAGTTATTTTTAATTTCAATTTTCCCTTATTTATTGATTTAAATAATTTATTTTGAAATGAATATTCAATTAATTTTAAAAAAAATACCCATTTGTCATACAAAAAATTATGAAAGGATTCATTGTTTTAATATTAATGGAATGTATTGAATTTATTTTGTTAATAAAATTTCTATATTTTTTAAAATACATTATATGTTTCCATAGTTATTCTCAAACCAATTCATTTCAAAAATGATTTGTAGTTTTAAAAAAATCAAGAAAAAATGAATATTTTCCATATAAAATTTTTAATGATAATTTTAATTTATTTTTATTAATCAATGACACAAACCTTTTATTGTACTTAAGATTTACTGGGGATATATTGAGTTGATAGAGTATTTATTTTTTCAATATACTCATTATTAAAAATTTGAACCGAAAAAATTATCAACCTTTTTATTAATTATTTTGATAATAATTAATGTCCCTTTAACATATTCACTTTCTTGTTATTATGGGACATTTAATTTCCCAAAAATATCAATATTTTTTTATGGAAATAATTATTTCATAAAATATATATCATTTCTATATATGGTATTTTACATGAAATTTATATGATTAACTATGAATCTTTTTATAAATTATACTCCTTATATTATATAGAAATTTGAATAAAAGGAATTTTTTTCATTAAACGGATTTATTATTAGATATATAAAAAATTATTTGGATATAAATTGATGTATAGAGACATGTTATATATATCTCTTCAATGTGTTTGTAGTCTTTTAAGATAAATTAGTTGAATAAAGTTATTTAAATGGGGTTTTCATGTATACCTACCTAGAGTATTAAACAATATTCTAAAAGGCCTTCGCTATAGAGGTATCATAATTCATGATATCATCAAATATAATAATTAATAATTTCCTTCCTTGAGAATTCTGTTATAATTACTATCCATGATATTTTATTAAAGATATTATATTTGTATGCATTTTATTATTAGTTTTTTTATTGAATAGAATATGTATTATACTCTTTATATTCACAAATTGATTAAATCTTATCTATAACTGATATTATAGTTATTAAAATGTAATTCATGTTTATATTTCTATGATGACAGGTTTAATATTCTTACTGGTTGAATATATCTACAACTTTACTTATCCCTATATGAGAATTTGAGCTCACCCTTACTTTTTTTCATTACTATGAATTTAGAATGTGTACATTGAATGATATTCAAGGATATGATATAGAGAATAATATTATTATTATAACGAAAATATGTTCAGATTTGACTTATCAAATTTAATAGGGGTATCATTTATGAATATCATTTATCAAGGCTACTAAAATATTTAGTCATTTTGGATGAAACTCCTTGTATCGTATGCTAATTTGATAATGTATATATTATATTTAACCTATTGGAGTATGATTATTTACATGGAAAGCAATTTTTAGTAGGTAAATTGTATTATCTAGACATAACATATGTGATTATAATTGGATACCATCTTAAATAAAGGATTTTATGGCCCCCTATGACTTAATAGAGGGAATATATGTTTACTAAACATAATAAATGATGTTATGTTTCCTATAGGAGTGAATGTTATTTAAGGACCTTATATAATGATTGTATGTATATATGTTTCAATTTCAAATTTTGTTGAAATTGTGAAAAATATTAGTTAAATGTACTTATATATTCTACAATATCATTCTATAGATTTTATAAAATATATTATATTAATAGTGTGGCTCTAGTCTAATATTCGAGTCTGGTTTGGGCAGATGATATCCAATGGGATGTGGTAGAAGATAACTACAGTGTTGAGATTGATGATGGTGATTTTCAGAGGATTATGCATTATGATTTTCCATTCAAGAGTCAATATAATATGGGAGATCAATTTTTTATATGTATTACAAAACATGATTATAGGAGGTGGGGATTTCATTTAGTATTAGTATTATTTAATGGTATAACAGGATCTTATTGGATATGAAAATTTTTATTTGTGCTACAAGATAGATGTGTTACTTATTCATTGAGTATAGAATGAAGTTAGTTGTTATTTGGGATATTTTCTTAATCAATTTTATTTAATGTATGTTTTATCAACTATGAAGATATATTTTTAGAAGCAAACTATTCACCTCCTCTATATATGTTCTTGCATGTCAAATTTTTAAATTCAATTTAAGAATACATTATGTTATATATCGTACATTCATCTAGATGTGGAATATATTGTGATTCATTTTGAGAAGGATTGGGTTCCATTGTTCTAGTGTCTGGTAAAAATATTAGTAATTCTAATTTATACTTAGATGATAATAAAGGTAGATGTTATTGAGTGGATGATTTCTAGGACCAACTTTTCTATGGAAAGCGTCTCTAGGAATCTTTTAGGGGTAGAGTAATGAAAATAGAATATTAGTGTCATCATTGTAGGATTTATTATTATATTTGGTTTCATTTTCATTCTTGATCAACATGTCTCACTAGTGATGGAAATTTTTATAATCTTTTTGAAATATATTATGTGGTTTCAATTTCATGTGAAGGTCATTTTCAATAGAATAATGAGTGATCAAACTTCATTGGAAATAAACATTGAGTTTTTTTTGTCCTCATTTGGACAAATAATTGTAGTAGTATCCTCAAATGCCGTAATAGTATGTTTCTAGAGATTTTTATCATAAGATAGGGGATGTGGTGGGTAAAGGAACATCAAATGTTTCTCATAACCGTAATAGGATGTAATTAGTGAGAACCACAGAGGAGTTACCAAATACGTATAAGGTAGGTGTGAAGTATGTCATGGTTAAATACATGAAATTGTGGGAATGTATCTTTTTGAAAGATATTTCATTCAATTTATTATCTATTTATATTCATATCGGTTATATGACTTTTTTTATTTGGGATATATTCACTCTTTTAAAAAGTGTATTCCATTTTTTGGTACATAATCAATATATCATTCAAGTGCCCTTGAAATTGACCACTGTAGTGGTTGAATACATTGTCTTATATAATGCTTACTAAAATATTGAACTAATTATTGGGAAGAATCACTATTATAATTATTTCATGTGATAGTGGACAAAACCAAAGGGCCTCATTATATAAATGAAAATGAGAAAAAATTGGATATTATAGACCTTTTAGGAGATGATATATATTATAAGATGTTTATAGGGAGAATGTTTTCATTATTGAAGAGAAATGAAATCATAATGGTTTTAGTATGATTGTGAAATTATATTATTTTATGGATGATAAAATATCGATATCAGGGGAGGATAATTTAGTGGTTCATCCATAGGATGTGACAGAGAAGTCTGATGTGTTTCATCTAGTGGTTGTGATTGTACACCTCATCATTAAATTCAATTTGAGATATATATACAATAATATTTTTACCTAAAATACATGTCTTTATATATGAAGGTTCCATTGGTTTTGTGAGAGATTTATATTTATATTGATTACCTTCTAAAGAGTTATTATATATTACCAAGTACGTCTTATTTTGTGATCCTATACTGTTTTTGATGAAGGAAAATGGGAATATGAATTTTTAAATTGATTTTTTTCACTATAAATATGAGATATTGAATAATAACACAACCATTACATGTATTTATAAATTATTTCATTAGATGATGAGATATCCATGGATGTAATAAATTTATCACTTATTATGATATCATTTTACTTGGGTGATTGTTGTCAAAATATTGAATATATTTTTATATATCTTAATGGGAATAATGAGTAAATTTTATTTTAATTATATATCATGAATTTCTAAGATGGGTTTATAGGTATAATGAAATTATTTATTCTTTAATTTAATAATCATTTCATGTGGGTGTTCATTGAGGAAATTATTAGATTTTCTATGTCATGGAAAACCATATATAGAATCAATATATAATTCATGTAATTTAATACTGTTAAAAACAATTTTTAATTATGTATATATTTATGTAATATCAGCAGGTGTTTTATTTTTATTAAATTTTTCATCTCATAATTTTGTAGCTATGGATCCTTATAATATTAGAGTAGTATTTTCATCGGTAGCCCCCAATAATGTGGAAGATGATACAGAAATCATTATGTTTTCAAGATTTTACATATTGTGAATACCCAAATAACCTATTATTTTGAAACTATATAAAACATTAACAAGGTAGAATCATTTATAAGAAATCTATTCTCAGTTTTCATTCATGTATTTCAAGGAAAAACCATTTAATTCATTTGTTATTTATTTACTATTTGACGAATATTTTTATGTTTATTGATATACATTAAATCAATGATTTTCTAGTGTTATGATTCAATATTAAATATTCAGATATAATTATTCTTAGAGACATGGCCTCAACAATGTAACTACACCACCCCTGGCCTTGATCAATACATTTTTTACTGTTTTTTAGATGTCCTAGTATTACCTCATTAGTGACTATTATATAATATTCACATATGACAGTAGATGGAGGTTTATCATTTTAGAATATGATTTTGAATTGAAATAATAGTGGTATATGAAATATTTTTGTCTTATAACTTTGATATTTCTTATACACAAGGACGATTAAAATTTTAGGTTGATACACTAAGAAAAAAGTCATGTAGTGATCATGTTCATGAGTAAAGTGATTCTTATAGACTGATGAAGGATCTCTATATGATGAAAACCAGAAAATGAGAATGTGGAGAGGTTGGTGTATTGATTAAATATCAGTATATTCATCTTTTGAGAAGATGGTAGAGAAATCATCTCTAGGAGAATTATATATGTAGGTCGTGATATATCAACAAATATATGGTGATTCTATTTAGGGACTATACAAGGATGATTGGTATCAGATATTATTTTTTGTGGGTCTATTAATTACATCCATGATGATTAATTTTGTTATTTTTGTGTTATATATATTTCCATTCATTGTACATCCTAGTGTGGATAAAATGTGTCTTACACGTAGAGGACAATTTTTGTGGATTGGAAAGAAGATATCAATATTATAGTTCATATGTAAAGACCCATAATTTCAGTAGATTTTTTTAAATACATGGGAATTTTACAAGTCCATGAAATCTAACACCACATGATTCTGAGGCCCGGTGTGCCTGGAATCAATTTCTGATGTTTTTTTCGAGTACGTTTAGTAAAAGTACGAGCAAGTTTTTTATAACTTTTGAACCTATGCTCGGAATTGAAATCTAAGGGCACCGTTGAAATCATAGCACCGATATTCTCTTATGAAGACTTTCACTTCGATGGTAGTGGGTAGAGTTTAGAATATAGTTTTTGTGTTTTTGTGGAAAATAATAAAATAAATTGATGGTCAGTTTATTTTTATTTGAGCCTCTATGTGGGTGTTTGGTGGTTAAAACCACCTCATGGAAGTTGTAGGTGGGACCACCACACCATAACCTCCCATGAGAGGTTATGGTGGTGGGGCCCACCTGAACCTATCCTCCTGCGAGAGATTACGACTTGGGGACCACACGGGGCTAAACCCCCTATTGATGGAAGAGAGTAAAACATCTTAACTCTCCCTCATTAATGAGGGAGATCCTCTTGAACTCCCCATTAATTAATTGGTGCCAAATCGCCATATTAATTTGTGGAAACACTCATGAATTAATTAGGGCATACAAGTTAATAATTCACCAATTTGATTTTTGTGTCAGCAACTAAATAATAGACAAACTCAATGTATTATTATATTTCTTATAATTTCTCATTTGGTGGAGCTTGGGAAGAGAAGATCATGGTAGAAATGTTTTTCCCATGATGAATGCTCCACCGACGAAGAACACTCCACCGACGAAGAACGTCGACCTTATTCAACTTCCTCCCTCGGATCCTACCGTTACGGGGCATCTTTAACTGACCTACCCTCTGCATCGTCGTCAATGTGCCGACATAGCTCGGGATTGGGAGTGCATGGTAGACGCAGCAAATGACGAACATTTTCATCATCTTCCCACGACTTCAACGTCGACGACCGACAATCAAATTTAGGGGGTTTATTTTGTGTAACTTTCCTTTTATTTTTCTCTTCTTCGAACTGGAAAGTAATTGTTACATGGTTCTAAAACAACTGTTGTTCATTTTTCTTACACATTGACGAGACATGAGTTACCACCCTAAACGTAGAGGGCGTGGGAAAAACCAACATAGCCTGACCCCTCCTTCGTTCTTGTTTTTGATGTTTCTTTGCATGGAAACGAAGAAGCATTGATGGAGACGAAGGAACATGCAAAGGCCACACATCCCGTGGCCTCCGCAAGCCATACCACCCCAACTATGTTTTGGTACCCTGACTGAGATGGCTCTGCGGGCCGAACCACCACTGGCGTCTCGCGCGCTTGGCTGAATCGCTGCTGGCCTCTCGTGTGCCCCGACCGCACCACACCGGCCCGCGCTGTCCCGAGCCATACCAAACCGCTCTGGCCCGAAACGCACTGGCCCGACCTCCCGACCACCTTCTGTCTTGGCCGCTGCCTACCCGACTGCCCGTCGGCCTGACCGGCACCCTGCCAAGCATGGTCCCGCCCTACCCGGCCGCCCTCTTGGCGCCCTGCCTGGCAGTGTGCCTGCCTGGCCACACCCTTTGCGGCCTCCTCCCGGCCGGCCGACCTCCCGAACTAGCCCGCAACCTCTCTCATAGTGCCCTGGACAAACGGGACTGGCCACACCATCTGGGCTGAGCTGTGCCGGGCTGTGCCCTCACAACGCTCCGGGCCGAACTGCCCCCGAGCCCGGGCCGAACCGCCCTCCCGACCTGCTTGACTAGGCCCATCGGGCCGGGCCGAACTTAACAGGCTGGCCCGCCCGATGGGTCAGGACAGAACCAACAGGTCTGACCGGGTCGACCCAGACCGGGTTGGCCTAGACCGAGTTTGGCCGGTCGGTCCGACCGTGTCGGACTGGACCCAGGCCCACTACTGACCCTTTACTTTCTTTGGCCATATCATTGGAACTGTACAACCATTTGATGAACAGTCAGCGATGCTGATATTCTTGGAGCGCGACGGTCCCTTTGAGTATACCCCACTAGAGTTTGAGGTAAAGTTGAGATACGGTCAGGTTGGATTGTACACGAATCCAACCAGGCCCCCAGGACTAATAGGCTAATAACTCAAAGAACAAGCATTTGATTGACGCACCGTCTATTTGATTGAGACCTCTATGATGTGGAGGAACTTTGAGATACATCTTTGTGGGACATCCTGGTTGTTGGAGCATTGACCAGTAGCTTGTGGAGCAGATCTTCCGAAGACGATCGAGCATTTGTGCGGGAACCTAGTAGCTGGCTGAGTCCTGACGACTGCTGACTATTTGAATCAGAGTGACTTGACTTGGCCAATGGGGAGTGACTTGGTGTCGCTGAAGAGCCATAGTGGGGAGCGACATGGTGATGCAGCAGGCCCACTGTACTTTATAGGAGGAGTACCTCACTAGGCTATGAGGGGGAGGACATCTATGTGACACGATAGACTCATGGTGGAAAGTGCCTCTGTGTGATGTAGCAGACCCCCAGTACTCAACAGGATGAGTATCTCAGCAGTCCAAGGTTAGTGGCAAGTGCCTATGTGTGACATGGCAGGCCCACTATATTCGATAGAGGAAGATTTCTGCAGTATTCAAGGGTTCAAATTGATACAATTCCTATAATAAAGGCCTAGTTGAGCTGAGTCAGTAAGTTTTTGTATTTACCTCATAATTGAGATAGATTACATGATAACATAGGTATATGTATGGGAATATACCTAAGTGGTGTTATCTTTTGATTTTATAATTTGTGGTTTATCCATGTAGAATTTGTGAGACCTTGAGGGTCTCGAGGTCCCAACTAAGTATCGTTATACTCACCCCTACACGGGTTATGCCCGCACCTCATTGTGTTGGTTTCTTAAGACAGACAATGCTGATTGAGGATGAGAGTACCAGGACTGGACGGTACTCGGAGGTGGACCATACGACGTGCCGGTACACGGAGGAGACCGACAGATGTGGAGTTTCGAGTAGGCTATCTGTACCTACCTATCAGGTAGGATCCATGGTGGACGATACAAGAGATTTTATTCCCCTTTCAGCTGTTTTTTCCTTTTTAGTTGTGTTGTTCTCAGTTGTAATTGTATTTTCTTGTAGGGCATGTATTTCGTCCCCTCTATATTCAGAATTTCTTTTCATACAGTTTTACATAGTTTTTTTCTCCGAGATCGTACTCTGTTGTGTGTGTTATCATGTTTTAAAGGCAATGCCTTCCCATTTTAGAGAATTGTCACCTTTGGTGCTAGACTCCAGGCCCTGGACTATGAATGGCGGGCTTGGGGTAGTCACGAAACAAACCCTAGGGAATAGGTCGTGATAAATTGGTATAATAGGAATCAGTTTTACCACAGAATATAGGACTCTGATTTTTGTGTGTGAAGAAATAGTGTTGAGGGTACTGAGTTTGGTTTTCAGTTTAGGGAGTCCAATTTTGGTGTTACGACTAATTTATCCATACACCAGGACCCTGACTAGTGATTTCCTACTCAATGCATTAAAACATTAATTGCATGTGTGTTTTCAAAATATTTTCTTTATGTCACCTCAACCTGGTCATATCACCAGGTATAACATTTTGACCGTGTCACATAAGTTTCATTCAGGATGCCTCCATGCAGACGACCAGTTAGATCCCCAAGAGTTGTTCGCTCAGATCACCCACCGAGCAATGGGGCCTTGGTGTAGAGACATTTTCTAGTAGAGGAACCAGCGGTACCACTCCCCGTTGGGCCACCGATGCCACCTGCCCCAGCAGCAGACGATGCACGCCACTTGAGCGTGTTTCACGAGTCCCAGTGCCAGAGGCCACCTAGGTTCAGGGGAGATATGGTCTCGAAAGCAGATTAGGATTGGCTGGAGGCTGTGGTTAGAGTCTTCATACTGGTAGGGACAACTGTCGACTTCATGGTGATTCTTATTGCCAGCCTTCTATATGAAGCAGTGGGAATATGGTGGAGCATGATGCTCCAGGTGCACGATGATTGACTCAACATTGGACTGACTTCGAGAGCCAATTTTGGGTGGAGTTTGTCCCATACACCCTACGTGTGGTGTGGACACAAGATCTACTATATCTATAGCAGGGCAGCATGACTGTTCCATAGTAATCAGCATGGTTCACCGACAAATCGCGCTACTCCACATATATGGTGCATGACCCATTCTTTCGGGCCCAGACCTTAGATCAGGGGCTCAAGCGAGAGATCAAGGCTTTGATGATCTCCCACAGCATCCAGACCCATGCATGGGCGTTAGATAAATCCCACTTAGTGGAGAGGTTCCTTGATTAGTAGTCTCCAGCAGCGAGACCCACCACCAATAGACATGTGGTAGTGTCTTCTACAGATGGTAGTAGATAGATGTCATAGAGGTCCAAGAGGACTAGACCCACAAATGGACGACTGCATGACTCATGATCTATTATACGGGGCACCTCGGGACGAGACACACATTCCAGGAGCGGGCAGTGTTACTCATGCTGTGGGAATGTTCACATGGCTCGTGACTGTCCAACCTGCAATTCAGATGATTAAAAGATCACTTAAGGACCGCCCATGCAAAGGTCGAGATTCGATCGAGGCTGTCCGCAGGAATCAGGCAGACAAGGCAGAGAGTTGGCCGTGTAGCTGGCGGTTGATGACGTTTCGAGGTGTTACAATCACCAGCACCCGGAGCTCCACCACGACCGTAGGGAGCAGGAGGACAGTGGAGAGTTTAGCTCCAGGAAGATAAGGCCTACGATCACGACACTTTGATGATGATTTGAGGTATGTCGTGTATCTACTCCACAATAGATGCGGTTCTTACCGTCACAGGTTCCAGTAACTCTTTCATTTCCATTGACTTCATTTGGAGCTCAGAGATTCCGACGGAGTCGTTGCCTCGATACATACGGCTAGAGACTCCTATGGGAGTAGACTCCACAATTACGTACTAGTTCTGGTAGTGTGATATTACACTAGGAGGCGATAGGTTCGACTTGGATTGCCTCGTAGCGGCGTCGATGCCATATGATATCACCTTGGGTATGTACTGGTTATCTACAGTTTATGCCCATATCGATTGTATTAGGTGAAAAGTGTTGTGTGTCTACACGCATGAGACTAGGTTTACCTTCACCGATGAGAAGGGAGAATTTGTAGCACATGACGAACATACTCGGAGGAGGGTATAGCCAATCACTCATTAGTTGGCTTGCCTTACCGTCAGAGCAGTTGATGTGGAGAGTCTGAGCTATCCTGTAGTGGTGGACCAATATGTGGATGTTTTCCCTGATGTTTTTCATTGTCTACCTCCTCACAAAGAGGTGGACCTTTACATTGACCTGTACACCAGGAAGAGACCGATATCTACACCAGCATATCGGATGGCGCCCACTGTGCTTTGTGAGCTGTGGGTACAACTAGAGGACGTGTAGGAGAAGAGATCCATTTGGCCTAGTGTTTCTCCCTGGGCAGCCCCAATTCTATTCGCCAATAAGGTATATGGGAGATTTAGGCTTTTTTTCGACTACCATCACCTAAATATGGTGGCCGTGAAGAACATGTTCCCACTCCTGGGGATTGACGACCTCTTTGATCAGCTGAAGGGAGCACATTATTTCTCTAAGATAGACCTCGTATCAGGAACTCCTCAGCTCAGAGTTCGAGACGAGGATGTACCAATGATGGATTTCAGATTTCAGTACAGCCACTACAATTTCTTGGTTATGCCTTTTCGCATAACCAACGCTCCAGCTGTGTTCATGGAACTCATGAACAGGATTTTACAACCTTATCTCGACTGATTTGTCGTAGTCTTAATCGATGACATTTTGATCTACTCGACTTCTGAGGCGGATCATGACTACCATTTTTAGGTAGTACAAGACACACTCCAAGATCTCCAGCATTATAGTAATCTCTCAATGTGCATGTTTTTGTTAGAGAGGTTTACTTTTCGGGAGATGTCATCTTGGAGGCTGGAGTTGTAGTGGATCCAGCGATGATTGAGGCGATATTTGCTTGGGAGCTACCCAGAAGTGTGATAATGGCTCAAAGTATCTTGGTTTTTCCGAGATATTATCGGAGGTTCATACCAGACTTATCCAGAGTTGAATCCACACTATCAGCCTTGATGAAGAAGGGGAAACCCTTTGTATGGTCGGAGAGATTCCAACAGATCTTTCCAGAGTTGAGGTCGAGGTTGACTAGTGCCCCCATCTTGAGACTTCCAGAGGAGGGCGTAGGGTACATAGTCTACTGCGACACATCAAGGACTGGAATCGGGTTCATCCTGATGCAGGAGCGATCAATGATCACATATGGTTCTGGGTAGCTAAAACATCATGATCAGAACTACGCTACCCATGTCATGGATTTAGCAACAATGGTATTCGCCTTTATGATGTGGCGACACTATCTGATTGGAGAGAATTTCACAGTCTACTCTGACCACCAGAGTCAAAGGTATATCATCTCCCAGAAGGACCTAAACCTGAGACATAGACGATGGCTTGAGTTCCTCTAGGACTATGACTTCGAGATAGTTTATACTCCTAGGAAGGGGAATGTTGTAGTAGATGATGTATGTAGGAGATCTGGTATACAACTTCTAGGAGAGGAGACAAAGTAGCTGGCTGGTTTTCATATATCCATTGTGGAACGTGGTGGATCAGCCATTTTTCAGTCACTTTCAATCATTCCTCCACTTCTTTAGCGATTTAGGGAGGCACAACGTGGAGACACTAACTGCGAGACATGACGAGCTCAGATATCCACAGGTCAGGCACCTAATGGATTTCATGAAGGTGGGGAGCACGTCGTCCTCTTCAGAATACGTTCTATGGTTACAGTGTCACTTCAGGAGGAATTGTTGAGGGAGTTCCACACATCCCCTCTAGCGGTACATCCAAGAGTGGAAAAGATGTACCATGACCTTCGACGAAAACTCTGGTGTCCAGGTATGAAGAAGGCAGTAGTGGCGTATGTCTCTCGATGGATCACTTGTCAGTATGTGAAGGTAGAGAATCAGGCACTAGATGGATTGGTTTAGCCTTTAGAGGTCCCATAGTGTAAGAGGGATGGGATATACATGGACTTCATGAAAGTT
Organism: Viscum album; assembly: GCA_963277665.1. Classification (NCBI taxonomy): domain Eukaryota; kingdom Viridiplantae; phylum Streptophyta; class Magnoliopsida; order Santalales; family Viscaceae; genus Viscum; species Viscum album. Next base: position 1,831,283,907 of record OY728131.1, read on the forward strand.
ATTCCATGTATGTCCAGGAGACCTGACTCTATATGGGTGATCGTCGACCAACTCACCAAGTCAGCCCACTTCCTAACGATCAGAGAGTAGGGTTCAATAGGGAGCTTGGGACCCCTCTATGTGAAATATATTATGAAGATACATGGGATTAACATCTTCTATTGTCTTTGATCATGACGCACGATTTGCTTCCCATCTTTGGAAGGGGTTGATGGAGGCTTTCGAGACGTAGCTTCATCTGAGCACCATCTTCCATCGTCAGAGAGATGGTCAGACCGAGCGGACCATTAAGACCCTCAATGACATTCTAAATTCTTATGTCCTTGACTTTGGTCACAGTTGGGAGGATCACTTACCTTTGGTGGAGTTTTCATACAATAATAGCTATCACTCCACCATCGGGATTTCACCTTTTGAGTCCTTGTATGGTTGACCTTGCAGATCACCACTGTGCTGGACAGAGCCAGTGGAGTCAGCACTAGGGGGACCAGAGATGGTACGAGCTACCATAGAGAATGTTCAGATTATCCAAGAGGGGATGAAGACTGAAAAAAGCATGCAGAAGTCATTTGCTGACTGGAGACGGAGACCTTGAGAGGTCGAGGATGGCGACCACATCTTTCTACCGGTCTCACCTCGATGAGGACTACGAAGATTTGGATGAGGAGAAAAGTTATCTCTGAGGTTCATCAGACCTTCCTAGGTCCTTGGAAGAGTTGCCAAGGTGGCTTGCCACTTATCTCTTCCACCTCAGTTGCACCCGGTGCATGACGTCTTCCATGTATCCCAACTGAGGAGATACGTGCATGACCCTTATCACATCATCGAACATAGAGAGGTGGACGTCGAAGATGGAGAGACTTTTATAGAGGTTCCAATGGAGATTGAGGATCGACAAGAGCGGGTCTATTGTGGATGGTTGATAACTCAGGTATGTGTTTGCTGTCAGCACCTGAACCTCCAAGAGAGCACATGGGAGCGGGATGCTCAGATGTGTGCTCAGTACCCCCACTTGTTCCTTTAGTTCGAGTTGTATCTTACAAGGATGTAAATACCTGAGGCGGAGAGAATTTAAAGACTTGGAATATTCGTGGAATTTTTTTAAAAAATACATTTGGAATTTTACGAGTCTATTAAAACTGACGGCGCATGATTCCGAGGACCGGTTTTCCCGAAATAAATTTCGGATGTTTTGTTAATGTACTTTCAGAAAACATACAAGCGAGTTTTTTTATAACTTTTGAACCAGGGCTCAGAATTGAAATCTGAGGGATCCATTGAAATCGAAGCGCCTGTATTCGCTTAATAAGACTTTCACTTTGATGGGATTGGGTCGAGCTTAAAATATAGTTTTGGTGTTTTCATGGAAAATAATAAAATAAAGTGATCTTCACTTTATTTTTATTTGATCATCAAGTTGGGTGTTTGGTGGTAAAAACATCCCCATGAAAGATAGAGGTGGGACCACAACTCCTTAACCTCCCATGAGAAGTTATAGTGGTGGGGCACACCCAAACCTAACCTCCCGCGAGAGGCTGCGACTTGGGGACTTCACATGGCTAAATCCCCCTATTTATGGAGGAGAGTAAAACCTATAAAATCTCAATCATTAAAGAGGGAGAGCCTCTTGACAACCCCTTTATTTAGTTGGTTCCAACTCCACTAATTAATTTGTTCCAACACTCATGAATAAATAAGGGGATCCAGGTTATTTATTCAACAGTTTGATTTTTTTGTCAGCACTAAATAATAGACAAACTCAATATATTATTATTTTTCTTGGAATTTCAAATTTGGTGGACCTTGAGAAGTAATGATATTGGGAGAAAAGTTCTTCCAACGAAGAATTCTCCACCTACAAAGAATGATCACCAACGAAGAACACCGACCTTCATCGACTTCCTCCCTATGATCCTACAGTCGTGGGGCTTCTTCAACTGACCTTCTTTCCGCATCATCGTCAAATAACCAACACAACATGGGATAGGGAGTGCGTGGCAGACATGAAGAACGACGAACCCCTTCTTCTTCTTCCTCTGACTTCCACATCGATGAAAAAAAATCAAAGGTAGGTGGTTTATTTTGTGTAACTTTCCTTTTCTTTTTCTCTTCTTTGGATTAGAATTGAATCGTTTCATGGTTATAAACAATTGTTGTTCATCTTTCTTACACTTTGATGAGAAATGTGTTACCACCCTAAACGGGGATGGTGTAGGCTAATCCAAGAAGGTCAGACCCCTCTGCCAATATTTTTTGTTTTGTTTCTCAACATGGAGACGAAGTGGCCTTGAAGGCGATGAAGGAACAGGCAAAGGCCTTGCATCCTGCGGCCTCTGCGAACCGCGCCACCCCCACCACGTTCTGGTGCCCCGAAACGAGCCAGATCCGCGGGCCGAACCACCACCGACCTCTCGTGCACCCGGCCGAACCACATCTGGCCTCCCAAGCACCCCGACCGAACCCCACTGGCCCACACCAGCACGAGCTGCGCTGATCTGCGCCAGCCCGAATCGTACCGGCCCGACCCACGCCAGCCCGGCCTCCCGACCGCTTGCCGGCTTGGCCACACCCATCTCGGCCGCCCTCCCCGGTCTCCTCCCTAATTGGTTGGCCCACCCAATGAGCCCGAACAAACACAATAGGTCTGACCGGGTCGACCGAGACCGGATTGGCCCAGACCGGGTTGGGCCGAGTTGGTCCGACCGGGTCAGATCAGACCTGGACCCACTACTGACCCTTTACTTTCTTTGGTCATATCATTGGCACCAGATGACCGTTTGATGAACCGTTAGCGACACTAGTTTTCTTAAAGTGCAACGGTCCTTTTGAGTATACCCCACTGGAGATCGGGGTAAAGTTGAGATATGGTCAGGTTGGATCGTACACGAATCAAACCGGGCCCCTAGGACAAAAAGGCAAATAACTCATAGACCGAGCGTCTGATTGTCGCACCGTCTATTGCGTAGAGACCGCTATGACATAGAGGACATTTGAGATACTTATTCTTGGGAGTTCTTGGCAGTGGAGAATCGAACTATAGCTTACGGTGTGGATCTTTTGGAGACGTGTGGGCATTTTTGTAGGAACCTAGTAGCTAGATGAGACTTAACGACTACTAACCGTTAGACTCGGAGTGACTCTACTGGACTAGTGGGGAGAACCTTGGTGTCATGGGAGACCCACAATGGGGAGCGTGTTGGTGACGCATCAGACCCACGATACTCGATATGAGGAGTAACTCAGTAGGCTCTGAGGGGGAGCACCTCTGTTGACACGGCAAAGCCATGGTGGGGAGCGCGTCTTTGTGACGCGGAAGACCCATGGTACTCAACCGGAAGATTACCTCAGCATTCCAAGTCAGAGGAAAGTGCCTCTATGTGACGCGAAAGGCCCACTATACTCGATAGAGGTGGAGTTCTCCAGCAGCTGTGGGATCAGATTGAACCTTTCTCTAGAATAAAATCCTTGTTGAGCTGAGTCAGTAACTTTTTGTATCTACCTCATGATTGAGATGATTTACTTGATAACTTTGGTATATGTATGGGAATATACATAAGTGGGTTTATCTGTTGATTTCATACGTTGTGGTTCAACCTTGTTGGATTTTGTGAGACCTTGAGGGTCTTGTGACCCTATTGAGTATTAGTATACTCACCCATGCACAATCTATGCCCACACATCGTTGTGTTGGTTGCAGATGACAGACAACGCTGACTGAGGCTGAGTGTACTAGGACTAGACCGTACCGGGAGGTGGACCATACGATGTGTCGGTACGCGGAGGAGACTGACAGACGTGGAGTGGTGAGGAGGTTATCTATACCTACACATCATGTAGGATCCATGGTTGATGATCTAGGGTCTACGCTTCAACTTTCAGTTATTTTGTACTTTTCAGTTGTTCTTGTTTTCAGTTGTACTTTTATTTTCCTTTTGGGCTTGTATTCTGTACCCTCTACTTTTATCACTCTTTGCATACATTTTTACTTAGTTTTTTTTCTTCCAGCTTATGCTATGTTGTGTGTGATTTTATGTTTTAAATGCAATTCCTTCCAAGTGTATGGATTTACACCTTTGGTGCTAGTCGCCAACCCCTGGCCAATGGAAGACGAGCATGGGGTAGTCACGACACCGACCCTGAGGAACGGGTTGTGATATCATATCACAATATTTAGTCTTCTTATGAGTGATGGGTTATAATTGTTTTTATTCTGGGTTAATCATCCTCCAATTTTTCCTCCATAAAAGTGATACAATATCTAAATTGAATTCTTCACATTTATACCTTGAGGCGAGGGGATTTGATTCTATTTTTTCTACCATAGTCCAGTAAACAATTTCATCACACTTAATAGTGATTAATTGGGCATATGTGGTTTATATATTCTCAATGATATATCTAGAGGATGTTGTGAGGCCACTTGGGGTGTAGGAGATGATCATTTAAAATCATGATCATTGTTTTTAATATAATTTTTGAAGAGGTATCCACTTTGATTTTGACTCTATGTAATGTGTTAAAACCAATTTTCATCATTACAATAATTTTACTATTTATATAAAATTAAAACACGATTTGTTACATAATATTTCACATAATAAAACCCATATTAATGATAATTCATGTGCATTTAGGAATTTTTAATATTAAATAAAAATATAAAACATGAAAATACATCGTAATTATTGAAAACGTCATTACCATTCTATTACTTGAAACTCCCATCGGATAACATGAGAATAATCATAAGAAATGGTTATGATATAAATACCAACAAAGTAGTAGGCAAGGAATATAATTAATATGTAAATACATGTTAGACAATAAGTACTTCATGGGGAATAAAATATTTGATAATCATAAACAGGAACAATGAGGCAACATATAACATGATAACATTAAGGAGACATGATAAATGTATAAAATACATAAAAAATTACACCCTAAACATAGGTCAAGTATAACTGAAAAGGTATCATGATGGAAAACCTATTTTGATGAACTAGGTTAACTACCCAATACCTTGTAGGACCTATCATTAGAATAAAACATTACCAATTGATTGGATCACTATTTTATTTCTTAAGCACCTGTCACATTCATTTTATTCTCATGCATAATTGTACTACGTATATTATAAAACATGGAATCATTAATCATAATATTTTTCTAAAAGATCAAGGAGTGTGAAATAAATACATATAAGTCCCTAATAAATATATATAAATTCATAAAATCAAACATCCATGATAGGATATGGGTATGGGTATTCACTAAAAAATTGATTTTCATGGATAATCCTTGTGAAATTTCTAAATCATAACGTCATTACATAATGATTCATAAAATTGATTCATTATAGATAAATGATTCATCATAATTTTGGTATAAAATTTATTTAAAAAGGGATATGAAAAATTTATACAATTATTATGAATTGTAAATAAATTGTTTATGACAATGCAGATGCTTGGAAAAAAATAAGAAATGGAAATGAGTTTCTACCACGAGAGTGTGATTCCATATGCTTGGGAAGAGTTTCTTGAGAGATTGTGGGTACATTTAGAGGACATTGGAGAGTGTATGTAAGGGTAAGCATGTGATTAATGTACTTTTAGGGAAGGGAAATTGGAGCATGTTGCGGTTATATAAGAAATGATTGAGGAATTCATTATCAATTCTCATACATTGGGTTTTGAATGTATAATAAAAAAACAAAAACCAAAAACCTTGTCATCAGTTTTTATAATGGTTAATTTAGATTCGAGGAAATATTATTTATTTTTTTTGTGGAAAATGGACTAACTTATTAAAATATTAATCTTTTTGATGAGGAAGTGAGTATTGTCCATAAAGATATTCTTTTAAATCTTTAAAATATATTTTATGTTTTTGAGGATTCATAATGGATTTATAAATTAATAATATATACATTATATTACATTATATTAATGGGGAAACATATATTTAGTCATGGATATCATTTTTAGTATTTATTAAATCACATATTTGTTAATATTATGTCATAATGCACAACATATATTAATTTAATATTTTATTTTTACATAAAATTCGACATTCAAAAAAGTTTATGAAATAAAAACGTCTAGATATTTTTGATTTTATGATTCCAATAGTATTATTAATTTTAATTATATAATATTCTAAATATATGTATTTTAACTTTTATAAGATAATTAAAATTTAATAATAAATACAATGTTTTTTACCATAACAATTTTTGAGCCATTACAAAAATTACATTCGAAATCATAAATATATTTATTATAAATTACATTTTTCAATCATGGTATATATGTAATATATTATTGAAATATAAATTATTTTAAAAATCCATTATTCGACAAAATTATTTTCTAAACTGAAAATACTTCTGACTCAAAAATACAATTTTGTGTTTTATCGTATTAAAAATATAATTTTCATCAAACATATTACTTAATAATTTATAAAGTAAACATAATATTAAATAAATATAATAATTATTACAGGGAAAATGAAATATAAAAATAATAGGGTTACTTTGTTTCTAGTCATTATAAAATTATCTTTCCCATATTTTACATATATTTTTGATATTATGGTGATAAATATTTAATACAATTACTATTAATATTGTTCAATAATTATGTTGAACATATTACCTAATATTAATTAATAATATAAAAAATTTATACTCATTTTTTTATAATAAATTAAAATATGTTTAATAATTTTGTTTAAATTATAACTTAGAAGCACGATAGACTTTAGTATCTTGAAAATGCCATTTATCACGAAGAATGAGATTTTATATTAAATATAAAATGAGTAATATTTATTATATGAATTTGAGTTCATTACTATATATATATATATATTAAATATTTAATTTAAATCCTTTCTAATTAGGTGATATTTTAATTAGTTATAATAGATTTTCATTATGCATATTAAAATAGATTTCAAAAAAATTTGTTTTCTATCAAACAAAATAATATTTTATTTAAAATATGTATAAAGATGATTTAAATATAATATAATTATATTAAATATAAATAAATAATAGTTATATTACCCTAAATCCAATAAAATAAATAATTTTAATTTAAAATAGATTCATTTATCAAAAGAAATGATACATTTTCCAAACTCGGTATTTTTCACCATTCCATGAAAAATATACATTATCAAAAATATACCAAATATACCATCTAATTTTATTTTTATAGTATGATATAAAAAATTGAGCTCATTTTACCAAATAAAATTTCTTTGTGATAAAGAATATAATTGTTGTATATTTCTTCATAAACATAATTAAAAATAATTTTTGGATAAAACATAATATGAAGAATAAAAAGGCATAACAAAAATTGATTGAATATTTAAAAATCATTTTTCAGAATTATAGATATATTTAATAAAATCATTAATCCAATTATACAACAAAAATATTAGAAATTTAAAAATTTTCAAATTAAAATATTCATTGTTTGTTTTGGATTGGTGTTACATATCACATACGCTATTTAACATCTGATTCTATGTTAAAAACATAGTGTGTCAAATTCCTCCCACCTTTAATAAATATTATCACTGAAATTTATATTTCATCTCATTAATATATTATTTGAATAATGAAAATATCATTATTTAAAATCCATATTATAAAAAGGGATAATAAAATTTATTCTTAAAAAGAGAGGAAAATAAGTATAAAGGACCTCACATGACTAGGTTTCCATATAGGATAACATTATTAGGAAGTGAAAATAAAAAATAAAAAATAAAAATAAAACCAATGAACTAATTGTGTGTGATGGTGATCAATGATAATAGAATGTTAATGAACATGAAAACAAAAATTTGTGTTGGATAAAATTACAATAAATTCATCGTAAATGATTGTAATAAGAAATCATTTTTTATTCCAGATTATTTTCCTAGAGTTAAGGAACTTATTTATCTCATAGACATTGAAAATAATGAAATATACATTATCTACATTTATAATTTCATTTATTAATTTATTTCTACTATTATATAATCATTTCTTCATATAATGAAACTTGAAGGTACTTTTTTTAATACCTAATATAGTAGAATAATTTTTTGATGTATCACATAATCCAGAAAATAATAAAAATATATCCTATTATTTCAATCGATATAAAATAAAAAAGGGAAAATATGAATGAATATATTCAAACTATTGTACACATAAATGGGGATCCAATTCACATAAATGGGATGAATATAAAGGACATGTAATTTTTAAAAATATTAATACATAGGATTTACGTTATGTTATGCATGATTTATTTCCTATGATATATTCTTATGGAAATTTTTCCCTTAATAATGCATAATAATGTGATTTTGTATTTAAAAAAAATAGAACCCATGAGTTTCAAAAATGTCTTTTTAATATCATGTTTTAATTAACCATTTCATAATTTAGTCTTACTATACATGGTGTTTCTATTTTTTACCCTAATGTACGTCTTTTTCAGAGCCACATACACATGTAGTCTTCACACAAGGATATATTATCATTATAAACCACTTCTTATATTATTAAAATAGTTTATGGATGTTTTATTATAAATAATATTTTCCAAAACTCTTTATCTATAGTATTACAATCACAATCCCTAAAATAACTGAAATTTTCTTCTAATACCAACTACAAAAAATTTATTTATTATGAATTAATTCATGATTTATTAAATTACATTTTAAATTATAAAACATGAAAGATATATTATTATAGTGAATTTAGGAATTAGTTACATTACAAAACAACATAATATAAGAAAATACTTTATATTTATTGATTTTTTTTAACAATATCGTACATAAAACATTATGGGATAACCATGTTGCATACATAAGAAAGAGGTGAGCTACAAAGACCATTAAGGGTGTAAACATGACATAAATTTTTTAAGGTAATTAATGTTAATCAATAAGAAATATCAATGGGTCATAAAAGTGGTTATAATCTTAAACATGAATAGTGAGGCATTATATAACCTGGTAACATAAATAAAACAAGAGGAAATGTTGAAATGAATTAAAACACTACATAATAACAATAATTAAAGCATAACTTCCAAGAAATAATTGTGAAAAATGTCTCCTGATAGATTATTATCACTCCCTAATCCCTTGAATGATCTTTCATGAGGCTAAAACGTTAATTAATTCATTGTAGAGCTATAAAATTTTGGTCACACCTATTACATTTGTTTTATTAACATGATTATGAGTGACATATATATCATACAACAAAGATTCATTCATAATATATATTATTCCATTATCATGGAGTTTGTAATACATAAATGTATGTCAAAAATCAATAAGTATAACTATATAAAGATGAACTCCCTTGATAGAAAATGGGAACATGTCTTAACTACAAAATTTCTTGACGTGGAATTAGACAGTGAAATTTCAAAAATGTTAATAATGATAAATATTTATTAATAAAATCATTAATGATAGATAAAGTAGTATCTAATAATTTTGAAATATAATTGTTAGTAGTATTGGCATGAAATAACATATCCCATCATTAATAATTGGAAATAGAGGGTATAATATACTGAATAATCTTAAATAAAGAAGAGGAGGAAAAGATTACTTAGCATGAGAGAGTAGTACCTAATGATTTTGCTTTGTTCCATCAGTGCATGGTGAACATTGTGAGGAATATAGAGATGGTATTGTATATTATGGAATGAAATCATGTATTTTTAGTGATTTTAAATGGGTTATTTAGTGTGTTTATATAGGAAATTAGTGGGGAATTAATTATCATTACTCAAATATAGGTTTTCGACATTGTATAATAAAATAACTAAATCCTCAATCCTTTGCATGATTTTTTCCGATGATTTCATCTATAGTGGGAACTTTTTAATTATTTTAATAATAAAATGTATGAAAATATTAAAATAATACTATTTATGATGTGGAAGTGAGTTATTTACTTAAAGATATGGTTTTAAAAACATAAAATATATTATAGGTTTTTGATACATAATAGTGTCTTTATAAGATTAATAGAATAAACATAATATTAATTTATTTTAATGGGTAAATATATAATATGTCATAGATACCATTTATAGTATTTATTAAAACAAATTTGGTGTATAATTTTGTCATAATAAACATTGTATATTTATACTGTATTTAGTTTTTACCTGAAAATTCGGCTTTCTCATAAAATTATGAAAAAATAACTATTGGATAATTTTTTCTATATGATTCCATATATAATATTTATTTTAATGAATTAATTTTATAAATATATGAATTTTAACTTTTATAATAGAATTAATTTTTTTAGGAAATGTTGTGTTTTTTATAATAACACATTTTGATCCATTATATATATTACATTAGACATCATAAAAATTATATTATCTATTTCAAGTATCAATAATAATATAATAATAATATTTTATTAAAATATCATCCATTTTAAATATTCCTTTATTTTTGAAAAGGAATGTCTTAATTGAAATTGTATATTTCTCAAAAATACAATTTGTGTGTATCATATAAAATTATTGGTTTTTTTTCAAAGTGATTTAATAATCATTATAAATAAAAAACAAGAAGAAAAAAATATAATCATAATTTAATGTAAAAGAATATATAAAATCTCATACTACTTTGGTTACTTTATATTTTGTTTTTTTAATATTATATTTATCGTTATTTAACATATTTTTCTTTTATTGTGGTAAAAATATTTTTTACATTTACTATGAATCTTGTTCAGAAATTAAGTTGAACATATTTTATTTAAGTAATTAATATAATAAAAAAAATTTAATCCATTTTATAATAAAAAATTAAAATAGTTTCGATAATTTAATTAAAAAATTACCCTCCTCTGACGATGGAAATAATTTTCTATAAATTCTAATTTTTAAAGAAAATATTATTTTATATTAATTATATAACGAGAAAAATTAATTATATGAATTTCAATTTATAAATATATATAATAAATCTAAATATTTAATTTAAATTATTTATCATTATGGGTTATTCTAAGAGATTATAATTGAGAATCACTATACATTCTAATAAGTTTTACCCAAAATGGGTTTTCCATCATAAAAAAAAAACATGTATTAAAATTTTGTATAAATATAATTTAATATAATTTAATTTTAAAAAATAAATATAATAATAATTATTTTACAATTAATTTAGTTTAAAATAATAATTTAAATATTAAAAAAACTTATGAAAACATTCATCAATTTTAATTAAAATTGTGATTTTTACTATTTTCAGAATAGTCTATATTTTATGAAAATTCCTAATGTTTTATACAATGATAATTTTTATATGATTATATCAACAATAGAGATAATTTTACTAAATTAATTTTCCTATTTGGTAAGAAATTACTTCTAATATATTTTCTTGTATAATTATTTAAAACCATTTTCAAAGAAAACATATATGGATATCAGAGGAACTACAATTAAATTATTATTTATTAAGAGATTATCAATATATATATATATAATAATGTATTTAATCTAACTTATATTCAAGAAACAAATATAAATTTTAATGTATTCATTAAAAAATCATTATTTGTTTTGGCATGGTATTACATATCACACATGCTATAATTTTTTTTTTCTATTTTATAAAGAAGACACATTAAAATATTTATAGGAATGCTAAGAAAAAGTGGGAAATGAAGTTATTAGATGAAACTTTTCGTGCATTAATTCTGGAATTCAGAGGTTCATGGGTGAGGAAAATAACCTCAGGTCGATTTTTCTATAGTAATAGTGATCACTCAACCATTTTTTTGGTTTAGTTCAAAGTGTATTATATCCAAAAATTCACATATCTAATATATTTAACTAATGTTATAGTGTTAGTTATTTTCAAACTATAGTTAGTATAGATAATGATAGAGACGGTGCATTTTATTTGTGAGAAAATTAAGTTAGATATAGATTTTCAAAATTCATAAGAAGATCATTGGAGTATTCCTCTAATGTTTTATTTTCATGATCATTTTTTCTAGGAATTATATTCTCATCAGTTTTCATTGAGGTTCTATCATGGGTGAGATCATTCTACATAAAATTCTAGTCAATTAAATGGGTTATCACATGTTGGGTGTTTCATGTATCAATTAGATATTAACTTATAAATATACCATATAAAATATATCTTCAATTAATTATAACTTCATCATAATAATTATTATGGTTCCCATGTCATTCACTATGGAAACGTGGATTTATATATGGTGCAACTTTTCGAAAATGACTTTTCATTTTTCAATACCATCATGAGATGTTTTTTCTTTGATGTTTCAAAATTTTGGTATGTTTTATTTGGAGGCGAAGTGTCTTAGAGGATTGTACATGGATATTTGAGTAAAATGTGAATTCTCAATAAACAATGTTGTTTGTTAAATTATTATTTCTAAGTGACATGTATTTCCTTTCATAATATATGATATAATTTATGATTTTACCTATTCATGTAATGTAATCCTTTGATGTCTTAGTTGTATTTATGTAAAAGAATCACCCCTAATATATATATATATCATATTTTGGTTAATTTTATTTCCATTTAATTCCTCTATGGGTTTAATATAATTACCTATAAAATAAATTGATGTAGGAGTATTTTATATGGGAATGTTTTTCCAAATCACTACATCTATATTTTCATATACATTTTCGTTTCAAGAGGGAGATTGTGTATTTTCGAAGGAGGATAGTAGAGTTTTTAACACTCTATGGGTTCACTATAACAGTATAGATTGCATGGTAGTGGTTTTGGTGAGTATCTTTATGTATTTATCGATGTAATGAGAAGGCCATAATATGTTAGGAAACACAAGGTCTGAAATTTTCATTTTGAGTTATATAATGTGTGATTAAATTATATATATAAAACATGGAAGTTATATATCCCTATTATATAAGGCTTGGTGTCATTATAAGGTCTACTTCTTCTCCCTTTTTTAATTTATAGAAATTTATAACATGGTTTTTTCATTTTAGAATGTCTGGTTCTGGAGAAAATCCCTATAGGAAAAGGGTGCGACTAAAAATCCCATATCGATTTGGCTGATGGTGATTTTTTGGGAGGTTAAGCTGAATTATGAAGAGGGAATATAAAGACAATATTATAAAAATGACATGGTCTTGGGAATAATTATTTGAAAAAATAATGGTCTTCCTACTTTATTATAGTGGAAATTGCGAGTGGTTGTCTAGGGAAATTAATGGTATCCCCCACACTCTGTTGCAAGTCATGTTTTGGGTTAAACATAATTAAAATCTCTTTATAAAGAATATTATTTCAGGGTATATAGTTCTTTCCAACATAGGAAAAATTATATATCACACTGACTAGATCCACAATGGTCACAGTTGAAGTAAGCACGCCATTGTTATGGAAATATAGGATATCTCTATAAGGAGGGGTCTCGTCTTCCATTATTTGGTTATTATATTCTCCCCCCTTAAAACATAGTCTACCCTAGGGACTCGTTTTTTCTTCATCTATTTCTATTTTTAAAACCTATTTTTTATTTAAATGAAATTATCATGGATCATTCTACTCTTTTATACCCTTCACAATTTCTTACTTATTTTATTATAAATTTATTATTTTTAAAATGTTTGCATTCCTAGGTTTCTTTTAGGATGAAAGTGTGCACTGATGATTATTTGGATTGAATATATATTAGGGTTGTCCTATTTTATTTCAGTGGGGATTGATTCTTCACTATTTCATTCTTATATAGGGATTAATCATTGAATCTAACTAATATTGGGGATTCAAAAAATATAATATTTTATTTAAATCTGTGGGATTAGAATGCTCTATCAATAATGATTAGATGGATTATGTAAGCATAATAAAGATAACAATTAGAATGTTAATTGTGGAATAATGATATATGGGTGTTGTGATTCAAATTTGATTATTATTAAATAATTATTAACAACACATGTGATTGGATAAATATTATGATTGAGGATTATTGTGAATATTGTCAAGTAATACAACATTAGACATTATGAAATTGGATAAAAAAATTACTATTGATAAGATAATCCTGATAACTTTTTTAGCATGTGAGTTGTGTTAATCATCATATTTTAAAATATTGAATATGTGAAAATTTCCTTATAATAAATTCATTTGATGGATTTTTTCTTTTTTTAAATTGAATTTTTTTTTATAATGATGATACCTAATCATAATATATGGTTTAATTCAGATGCTAATGGAAATAATGGTTCTCTATATTTTTTAGAGAATTGGAATTCATTCATGTTTTTATATTTGTTTATTCATAATGTTATAATCATGGTTTCCCCTTGAATTTTTTAAAATTATAATATGAAATGTTTCTATGTGTGTATTATCAGATTGTAGAGACCATAATATTTTTTTTAAATGTTAGTATTGTAGTGATCAAAAGAAAATAATGTACTATTTTTTTTTTCAGTTATGAAAGTTGTTTCATTCCAATGATCGTATAATGAAATTGATATAACATTTTAAGACTGAGGATATGATATTTGTTAGATCATTATATTGGTGTTGTTGGTGATTTTTTCTATGAATTTAAGGAGATGGATTTTCTTGTGTCTATTCTTGTTTTAATCTTCATTGAATAATGTAATTAATTTTCACCATGATGTATATTTTTGATCTACTAGGAATTATATGATGATGATAATTTTTTTCTATTTTATAGAAAACTATTAATATAGAATGGTAAATGAAATATATATGAATTAATTGGAATGAATGTTGAAGATGGTATAGATTCTAAAATTGTAATCAATATAATTTGTTTTCATATATAATGTAGGAGCACTGAATGTAGATATTAAATTTGAATGATGAATTATAATATATAATTTGGATTTGATGATATGAATTCATTATACCAATGCTGATAATGGGGTTAATAAGTTATTATTAATTTTATAATACAAAATGAATTGGGTAAATGTTTCACAATAATGATTGTGTTATTATTTGAGTTCTATATTTCTGGACAATAGTAGTTTCATTGGGGTTCTATTTGTAATGACATCTATAATTTAATTCTATGACTATGTAGTTTTCCATGTGTTGTTTTTTTGTGATATATATTCCTTTTATATTATTTCACACACTGCACCAATCATGTTGCTTGGGAAATAAATTCTCAAATGTGTTTGGTGCTGGGTATTTTCCTGAACATATAGGCTATTGATGGAATATAAGGATGACGACAGCATATAACATGAATGAAATCATGTCATCCACATCCCCAGAACCCATTCTATCAAGTTATGTTCTAGAGATGCTATCTCATTTCAATCAAGCTAGAAACTAGTAATAGGAATCATGCTCAACGTAATGTGGAATTATGTATCCCATGAAAATAAATAGATAAAGAAAAAATAACTGAACAAAAAAAAATCTAAAATAGAGGTCAAAGAAATAATGATATTCGTTCATATCTTGATGTAACACAAATGGGTCACTTAAAACATTGAATCAAATTTTCCCTCTAACGGACTCTAAATACACCCAACCAGAAACTAAAATGTTAAATTCTGTTTATGATTTCAGTCACATAGTAGTGATTCTTATAGTAAAACTTTCCACTATTCCTTACCATTTAAGAGAAACGTATTTCAATCATGTTTCAAAGTAAATATATTTAAATAGAATTATTTCATTTCCATTCAACATAAATAGAAATTTCCTTCTGTATAGAGAACCCATTCCACTTATTATTTTAAATAAAGTTTGTAATGATTTATAGACATTCCAATAATCCATTAATATGAATATTTAATTGAAAAATATGTGTTTTATCATTAAATAATAAGAGTTGAAATTATTTTAGAAAATTTTTGCAACATAGAGGAAATAAAAATAACATAATACACTTATATAAGAAAATGATGACTACATTAGATAGTCATGGACAAATCTATCAATATTAATATATAAAACAACCTCAGGCATTAGATACAAACAATCATGGTTCCCCAACACCCAGTTTCAAACTCATTAGTTAATACATAATAAATATCACATTACATTATGATTGACCTATCTCAGAGTCTCTAGTCAATGAATATTAAAAAACTAGTGTAGTATGTGTACATATAGGTGACCCCTAATAGAATAAGTCTTAAAATAATAAATAATTGAATATGTGTTCATTAATATATTTTATGCAAACATATAAGATATTTTAAAATAAATCAGAGATCTCATATTCCCACATTTGACCAATATTTTAAGAACATGCCTTATATACATTGAATAAAACCGAAATTATAAAACAACCCTTACCATGAATACAAAATGAATCATACAATTATCAAACATCCAATATCAAATTTAGGGAAAATCCTTATTAGGAGTTTTTAATTACAATGTATATTTTCGAAGTGGAATCACATCTACATAATTTAAAAAGAAACCATTATCATTTAAAAAACAATTTACACATAAAAATTTGTTGAGGTCACAACACAACATTTTTCATATTTACACAAAATAAAATTAATATAAATATATTTACCTTGCCCAAAACTACATATTCACACAACCATATGTGAATATATAAAATGTGGAAACCTATCTAAATTATTATAGGGTTATGTGTGATTAAGATATATTTATAAGTGAAAGAGAATTATAAACCACTTATAAGCATCTCAAATATAAAACATGTCATTTTGAAATAGTTGAGAACCGCTAAGAGGACCAAAACATTATCCAAATTCATGATTCCCATTATATAATCCATTAGGAAATCATATTTTTTATTTTAATGGATTTTTCATAGGTTAGCCTACCTCAAATATTTCTACCTCTGATAATGGTTGTTCAAGTACAACAAAATAATGTCCAAATATTTATGAAATATAAAAATGTAATCTAATCCAATAAAAACTCTTGTTTGTAAACAAGGGATCTTGAGCACTAGGTAAAAGGGACCACTATAGAGGATCAAATATTGAGAAAAAAATAAAGGATAAGAATATATAAGAAGTTTATTAACTTAAATCTATGGCCTTAATCATTTATTAAAATATAATAATTCTCTATTAGTAGAGGTACTAGGGCGGAATGGCCTAGGATTCATGTAAGACATACAGAGGGAGTATAGTTTTTTGTGGTCAATCCCTTGGAAGTAAAAATGAAAAAAAAACTGATTTTTGTGAATTTGGGTACTAAAAATTGTTTTGATACAATGTTTGAAAAACATTGTGCTAACCAATTTCACTATACTATTATTTTGAGCACCATGAAGGGTAAACATCATAGTATGAAAACCCATGTGGTAACTATATAGTTATATATAGGAAAATGAACATGATATTTTACGATTTGTTCACAGTTTATTATTTTATGAAGTATAGTTATTGAGACATGAACCAAATCTCATAAAACATATAATTTTTGAGAAAAAATAGTATAATTGGTTGGAAATAAATGAGAGAAAATAAAAAATAAAATAACATATTATTGTATGTTTAGGGTCTAAAAAATTCACCACCATAAAACATTATTCCAATAAAGAGTCATAAAATATCTAGTTGAATGAGGAAAAATAAAAAATAAAATAATTCAAAATACCACACCCTAAAATCAAAATATATATGAACAAAAAAAGCATATTAAATTGAAAAAAAAAAATAAAAAAATTTAAATTTGTTGGAAGGATCATCCTTACAAAAATTAGACAAAACACCCTTGGAGGTAGTGAACAGAAAAACACGATCCATCAAATGAGAAGAGATAGATATAAGAATGTTAGGAGATACTCATGTTACTGAACACCACATAAATAAATTTAAAACCCTAACCCATGGCATATATAACACAAATGAATTTTTTTGTGAACTATTCAGTACCTTCATATGAAAATATCAAAATACCAATGTTCCATAAAATCCAAAATACCATAATTTCTATTTGGAGGAACAAGTAATTTCACCATCAATAAGAACTCTAAATGCCAAATAATATAAACATGAAGTAGTAAAAACCATATTCTCTATGATATATTTCAATGATGGTCTTCCAAACATAACACGACTCAAGTCAAACACCAATTTTCTATTACTGAAACAAATTATGAGCCCTATAAATATAAAAATTTATTTGAAACTACACACTAAATAAGAAACAGTGCCCCTACACAACAATAAGATTAATAATTTCCTAAATTTCACTCCCATTCAAAGTATAATAATTAGAGGATCACCCATGAAATATATCATTTACAAATAAAATAATACACAAAAAACACAAAATCCAATTAAATATTCATTTTAAATGATATAAATATTAAATAAGTATCACATTAATATTATATTTAATGTAATTATCTATAAAATTATTCATGTCCATGTATTTAGCTCCACATATAATCCCAGAAACACCATGTTAAGATTGTTTCAAATGATCATACTATCAATAGGTATGATATTTTTCTTGTTCATAAAGAAACCATAAATGTTTATTCATTTAAAATCCACATTGTTGGAACAATTTGAAAAATACTTTGATTGATTCTATTGAGAAGAAAAAAATTCTTTTTCATTAAAATCCGTTACTGGACAGAGCCATCATTCTTCCATTTCTCATAACTAGAATTTTCTCCCAACAATCTTTGGATTGGTGAAATATAAACAACCTGTTACTTAATATCTTTTCTAACATTTACCCAGATTTCAAAAGTGACCACATCATTATTGATGTCTTAGTTGAATGATAAATAGATCTTAAAGTGGATATTGTTAGAGTCGCCTTCTAAAGTGTTGATCTTTTAATGAAGGTTATCTTGAACGGTTTAAATGATATCATACCAACATGATGAAATTCTTTGCATACTTTAACACCACTGAATCTCCATATTGGAGAAAATAAAACCACAAAACCATTATTATCCATAAGAATTATTATATTTAATACTATATAAACAAAGAATTGAAGCTTTAACTAGAGAGGCCCTTTGGTGTCTTGGATAAAATAATGGAATTACACAATTTTATACATTAGAAATAAATTATAAAATAAGAAATAATGAGATTAATATGTTTGGGAATCTCAATATGAGAACATATATCATCAATGTTATAGATAAATTCTTCAAATCTCATTTTTACGAATTATTGATGAGTTAAGTTGGGTTTTACTATTAAAACATATGGACAATTTCATGATACTGATCCTATGGATGAAGATCACTAGCTTACATATCTAGAACGGATGAACCCAATAATTGAGTTTGTACATGATCATATAAATGGTTAATTGTGGGGTATCTTTCTATATATCTCTTGCAAAATTCTATGGAGGATGGTGAGGGAGTACTCAATTAACAATATTAAATCAAACTAAAACAAAACCTATCATAAATTTAGATTACATATATTAACACCAAATAAATCATCCAATATAGAAAAACAAATCTAAAAAATAGTACCAATAAAACAAAACCAAAAAAATAAAATATAAAACCCTAAACACAATTAGTAAACATAAAATAATACCCACTCACAAATGGTGTGAAATTTCCATTTCAAAATCAAATTGGAATAAAAAAACAAAACATAAAACATTAGAAATTCAATAATGGTATTTTATTAATCTTCACAAATATATTTAAATTTATCAATATATATCCACTCCTACATATACATATATACATTTAATTACCATAAACACACATTATCACACACAAATATATATATATAAACATAAATAATGTGTATCATGGGTCAAATGAAAAAGAGGGGCTCATTTTAAACTTTTCATTGAATTAAGTCAACCATTTTAAACCCAAATTATTTAATATTATATATATATATATAATTCACATTGAATTCAAAAAATTACAAACGTTTAAAAATCATATACATTGTCTATCACAATTTTCAAACAACCAAGATGTTTTAATTATGGGAGAAAAAAATAGATAAATCCAAACCAAAATTTAAACATTAAATATACACACACAATAATCAACGTAAATTAATAATTATAATCATGAACAATAACCCATTACATAATGAATCAATATTTTATGAATTTGAAATAAATTGTTGTTGCATCGAATGTTTCCACATGATTCTCCTTCCATTCATGAATATTTTTAAGCTTAATGGTGGTTGATAGATATGGTGTCATAGTTTTTAAATGGTTTTATAGACCATTCCAAATAAATATCCACCCTATAAAACCATAAAAAACATACTACAAAATTTTTTTATTTTAAAAATATCCTATAAATTATGAAATCAATTTTGAATAATTTTGGTATTGAATGGAAACCAGAAAACTTATGAGATCCAATTTCAAATTTGAGGCATAAGAATCTTCAACCGTCCTAGTAACTTAAGAATCCTCAGTAATGGGTGGTTTTAATATACCTACTTATGACTAATCCATTTAATGATGAACACCCAATTTCTAAGATATGAGACATACCATAATAAAAAGAGTGACTCAGGAACCTACTACTTCATATGAAACCTTCGCTCATATATTTTTTTCATGAACCTAATCATATTGACCGCGAACTGGATACCTTGCCCAGCCAGTTACATGGAATAATAATAAATCATCCTCCTCTTAAGCTACAAAATAATGTCGTACCTCAAGATAAACACAATTAGGAATGAATTATCGTATCAAAAAATGAGTGAAAATAATAATAATATAGAAAAATAATTAAACATTGGTATTGAAAGAAAATACTAATAGTAAAATAGACATCTATGGGGCCACAAGGCACACAATTTACCATAAAACATTTTAATTATAGAATCAATCCAATCCCAAATAAAAATTTAACAAATAAATATTGTGTGATAACTATGTTTCTTTGTAGTGATTTCAAGGGTGAAAAATCACCTTCTAACTTTAATTTAAATAAAAAATTATTTCATGCCAGTCTAAAAATGTATATTGAAAATATCGATATTATTTATATTTAAAATTTGTAGAAATATTATACATTCGGAAGCCCATTTACTATTTTATTTTTACTAAATATGTAATTAATGAGTGACATTTCAATAAAAAAATATATGTTAAAATAAGTGATAATGAAAGATTTTTATTAGGAAATCATAAATGTGTAAATTATTTTAATTTTTTTTAAATGAGGAATTTAGAATACATTTAAAATAGTTATTAGGGATCCAAGGACATTATACAGATAGTATAAGATAAATCATTCAAGAAAAATATTTGAAAAGGCCACTAATACTTAATACTAACTACAAAACTATCCCAACACATGGTATCATTCTCAATATATCAACCATTGGTCATATTACATAAGGATACAAGTGGTAAAAACTAGTTAAAATGGTTAGATAATAATAATTAAATAGGTTAGTATGACTACTTACTTCTCAAATGTAACTATACAAATCATCTCATGATAAATTAATGGATTTGATCACAGTAAAATATTATATACATATATATAATATACTTTACACCAAGACAATCAACTATCATTTTAAACTTAAAAATTCCTTTTATGTACTACACCAATTTCCTTTCAACGAAAATTAAAAATTATAACCCCCCACTACTGAGGACACATAAAAAATAACACTGTTCGTGGATTTCTAAACATAAATTTTTGGGAAATGATTAATATTGTTTTCATTTACTGATGAATATTTCAAATTGGTATTAATTCCATATTATTTTGAGTAAAATATTGACCATTTGAAAAAAAGAATTCTAATAAAAATCATTCCACATCCTAGGTAACCCGTTCTCACTTGTACTAAAATTCACCTCAACACACACACACACACACATATATATATATATATTTGTACCTCTTTTATGAAAATAAATATATGTAAAACCTTAAGTTGTAATTAAAAATTAAGATACCTATATATATAATCATAGGTGTATATCTGTATTAGTCAATTTTCAATTTAATGATAATTATAAACCACTTTGAGTATTTTGAAATATTAAACATACCATCTGGCCTTGGATGTATACCAATTGAATGCCCTAAATATTCTTATCATTCTTAATATACTTGACATACATGATATATAAAACAATTAATCTCTTAAGATTCATGTAATTTAAAAGATGACGAAATGATTTAATAGTTAATCATATAACACAAATATAAAAAATGTTTTGGAATAATTAAAAAAACTAATTTCAAACATTAAAAATTAACAAAAATACCGATGGATACCATTAATAAATAAAAATATTTATTTTAATGTCATTAAAATATATTAACATGCAGAAATTATTGTCATCTATAAATAATGTTGCTCAACTCCAAATAAAGGAGGTTGAATGTGGTAGAAAATTAAAAAATGAACACTATCAGGGACCCCCCACCAAATTAAAAAATATAGAATCAACAAAAAAATACAAAAACCTTGGTAAATGATCATATAAATAGATAAAATGATAAATAATTAGGGAAAGTAGAAAGACAGATATTAATAATGGGATTTTTCCTCAAGGATTTAATAAAACCAAACATTACACAATTTAGTAAGATAAAACCATAGTGAGAACACCATCGAGGTCTTACGAGGTGGATAGTTGGGGAGAGGATTGACTTTTTATTAATGTATGATAATGTTATTATGGTATAATCCTATATTTAATGAACCATATCACCACACATTTCTTGGAAAATTGTGCACCAACCTTGTATACTCTATATTACTTATAGAGAACTGAAGATGAGAAAGATTAAGGGTATTATAACAATATTTATATTTCTATTAATGTTTTCATGTATATTAAATTATTTCTACAATTTTGGGATAATCATTTAATATAATAGTATTTTATTAATTGAATACCAAAAACCCTCTAGTTCCAATGAAAAACATCCCAAAAGGACATAGAAACATTTTGAAAGTCTGAAAAAAAATTATAATGTAGATAAGGTGAGGGAATGAAATATTTTTAAATATATACCATTTAAAATTTCATTATTTTATGTAAGTCACTAACTATGTTTAATTATGGTGAAGGGTATGTTCTCACATACCCTAAGGCAGATCTCAATATTACAATAATTCTGTGTTTCAATTATATAAGATGATGGTTTTTCAACATTATAGTATTCCTTATATAGTTCATATAGTAAATATATGAAAAGTGTTTCAGATTATAGTTGATTAGGATATAGTTTTAGACACATGGGGTTTGATATTATTCTAATTTTCATCTTGATTTGGGATATTATTTCATGTGGATGAGATGTTTCAGTATTTGGTAAATGATCGAATGATGGTGTGGATATTAAATCATGTTTCTAATATTGAATTTAGTGACCTATTAATGGTTTTGAAAGATGGAATAATGGAAAAAGAAACATTAGATGATCCTTGATATGGTGGTATTTCATGTGTTTGGTGGGATTAATGATTATAAAGATGGGAATTTGAATGGGAGAGAGAAGTAGTAGTGGGTAAGTGGGTATAGGTTTATGTAATTTTCTATAAGATTGCGATATATAATTTATTATATTTATGAATTAATTTTTGATACTCTCCTAAATAGGATAGTATATATGATTACTTTTATAGGAAATGGATTGGTTTCCCCTATTTATTCACTAGAATTTAGTTTGATTCATTATAATTTACAAAAGAATTTTTTTGGATACTATCACTAAAGATATATATATATATATGATCAACATATATATAAATATTTAAATGTTAATTTTATTTATTTTTCATTGTTCTAGATAATATTATATTATGGATTTTTTCATGAGTTGTTTGAATTTGAGGTCATTTCTTAGGTGTTTTTCACTATGTATCAAATTTTACATGTTTATAAAATTAAATTCATATATTGGGATGGTTTAACTTTTTATTTATGTAATTGAGTACATTATTTTATCTCATCATTTATCTTGGGTTATATATTTATGTTAATGACTCTTATTAATATGATTTTTCCATAGATTAATGTCAAGTACCCATAGTATGTTAGAGCGGGACTTTGTGGCAATCCACATCAGAACCGTTCGCCAAGAAAAGGTAAAATTTAAGGGGAATTCATAACCATTAATTTAACATATATATCCTATAACTTATTATATAGATGTTGAAAAATCATTTCATATGGTTTGATCATTCAAAAAATGGTGTGTCAAATTAAATTATTTATGAGTTTGCATTTTCTCAGAAATAAAAAGATATCCAGATAGTGAAAAAATTATATATGACATAATATTCATTAAAGTAATCATATTAGTAAATATATAAATTATTTTAATATCTATGGATAATTTATTATATAATTCTAAATCATCTTGAAGGAGTTTATGTGAGGAGAAATTTTTTTTGAGAATGGAGGTACAATTTTTGAGAAGATGACTGTGTTTTAATTTTCTAAATTTGATTAGTATTAACCTATAGAGAATAAAAACATATTACATCTATTGGTGTTCTCAAAATATTAGAAGAAAAATCTATCATACCATCTTCAATTGACAAAAATAGAACACAAACACAATAAAATTTATAAATTTCCTGTAAAAAACTTATTAGGGAAACATAAATATCATAAATATAGATTATGGATAATAATTGAGTGTTTGTTCATAAAATTAATATAATGTTAATGAAACCCATGTAGATAATTATTTTAAATCATTCAATTAGGAATATTTAGATGTTATTTTTTCTTATTTGTTATTGTTCATACAGAACTAAAATTCTATGTTTAAGTATATTAAATAACTTGTTATTCATGAATTTCATAGTATTCATTCATTCTTAATAACGTTAAATTTTTTAATCCCTCTATATTAATATTTTATTACATAAAACTGGGGCTATAAATATTATACATGTTGTAGATAATGAGTTTTTCCAAATAATGGAATATTTCACATTTTTTATTCGTATTCATTTATAACTATATTAAATTTAATTTGTTTAATTTTGTATGATATCATTTTCTATGTCGGTTTTTTCTTAATTTGATGAAATTATTATTGATTTAATAAACTAATTGAATGATAGCCACATGAAATATGGAATCCCAATAATAAATAATAAATATTGTTCGATATATATAATACCTTTGGTGATTGTTAGAATATATAAGTCCATCCAATATATAAACTTTTTTTAATGATTTCATCTCAACTATTGTATCATGATTTATTTTTTCATTCTCAATATAAAATTATTATATTGTTTATTATTTGAACTTTTTAAAATTTTTTATCTATATTTCTAAAAATAAAAATCACCACTGTTTTAATTGTATTTATTTATGTTCAGTAATTTTAACCATCCTTATTTAAAATTTTAAGGAAAAAATTAATTAGGAGATGTTTTCAAATATCAAGTTTAAAAAAATTATGTATCACTAAGATTTTATTTTCATCTTTAATAGTGATAAAAATCTCAATGAATCAAAAATGGATAGAGAAACAATGCCTAATTTGATATATATATATTTTATAAATAAACAATTACTGTTAAAATTTCAGTGCCATTTACAAATTGAAATTTAAGAAAATCATAAAAATAAATAATAGATTCCCATTATTAACTCAATATAATAAAACATTGAGGACATATCACAAAAAAATTCATTTACCATAATTTAGGAAAATACTATTAAAGATTAAATTAATTTTACCCAGGTCCATCATCATATGTCATATGTGTGACCAATGATTTGATTACAAATATTTCATTACAACCATTATTATTTTATTACACCTCATTTAGATAATAAAAATAAATATTTCTTTTCACTAAAATGATTATGATATATAATATAGAATGTTACATAAAATATATAAAAATAAAACAAAAAACAAAAAATATCTTAATGGTAAATATACAAACCCATATAAAGACTGGAACTTTTAACTATATTGTGCCACAATTTCATAGAATTATCACTTATATTATCAAAATACTAATTGAAAATAATTGAGGAAAAATTATTTGAATTTCCTAACTGAAATATATTAAATATTATAAAAATTGTGTAAATGGATAACAACATAAATTTGGTGTCATTTATATGGATTCTAAATTTTTTTCATTTTCTATATATTTACTTATTATTGGAAATGATAATTTCTTATTGAAATAATAACCAAACCATTTAGTATAGTTAAATTAATAGGAATTACATTACACAAAAATCAATTATAAATTTCATAATTTTCTGTATTTATTTCTGAATTTTTTTTACATATACAATAAATAAATATGATTTTTAATTTGGTTTTTTAAACAAATTCACTAAAATAATAATTACATTAGAATTGAAATATTTAATTCATAAAATTTTAGAAATATATTTGATTGAACACTTATTCTAATTTTCAAAAAATATTTTTTGTAATGATATTAATGAGACTATTGTTTTATGTTATCATTTTATACTATAAGGATTTTGGTGGAAATTTGGTAAAGTATATAAATGACTCCCAATTGTAGCTGAGTCACTATCAAGAAAGACGACCATCAAAATTAAATATAAATATAAAAAAAAAATTAATCACTATTAAATATATGTTAATGCCATAAAATTCTCACATTCAGAATGAAAATTTGGAAAATTATTAGAAAGGCCCACCATCAAGGACGAGTCAACGTCTAGAGGAAAAACCATCAATTATGTAATAGATATACTACTAGAATAGATTCATCGTTGAGGATGACCCATCTATGGAAGATCTATTGTTAGAATTTTTCTACCATCTAGAAATTAGGAAAATTATTGAAATAACCAACTGTTGAGATGAGTCACTACTGAGATGTGTTACCATTGGCATGACACACCGATTTATTGAATCACCTCCAGGTTAAGTCAAAAAAGTTATAAATCAATTCCAAATTAGTATCACCATCAAAAGATTCATCATCTCAATTTCTATGATATCTTTCTTGTTCTAATAATTATGTTTTCAAATTTAATATTGATGATTATTTACATGGTTAATAAAACTATCACAGATATAGTAATGTGGGAGTAAGAGTTAGTTAAAAATTGAATACGATCTAGATGATTGATCTTCAAATGGATACTATTGTATGATTATACTAAATAAAGAAGACAAATCCTCCATGTGTCGAAACATAAATATGAAAGCATGTGAATTATGATGGATCATGTAGAATGAACTTGAAGAGTGGTGTAGAGTGTTATATTTTTTGGAGAGATTACATGATTTATATTTATCTTCAATTGAATTTGTTAAAGAAGAGTTTAATAAACATTCATATTATTTCTTACAAATAGAATAATCAACAATAAAACACTCAATTTAATTATATTTGTTCGATAAATAACTCTCTCTCCTATCCAAGCGACCTTCGAGGAGTCTCAAGATTCAAATCACATTGGACTGACCAACACAATACTCCCCATATATTTAAACATTCTATTTCTACTTATTGACTTTATATTTTGATCAGTGTGTGGTTTAACCAATTTATTGAATAAACATTGACTCATGTTTAATAACTACATGATACTCAATATCATCTTAACTCCCTCTTTACAATGGTTTACCCACGGTGTTGTGGAAGAGGTCCCTTCATGGCATGGAAGTTAGTTAGCTGTTGTGCATACCTGATCAATGATGTGGATGAAGATTATATTTAAATAATATTCAAAGAAATATTTGATTTTAATATATAGAGGATTAGGTCTTTGATTGAGACTAAACCACTTGTTTTATATGCTATTTGTCTATCGGTTTTATTTCAAAGCGTTAAACTGTTTTTTTAATTGTATCCAAAACCAATCCATCTATCGTAAATCATAAAAAAGGTTCATATAATGTTTTATATAAGTAAATTTATTTATAATGTTTTAATATTTTTCAAATCATTTTAATTGATATATAATCACTATTTGAATAATTCTATAAAATATCAGTACATTTATGGATCTTATTTTTTGATTAATTGATTTCTTTTGATTATTAAAGGAATTTTATTTCAATTCTTTTTAAGATATTTATTGGGTATTCAATTCACCCCATATTTAGATAAACACTCTAAAAATTATTTGGAATAATATGAATCTAAAAACAATTATTATTTTCATTATATTTTAATGATAAAAAATGTGTATCAATTCTTAATTTAATTATTAAAATTTATAATTTCCAAGAAGTTTCTACAACCTATGTAACTCCATATATTAATGGAAATAACTATTATCAATGGAAAAAATTTAGAATACCTATTAAAATAATGGATTTTGAAAAATTGTATGCTATATATGATAAAATTAATTACCTATGAATGAATGAAATACATGCAATGATGCTATTAAAATTTATAATAACAAATAATAATATTATATGATTTTCTATTTAATGTGATATTGAATATTAATAATTTAGTATGACATCTAAGGGTAATTTTTACATTTAATTATGGGGTACATTATCTAGTTGTGATGAATGAATAAAAATTTGAAAAAAATGATATTGAACACATATAAATTTAAATATGATATATATGTGATGAAACTTCATGCGATAACTTATGATATGTATGTCAGGAACAATTTTTTTCTAAAAATAATTATCTCCTAAGTGAATCTTAGGTCAGAAAAATATCAAATCATTAGACAACTAAGATGACTTCCAGAGAGATATAATTGGACATCAATTTCAATAAGAGAATCATGCTACAACCGTTAGCTACCCGACGAAGAATTTTTTAAAATGTTAAAAATGTACGAGTAATAGATTAACAATAATCTATAAGATAATGATGAACCAAAGTGGAAATGTATAGCCTTCAATTATACTTCATCAAAATATGATGAAAAGAAAAAAGTTCAAGATGAATGATCTAGTGATAATAGATCACCATCCAATTGTTATAGGGAAAGAGATCATTTATTGAGAAGGATTCTGAAGTTAATAAAAAAAAATATTACATAGAATACTGGGAAACAAAAGTAAAGATCAAAGAATTTTAAATAAGAAGAAGGAATAGAAAAAGGATAAAAATTCAAGTGAGATTACATTTTATGAGTTCTAGATAAAAGTAAATATTAAGGAATGTTTTCCCAGGTTAATGTAATAATGAATTAGGGTGATAATTATTAAAGGTATAAGAAACTAATTAAATTCACCTTGAGTTCCATTTAGGATACCTCCAGTGACTTAGACTCAGCACATATTGAGAATCTTGAGAGAGAAAATATCTGATTCATTAAAAACATATGTGAGGTACCAACAATATATTTTATACATAAGTATAATAATACTGAATGGAACACAATTATATTTACATGTAGAAAGAGGGTGTTTTTAATATTGAAAAAATTGATATTATTAAGGTGATTAAATACAAATACTAAATTATTAATAAACAACATGATTTATCTCATTATATTAAATCATATTTTTCTATTGAAATATAAATTAAATCATAATTGATAATAGAAAACATTGGACTAAAATTTTCAAATCATAATGTAAATATATATTTATATAGATTTAAATATAGAATAGAAACTTTCAATAAAATAATAAGGTAAAATAGATCCAAAATCTATTAAAAGTCTTGGTTACCATCCTGGACATTCAAGAATTGTTTAAGAGCACGCTTTTTTCAACACAAAACCATAAGAACTATACTAGTAATTTTTATCCATGTGGAAAAAATAATATTATTACTTCAATGAGTTTACAATTTTTTTATGATTTCTATAAACAAAATATGGGTTCCAAAATCACTAATCACTATCACATATTGACCCAAAAAAGTATGTTTCCATAAATAATTATTTGTATAACCATTGATATGTAGTGAAAATTATTGAAAGGATAAATTAAAAATATATAGTACATAGATAACAGATTCATCAGACATATAATAGTAAATTATTTAATCATCAATAATTTGATAAAGGGTGATGGTGCTCTTGTCACCATTGGTGAAAATTATAATGAAAAATTATTGTCCTTTAGAAAATAATTAAGTCAAATGCAGTTTTAATTTCTTATGTAATTTTTTATGGTCTAAAATATATTCAACTTAGTATCTCATTGTTATGTGATAATAGTTTTCTTTTGAATTATGAAAACAATCATTTAATTATTTTTAATTAAAAAATCAATAAGGAATACTCTTTTTAGGAATGAATATATATATGCTATTAATATTGATTCATTAATTCAAGAAACTGTGTATTTTTTAAGAACCTTTATTAGAGAGTCAAGGGTTTTTAATTTGAGACCAGAATGCTGTTATATCCACTCAATAAATAGAATTCTATAAAATGTTTATCTAGGGATATACCCAGACTTGAATTCATAAATTATAATGTTAGTAACCCCTAATAAATTGTAAAACATAAAATATAATTTAAATTAAATAATAAAATTTCAAATTATCATCCTCTTGTGCTTTTTCATATGGACGTGTTTGGGCTATCTAGTGTTTCTAGTTTAAATGAGATGAAATTTTCTTATTTACTTCTAGATGAATTTTCTTTGTATAATTACTTAATATTTTTTCACTAAAAATTAATGATTTTTTGTAAGTTACCATCTATTCTAAATATACATAATATCTTTTTTGAATAATAATTAAGATTATGATAAATTTTACATGGTTGTGAGTTTGTAAATATAGCCTTTGAACCCATTTTCTCAAAAAATAGTTATAACCAAAAATTTTATTCTCTTAGGACTCCTCTATTGAATTGTGTTGCATAAATTATAAATATAAAATTCTAAGAGATATAATGGATAATTCATCGTGAATATGATAAAACTATATACTTTTGGGAAGATTATGTGAATATAACTTTCTATATTATGAGAAGAGTTTAAAATAGAACAGTTTGAAGAAAAATACTTATGAACATTGGAATAATTGAAAAAATATTTCATATTATTTTAGTGTTTTTAGATGAAAATTATTTATTCATTATACATGGATAATCATTTCAAGTGTACCTCCAATTGTGATGATGGAATTTTCCCTCATTATTCAACCTCTTAAAAATTATATAGTGTTTTTATCAAAAGAACCAATATCGTTGAAATGTATATCCATGAAATTTTTTATAAGAATGTAACACAAGAACCTCTGATTCCTTTATAGATCCTTGGGTATGATATATCAAAATTAAAAAAGTTATGGAAAACCTACTGATATAGCTGTCAAAAAATGCAAAGAAACTATCCAGTTTATAGAAATTCCAGATCCTGAAAAAGAACATGTAGAAGATCATGAAGTAACAATCCTTTTTATAGAGATATTAGGACAATAAAATACCCAACATTTGATGATGTATTTGAATATTTATATATAGGTACCCAATAAATATATTCTTGAAGATAATGGGTTTTACATGAATTTTACTTTACAAAATTTTAAGCTAATAACATAAATTATACAATTAATGATGAATTCTATGTAATTGATATGCATGATTAAATTAATAAATGTGAACAGAATAATGATTTGGATCACATTTATAGTCTTAATGAATCCTTTAATATAGTCATGAAATGGTTGTTTAGAATCATTTTTGTGAATATGGAATAATAGTGAGAAATAAGGGTAGACAAGTTTCACAAGGGTATAATTCAAAAGAGGTCATAGACAATTAGAAAACTATTTCACCTATCGTTACATTTGAATACATTAAAATATTTTTTCCTATGTATCACATCTTGATTTAAAAAAATACAATATTGATTCCAAAACATCAATCTTAAATGGAAATATAACTGATTATGTTTTGGTTTAACAACCCCTCAGATTTCAAAAACATCATCTTTCAAATCATGCGAATGAGGCCACAATAAATTTATACGGTTTAAAATAGACTCATGGAGCTTGGAATGATAGGGTAATATAATTTAATATTTAAAATATATTTTAAAATGTTATCGTTAAACATACAATTTTTTTAGAAAAAAATAAAATTATGCTTTCGTTGTCTGAATATATTTATATGTATTATTTTTCGATATATTTAAAATATATTAGGTATTTATTTTTTCAAAATGGATTAAAATAAATTTGAACTGTGTTTAACGGGTGAAATTAAAATATTTTTTTGTTTTAATATTTTTCATAATAATTATGGAATTATTTTAATTCAAATTTAATATACTAATGAACTTTAAAAAAATTTAGATAATAATAAGTGTTTTGACATGACTACGAGTACCACTTGTTTGATTGAATTTGATGATGAAGGGAATTCAGTGGATTAAACTAGTTAAATATGGATGATTGGAATTATACATTACTTCATTTCCATCTGACATGAAAATATGATTAGTGTATGTATGTGTACTTGTTTTCATGAAAAAAAAGAGTCAAACATTCTTGTTTAAAAAGATTTTTAAAATACCACAATTATATATTCAAATTTAGGATATTCTACCATGTTGGACATAAATTTACATAGTTATTTATTCATATTTCAATTTTGGTGGTTCAATGTTTGAAAGAAAATTCACCTTTCAAAGATTTAATATTTTTTTAATGTTCCTATTTTCTTAATGTAGTAAGAAACATTATTTTATTGCATGGTCTTCAGATTAAGTTTTATATATATCATTTTCTAGGTTATGTGCTAAAAGTTTGCTGATAAATCACAATTTACATGACTATGGATATCAATTATAACATCTACCTATAAATTATTATAAAAAAGTACAAAAAAATTTCAATGAACCATGTATTTATTTATAGATCATTACCATTTGATGAAAAACATTACTTTTTGACAGATCATTTTCAAATTATTAATATTACACTTGAAAACATTGCTTCTAAAAATTCTCTTTCTAATATTTCTACTAGGCCATTGATATTTTAGTGAATGAACTAAATTTTACACAAATTAGCAATAATTTATTTTGGTTGTGCTTAATTTTATAGAAACCACTTCTGAATTTTTACAAACAATTTGATTTTTACCCACCATGGGAGTTTTACATACCTTTGGAGTTAAACCCATTGATAGAGTTTTACCAACCACAATATTTTTCCCATCATTGTAATTTGGCCAGCATAGGTGTTTTACGAACTATTACAGTTTGACACAACATTGGAGTTTTACACAATTTTGGATTTTGATATTCCATAGAAAATTTATATTTTAATTGTTAATTATTTAATATATTTTAAAATTATATTTATTATATTTATTTTGCAATTTCCAAATCCAAATATTATATAAATTTGGTAATTTTATATTTATGGTGCATTATCTCCTTCATTATTATGATTTTGATCCTAACAAAGACCCATTATCTCAAAACTATTATCCTTCTGACAACCTCATTTGAACCATTAGAGATGATCCCCTAGTTAGAGTGATGTGAGCCATAGAGTCTTCTCAAGATGAGTAACATAATTCAAAGAAGCATAATTGTGAGTCTATATGTGTATATGTCAATATGATTGACATACATATAATTAATTACAAGGTAGTACATAAAATGGAAATTTATGTAAAGTCATTATTATCAAGAAAGTCTTCGGTGCTGAATGTAATGCAAGAAAATTAATTGGTATAATAGTTTTATAATAACTAAAGGACATTTTAACCTATGTTTTTTCACTGATTGTATCACTTCTACAATTTTATATTTGAGGATGATGATGATTATGTTAGAAATTGAATAATTAGATAATTTTTTTTCTCTTTAAGAAAATAGTTTATATGGGTTAATGTCCCTAAAAAATGTGTCTTAAATGACTAACAAGGATCCAATACAAGTAACCATGATAACATTGTAAATGAGGACACATTTTCTAAACTGACTAGAGAAGAAATTTTAATTGGAATAGATAAAACTGATCTAGATGGTGAATGTCATTTTATTTTCTTTTTTATTCAGCATATAATGTTTCCATGAAAGGGTGGATTCTCCACAATGAGGTTACGTGATGAATAAATTCAATCTCCAATGGAGATATCAGTAAAGGAGAACTGTTCAAATACAAAATGACTCATATGATGGAGACGTGAAAGACATTTTCAAGATAACACACATGTATCTACCACATGTTTATTTCTTCTATATTAGAGGATAAGGGATTGGTTGATGGGAATAAAAACTATTGTAATATTTGGTGGTTTTTTATTTAAAATATCATTTATAGAATAATGTAGATAAGTTGGAATACTTTGAAGATACAATGGGTTAATTATTTTTATTGGAGATATATGATTTCGAATATTTTCGATCACCAAAATAGGCTAATAAATATATTTGATCCTCGATAAGAATTAGATGAGGTGGTTGAGTATTATGATGAGAATGTAGATGATGATTCTTATTCTAGAGATAACAACGAATTTATTTATTTTGACAGCGTTTGTGACATAGATATTCTCAAATGTTCTCCTATTATTTCTTATATTTCTCCTATCCCTCCAAGATAACTACATGTATGAGGGGGACATTTAAAATATGGATTTGAAGAGGAATAAATAAAGGGTTCTGAAAATATTGTTGAATTTTATGAATATGAAAAATTATAAAACATATTTTATGATTAGAATGGAGAAGTGGTTGAAAAATAAGAAGGAAAAAATAAGAAAAAATGGATAGAAATGATGAATGTGATGGAAATTGAATTCAAGATAATGATGTTTTGGAACATGATACGGCTGATGTTCTTGAGATTCATCATGTAGTTATGTCTTATCAAGGTGTACTAGTTGTATCTAGGTTTGTTGAAATACCATAAATTGTATCATTTTTTGATAAATATTTGTTACATGATATGGATGAATTAGTTGAGGGGAGGAATCTCTATGTCTATCTAGTCACCCTATAGACCCTTTAAATGGTGAATCGAGTGACTTTGAATCTATTGATGTGAATGTTGTTTAATAGATAGTCATTGACCATGTGGTTTTTGATCCTATGGTTTTTGAGCCTACACTTGATAATCCAAATGTTTTTGGGCCTCTAGTTCTGTCTTTAGATAGATTTGATGTCCCATTCATTGATAACTGGGAGATGTACCCTTTAAAAGTGAGACTTGGTTTGGAATACACTAAATCAAATAATGAGAGACACGCTCTTCCAATTGAGGGGGATACTATGGGATCAATGGTGGTTCATAAATATGTTGTAGTGGTAGTAAAGATATATTATTCTGATATTCTTTCATGTTCTATGCCTACAAAGGTTTCTAATGTTGAGATATTTTTTTCACCCCTGAATTCCCTTGTCATTTCCATAGTACCTATTGATGTTGTATCCCAAATACACTGACATTGTTTCACAGAAATAATTCTCTATGATTTTTTATGTTGTTGAATAATAATCCACCACTTATATAAAAATATATGTGATAAATATTCATTACTTATGTTATGTCTTTTTATCCATCACATCAAACCAAATTGATACATCACATTCAAGAAGAAGAGATATGGAATCAGATGACCGAAAATGAGATGTAATTTTTTTGTCTGCATTATATGGTATGATATTTTTTTTCAGATTATATAAATGAAATTTTTGAGAGGGTGGAGAACATATTGTTATTGGATTATTATTTTATGCCTCGTCTGCCTTTATTTGTTAAATTGTTATGATTATTGGTTAGAGAATATGATAAAAATGTATAAGGTGATGTTCTTCATATTCCCAAGGAATGATTGAGACTGATCCAGTATAACAATGATCTTCTGTATATAATAGTTAGATAATTTATGAACGATATTTAAAATGATAGGGAAACCATCACCAATGAAATATTTTTTACATGTCTCATATTTATACTGAGCATGAGAATCACTATTATTTGTTGTTCATTAGTGAGAACCTCAGGATGACTTCGACGAATCAATCCAATAAAGAACAATTGAATCATATGAAAGTGATTACCCCAGTGATCCAGTAGTCTTTCGAATAAAAAACTTCTTTTTAGTGCAATGTAAATAGGATTGAATATTTTAACGGATTTCATCTATACGATAAAGACCAGTCTTTATGTTTCTGGTACAATAGTAGTGGATCGAGATTCTATTCCCATCACTGCTTATCTCACTCCTCTAACATTTGATGCTATGTTTTTTTGGATAGTTTTTAACTGAGGCCTTAATTATCATTTACCTAATCAGTATCATTCCATTATGTTAACTCAAAGTGAAACATTCATGAATCTTAGACCAATTATTATTATTGAAACTATTTATTTACTTGTTGTCCCTATAGCAGCCCCTACTGTTTCGTTAGCTTCGTCCAGTGTGTTTTTTCCACTACTAAGGATAAGGGAATGAAATGTAGTGTTCCTTCTATCCATCATGAGAAGATTTTATTTTATCCCTTAATATATTTGACAATGAGTATTATATTCCATTTTTATTTCTCTTTTGGGGATTGAATGGGAAATATTATAATTCATTTTTTCATATCTACATTCATTTCATATTTTTCCCTTCACATTTTGATAATCCCAATAGGTGTAAAACGAATCTATTGATTTCATTAGAATTTATATTCTGCAATTACAAATACTTTTGACTTTTAAAACATTTATTAATTTTAACATCCGAGATATTATGAGATATATTATTTTTAACTACACCAGGATTATCTTGTACTATACGCAACACCATATTAGCTTGCAGTATACGCAACGCTATTCTTGGATCCGGTTACACACAATTTTGATAGTAGTTATTCTACGAAACATTGAGTATATATATATATATTCAATGTATAAATGAAATATGGTTGGATTCTGTTATACGAAACAACGGATGAGTCTTGCACAAAACGCAACCCTGACTTGGCTTGCATTACACGCAATCACGACCTTCCTCGATAGCGTGTGTACTACGTAATACCGAGTTTCACTAAACAATGATATATTGTTATAATATTATTATGGACCAGCCGTTATGAATAGTATTAAGTATACTTTGAATTTTATAACATTATTATTCATCTTACCTATTTTTTAGAACATGGTATGAGAACAAAATAAAATTTTTAGGTAAAATAAGTATTTTTCAAAAAATGTAGTTTTGTCGCCTTTTGATGGCGCACCCACATTAAATCTAGTTTTTGTCATGTTTATAAGTTCAATTTGACAAAATAGAATTCTTCCATGGAATTAGGATAAAAATATTTAATTTGGATAAAATTTTCATATTATTCTGATAACTTTCATATTTTGATGAATAGTAAAAACACGCTATATTTTAATTAAAAAAAACTTTTTTCATCGCAATAATATATATGGTTATATTATATTTTTAATTGGTTTTAAAGTGTAATTAGAATATATTTTTACCATTTAATCCAATGTTGGTCATTGAATTAAATTCACTTTGAAATTGGACATCAACAAATATCGATCTTCTAATAGTTATTGTTTCTTAAAAACACGCTATTTGTTTTGATAACGGGAATTACTTTTAAAATTAATTAATGCCACTTTTATGTTTTGAATTTGGTAAAATAGAAATCATTTTTGAATTCATAATATCAAATATAGCTTAGGCTTATTTTTTGGTATTTTTCTGAAAAACGTCAATTTTTGATAAATAGTGAAAATACTGAGTTTTTGGTTAAAACTGACTTTTTATTTAAATAATGATTTATTTGATTTAAATATATTTTAGGTCAAAATAGATACATAATACTTATATATGTTCAATAAAATTAATTGGAGTCATTTTATAATAATTTTAGATTTATAAAAACTGAATTGAACTTTTCACCGTTTTTTACCCACCTCCTAGGAGCTTTTGAAATTGTTCATAAAACATAAATTTACCACTTCTGTGAGTTGAATTTCGAAAATTTGAAAGACATGGTTAATATAAAGGAGTAAAATTTGGTTCAATTAGATAAAAGTAATTTTTCTTGAATAGTAACTTTTTACTTTTGTTTACCACGGTTAAAGTTAAATATGGTAATTCAAGGTTAAAAGAATATTATAATAATTTAGAATTACCTTAAAACTTGTCAAAAACTTATTGGATGAGTAATGGACGACCATGGGCATCCTTCGGTCGATTTTGGGACCCCATGTAGCCAATTACGAAAGACAATGACAGATTAGATTAATTAATTTAATGTAAAGAAAAAATTGGCATTAACAAAAATCTTTTAGTAATTAATTTTTATAAGGGGCTATATAAATTATATTTTAGACTATAAATATTCATTGTATTTATAAAAAGATTTGATACATGTTGGTATTTTGTTTATAATTTTTAGACATCAAATAAATTAAATTATTTACGACACAATAATGAT
Organism: Viscum album; assembly: GCA_963277665.1. Lineage (NCBI taxonomy): Eukaryota > Viridiplantae > Streptophyta > Magnoliopsida > Santalales > Viscaceae > Viscum > Viscum album. Next base: position 1,831,322,260 of record OY728131.1, read on the forward strand.
GCAGTATTTACCACATTAATAAATGATTTAAATAAATAAGATTATAATGATTAAGATATTATCCAAAACCTGTAAAATTTCAATTGGATGATTTTATATCTAATATGAGTCATCTTATCTTCGATATTAATAGGATTTGGACCTCTTGAAACTGATGATAAGTTTATAATAAAATAATGTTTTCACACTTTCCTAAAGAGACCCTCCTCCCCCTTATAAAAGGAGACCATATCTATCCAATTCCTCATACCTCTCATGCAATTTGGCTCGCCCAACCTCTGCCCAATTAAGCTCCCTACATCCCTCTCCTCCCCCTATATGCCTTACCTTAGGCAGAAGGCACTCCAAAAAGTCCTTTTGGATCAATCCAAAAGAAGTTACCCAAATTAATGGTAACAATTTCTCTTAAGATGTTTTCTTTTATTCTACATCTCCAACACCTAAACTCTTTTTATTCCTTTCTTTTTTAATAATAACAGTATCCTAAATATACTAGGAATTTTTTATGAGAATTATTCCAACTACACTTACACACACCTCTATCTAATGGATGAAGAACATACTGTTTCTGTGATGGCAAACTAGCGCCTCACGAAACGATGATTGTTCGATTTTCTCATATCACCTCTCATGGTGGTCATTATGATGGAACTGTATTTATATATGATATATCATATGTTTATTATTTCCTTATTCTTCTTTACTTCCCAACTATATCAAGCCTTTATGGTTTCCATAGTGGGTAAATATGATGATCTCATTTGAGTAAGTGCGGACAACCGCCCCCTCAAAGTGATGTGATTCGTTAATGCCTTATATGGGATGTATAAAGGATGGATTAAATGATATTATATATGATATTATACTGTAATTATAATATACATATTCCATTAAAATAATAAATAGAAATGAAAGTAGTGTTCTTGCGTACGTACGACTTACCGTCTTCATGAACGGTGCATTTCATTTCATACCTCCATATGATATGTACTATTACAAATACACATATATGCTAGATATATAATGAAAATATATGGTATATAAATCATGATTTAAATTCTGGAAGTATGTAAATCATGATATAAGTAATAATAACATCAAGAACAACAAGTTCAAACATGGACGATAAATAAGATGATTTTACCCAAAACGTTGCTTTAACATGAGATTTACAATAGAACGGGTAATATAAAGACAAAATTAAACCATAAATGATATCATAAAAATGAATATGATTATTTAATAAGTCAATGAAATTATTTAAATCTTGATACAGGAGGTTCGGATACATATGAAGCATATCAGACCTATGGTAAGGGAAAAATTTTCCAATCTCATTTTTACCTGAGATTGTTTATTCGTAAGTATTTACTAGGGTTATATTTATCATCCATGTCCTTGTTTTCTAAAAATGGTTTCATGTATGTTTAAAGTCCTTTTTACCCACTTTTGAATTTTACTACATGTTATGTAAGGAATCTTTCTTTTTTTTACGTTACGATGCACTTTTTGTCTTTTTCGGAAAAAGTATGAGAAGAATGTTTTTTTAACTTATACAGCATGAAAGGATTTTTACGGTTTTATAAAGACTTATTTTCAGGAAGCTTACCCCAAAATATTTCATTATTAATTTTCAACAAAATCTTTTTATTTTAAAATTTCATGACGTTTTGTGAAAATAATTTTATTTTTAAGAAGAAATGATATTTTCCTCTAGAATTCATCTCATGTTTTTTATCAAAACCAATTTCCATCTAAGATGACATTATTTCATATGTTTATGTTTCAGGTATAATGTCTATGATTTACATGGTTTCAATTCTCTTATTATAAAATGATATCCATTTGTTTTATATAGATTATGTTATGATGGGGTGATGTTTATGAAACCCATTTTATTCTTTGGGTTATGACGAATGATTTATGTTTATGTTCTGGCACAAGTAATAATGATTTCATTATGAGATGGGTGGGAGATATATCTCCCTCCAATGAATTGGGTAAAGATTTATATCTCATGAGATAGACATGGCTGGAATGGTAAGCTAACCTGGTTCAGTGTTACAAGACTGGAACGAGAAGTGAACTCGATTCAGAAAGGGACTCTGTCCACTAAGATGGTCTTGGCAGCAATGCCTTAGCTACTATGGAAATAATAACATGTTCTTATTGGTTTCCACAATTACATTTTTTATTCCCATTCTATTTTATCATGATTTATGTCCCATTATGATCTATGCCTTACGTACTTCCATGTTTTATGTCATTGCTCAAGTTTTTGATGTTTTAACATTATGTTCATGTTTTTAAGTTCAAATGTATATGGTTTGTTTTATTTTCTCCATGATTACCCTTACTGAGAATTTGAGCACATCCTTTATATGTTTTCTTTTCCCCAGGGTATAAATAACGGTTTTAGGTAAGAAAACAAAAAGGGGAAGATCTTTATGAGAAATTTTGAAGATCTTTCACCACGATTAGAAGATTATGTTCTGAGTTTCCAAAGACACTAAACTATTACGGTCCTTGTGTGTTGGTTTATGTTACGTATTAAGGATTCCGCGAAAGTAATGTGATGTCCATTTATGTTGATATTTGGGTCTCTACAGTTGGTATCCGAAGAAAGGTTTAGTCACCCTTTTGATACAAGGATGCAAAAACTTTCGTGAGATCCCTAGAGATATTTCTATGGAATTCCTAGGTATGTCCCTAAGATTAAGTATAAGTATAGGTTATAGTCCTATAATTACTGTAAATATATTAGAATTAAACCTAATATCTTAGATATTGAATATACTCCCCCTTTATTATGTTTTTTTACCTATCATGATTTTTGCCTCCCACACTATTCTTTTTGGGTTTTAGAAATTGGCTGGAAACAGGAAGATTCACTATAATGGAGAATATGTTGGACAATGGAATGATATTTTTCATGATCAACCAAATGAAATGGGATTTGGAAGGCGAAACATCATTATTATTCCTAATCAGAAATGTCATAATATGATCAATAATTTCATCTTTGGTAAGTTTCTGGACTCACCTAATAAGAGAAAGATGGAGTTTCATGATGATCATAGAGGAAAGAAAGATCAATTTCCCTCATGCAAGTCATGTGTGAAGAGGCATCAAGGAGAATGTTTCAAAGGAACTGGAAGATGCTTTGGGTGTGGAAAAGAAGCACACAATGCTAGTAATTGTAATGGAAAAGGTTTAGTTAACACCATGGACAAGGATAATGGTATTTCTAAGACATCAACAATGGTTAAGTGTTTTAAATGTGGAATGTACGGGCATTATGCAAACCAATACCCTAAGGGAAAATCTCATAAAGAGAATCATCATGGTCATATGGGTAGTATTTATGTGGATGATGATGAAGAGACTACAAATGATATGTGAGAAGAAATAATTGTTGAATCTTGGTCAATGGTTTAAGAAGGTAGTGAAATGATTACATGTTTATCAAGTGTAATGTTGTATAAGTACTCTCATATTACTATGGAATAAAGAGACATATAAGGATTGTTACACTATTGACTTTCTTTAAGTTTTGAATGTCTATGATGAATGGTACCGGTAACCATGAAAGTTTATTCAGATATTTTTGGAAGGCACCTAATTTGCACATAAAGAAGTGCTAAGGAGATAATTAAATGTTTCATAGTATTAATGAGATCATGAATTATAAAAGGAAAAAGTGATATCATAGATTGATTGTATATAATTTTTGGGATTTTAGTACGTTGAAAGAGTTAACTTTTGACAGCACTCATGTTTTCACTAAGGTTCTATGGTAATTCATGTTTCAAAAGAATACATGATTAAGGTATTCACATGTTTGGAATGTGACCAACAAGATATATCTTATGATATATGGGGTATAAATTATGGTATTAACGTGCCTATTATGCGACCTTTCAAGTAATCATATTCCTTATACTATGAGATTAGATATATGTATTTTGGATAAGCCTAATGATTCGAATGGATTATGTTGACCATAAGTTAGTATTGGTTAAGGCTAGAATTTTTTTATGATATTATTGATAGTATGTTATAATAGTATAGTTTTATAAAAAAGGACAGCCTGTAGGACGGGCGACAACCCATCGCGTCAGACAAGGTTGCAGGAATCGAACCCACAACCGAAGTGCGACATGCCTTCATCACCTACCACTGGCCTAAAGGATGTCCCTGGTTTGTAGAAATTAGTTTTATTTTATTATGTGGTATGATAGATGATGTATAAGACCATATTTGGAACCATGTACAATTAACCTCACCATAGATGGACTTATGTGTATTTAATATCTTATACAGACCTTTTATTTTGATATAGACAGATGGAATGACCTGTCATTCTATCGTGTGATCTTATAATAATTCAAGAATGACAAATTCAACTTCATATCTTTAAATAAGAGATGAAGCGGAAATTGTTCATGAAATGAGCAATGATGATTTTACACTGAAATCAATTAAGTATTTATCATTATACAAAAAATCATCAACATTAGGGAAAAGATCTTGAAAACCAAAAATGTTTTCCTAGTACTCTCATATCCGATGAATTCGATGGTAACTTAGATCATCACAAATTTATGTCTTTGTGATTGTTGGATTTTTCATAGCCATGTTCTCTACCACTCTCCATCAGGCCTTGATGGATAGATTTCTCTTCCATATCCATATTTTCACCTATGTTCTCTTATGTGGAAACCCAGTGATGAGTTACTTTGGTTATTATTTATGTTTCTAATGTTTCTTTTTTAAACTGATTATTTAGTATTCCTTTTTTACAATGTGGGTTTCTATGAAAGAAACTTTCAAGTAGAAAACCATTTATAACCCCGATGAATATCGATGGAAAAATTCATTTTAAGGGGGGTAGAATGTAACAACCCGAGATTTTATGAGATATATTATTTTTAACTACACCAGGTTTAGATTTTAGTATATGAAACACCATATTACCTTGAAGTATACGCAACGCTATTCTTGGATCATGTTACACACAATTTTGATTGTAGTGATTCTACGAAACATTGAGTATATATATATATATATTCATTGTATAAATGAAATATGGTTGGATTATATTATACGAAACAATGGAGAAGTCTTGCACAACATGGAACCCAGACTTGGCTTGCATTACACGTAATTGCGACCATACTCGATAGCATGTGTAGTACGCAATACCAGGTTTCACTAAACAACGATACATTGTTTTAATATTATTATGGACTAGATGTTATGAATATTATTAAATAAATTTTTAATTTTATAACATTATTATTCATCTTTCATATTTTCTAGAACATGATATGAGAACAAAATAAATATTTCGCGTAAAATAAGTATTTTTCAAAAAATGTAGATTTTTCGCCTTTTGATGGTGCACCCACTTTAAATCTAGTTTTTGACATGTTTATAAGTTAAATTTTACAAAATAAAATTCTTCCTTATAATCAAGATATAAAAAAATTAATTTGGATAAAATTTTCATATTATTCTGATAACATTAATATTTTGATGAATAATAAAAACACGCTATATTTTAATTAAAAACAAATTTTTTCATCACAATAATTTATATTGTTATATTATCTTTTTAATTGGTTTTAATGTGTAATTAGAATATATTATTACCATTTAATCCAATTTTTTTCATCGGAATTAATTTCACTTTGAATTTGGACATAAACAAATGTCAATCTTTTGAAAGTATTTGTTTTTTAAAAACACACTATTTGTTTTGATAATGGGAATTAATTTTATAATTAATTAATGCTAATTCTATGTTTTGAATTTGGAAAAATAAACATCATTTTTGAATTTGGAATATCAAATATAACTTAGGCTGAATTTTTGGTATTGTTTTGAAAAACATCAATTTTTTATGAATAGTGAAAACACTGAGTTTTTGGTTAAAACCGACTTTTTATTTAAATAATCATATATTTCATTTAAATTTATTTTAGGTCAAAATATATACATAATACATATATAAGTTAAATAAAATTCATTGGATTCATTTTATAATAATTTAAATTTATAAAAATTTTATTGAACTTTTCACCGTTTTTTACCCACATATTAGGAGCTTTTGCAATTGTTTATAAAACATAATTTTACCGCTTCTGGGAGTTGAATTTAGAAAATCCAAGAGACACAGTTAATATCAAAGAGTAAAATGTTGTTCAATTATATAAAAATAATTTTTGGTGTATAATAACTTTTTTCTTTTATTTACCACAGTTAAAGGTAAATTGGGTAATTCAAGGTTAAAATAATATTATAATAATCCAAAATTACCTTAACACTTGTCCAAAACTTATTGTATGAGTAATGGAAGACCATGGTCATCCTTGGGTAGATTTTGGGACCCCATGGAGCTACTTATGAAAGACAATGACACATTAGATTAATTAATTTAATTAAAATACAAAATTGGCATTAAAAAAATCTTTTAGTAATTAATTTTTACAAGGGGCTATATAAATTATCATTTTGACTATAAATATTAATTGGAAAAATAAAAAGCTTTCCTACATGTTGGTATTTTTTTATAATTTTGAGACATCAAACAAATTAAATTATTTATGACACAATAATGATGCAGTATTTACCTCATTAATAAATGATTTAAATAAATAATATTATAATGATTAAAATATTATCCAAAACCTATCCAATTCCTATTGGATGATTTTATTTAGAATTTGAGTCATCTTATATTCTACATTAATGTGATTTTGACCTATTGAAACCGAAGATAAGTTTATAATAAAATAATGTTTTCACACTTTCCTAAAGTGCCCCTCCTCCCCCTTATAAAAGGAGACCATTTCTATCCAATTCCTCACACCTATCAAGCCATTTGGCTCGTCCAACCTCTAACTAATTAAGCTCACTACATCCCTATTATCCCTATATAAGGCTTAACTTAGGCATAAGGCACTCCAAGAAGTCATTTTGGTTCAATCCAATGGAAGTTACCCAAATTAAAGGTAACAGTTTCTCTTAAGTTGTTTTCTTTTATTCTACTTCTCCAACCCCTAAACACATTTTAATCCATTATTTTGTAACAAAAACAGTATCCTAAATATACTAGGATGTTGTTATGAGACGTATTCGAACTACACTTACACACACCTCCGTATAATGGATGAAGAATATAATGTTTATGTGATGGAAAACTAACGCCTCACGAAACGATGATTGTTCGATTTTCTCCTACCGCCTATAATGGTGGAAATTATGATGGCACTGTATTTATATATGATATATATATTATATTTCTTATTTTATTATGCCTATTTACTTCCCATTTATGTCACACCTTTAGGGTTTCCATAGTGGGTAAATACGATGACCTCATTTGAGGAAGTGCGGACTACCGCCCCCTCAAAGTGATGTGATTCATAATGCCTTATGTGGGATGTATAAAGGATGGAGTTATTGATATTATATATGATATTATAATAGAATTATAATATACATATTCAAATAAATAATAAATAGAAATGAAAGTAGAATTCATGAGTACGTACGACTTACCGTCTCCATGAACGGTGCATTTCATTTCATACCTCCATATGTTAGGTACTGTTATAAATACATGTATATTCTAGATATATAATCAATATATTTGATATATAAATCATTATTTATATTCTATAAGTAATTAAATAATTATATAAGTAATAATAACATCAAGAAAAAACAATTCTAAACATGGACGATAAATAAGACGATTTTACCCAAAACATTGCTTTAACATGGGATTTACAAAAGAAAGGGTAAAATAAAGTCATAAGTAAACCATATATGATATCATAACAATGAATATGATTCTTTAATTATTCAATGACATTATTTAAATCATGATACAGGAGGTTTGGATACGTACGAATCATATCAGACTGAAGGTAAGGGACAACTTTTCCAATCTTGTTTTTACCCGAGATTGTTTATTCGTAAGTATTTACTGGGGTTATATTTATCATCCATGTCCCTATTTTCTAAAAATGGTTTCATGTATTTTTAAGGTCCTTTTTACCCACTTTTTAATTTAACTACGTGGTATGTATGGAATATTTCTTTTGTTTACGTTACGAGGCACATTTTGACTTTTTGGCAGAAATACGAGAAGAATGTTTTTTTAACTTATACGGCATGAAAGGATTTTTACGATTTTATAAAGCCTTATTTTCATGAATATTACACCAAGAGATTTCATGACTAATTTTCAACAAAATCTATTTATTTTAAAATTTCATGATGTTTTGTGAAAATAAATTGATTTTGAAGAAGAACAGATATTTTCCTCAAGAATTCATCTCAAGTGTTTTATCAAAACCATTTTCCATCTGTGATGACATTATTTCATATGTGTATGTTTCAAGTATAATTTCTCTATGATTTACATGGTTTAAATTATCTTATGATGAAATGATATCCATTTGTTTTATATGGATTATGTTATGATGGGATGATGTTTATGAAACCCATTTTATTCATTGGGTTATGATGAATGATTTATGTTTATGTTCTAGCACACGTAAGAATGCTTTCATTATTAGAAGGGTGGGACCTATATCTCCTTCCAATTCATTTGGTAAAGATTTATATCTAATGAGATAGACATGGCTGGAATGGTAAGTTAATCTAGTTCAGTGTTACAGGACTGGAATGAGGAGTGAACTTGATTCAGAAAGGGACTTTGTCCACAAAGATAGTGTTAGCAGCAATGCCTTGGCTACTGTGGAAATCATTACACGTGCTTAATGGTTACCACAATTACATTTTTTATTCCCATGTTATTTTATCATTATTGATGTTCCATTATGACCTATGCCTTATGTAATTCCATGTTTTATGTCATTTCTCATGGTTTTGATGTTTTAACATTATGTTCATGTTTTTAAGTTCAAATGTATATGGTTTTTTTTACTTTCTCCATGCTTACCCTTACTGAGCATTTGAGCTCACCCTTTATATGTTTTCTTTTCCCCAGGATATAAAGAAAGGTTTTAGGTAAGAAAAAAAGGGGAAGATCTTTATGGGAGATGTTGGAGATCTTTCACCACGATTAGAAGAATATGTTCCGAGTTTCCAAAGACACTAAACTATTACGGTCCTTGTGTGTTAGTTTTTGTTATTTATTAAGTATTCTGTGAATGTAATGTGATGTCCATGTACATAGATATTTGGGTCTCTACATTAATAATATTTTAAAAGGGGAGAATGAATTTGGAATTTATTTCATGTTTTTATAGTTCATTTTTTTAACACCATCATTTATGTTGATTCTTGGTATATTAAATTTTATCTTATTAAATTGATACCATTTTGATTAACTACATATTAAACTATTTATAACATAATATATTTGATAACATATGTATTTGAATTTCATCATTGGATACCATATTTACTAATTATTGGTATTTAATTTTACATTAATGTTATTTTCTCATTCCATCTATCTTAATATAATATCCATGATAACATTCTAACTAATTATCTATTTCTTTAAAGACATTGGAAATTTAAAGTGTAAATATGATATATATTATTCCAAATCATATTATATAAATGGATTAAAAAATAACATTATTTAGGATCAGAAAAAGGATATTTTTGGAACCCTTATTTTAATGATAAAAAAATCATGTTTGTTGTGTAATTAATGTGTTATACGTTTTATGATTTAATTTTAAATATATGTAATTTATTGATAAATTTGGCTTAGTAGAGAAATGAGTCACCATTGATGAAAATTTACAAACTAGAATATCCAATTGTTAGAATAAAATTTGACTAACTACACAAATGACATAGTGGTGAAGCTGAATAACTTCCAGAAAAAACTCACTGTCAATATAAAATATTAGAAAAGTTTTTTAAATACGAACCGCCATCAAACACGAGTAACCATCAGGATAAAAATTAAACTTCATAGTTAATGATCTACCAACAAAAACAAGTAACCATTAAGGATGATCCCCTGCTAGAATATCTACAATAAGAGTATAAATACTATCAATAAATTACTAATAGTGTTGAAATAACAAACAACTAAGACTAGTCATCATTTAGACGAGTCATAGTTGTACTGACACATATTTTTCCCAACTCGCTACTATTTTCTATTACCACTAGGATGCCTAAACTACGTAGTTGTCTCACTATAAAAATATTCAAAACCACAAATTTTAGGATACATAAATTAATTGTTTCTAACCAATATATTATATAATATAATACTAATAATTATTTTATTTGTTACTCATAATCTCTTGACAGAACAGTAAATATGATTTCAGAGCTTAGTATGCAGTGTAGAATATTAGTATGATTCTTCATCGAAGTGATAATACTCCATGCTACTGTTAAATAAATAATAATACTACCTCGTCTGCAAGAAACATAAGGGCATACACACATGTGGTGTGTGATGAAACTATATTGAATGAAGCTGAATAATTCTACATAGTTTAAGACTTTATAGTGATATTACATGTTTCATTTTTACCGAAAAATTACTACAAAAATGTGGAGTATAAAGAACATTCAAATCCATTACAACTGACAAAACAAGATAGATTACATATTTCCATTTTACTGCATTTTTTATGAGAAACAACTCGAGCACCTATCCATGCTATATCCGGTAAGTCTCAAGCTTTTCATAACATCAATCAAAGAAAGGCGAAGCTATATTTACCTTTACACTTTCTATTTTTTCTTATTAACTATATATTTTTGGTAGTGTGGGGTTTATATTTTTTAATCACACACTGACTCATGATCAATAACAAGAAGATACTAAATATCTATATAACAATCTCTTTACATTTGTAAACACTTGGTGTTGTGGAAGAGGATTGTACAAGACCTGTTTTTATTTTATTTTCCATTGTTCTTTTGGAAAAGTTCTCTATGTGGCATGGATTGCTGGATAGCTATTGTGTTTGTAACACCCCAGGCAAATAAAGAATATAACATTTTTATATTTATCCCTATTTGTGAAAAAATATTAATATTACTTTAAAGGGAACTCTATGCTCGATGGTCTACCCAATACGCGACAACGAGTTCCTTTGAAATCGTTTGTTGCACTCTAATAATAAAATAATATTATTTTAAATGTTATTTAACACCAAACCATTATAATGGAGGTATATAACAGAACTAAAAACAAAATGATTATATATGTTTGTCAAATATTTTTACTTTTTACAATAAATGAGAGAGGATTAAAAATCGGAATGAATCCAATTTTAAGCGTAAACATTCTAATATTCTTTAAAAGGTCGATTAACCGCCTTTTGATGGAGAACCTATTTTAAATCAATTTTTTTGAAAATTTTATGTGTTATATTTGACAAAATAAAGTTCTTCTTCATAATTGGGACATCAAAGTTTACTGTGTGTAATTTTTTTGTATTTTTCCGATAAAGTTCATTCGAGAAAAATGTTGTATTTTAATTCAAAACCTCTTTTTAATCTAATTTATTTATATGATTAGATTATATTTTGAATTGGGTTTAAAGTTAAATTAGAATATACCATTTAATCCAATAGTGGTCATTGAAATTAATTTCACTTTGAAATTGGACTTAAACTAGTGTCAATCTTTTAAGAGATATTGTTTCTTAAAAACACTCTATTTGTTTTGACAGCGGGAATTAATTATTAATATAATTAATGCAACTTATATTTTTTGAATTTTGTAAAATAGACATCATTTTTAAATTCGGAATGTCAAATATAGATTAGGGTGAATTTTTTGTTTTTTTCTGAAAAACATCAATTTTAGATGAATAGTGAAACCACTAAGTGGTAGTTTAAAAACCGATTTTTCGTTTAAATGAAACTTTACCAGTTGTGTGATTTGATTTTCAAAAATCCGACCTACATGGTTGTCATTAGAATGTAAAATGTTGTTCAATGGGATTAAAATAATTTTCAGGTGAATAGTAACATTTAAGTTTTTAATCGCAATTAGAGGTAATTAGTGTAAATTAAGGAAAAAATAATGTATTTATAATATGAAATGACCTTGACACATGTACTACCATTATTGGATGAGTCATGGCCGACCAAGAAAATCCATGGGTTAACTTGGGGACCCCATGGAGCCACTTTGGTTTGAAAATGACATTAATAACTTTTTATTTAAAGATAAAATTAAAATGTCACAAACATGTGTTGTTTTACTAAAAAAATTTTTACATGGGGTTATACAAGTCATATTTTTTTCTATAAATATTAATTAGAAATCTAAAAATATTTCTTACATCATGGTATTTTTTTTGTAATTATTAGACAATAAATAAATTAAATTATTTATGAAACCATGATGATGCAGTCATTACCTCATTATTTAACGATTTAAATAAAATGAAAAGATAATGTAAAATCTAATACCTACACTTGTCAAAAAACATATTGGATGGGTGGATTTCAAACTCTTATCACCTTATCCTCGAAATATATAATTTTGGGACCTTTAAAATGTAACGTCCCGGACCCGGGTGCCGCGCAACGGGTGCCCCGAGCCCGGTTCTCCATGTGACCTCAAGCGCATTTCCCCAAAACGCCAGAGGTTGCCGACTAGAAGCGAGGGACCATGTCTGATAGTGGGGAAACTATGCCCTCATTTGTCAAAGTGTAGCGTAGCAGAGTACCAAATAAACATACAACAAACAGCGGAAGCAGTAAAAATACACAACTGAAATAACTACAACAGTGGATATAACCAACAGTATATAAGTGATGATGCTATATGTTTCAAGTTCTAAGAAAACTACGAGAACATGTTATACATCAATATAGTACAGTAGAAAACAGATTTCAGCAAAACAAGCAAAATAGCTCGCAGCGGCATCGCGATCCTGGGCTCGGTCCCATGCCCTCCTACTCCTCAGCAACAGTCAAGTACCTGTATAGGGACTCCTGCCCCTATCTACACCAGCAGCAACGTAATATGTTTGGGCCGAAAAGCGTGACCCAAACAAGGTGTGAGAAATATATCTCAGTAGGCACCCACCAAAGGCCCATGCCCAACTGCATGTAAGCATTCAACAACAGTGTGCAGTAGAAAAATGCAATAAAGTAAGCAGTACTCAAAAGTAATTAATTAACAGTTATATTGCCATTTCCTTATACACTTAATCCATTTAAATATTTGAAACCACCACAGTGCATTTCTAAGAAAACAGTCCATGTCCTCAAACAAAAAAAACCATACCCTTAGGTAAGCAGAATCCAACCCGCAGGTATAGCCCTCAGGCGTGACATAAATTGCCCTTAGCCATAGGAAGTGTCGCCCTCAGGCAAAGAAGTCAATCCCCCAGGCACGAAAGGTTGCCCTCAGGCGAAATACTACAGCCCTTGGCCTAAATAGTGCAGTGCCCTTAGGATAATCACAACAACGCCATCAGGCCAAAAACAACAACGCCCTCAGGCTAAACAGGTAACCGGGCCATGCCCAACAGGTAAACAAGCAGTAAAAAGAAATTCCTCTCAAGGCAATTCTACAATTACTACTTTAAAGGCATACCCTCGGGTATCCTAGCCAAATGGCTAAATAGTGAAACACACCCCGAGGGTGGTTCCGGATCCAAGCAACGATCCCAACCAGCATTTTATTATCACAATTTAATCACCTATGCAATTCTAGGTATTAAACATAGCAACAGCCTCAGCCACACGACACCCCAACATGGGTTCGTGGAACAAAAATGCACAAAACACACAACAGTTGGAAAACTAAACACAAATCCACTTACCTTATACGTCAATGAACGCTATACCCGAACACTGACTTCAGAAACGCCCAATAATTTCATAGATCTGACGAAGAACAAAACTCATTCAAATGTAAATAACTTACGTTAGGAGAATAATTGGCAAGAACGATACTAGGAGGGGAGAGGGATTACCCGTGCTTTCCAACGAGATCGTCCGAAGCCAAATCGGCTTCCAGACGAACGCACGGTGGATCTTCAAAGATCCGTCCTCCTCCTTTGGCTTCAAAATGGATCAAGTGCCTCCTCTGCCAAATGAGGAGGCTACTGCCGTTTTTAAGCCAAAAAAACAAAGTACACGGCGTGTACTTCTGAGTACACGGTGTGTACTCCTTTCATTTAACTGTTTATTTGGCGGCACCGCCACACTATTCATTCTTCGACCTAAGTATACGACATGTACTCCCAAGTACATGGCGTGTACAGTCGCCCAGCTGGCGGCGACTCCACTGCCTTACTGTTTAAGCATGCCGACTAACTACACGGTGTGTAAGGTACCACTACACTGCATGTAGTTGGTTCCTTCACCCTTCGTTTCCGGCATGTCCACACGCCCCGTGTACTCATCCCAACACGGCCAAAAGTACACGACGTGTGGATAAAGTACACGGTGTGTAGTTCCAAAATTTAGGATTTTTTCCCCATTTTCCATATTTTCTCAAAATCACTTAAGGAAAAGGAAAAGAAGAAGCCCGTACCTCTAAAACAAGAACCTGGTTCGTACAAACTTCCCCCCTTATAGAAATTCGTCCCCGAATTGCCCTTCCAAGGGTGGCGAAGAGAAAGCTCAGAACAACTCTGGCCACTGAGCAAGTACGTCGGTCTCCCGCTCTCAGGTCTCGTCCTGCACTCGGCCATGCTACCATAGCACCCGTACGAGAGGAACTATCTGGCCTCGGAGAACCTTCGTGCTCCTGTCAATGATATGGATCAAATGCTCCTCAAAGGACACATCATACTGAAGCTCATCCTCCCCTGGCTGAAAGGTGTGAGACGGGTCTGAATGGTAGCGACGCAACTGAGACACGTGGAAGACGTCGTGCATGGCTCGGTACCGCTATGGTAACTGAAACAGATAGGCAACCGACCTGACTCTCTCCAGAATCTCAAATGGTCCCACATACCTCAGTGAAAGATTACCATGTCTCCTGATCCGTTTGTGTCCCAGCCTCGGTGAAACACGCAAAAAAACCTGATCCCCGACCACAAACTCCAAAGGTCATCTACGGCGATCAACATAAGACTTCTGACGAGACCGCGTTGTTGCCATCTGCTTCCAAATCAACTGGACCTGCTCAGATGTCTCCTGCACGAGATGTGGCCCCAGTAAAGCTGCCTCACCAGCCTCTAACCAGCAAAAATGTGATCGGCATGGCCTACCATATAAAGCCTCGTATGGTTCCATCTCAATAGTTTCCTGAAAACTATTGTTATAGGCAAACTCGACTAAGGGTATATGCCTCTCCCATGAGCCCCCAAAGTCTAGGACGCATGCGTGCAAAATATCCTCTAGCACCTGTATCGTCCGCTCTGACTGGCCATCTGTCTGAAGGTGGTATGCTGTGCTCAAAAGAACCTGTGTACCCAGCACCCTTTGAAAACTCTCCCAGAAACGAGACGTGAAGTGGGCTTCCCTATCTGAAATGATAGAATGAGGGACCCCATGAAGACATACTATCTCTCGCATATACATCCTTCCGATCTCGTTCACACCAAAGGTCTCCTTGATCGGCAAGAAGTGAGACACCTTTGTGAGTCTGTCCACAACAACCCACATGGTTTCATTGCAACGAGGTGACCTCGACAAACCCGTCATAGAATCCATCGCGACATCATCCCATTTCCACTCTGGAATGGGTAACTGCTGTAACAGCCCAGCTGGTCTCTGATGCTCTCCCTTCACCTGCTAATAGGTGGAACACCTCGTAACAAAACCAGCTATCACTCTCTTCATACCCGGCCACTAGTACTGACGCCTCAAGTAACGGTACATCATGGTAACCCCGGGATGAACTGCCCAAGCTGAAGCATGAAACTTACGCATCAGCTCCTTGCGTTTATCCCCTGGAACCCATACGCGTCCGTGGAAATTCAAAACCTCATCATCTCCTATCGTCCAACCGGGAGGAGGGTCCTCACTTTCCAATGAATCCCGTAGAACTAGGCCTTCTGAAACCGATAGCTGCCTCATCCTCATTCTATCCAGGAGGGTAGAAGTCACAGCTAACGAGGAAAGATAAATCCGCCCCTGACTATCATGTACGTCCAGATACATCTCAGAGAACAAAGCCATAAGCTACCACTCACCACTGGCCTCCTATACTGCCTGTATCTGAGTCTTCCTGCTCAGTGCATCGTCTACTGCATTACCTTTACTAGGTGTATATGCAAGCTCAAAATAGAAGGACTGTAGGTACTCGACCCACCTTCTCTACCTCAGATTCAGGTCATGCTGAGTAAAGATACACTTGAGGCTTTTGTGGTCGGTGAAAACCACAAAATGCTCTCCCAACAGATAATGTCTCCAACAACGCAATGCATGAACAACTGCAGCCAACTCAAGATCATGCCTCAGGTAATTCCTCTCATGTGTCCTCAACTACCGAGATCTATACGCCACAACTCGGTTGCCCTGCATCAAAATGTCTCCCAACCCAATCCCTGATGCATCACAGTAAACTGTATAGCTCTTCCCCTACTCTGGGAGTATTAGGATCGGTGATGATGTTAGCCTTCCCTTTAGGTCTGGAAAAGCTATCTCACAAGCTTCTGACCAAATGAAGTTCACACACTTCTTAGTCAGATCTGTCAACGGTTCTCCTAAGTGGGAGAAGTCCTGTATGAAGCGTCTGTAGTAACCAGCCAGCCCTAAGAAACTCCTTATCTAAAAAACGTTCTTGGGCTGATCCCAGGAAACTACTGCTCTCACCTTCTCTGTGTCCACTGCAACTCCTGGCTCTGAGATGATATGACCCAGGAAGTGAATCGGGTCCATCAAAAATAGGTACTTCGAGATCTTAGCATATAATCGATGCTCTCTCAGTGTACTCAACATGATCTCATGATGGGTGGCATGGTCGTGTCGAGTGTGGGAGTACACCAAGATTTCGTCCATGAATACTACCACAAAAGATTCAAGATACGGATGGAACACACAATTCATCAGATCCATGAAAACTGCTGGTGCGTTGGTGAGTCCGAACGGCATAACCGTATACTCATATAGACCATACCTACTCCTGAAAGCCGTGAGAGGTATATCAGATGGTCTAACGCACATCTGATGATATCCAGATCTCAAGTCAATCTTCAAGAACACTTGTGCTCTATGAAGATGATCAAACAGATCTTCTATCCTTGGCAAGGGGTATCGGTTCTTAACCGTCAACTGGTTCAACTTCCGATAATCCACACAAAGCCTAACGGTACCATCTTCCTTCGTCGCAAAAAGGACCAGAGAACCCCAAGGATAAGTACTGGGTCAGATAAAACCCTTTGGATGTAGCTCCTTTAACTGCCTCTTGAGCTCCTGCAACTCAGGCATGGCCATCCTATAAGGAGGAATGGACACCAGTGCTGCTCCTGGCACAAGCTCGATAGAGAAATCCACCTCACGCACCGGAGGTAGACCTGAAAAGTCGTCCAGGAATACATCCCTGAAATGTTCGACAATTGGAGGGAAATACATCTGACAAGTCCCCTGGTCATCCAAATATAAGCTCGCAATTTGGGTTGTGACTCCACCTCGCCCATGATGCTCTGGTCCATCTCGACTCGCCTGAACATCCCACTCACCCTTGTATAGAAAATCTCCGCCCTCTAGTGACGTGAAACGCACCCTACGATGATAGCAGACTACAAAGGCTCGAAAGGGAACCAACCAGTCCATCCCGAGAATGATGTCATAGCTCGTCATCTCCAGGACATATAGGTCCCAAAGGAAGTGACACCCACCAACCTCAAGGGGGCACTCCTTGCACTGACGCACACCAACCGTCTTAGTCCCCAACGGAGTGTCTAGCATCAAGATATCAAAAGAAGTAGAAACACCGAGCCCAAGGCTCTCCACAATGGGTACAGATATAAAACTATGTGTAGCACCTGTATTGAAAAGGACTGAAGATAAGACAGAAGCTACTAGAATAGTACCTCTGACTGTCGAAGGTCCGGGATCCTACTCCTGTTGGGTCTGTTGCAGTGCATATGCCTGTCCAATGCCGTGGCCCTGCGACACAGCCTGGCTACCCTGAGCTGTCCCGCCCTGTTGCCTCTGAGATCCTGGTGTCTGGCTACCTCGGCCATGACCACCATCTCTTCCTGCACGACCCAACATATTCCAGTTCCCTGACTGGTAAGAAGCCATTGGTCCTTCTCCCGGACACGGAGTCTGCACAGAACCCCTCTCACTAGCCACTGGCAGAAACTCCCTGCAAATGCGCTGCAGATGACCCATCTTGCCGCAATCTCATCACTCCACTGGGTCTCGTGGACACTGTGGCCTCTTGTGCCCCTCTCTGCCACACTGGTAGCACCTGACCGGTCCACCTGAAGAAGCTGCCTGGCTGGTACTGCCGCCCTGAGAGAAGTCCATCTGTCTCTTCCTCTTGACAGCATAAATAGTACCAGTAACTGGTGCTGAACTGCCCTGGCCCATACCACTCGATTCCCGCAGGTTCCACTCTATAATCAACACCTGGTTCACAATCGCGTGTACAGTAGGCAACCTGGAAACATTCACCAACGCTCAGATGTCATACCGAAGACCATCCTCAAAACGTCTGGCTCTCAACATCTCATCACCCACCAGCATGGGTGAAAAACACTGAAGCTCCGTAAAACGAGCAGAATAGTCCATCGCCAACATAGCGCCCTGCTGCAGATTCATAAACTCTCGAGCTCTATCTGCCCTCAGCGTCTCGGGAAAGAAGAAGTCATAGAAGACTGCCTGAAAATCCTCCCACGCCATGTCCCTATGATGCTCTGACTGGGTGGTAACATCCCACCACCTCTTGGAAGAATCACGCAGCATGTATGTCGCGAGCTTGACCCTCCGTCCTGGATGCGTCTCAAGATGCTTGAAAATAGTCTGCAGCGATCCTATCCAAGACTCTGTAGCCTGTGGTCCGCCATCCCCTGAAAACGTAGGTGGATGCTGCTGCTGAAAGATACGCGTCAGCTCGGCCATAGATGTGGCAGCCTGCGGTGCTCCCTGAAAGGTCTGCATGAACCGCAATAAGCCTTCACGGAACTACGCCTCCGTGCCCGTGTCCAGTATAACAGCTGGTGCCGCATCTGGCTCTACTGGTGGATCAACTGGTAGCCCATGGCCCACCATCTCTGGAGTATAATCGTTGCCGCTCTCCTGGCAAACAACTCATGTTCGTCTAGGCGGCATGACTCTACAAGGTCAAAAGCACGCCTCAGATTCAAGATTATTAATATTGAAGAGAAGGAACGACAAAGGAACAAGAGGAAGAAGGAGTTTCTAAATTTGCAAAACAAGACTACACGGGGTGTACACTGACTACAAGACGTGTACTTGACTTCCTTTCCCCTGCCTGGGTCCTTCTACATGGCTAAGCCACACGACTTCCGTTCCATAAATCTACACGGCGTTTATAATATCTACACGGCGTGTATGGTGTTATTTTCCAACAGCTCGTGTCGTCTGTGACACGACCGAGTACTCGTCTTGACTCTACATGGTTCGTTACACCTGTACATGGCGTGTAAAGCAACCCGTTTCCCAACCACACGGCTAACTCCACATGGTCTGTCCTCGGACAAGACAACACGGCGTGTCCCAACGGTACACGGTGTGCTCAGGGAGAGGCGACACTAGCCTGTGTTGTTAGTTACACGGCCGAGTCCCCAGGTCACACTACACATCGTGTCTATAACTGGCACGGCGTGTTCTGTCAAGGAGTTCACTGATCCAGGTTGTTAGTTACACGGCCAGACTCCGGGTCAACACTACACGGAGTGTAAAAAACCACACAGCGTGTTTTACCCAATCCCATCTCTACCCCGTGTCGCCGCCCACACAGTTTGTGACACGGAAATAGACTACGCGGCGTGTAATCAGGGTACATGGCGTGTACTCCAAAAGTTCATTTTTCTTCCCAAACAGAAGAACACACACGGCGTGTATGAGGTCCTACACGACGTGTATTTAGGGTTTTCCAGACAGTATGCCTTAGAAACTTCTCTGGAACCCAGAAAATACCGAGAACTACACCTAAGTGTCGAATTCCGACCCGTGGGGGCCCATACACCCCATGAATCAATGTTTGACATATTATTTGTGTTATAACCAATAATAGTCAATGATCCACTAAATTCCGGTCAATGGGCGCCCAAACTCCCCAAAAACCAAAGTTTGGCATCCATTACATAAACAAGCTCAAACAAAAATACCATATCACAAGGCAGGTATTTATCAAGCAGCTATCACAACAACATGATTTACTAGCACAACAACTATCACAACAGTATGCAAATTCTAATGTACCTACATGGAATGGAGACTATGCATGGCATGTGATATCCCGGATGTGCCTATATGATGCATGAGATGACATACTCTCATATCATCGGGTTGCAAAAAAATATAAACCAGAGATAAAATATAAACAACACAATCCAAGTGCGTCACCCAATGGCGAAAACATATCACCCGTAAAATTGAAAAATCAAATATTGAAAAATACGAGGTAGACTAGCTTTTCCCTGTACCCGGGTTAGCTACGCCCGGGCACAGCTTATTACCAACTACCGTTCTGTCCTATCCCTGACTACGGCTCCAAATAGTAAGCCAAAGAAAAGAAACTCATTTGATACCACTTTGTAACATCCCGGACCCGGGTGCCACGCAACGGGTGCCCCAAGCCCTGTTCGCCATGTGACCTCAAGCTCATTTCCCCAAACGCCAGAGGCTGCCGACTAGCAGTGAGGGCCTAGGTATGATAGTGGGGAAACTATGCCCTCATTTGTCAAAGTGTAGTGCAGAAGAATATCAAATAAACATACAACAAACAGCGGAAGCAGTAAACATACACAACTGAAATATCAACAGCAGTAGATATAACCAACAATATATAAGTGATGATGCTACATGTTTCAAGTTCTAATAAAACAGCCATAACATGTTATACATCAATACAGTATAGCAGAAAACAGAGTGCAGCAAAACAAGAAAAACAGCTGGCAGCGGCATCGTGAGCCTGGGCTCAGTCCCATGCCCTCCTACTCCTCAGCAATAGTCAAGTACATGTATAGGGACTCCTGCCCCTATCTACACCTGCAGCAACATAATCTGTTTGGGCCGAAAATCATGACCCAAACAGGGTGTGAGAAATATATCTCAGTAGGCACCCACCAAAGGCCCGTGCCCAACTGCGTGTAAGCATGAAACAATAATGTGCAGTAGTAAAATGAAATAAAGAAAGCAGTACCCAAAAGTTACTAATTACCAGTTATATTTCCATTTCCTTATCCACTTACTCCATTTAAATATTAGAAACAACCACAATGCATTTCTAAGTAAATAGTCCACGTCCTCAGACAAACAAAACCTTACCCTCAGGTGAAATTTCCCTCAGGCATAGGAAGTGTCTCCCTCAGGCACAGAATTCAAGCCCTCAGGCATGAATGGTTTCCCTCAGGCGAAATACTACAGCCCTCGGGCTAAATAGTGCAGTGCCCTCAGGCTAATCACAACAACGCCCTCAGGCCAAAAACAACAACGCCCTCAGGCTAAACAGTTAAACGAGCCATGCCCAACAGGTAAAAAATAAGTAACAATCAATTCCTCTCAATGCAATTCTACAATTACTACTTTAAAGGCATACCCTCGGGTATGCTGGCCAAACAGCTAAACAGTGAAACACACCCCGAGGGTGGTTCTGGATCCAAGCAATGATCCCAACTAGCATTTTATTATCACAATTTAATCACCTATGCAATTCTAGGCATTAAACATAGCAACGACCTCATCCACATGACAACCCAACATGGGTTCATGGAACAAAAACGCACAAAACACACAGCAGTTGGAAAAGGAAACACAAATCCACCTACCTTATACATCAACGAACGCTATACCCGAACGCTAACTTCAGAAATGCCCAAGAACGGTGTAGATATGATGAAGAAAAAAACTCATTAAAACGTAAATAACATAAGTTAGGAGAAGAATTGGCGTGAATGGTACCAGGAGGGGAGAGGGCTTACCCGTGTCGTTCCAATGAGATCGTCCGAAGCCGAATCGGATTCCAGACGAACGCCCGGTGGATCTTTAAAGATCTGGCCTCCTCCTTTGGCTCCAAAATGGCTCAAGTGCCTCCTCTGCCAAATGAGGAGGCTACTGCCTGTTTTAATCTGAAAAAAAACAAAGTACATGACATGTAATTATGAGTACACGGCGTGTAATCCTTTCATTTAACTGTTCATTTGGTGGCACCGCCACACTGTTCATCCGATGACCTGAGTACATGTCATGTACTCCCAAGTACATGGCGTGTACAGTTGCCCGGCTGGCGGCAACTCCACTACCTTGCTGTTTAAGCCTACCGACTGACTACACGGTGCGTAAGGTACCACTACATGGTGTGTAGTTGGTTCCTACACCCTTCGTCGCCGGCATGGCCACACGCCCCGTGTACTCATCCCAACAAGGCCAAAAGTACACAGTGTGTGGATAAAGTACACAGAGTGTAGTTCCAAAATATAGGATTTTTCCCCATTTTCCATATTTTCTCAAAATCACTTAAGGAAAAGGAAAAGAAGAATCCCATACCTCTAAACCAAGAACCGGGTTCTTACATAAAATCTGAAAATCATTTTATAATAAAGTAAAAGTTTATAACTTACAAAGAGTGCCCCTCCTCTCCTCTTATAAAATGCCCCCACCTCTACCACCTTACCCACACCTCTCAAGCCGTTGGCTTGGCCAACCCCTTCCCATTATATCTCTCCACATCCCTCTCTTTATCATTTAAGCCTCACCTTTGGGCATAATCCTTTCCAAGAAATCCTTTGAGCTCAAATCGAAAAGACTTACCCGATTTAATGGTAATGTCTTCTCTTGTGTTCTTTTCTTTTATTTTGCTTCTCCAACCCTCTAAACTCTTTTTATTCCTTTATTTTGTAACATAAGTAGTATATTAAATATACTAGGATGTTTTTATGTGAAGGATTCAAGCTAAACATACACACACCTTCGTCTAATGGTTAAAGAACATATTGTTTCTGTGGATGGCGAATTTCTGCATCACGAAACGATGATTGTTCAATATTCTCTTAACACCTTTCACAGTGGACATTATGATATCAATATATTTTATATATGATATATATGGTGTTTATTTTTTCTATATGCTTCTGAATATTATATTTAAAACATGCCTTTATACTTTTCATGTTGTGAAAATCCGATAATTTCATACGAGGAAGTGTGGACTACTGCCCCCTCAAGTGATGTGACTCGTTCATTCAATACATGGAATGTATAAAAAATGAAATTAATAAACAAATTTGACTGATATAACATATATATTATACTGTAATTATAATATATATATCTCTCAATTATTTTTAATTCCATTAATATGAAAAAGAAATGAAAGTAGCATTCATGCGTATGTACGACCTACCGTCTCCATGAACTGTGCATTTCATTTATTTCTATATCCAAATGATATGGAGTAGTATAAAATGAATATTTACTATATATATATGATATTTAAATCATTAATACTATTCTGGAGTTGATTTACTTATAACTACATGGACAATCATTTTCAAACAAGTTCATTTTTGACTCATGTACCAAACATCGACAAAAACGTCTGATATGAACTCACATTATTAACCAATTATTATAACATTATAATATTTGATATGACATGAATAATAATCTTTATAAGATGTCCTTAAGAAATTATAAATTGACCAATGTTTATTACTCAAGAATATAATGAAACTAACAAGACAAGTTGGACTTGAGGTAAGGGATCCAACCTCCCTTTTTCTTTTAAGTACTCTCTTTTATGTCATTTATTTTAAGCTAATATTTATTATATTTGGGGATGTTATTTTATATTCCTCATAATTTAATTTTTATTTTCATATTATGAGAGACCCTATTTGATCTCATAAATCCATTTTTGGATGTTTTAAGCGACGCTGTTAGGCTGCCGAGTTTTCATAAGGGATTTTTCGTCTCACTTTTATTACTGTGACATTTATACTACGTTTTCCACTATTTACATTGAGTGGTGTATGTATTGCCCATTATTATACACTTTATGTAGTATAATTTCATTTATGGGTATTTACATCTTCATTGTATGACCCTTCTTCCATGGTGTGTACGTTTTGAAAGATACCAAACTTGGTAAGGGGACCTTTCACCCTCCTCTTTTTAAAAGACATATTTTGTTATGTATTTTAATCCACATAATATTATGTTAGGATATCTTATTATATATCCTTATTTATGTAAATTTTATGTCCAAGTTATGATATACCATTTTCTCTCTCGTCAACTCATTTTCTGAATTTTAAAGAGACATTGTTAGGCTGTCAGATTTCTGTAAGGGAACTTCTTAACCCGCTTTCAATTCTTTGGGTTAAACCTCTACTTCTTGATTTTATTATTCCAAGATTATGTGTGGAATCTCTATGTTGTAATTTCCACAAGCCTTTGTGTGGATATACTATTACTACACATAATCATCTCATTGATAAATTCTTACGAACTTGTATGGGAGATCATAACTCAATCTCGTTTCATTGAGTTAAATATCAATGTCATTGGTTTTGTTTTTCCACAATTATGTGTGAATGAACTCTGATTGTTTCACACTTAATATCCACTTATATTGGGTGTATTTATATTTCTCACACATAATTATGTGATTGATTTATCCTTAATTTAAGGATACCATCTTTATAATGGATTTCATGTCAATTTACATTTCCATTGGGACTTCATTGTTGTTATGAACCAATTCACTCTTATATGGTGTGTATACTATCCTTTTACATATTATACCATGAATCCCTTTATTCTCATGATATTATAAATTTCAGATTAAATGTTATTCCACAATTATTTGTATTCAAGAGTCTCTCAATTTGTTAAAAAATCTTTAACACAAATATCGTTCTATATGTTTTAAATATTCATTATTCTATTTCTTTATATTTAATGTCCATGTTTTAAAAATGGATTTTAGTATTTATTTATATGTACATTAATGTTTTAAAATTATAATTCCTTTAAAAACTTCAAAGTGGTATGGGAAAATTTGATTCAAAAATCTCTTTTAAATGATTTTTTGATAATGGATTGATTAATTTAATATCTTAGAATTACTTATTGTGGTTGAAAATGAAATGCTGTTATTGAATTGTTTATATTTTTGATATTTTAGGTGTAATGATGGTACTTGGACATTTTACGGGTGGTTACGTGATAAACCACATGACGAGTGGTGCCGTGAATACCAGGACGGGTGGTTACGTTATAACCTCAAATGCATTGGGTATGGAAGTCGGCCATATGGCTAGTTCATTAAGTGATATGTGTGGAAGTTGACCATATGGTTATTCCATTTAAGTATGTTTATGTCCCATGTTACCTTTATATGTTATGTGTTCTTTATATGGGTTTTATGGTAATCATTTGGTTACAAAAAGGTAAGTAATGGTCTTTTAGTGAGTGACGAGTTTTTACTACTTCATAAAGGTGAAAAGTACTACTTTGGTAAAGTATTCATGGTTTACTTGTTGTTTTAAAAAACTAACAGTCTTCCTTCTTTGTGTATCCTTTACTGGGCTATTTATGCTCATCCTAAGTTTTTTAAATGTATTCGACAGGACTTAAAGATGAATAGGGTCAAGGATGGGATCAAGGAAAGACATGATATCTAAAACATGGAACTAGACATGTTTCTTTTTAAGTGTTTTTTTATTTTATGGAAAATTAGTAGAAGTGTCAACTATGTAATCATTGGGATGTAAAAGTTATGACCTAATTCTCTAAAACTCTAAACCTGAAAAGATACTCAATGTGAATTATTCATTTAATTAAATATTAAGTAAGGTTTAAGGCTGGGGCCTTATAGTTGGTATCAAAGGTTAGTTTAGATAACTTTAGAGGTAAGGGTATTCTCTAAGCATAAGTGACATTACCATAATGGATAGGATTTCAGAAAGAGTCCTATTTTTAGATAAACTGAATGAGTAAGTATATCTTAGTGTTTATCTTTCTCATTAGTACATGATGGTTTTGTGGATATACTCACACTGACCTTTTTGGTTTTAGTAAATGGCTGGATCTAGCAGGCACCAAAGTAACAGTGGATGTGAAGGAAACTGTGACAGTTTTCTGAGAGAGAAACTGAATGATATGGGAGCTCCAATGAGAACTCTTGTGTTTGTCCTCAACGAACTATCTGGAGTCATGATTGACCACCTAAACCTTGGTGATTTTAATAAGGCATCATATATGCGAGAAACAAATCCCTACGGAACTATAGGTAATAATCATAAAGGTATGTGTGTCCAAAAACATATGTGTCAAAGATGTGGAAAAAAACACCTAGGAAAATGTTTCAAAGGGACAGAAATATGCTATAGATGTGGAAATGAAGGCCATAAAGCAAGAACCTGCCATGGACAAAGGAAGCATCCAGATGACTCGAGGAAAGGAAAAGAAGTTATTTCTGATGGATCAATTGAATGTTTTAAATGTAGTGTGCATGGTCATTATGCAAACACATTTCCTATGAAGAAGTCTCGGGAATGGGATCCGCAAGATCGTGCAAATATTCATTTACCAATACCTAATGCCATTCAGATTGAGGATGAAGAAACTGACAACGACCAATCAAACGTATGGATTATTTCTTAACATTTGTTTTCCTATTTTGGAATCTTAGGAAATGATTCATTATTTTGATTTTAGGAAATAAGTATTTCAGAATAAGTTTGAAAGGAATGGTTAATGGATCATGAAGAATGTTGAATGAGTAAGAAGTCAACATATAAGGGCTTCAAGAGTTATGGTGGAATTATTAACAGTATTAAGTCTCTTTTGACGACGGGGTTACATTAGAAGACTTTTTATAGTATGTGTAACCCTGATGTTTGATATATGAAAATTTTCTTCAAGGAATAGTTATCTGTTCTTTTGTGGACATTTATAAAGAACCATTTGGGTTTATATGATCCTTACATTTGAGATAATTTTGGGTTACTATATGTTATGATGGAAAGTGAAAGGCATGAGATAAAATTGAGTGTAAATTATGTTATGGTTATTTTTTTATGATTTTATCTCTTTTTGGGGAATGATTTGAGAATTATATAGTTTGGAAAAAGGAAAACACGCAGACCGTGTGATAACCCGTCACGTTGGACAATGCAGCGGGAATCGAACCCACAACCAAAGTGTGATTGGTATTTATCGCCTACCACTGGACTACATGAAGTCCCTGGTTATTTTGACTAATTCTTTTTAGTTAAATGATTTTATAAATTAAGAGTAAGTTGATTTTCGGCTATCTATGGAAATCATTAACCTATCATGGAGGATATACAATTTGGTTAATACAAGAATTTAAGAGAAAGTGATGTTGTTTGGAGATAAATGATATAATTTAACTTGGAAGACTATGTGATTAAATCATTCAAATATTTGGGTTTCAATCTTAGTTTGGTTCACTTATGGTCCTCATTGAACTTTGGGTCTTGTTGGACAAATTTTGGAGATTAAAAATAGACTTTATTTTTATAAAGGGTTATCCTTTACTGGATTATCTAATCTTGTACTAACCTTTTTGGTTTTGGTTTTGGTTAAAGTCCAAAGACATGGGAAGTATATAGTTCTCTTTTGTGGATTAGGATGTTATCTAGAAGTTGATTATAGTACTCTTATTGTGAACAAGTCTTCCTAAATTATCATCATTTGGGGAAATTATGAGTTTGTGTAAGAAATCTAGTAAATTTTGAAAGTCAACATGACAAGTACGTATGTTTCCTTAAGATCAAAAATAAATTCCTCAATGAAAAGTAACTTAAAATTTTTTTTCCGTTAACTTTTCCTACTGGGGAATCGAATACCATTTAACCCACAACAAGTTTTTTATTTTCTTATGGTTAACTTTCTCCTAAATATTTTTTCGATCACTCTCCCTCAGAACATGACCCTTTTCTTTTTCTTCCATATCCATGTTTTCCTACATGGAATCCTAGTATGGGTTAACTCGGGTGACCTCTGTACTTCTCTTTCTTTCTTTTAATGTGATTTTACCGACTCTTGTTCCGATGTGGGACTTTCAATGATGTTTTTGGGCCCAATTTTAAAATTGTGAGGATGCAATTACCAAAAGGGAGGAAGTATGTAACACCCCGGGTGAATAAAGAATATAACATTTTTATATTTATCCCTATTTGTGGAAAAAATATTAATATTACTTTAAAAGGAACGCTATGCTCGATGGCGTACCTAGTGCGTGATAACGAGTTCCTTTAAAATCTTACGTTCAACTATAATAATAAAATAATATTATTTTAAATGGTAGTTAATGCCTAGCCATTGTAATGGCGGGAAAGAACGGAACTAAAAACAAAATGAGTATATATGTTTTTCAAATATTTTTACTTTTTACAATAAATGTTAGAGGATTATAAATGCGAATGAATCAAATTTTAAGCGTAAACATTCTATTATTCTTTAAAAGGTCGATTAACCGCCTTTTGATGGCGAACCACTTTTAAATCCACTTTTTGACAATTTTATGTGTTATATTAGACAAAATAAATGTATTCTTTAGAATCGGGAAATCAAAATTTACTTTGTGTAAATTTTTGGTATTTTTCTGATAAAGTTCCTTTTTTTAATGAATAGTTACAAATGTTGTATTTTAATTGAAAACCTCTTTTTAATCTAATTTATTTATATTATTAGATTATCTTTTTAATTGGTTTTAAAGTGAAATTAGAATATATTTTTACCATTTAATCCAATATTGGTCATTGGAATTAAATTCACTTTGAAATTGGACTTAAACTAGTGTCAATCTTTTAATAGATATTGTTTCTTAAAAACACGCTACTTGTTTTGACAGCGGGAATTATTTATTAAATTAATTAATGAAACTTATATGTTTATAATTTTGTAAAATAGACATCATTTTTGAATTCAGAATATCAAATATAGCTTATGGTGAATTTTTGTTATTTTTCTGAAAAACTTTAATTTTAGATGAATAGTGAAACCACTAAGTGGTAGTTTAGAAATTGATTTTTCGTTTAAATGAAACTTTACCACTTATGTTATTTGATTTTCAAAAATCCTACATACATGGTTTTCATTAGGATGTAAAATGTGGTTCAGTGGGATTAAAATAATTTTTTGGTGAATAGAAACTTTTAAGTTTTTAATCGTGATTAGAGGTAATTTGTGTAAATTAAGCAAAAAATAATGTTTTAATTAAATGAAATGACCATGAAACATGTTATACACTTATTGGATGAGTCATGGTCGACCAAGAAAATACATGGGTCAACTTGGGGACCACATGGAGCCACTTTGGTTGGAAAATGACATTAATAACTTTTTATTTAAAGTTAAAATTAAAATGTCACCAACATGTGTTGTTTTACTAAAACAATTTTTACATGGGGTTATAAAAGGAATATTTTGACTAAAAATATTAATTATAAATCTAATAAAAATTCCTACATCATGATATTTTTTTTATAATTTTTAGATATTAAATAAATTAAATTATTTATGACACCATGATGATGCAGCGATTACCTCATTATTAAACGATTTAAATAAAATGAAAAGATAATGTAAAATCTAAGACCTACACTTGTCAAAAACCTATTGTATGGGTGTATTTAGAACTATTATCACCTTATCATCGAAATATATAATATTTGGACCTTTAATATCCTAAAATTTTTCTATAATAAAGTAAACGTTTATAACTTTCCAAGAGTGCCCCTCCTCTCCTCTTATAAACGGCCCCCACCTCTACCACCATACCCACACCTCTCATGACTTTGGCTCGGCCAAAACCTGCCCATTTCATCTCTACACATCCCTATATTCATCATTGAAGCCTCACCATTGGGAATAATCCTTTCCAAGGAATCCTTTGAACTCAAATCAAAAAGAGTTACCCGATTTAAAGGTAATGTCTTCCCTAGTGTTCTTTTCTTTTATTTTGCTTCTCAAACCCTCTAAACTCTTTTTATTCTTTTCTTTTGTAACAAAACCAGTATATTAAATATTATATGATGTTTTTATGTGATGTATTTGAGCTACCCTTACACACACCTTTGTCTAATGGTTAAAGAACATATTGTTTCTGTGGATGGCGAATTTCTGCCTCACGAAACGATGAATGTTCAATATTCTCTTAACGCCTTTCATGGAGGCCATTATGATGACACTATATTTTATATATGATATATATGGTATTTATGTTCTCTATATTCTTCTGAATTTTATATTTAAAACATGCCTTTATTCTTTTCATGTTGTGCAAATGAGATAATTTAATACGAGGAAGTGTGGACTACCGCCCCTCAAGTGATGTGACTCGTTCATGCAATACATGGAATGTATAAAGAATGAAATTAATGAAAAAATATGACCTATATAACATATATAT
Organism: Viscum album; assembly: GCA_963277665.1. Taxonomy (NCBI): domain Eukaryota; kingdom Viridiplantae; phylum Streptophyta; class Magnoliopsida; order Santalales; family Viscaceae; genus Viscum; species Viscum album. The sequence goes on from OY728131.1 coordinate 1,831,352,783, forward strand.
TATACTGTAATTATAATATATATATATCTCTAAATTATTTTTAATTCCATTAATATGACAATGAAATGATAGTAGCATTCATGCGTACGTACGGCCTACGGTCTCCATGAACGGTGAATTTCATTTCTTTTTATCTCCAAATGTTATGGAGTAGTATAAAATGAAAATTTACTGGATATATATTATATTTAAATCATTAATACTATTTTGGAGATGATTTACTTATAACTACGTGGACAATCATTTTCAATCAAGTTCATTTTTGACTCATGTACCAAACATCGACAAAAACGTCTGATATGAACTCACATTATTAACCAATTATTATAACATTATAATATGTGATATGAACTGAATAATAATCTTTAAAATAGGTCCCTAATCAATTATAAATTGACCTTAGTTAATTATTCAGGAATATAAAGAAACAAACAAGACAAGACAGACTTGAGGTAAGGGATCCAACCTCTCTCTTTCTTTTTAAGTACTCTCTTTTATGTCATTTCATTTAAGCTCATCATTCATATGTTTGGGGATGTTATTTTATATTACTGATACACTAAATCTTATGTTAATATAATGAGATACCCTATTTTATCTCATAAATCCATTTTTGGATGTTTTTAGTGGCGTCGTTAGGTTGTCGAGTTTTCGTAATGGATTTTTCATCTCACTTTTATTCCCGTGACATTTATGCTACGTTTGCCACTATTTCCTTTGAGTGGTTAATGTAATTCCAATTATTATACACTTTGTGTAGTATAATTTCATTTATTGGTATTTACTTCTTTATTGTATGACTCTTCTTCCATGGGGTGTACTTTTTGAAAGTTACCCAACTCGGTAAGGGGGCCTTTCACCCTCCTCTTTTTAAAATACTTCTTTTGTTATGTCTTTTAATTCACATAATATTATGATGGGATATGTTCTTAAATATCCTTATTTATTTAAATTTTATGTCCACGTGATGAGATACCATTTTCTCTCTCATCAACTCATTTTCTGAATTTTAATGTGACGTCGTTAGTCTGTCGGATTTCTATAAGGGAACTTCTTAACCCACATTCAATTATTTGGGTTAAACCTCTACATCTTGATTTTATTATGCCAATATTATGTGTGGAATATCTATGTTGTAATTTTCACTAACCGTTGTGTAGATATACTATTTCTACACATAATCATCTCATTGATAAATTCATACGAACTTGTATGGGAAATCATAACTCAATCTCGTTTCATTGAGTTAAATATCTATGTCATTGGTTTTGTTTTTCCAAGATTATGTGTGAATGAACTCTTATTGTTTCACACTTAATATCCACTTATATTGGGTGTATTTATATTTCTCACACATAAAAATGTGATAGAGTTTTCCTTAATTTAAGGATACCATCTTTATAATGGATTTTATCTCAATTTACATTTCCATTGAGACATCATTGTTTTTATGCACCAATTCACTCTTATATGGTGTGTATACTGTCCTTTGAAATATTATATAATGAATACCTTTATTCCCATGATATTATAAATTTCAGATTAAATTTTAATCCAAAATTATTTGAATTCAATAGTCTCACATTTCGTTAAAAACTCTTTAACAAAAATATCGTTTTATATGTTTTAAAGATTCATTATTCTAAATATTTATCTTTAATGCCCATGTTTTCAAAATGGTTTTTAGTATCTAATTATATGGACATTAATGTTTTAAAATTATAATTCCATTAAAATCTTCAAAGTGGTATGGGACTCATTGATTCAAAAATCTCTTTTAAATGATTTTTTGAAAATGGATTGATTAATTGAATATCTTGGAATTACTTACTGTGATTGCAAATGAAATGTTTTTATTGAAATGTTTTTATTTTCAATATTTTATGTGTAATTATGGTACTTGGACATTTTACGGGTGGTAACGTGATAAACCATATGATGGGTGGTGCCGTGAATACCTGGACGGGTGGTTACATTATATCCTCTAATGCATTTGGTATGGATGTCGGCCGTATGGATATTCCATTAAGTGATATGTGTTGAAGTCGACCGTATGGTTATTCAATTTAAGTATGTTTATATCCCAAGTTACCTTTATATGTTATTTGTTCTTTATATGGGTTTTCTGGTAATATTTTGGTTACAAAAGAGTATGTAATGGTCTTTTAGTGAGTGAAGAGTTTGTAGTACTTTATGAAGGTGAAAAGTGTTACTTTGGTAAAGTATTCATGGTTTACTTGTTGTTTTAAAAAACTAACAGTTTTTCTTCTTTGTGTATCCTTTAGTAGGCTATTTATTCTCATCCCAAGTATTTGAAATGGTTTTCATATTACATAAAGATGAATAGGGTCAAAAATTGGATCAAGGAAAGACATGATATCTAAAACATGTAACTAGACATGTTTCTTTTTAAGTGTTTTTTTATTTTATGGAAAATTAGTATAAGTGTCTACTATGCAATCTTTTGAGATGTAAATGTTATGAAATAATTCTCTAAAACTCTAAACCTGAAAAGATCTTCAATGTGAATTATTCATTTAATTCAATATTAAGTAAGGTTTAAGGTTGGGGCCTTATAGTGTTTACATGATATTGGATGTGGATGAAGATACTATTTTTATAATATTCTTGAAGCAAGATGATTTTTTAGTAATGATGGATATATATCATCTTGATACTAAGCATCATATTATATACTAATTTGTGTTTTGTTTTCTTTCATAGCAAATAATTAAATTTGGATTTGGTTTATGACTATACAAGACCAGTACATCAATAGGTCATCTTAATTTTTAATATAATGTTTTGGTTATGTAAATTTATTTCCATAAATAAGAAATTATTTAAATTTTTATTCTGAGACATAATAACTCTTTAAAAATTCATTTAAAACATCATAACTTATGTTGATTTATTCTTTTGATTAATTGGGTGTTTAAATTATTTTGAGGATTTTATTTTAACACATTTTAACATAAATTTTTACTAGGTACTAAATTCACCTTCATCATGAGATAATCACTCGGATGAACAATAAATTTATTAAAATATATAATATTTATTTAGATTATAATTTTTTTATAATAATGATAATCATAAAATAACTATTTTATATCAACAAATGAAAAATATACTCACTCATTATAGAATTAATAATATATGTTTATAATAAACAAAAATATATAATATTTAATTTTTGATCATATTAATTTTATGATATTTATAATTTTAATTTTATAAAATGGTATTTAATTTTACAATTAATATGTTAATGTTATCAAATAGGAAAATTATTTCAGTTTTCTAAAAATCATGATTTTTTTTTGAATATTGAGAATACATTATTTATGTATTCCATTGGTTATATTAAATTTTCATGATATAAATATTAAATAATAAATTTTATATCATTTTTATCAAATTAAAATGTATTTAATATTTAATAGTTTCAATTTAAATATCATTAGTTGAATTCATAATCACACATTTGAAAATTTAGTTCTATAGTAATATTTTATTCTAATAGAAAAAATATTTTTTAACACTTTCACATGAATAAAATATTTCTAGATGAATTTAAAATTTTTTTATAATAAATTTAAATGAGTCCAAAATTTTAAAACAATACACTAATTAATGTTATCAGAATATACACTATTTAAGGTCTTTATCATAAATAATGAATTAGTCAAAAAATTTCTAAAATAAACTGCACACAAACATACATAAACACACCACCTCCTCACAATTTTCATCACATCTATGACACATTTCATTGATACTTATTTTAACAAATACCTCCCTTTTCTCAGCTATCTAATTCACAAACCCAATACATTATCCAAAAGTCCCTATTTCAAAATCAATATAATATATCTCTAGATTTTAGGTAAATAGAAAGGATAATTTTTTCGAAAGACTATATTTAAATTATTATTTTATATTAATTTTCCAATAAATTCAACAAAAAATGTACTTATTTTATCCATATTTCTTTTATAATCTCAGTTGAACATTTTTGTGCCAATAATAATAAAGTATCTCACTTTACCAGTAATCGAACCATTTCTATTGATCATTACAATGGGTGATATCTATGTTTTAAGGAAATTGTCTGTCCATTTTGATTTCATATTACCAAATCTATAATATTCTTAATAATTAAAAGGTACATCAAAATGAAAATTTATTATAAATTTTTTTTAATACTCTTTTATTAATTACTTTTTAACATTTCTAAAACACATCTATAAATGAATAATTCAATTTTTTAGCTATAATATACAAATAATATTAATGATTATAAATATTAAATTATAATATATATTTATATATTTATATATTATCTTAAAAAATCATTTAATGATGGAATATAAAAATAGGAAACAAATAAGGTCATGTTTTTAATTTTTGAATGAGAAAATAAAATTGTATTAATGATGTTAATTGTAAACATTTATTTATATCTAAATCCTATTAAATCAGATGTTTCATTTTAAATATAAATACTTATATAACTATTGGACTCCATATATTGATGAGTGATGCAAGAAAAATAATTTATTCTTTTTTATTACAAAGAATCCTTGGATAATGAACATTAACCATTACCATTAAATGTTGTTTAAATACTATGAGCGAAACAACAACAAAATGAAAAATGTATCCAACATTTATATAATAATTAAGTAGTAAAATATAATTAATGAAATTTGAATAAGAATTATTATGAAAAAAGAAAAAAAATTAAAAATGTAATTAAAAATATTAATTTAATTATTTAGGAAATTGGAGAATAATCTTCAACATTAGAAAATAGTTTATTTCCATTAAAAGAAAATTTCTATGCTATATTCTATTATTTCATATATTATTTTATATAACTCATATCATTGATATTTATTTCAGTACTTTATAATTTTCTTTCATTTATGAAAATTTTATTCCTTAAATTAATGTGTTATAGTTTTATTTTTTGAACAATATTATAACAGTTAATTTTTTACCTCTCTTTTTTATTTATATGATTTTGTTCTATGTCACTATTTACTTAATTATTCCCCATCATCTCCATGATCTTTAATATCAAGTGGTTATTTTATATCATATCCACTATCTTATTATTTTTTTCATTCATTGACTTCACTACACAACAATTACACAATATAGTAAGAATACCATATATTATATAAATTATATCGAATGGTGTTTACCTATTCTTTTGTATCATTTCTTTTTAATAGAGAAATTTTATGTATTCATGTACACATAGTAAAAAATATAAATATTTTTTGATTACATGATAATGTATATGTATGAGTTTCCTCATGTGTCATTATTAACTATGCATTATATCACGATATTATTATTATATAGTGGATTTATTACATTACCTATGTGATCGGTAAGGTGTTAATAATTTTTCCCCTCAATAATTTGGTATGAATCAGAAAATTAACTAAAAAGGGTATTTTATTTTTATATTGAAAATTATGTATGATGTCATAGTTGATGTGATTATTACATTATTATGTTGTTTGAAATTTTTTATTAAAATGTTGTGAGTTTTATAATTATTAACAATAAAATTATTCATTTATATAATTATTTAATTTGGATTCAAAGTAATCCTGAACACAGTAAATAATTAATTTTTTATTCAGTCTATAATAGAAATATGATTACAATTTATTAATTTCATTAGTTTCCCAATAATCCTTACCCAACATATAATCTCAAACCCTTATATTTTTCACCATATCCATTAAAATGTTAATGTATGTGATGTGTCTTCTATAGATAATTAATTGATGAATTATATTTTCTAATGTGATTTTATGATTAATTTATTTGCAAATTTATTTAATGATTAAATTTAAATCTATTTCTATAATTTTACTAAAAATTTTATTTTGGTGGATAACAATGTAATTAAGGATTTTGGATCTGGGTAAACCCAACATTAATGGTTTTTGTTGTTAATAGTGAAAATATTGAAGGTATATCAGGATTGGTATTTTGATGAACAATTATTGATAACTAAAATTTTTCTAATCCTATATAAAATTCAATAATATTTCCTAAACTACATATAATATATGACATGAAAATTTAATAAATTCATAGTAATTGTATAATATGATCTCTAAATCTTTATTATATTCATATTATAATTATTCTATACTATTATTTAGAAAAGCTTGAAAATATATTGATTATAAACTATATAAACAGATTTAATCCATGTATTAATTTCTATGATGTTAAATTCAATATAGTCATTATTGAATATGATAATATTATAATAATATTTTGGAACATGAAAAAAATATGAAACAAACTCTTCCTCATATTTAATAACCAATTTTCCATCTAAAAAAAGAAATAAAATTTTTCTTTTATGCGTAATCAACCTCTATTATTAAATATAACCCATAATATATTTTTTTGGAAGAAAATTGATTACAATTCTATGTTAGATATTCAGTGAAATAGATTGAAATAAAATAGATATTATTATTGGAGTTACCTGTTAAATAATGGGTGACTAGGAATTTTTTTTTATTTAATGCAAAAAAATGAGTAATGTATTAAAATCAAAGAATAAAATATATTAATTTATCTACCACAAACAATTCGTCAATAACAGATAGATATGATTTAAAAAAATTCCTATAGTAATTGAGAAAGGAATAGGAAATTGTAGATGTATATGAGGATAAAATAATATTATTTTTAAAATTATTTTATCATATTATGTAGACAATCTTAAATGACTGATTGATAACTTATTTGATGGAAAAAATCCATGATTTCAAAGGGAAGTAGACTCCCAAGAATTTACCTTACATTAGGCACTAGTGACATATTATGTAAAACTAATACATATTACCCTATTTTTAATATGTTCATGAATAAAGTATAATAGGATATGGGTAAATAATGTAATTTGTAAAAGAAGGAGGAATGAATTTTAATGTTAAAAATATTTAGTAGTTACAAATGTAAAATCCCATGGATTATTTGATGGTCATGGGAGATTAATATATTATCATATATAAATTCTTTCAATACCATGAATGAAATTTTAAGAAAGAAAATAATATCCTTCATGACACACATTATATCCATAGGGGTATGTTTGTAATCAATTCCTCAAGAACATCCAAAGAGGATAAAGGGAAAAATATTAGGGTAATGTGATTATATAAATAAAAGTTGTGATTTCAATTGATATAAAAAATATTATATTGATCATAAAATTAAATATAGATAATCTATTAATTTATTCATAAATGAAATACTCATTTATATATTTAACTATTCATATGAACACTAAATCATTCACTGATGTTTTAAATAATTCTATAATTAAAAATCTATGTTGAAATATTGTTATAATAAAATATATATTGATGTATATCATTAAATTCATATATGATTCCAATATGAAATTAGTATTATTATAAAAATTGATAACATATTAATCAATTAGGGGATTGATTATATTACAAATTATAATTCCTAAATCTATTAAAATGGTATGGATATTATAATTTTTTGATACAACATAATTTCTTTTTTAGAATTGGGGCTTCAATACAGGAGTATACTCAAGAACCATATCTCAGGATGATCATAAATATAAAATTATAGAATAGGGAGATCAAATTCAATATATAAATGATATTTAACACTATCAATTCAATAAGAATTAATTCTTCATCAATAATTTTTTTCTATGGGAATTATCTAGATATCCAAAAAATAAATATTTTCATTTTTTTACTAAAATCATCACAATTTTGAACCCCATTTCCAAAAAAACTGTATAGAAACATTCTAGAGGTATTTTTGGGTTAAATGAAGAAAATAAAATATTAATATGAATGGGGATTCTTACACACTTATTGTTTCACACTTATTGTTTCACCCTTATTGTTTTAGATTTTATCCAATCTAAATTGAGTGTTTAAATAATCAATAATTCAATTATAAACAAAACAAATATGTATTAATGAAAATAAAAATATAAATAAAAATGATTCTAAGTAAATTGAAATAAATTTTACAACTCATTTTTTTACAGTGTTTTGATCCTCATACTTTCATTGTTTATTTATAGATTAATTATCTAATGATTTTCATGGAGAATTGTATTTCTAAATTATTTATCATAGATCAAGTTATTCCTAGTTAAATTTTGATAAGGATGATATTCCAAATGTGTTTTTTCCTATAAGGTATAAAAATTAATATTACAGAATAATTCATTTTGGATTATCCAATGAACCATCACTATTTATGTATCAATTTAATATACTAATCAAGGATTGTATTGATTAATTTAGACATGCATTTTTTGATGACTACTTGATTTACGTTGATATATAATAATTAAATCATATTCATGTATATGTTTTTGTACAATCTCTGAGATAGTGGGACCCACATTGGAAATTCATTATTATTGAATTACAGATTCTTAAAAATTATTTTATTTTCAATTTTTCTCAAAAAAAGTAATATTTACTGAACCTCTTAAGGCTACTTTTTTTATGGGATGAATAAAACAAATGATTACATCTAAAATATGCCAGGTCCTTGATTTGTCTAGTTACTACTTAATATCACATGAAAAGTATACTTGACTAGAAAAATCATTAACTAAGTCATCATGTATGTAATGTGAATAATTTTGATAATCAAAATTTTAAATACTAATAAAATCATTTTTATTAACATTTTAGTTAGGGACTAATGATCTTGTAATATTAATAATCTATTAAAAAATTCACTCATATGCATCCTTATACAATCATGATATTTTTCACATAATCATGCATGAAATTAATGACAAACGAACTAAATTATTTACCTTATGAAATATATTAATAAAATGTATTAACTGATCCAAATATATAGAGATACTATTTTCATTTATAATGATGTTGAATATATAAATATCACATGTGTTTGATTTTTTAGTTTCACAGAATGCGATCAATATAAGGAAAATGAAAGAATTGAAAAAATTTAATGACTTAGATTATGCGATACACTAGAATCATATGATAAAAACCAATATGACAAATAAAATAATTATAAACTATAATAAATATAAATCCAAACTATTGATATAAAATTATATAATAGTCATGGACTTAGTAATGTTTTCTATAATAAAATCCCCGAAGGGGGAACATCATTATAGTTGTGAATAAATTCACAACAATATTTAATAATAAATATAATTTTGTCTAAACAAAATGAAATTTATTTAAAAAATAATTTTTTATAGTCGTATGATAGTTCACTATAAAACATCATCTATAAAGATAGTGTTTTAATATTTTCAATGATTTTATAAATCCCATTAAAACATCAGCCGAAGAAGGATTAGTTAGACGAAACTCATAGAAATTTTTCTTCCTTACACATTGGTAATATAATTATATATAAAAATTTTATGTGAAACCTATCATTGTATAAAAATAATAGGGATTCAGTGGAGTATTTCAAAAGAATATTGATGTATTAATAAGTAATACTGAAGAGACTTCCCCAAAAATAGATCATTGAAATTCATCCGATTAAATAAATTTATATTGGATAATATATCAATTGAATTTTTAAGTAAAACACATAATATATCCTAGAGGAAAAAATAAATATGGTTTATCATTAATTTTCTAAAATATTATGTGTATTTTATTAAAATATATTTGAATGTAAGCTTATATTTTCATACATGGATATATACTAATGATACATGAATAAATCATAGTGCGCCTATATCTGTTATATATGATTATGACCCTCATATCACATCAAAATTAATTGGAAGTCCATATAAGGGTTAAAACAAGTAGATATATTTAAGGAATTCCTATCATCCATAGATTGATGCTCAGAAAAATGAACATTAAAAATGGTTGATGACATGTTGAGGAACCTTGAAATTGAATTATTTGGAATATTGTAAGTGTACCTTCCTCTGGTGGAATTTGAATAAAATAATATCTTCAACTCTAAAATTTAAATTAATATATGTAAATAATTATTTTTGAAAATATTTTATACCATCAATTAATTGAATGATGGTAGGCAATGAGTTTATTTTATAAAACTTTTTTAAGAGATAATTTTATTCCTTTGATAAATATATTAACCTATCATTAAATATAAATGTAGGTAGACAATATTTTCTAATAATTAAATAAATTATTTAGAATTCAATGTGGGGTACTATTACCTTTTAAATGTATGACCACATAAGAGTGTTATGATGTTTTGTAATAAATGAATTCAATATCTATGTAACATTGAAACCGTGGATAATTTGGAATGAATTAAAAATGTGTATTATCATTTTTATCATGTCATACCTATAAAATATTGTATTTTTTGTATTAGTGCTCATAGAATTTTATGAATATTATCCATGAACTAGAAATTATCATGACATAAATCCTAACTATTTATCTAGACATACTTGATTATATTTTTTGGTAGGCTTCTTAGAATCACCATTGTTTCTTGATAATTTTTTTTCAAGGGATTGAGAATTTTGGGTTGGGTCATGAACAACATTTTATTTATTATTGGGATCATTAGATCAACCTTGTATGGATTAGACCATTTTATCGTTTACCTAAACTATAATGAAAAAATGATAGAATCTTTTCACTCTTAATAACCCTCTAATTAGTCTTAGTAATTTGTCACATCCTCTATAGACGGATAATAAAATACATTAGTACCTTCACCCTTATTATTTTCAATTTCATAATTTCATTTTTTTAACTCATTAACTATTATTGAACACAAAATAACTGAATGATAAAATAGTTTCTAAATTTATATTGTTCTAAGCATACTAGTCCCTTTAAACTATTTATTAGAAAATATCAATTCATCTAATACCATCTTTTCAAAATGTTCCAGAAAGTTAACATCACATGATACAATTTGTGCATTATTTCTTAATTAATATAAGGATAGGGTGTCCAAAAAATACCAAAATATTGCTAAAAAATTTGATGATAATGGATGTCAGTTGTTATAATGGAAGAAAAATCAACATTATAAAATACATTACACTCTAGATTCATATTATTTGGGATCCTTTTATAATTAATAGACAGTATAATTTGGATATTTATAAATTATATGGTATCAGTGCTTAGATTATATTAAACAGACTATTATCCTACATGATCTCTCTTAAACATTGTAAAAATTCTTGAGATTCTTAAAACCATGTTTTTCTCAATAATGGCCTTCCTATCAATGGATATACCCAAATCCATAAATATTATGACATTATAATGACCATAGATCTTGTGCAAAGGGATGTATTTAATAATATGATGAAATTTTTTGGGTTTAATTTGTTATAGATACAAGCATTAAAATCACATTATCATATTTCAATAATATATTTTTTAAATATATCTTTCATAGGAATTCCATATACATGCACACTTCTAGAAGTTTCATGGACTTAATAAGACAAAACAACACTGTAATCTCCCATTTCGATAATATCTATAACATGATCTTTATGAGGAATGGATTTTATAAAATAACAGTAAATGAATTCTTGAATAAAAAATTATTGTTATAGTTTTTATAGCCTATTTATCTATGTAAATAGCTTACTATAAATAAAATATGTTGATAGTGGGTATGATATAGCTAAAATCATGTTAAAGACTTATGAAAACCGAAAAGGTAAATCAGGAATCATAATCAGAGAAGATAATATTTGGAACCCCATTAATCCTTAGTAAATACACTTAGTACTTCCTCCACAAAACTTCCTTGGATAATGAATGCTAAATTACATATAAGCGACATAATTTTCCCAATCATCCCATGATCACCCATATTGGATCACAATATCTCTACACCCATATATTCATATTTAAAAAGTCTATCAATATGTTCTCCCACTTCCATTGGGGAACATCATCTATCTACAGATCCCCACTAGGAACATGTTTCACAACATTGACCATTTGGAAAACTAACCTTCGAGGGACAATCTATGTAACAAAAATATTGATCCTAGACAATCAAATACATAATCACATCATCCAATGTATCATAACAACGTATGGAAAATCAACCAAATGTTAATTTTGTAACTAATTAGGAACCACATCATAAATCCCTGATGGAACGAAGAGCCTACCATTAAATAACACACATTAGTGATAATATTTAGACCATTCATAAAGGGAATCACCATAAATAACATGATCATTCCCCAAAACCAACCATTAAATCCCCCAATTAAACACCTCCAAATATATTAATAAATATAATTGTCCACCACAATAGTATAGGATGAATCTATCATCAAATCCTTTCATATAATGGTTTATAATAGAAATATCCTCCATCACCCTCTAAGCATCAAAATGAACATGAAGAATTTTTTCTTAGGAAATAATGATCATGGAATCAACCAAATGATTAAAAGTCCATAGTATTTAGTGAACTTAAAATCCCTAATCATTCTTGAATTACATAATTCAGTAATATATCAAAATATAGTCTTGTTTGGAGAAGATATTATTCAAACTAATATCATTTGTGAAGACTTCAAAGTTACCACCAATGAGAAAAATCCATCAAAATGTCAGATTAAACAAAACCATAGAAACACATGTTTTTGGATGGTGTATATAAATTAATGTATTTATAACTACCAATAATTCTAATATATAACTCGTCTATGATGCATTTAAATACAACCCAGTTTAATATGTTAGGATTTAAAATAATCCTCCAATGATGTAATATCTTCATAAAATCAATTAATAAGTGAACTGACCAGATTCTACTTCAATTATTAAAAAAAAATAAAGAACTTATCATTATATATGATGGGATAATTCATTAAATTAAAATGTTTCATAAGATTCACATTACATGTGAAGTCATGGATAAGGATCTTAAAAAAGAATGAAAGGCCAAATAATCTGTAAAACTCTGTAACAATATTGGGGGATTAGATTACCTTATTCATATAACCCATCAAAGACCACTGAACTCCATAGGGATTCATTCACACCTCCCTAATTGAAAGACAAATCAAATTAGTTAAAAGGCACAAAATATTAATGTTGGGAAACTATTTACATAGAAAAACATTTCTGTTATACTACGATAAAAATAAAAATAAATTAAATATAGTTAGCAGATAAACTGCTATACGGACATAAAAAATATCAAAATTAAAACGTGATTAATAAAATGTTGTATATTATCTGGAACAAAAGGTTAAGACACCCCCAGAAAAGTATGATAAATATATAATAATAATAAAGTGAAATTAAATGAAAAAAATATATTTAAATGATCCCCAAATATATATAGGCATCACCTCGATTAGTCTACACTTCCTGTACAATGTCCAAATATTGGGAACATTCCATCATCTATATTTCTTAACCAAATATAATTTTCAAAGACTATATATTCTCTTACTTGTTTTGAGTATAAACAAATTATGATATCCACAATTCATCCTCAGAATTAGTTATGATGTCATATATATGTATTTGATTTTATTGGAATTAAATTAAAAATTAATAATTCATAATATCAGGTAATTATGTATGAAGAAACACACTACATACCCCATACTAACTAGATTAGATTCATTTCTTGAAGTTATGTATGTCTCAAACCGAGCAACACGTGAAAACCATGGTCTACACGTATCATCACCATAAAAAATTCATCATGAACAAAAAAATAAATATGTATATAATAACTAACCTCATCATGCCAATCCATCCCCATTGACATTGGAGAGGTCACATATGGCTTGCATGTCTATCCTTGTAATCTTTGGGAGGCCAAATTCTATCACATCGGCCTATACAAACAAAACCTGGGAGGATTAATGAATAAAAATTTACTATAATTAATAAAAATAGTTACAGAATAAAGAAAACTAAATCATCCAAAACCCCTATTGATACCTCACTCATTCAAGACATCATAAAAACACGGCCATACCATCTTACTCATGGGAAACCTAAAAAATGATAATGTTAAGATATTTTTCCTAAAAATATCCCACATAATATCATTAATGTGACCATTATATTACTTGAGTCCCTAATAAAATATGGGAATACATCACACAAGAACATTTATTGATATATATTTCATTTTATTATATCCCAAGACAAGATGGAAAATTAAAATCCCTACTTAAGTTGAATGATTGATCATTATATCCTATATAAGGATATCGTTTTACCTGTCCAAGGTGTATAATAAATGGTTTTGATTTCCTAAATCCATATTCCACATACACTTGTTATACTAGCTTCAATGAAGCTCAAACAACTTATTCCAATCCCAAAACACCATGAAAATAAAACTTTGAACATACATGGTGCGTGGTTTCAATTCATTTATTTGAAGGAACACATGTAGTACACCCCCAAAAAAGATCCTACTAAATTGATATGTAACACACCTTCTCATTTAGACATAGAATACAAATAACACATATGGATACACACACACAGACACACAATAAACTCATGAGAAATATTTTTTACAAATTCATAAAAAAGTTATTGACTTTCTATATTAAGAGTGTTGAATAAAAAACAATGATAACCCTTAATAAGTAGAAAATGTTTAATATTGAAAATAGTCTAAATAATATTTAAAGTATCGATTTCATACATAGAATAATTAAAAAAATGATATAAAAAGGATATAGATAACATTATTCTTACAAAGAGGAACCAATGAGTCTCAAAGGCATTTCAAATGAAGGAATAATGAGTTGATGGGAGACAAAAGTCATCAAGAAGGGGATCCCATTGAACAAAATAACATAAGGGGACTAGGGATTAGATAAAGAATGTATATGGCGTGTTCCATGATAAAATATGGTATTTACCATCTTAAAAAACATCTAGGAAACATTTCATGGTTGGAAAATATAGTTCACACTTTTAAATACTAATGATATAATTCAAAAGAAAGGTGGAATGATTTTTTGTGGTATGAAATTCTGTGCACCACCGTGAATGGATGCCTACAGGTCCAAACCAACTATAGGTCCCACCGTATATTACTAAACCTAATAACAAGTCCTTTGGTCCCCATGAACCCCAAATCAAAGTGATTTACACATATCTAAGTCAAAATCATAAAATTTCACATAATCCCCAATATGAGAAGCATTAAAAACTCCCCCTATAATGTCTTATTATATTTAATATGTTCCTCTATTTATCACATTCAAAAAAATTATTCTAAAATATCATAATATACAAATACATCTCCCGAAACCATCTAGAAAGATCCATGTAACTATAACATTCATATAATAAGAATTACCTATCCTCATAACTTTTTAATAACCATGGTCATTGAAAAGTGTTAGACACTAAAAAAATAATCCCCTTACTCTAAACACATTTAAAAAAATGAAAGAAAAACTAGTCTCTTCTACAACACATGATATATATCCCCATCATATCATCCTTACTCATGAATCGATAAAACATAACAATACATTGTTATTTTCCATCACATGATTAACCACATTAATACTTATAATAATCTTTCCTCGACACAAAAAATATTTTGTAAACTATTATTTACGCTTTAGAACATGTCATAAAAGAATATTTACCCTCTTGAATCAACATACATTTTAGGTTTCACCCCCTAAAATAAGTAAAAAACCATATTCACACCAAGACTCATGTCAATAAACATGATTCACCACATTAATAATTTCAAAAACAATAAATTATCCCATTAAACATGTCATCAATCATATTTCACCAAATAGATTATGCAATGAATGAAATTGATTTTGAAAAGGAATTCTTCATGGTGAATTACATATTCAACTATTCTAAATCATCATAATATACCATAAATCCTTTAATTGAAACTAATAGTACAATATATCTCATTATTAATGTTTCTTTGACTGATACAAACATCTACAATTGAATGAAACCCTCAAACATTGTTTATGATATCATCCACATTACCCATGACATTATGCGAGGACTGTCTACTATTAGCAGTCTAAATGTATGACCTACCTGGCCTTGATATTCATTAAACAATGAAACACACAAACATAGAATGAACATATCAATAAGGATGACGTTTTTAATCCTAATAGATAAAAATAATGGACCACATCCTCAAATTAAAATATCATCACTCTAAGGTATAATTCCCACAATGGATTTCTATACAAGACAAAATTATGGACTCATTGATCAATTCAAATCACAACCTCAAGCCACCATCCACGTTATATTTTTTCATAATAAAATTAAACAAACTATAGATTTTGAGACCATTGATATCACACAACTCGATTCCGATTTCATCACATTTTTATATGATTGTAATGATATTTACGTGTCACACTGATAAAACTATAATCCTTTATTTCTTAAATTTCAATGGACTCACATCACATGAGACTTTCTAATCAGTCCAAAAAACCTCAATCCATGTTTTCAATCATATGTCACAAAATTCATATGATTTAATGTATAGTTACACAAAAAATTTATGCTTAAATATTACATCATTTTAGATGTATATATAATACATTTCACAATAATACACACATGAGGACCACAAATGATTTTTTTTGGAAATGTGGGATCATAAACATGTATTACTAAAGGATATACATCATATTCCATTTATAATTCAATGTGATGAACTCGTATTTTACATATAATACTTATAAATTGTATCCATATCCTAGGGATGGGAAACATAAGAAAGGGTCGGATCAGATGCAAAATGGGGATAAAAAATTAGACATCAATAAATGATCATAAATTATAGGAAGAAAAATATAAGGGTATAATAAAATTATCTAATGGTTAGAAAATAGTACTCGTAAATTCATATATCCTAATTTGAAAATTTTTATAAATATTTAATCAATAGAATTAAATAATAGATTATATTTTGAATCATCAATTATCTATCATGTTTCATTATAACATATCATTAGAAAAATAGTTATTATTATTTCAAGCCCTTATGTGATGAAAATCTTTTCTTTAGTAAATTTCCACATCCAAGAGTATCAATGCAGATTTGGATCACTCCCAACTCTATAACTTTCCATGCAAATGTCAACCCAATGAATATATTTTTAGATAAATTTCATTAATTAACACTGTTACATCCCCAATAAATTTTTATAATATCATGATATATACTTATTTACTCATTATATTGGAGGGCTATATTATTTTATTACTATTTAACAAATAATAAAAACCAAAAAGATAAGCACCAAAAGATCATAATAATTTCATTATATCATTAAATAATAACCCATTTAATAGATATGTGTTTCATAAACATGTATTCATCACAATAAGATCTTAATAAACAATAATATATGTTTTTTTGATAAAAATACCACAAAATGTTATGTAGAATATTTCTGGAGTAAAATCTTCTTTTCTTGAGAATTCAATTATTTATAATCAATGAATTTTAATTTTTTTTGGAAACGTTTTTTTAACATAACCATGGAAATATATTTCATTATATTTAGTTAATATAGTACTCATGATGGTGTAGAACGTATTTTATGTAGTGTGCATGAAAAAAAAAATTCATTTCACCTTTCCTGTACCAAGTCATAATTTTTTTTAAAAAATGGATGGTATATTCAATTAAAATAGTAAAATATATATCAAAACATAGGATATTTAATATAATAATAAAAACTTATAACTGTGAAAACACTTTTTAAATCAATTTAATTAGACGATATAAATGGATAAAATGAATCTTGAATAAAGTGAAAAACTTAGTTGATTTTATTTACAAAATTTATTTCGATATATTGAGTATATAAATTGAGGAATATTAATAGAGAATAGGTAATACCAAAATATAATTGTCAGGGAATAAAAATACATATGATTTTTTAGAAATAGATCACATTACTTTATATTTATAAAGGATGTAATAGATAATACAAGTAAAATAGATATTGTAACATAAATCCTTTCTATCAAGTCTAACATTTGTTATAATCACCCTATCCCCATATATACCAAATATAGATTTTTTATAATTAACTAATATAACAATAATTATACATATTATACAAATAATTATTTACATAAAACATCATATCACAGATTAATTAAAAATATTTTTTTTCATCATAATTTTAATTATTAATTTCATTTCTATTCTGGAATGTTTATTTATGAAAAGGAATTACATTACTATGGGAGAAGGTAGTCTTTATGTATGCATGTGTGGTGTTTCCATGAAAGGTGGATAGAATCAAATAAAGGTATATAATAATAAAAATTTATCAAATATTTGTTATATAAAAAATATATCATATATTATATAATTTTTCTAAATTATAATTCATGATATGGTTAAATTGAAAACTCCTAAAATTGATTCATGGTAGTGGTTCTTCAAATGTTTTCAAGAGTGGTTCTATAATTTTTTAAATAATGGGTATGTAAGAAGGTATATATAATATTATAATTAGTGTAGAATAAGTATGATATATATATATATATATTATAATCATTAATCTCATCCAAATGATCATCTATGAAACATTTCTATGAAAAATTAATTGAATCACTATGTGGATTTGGGGTCCAATGGAATGCCGGAGTGATAACTCCTTCCACCATTTTAGGATAAAGTGAGGGTAAATGGTCATTATAACATATAAATATATATATGAAACTATATTGATCATTTTTTGTTGATATTCCATGTTTAGTGGATGTAGATTAAAAAATGAAATACAAATAGCTTATATAACATCTACACCACTTCTTTGAGGGGCCCCTTTTTAGTTAAACCATACGCCTTGTATGATTGGTATAGGAGAAAAAAATGACATAATATGTATGTAACGATTATAGGTTGTTTTGAGTATATATTATCTAATATAGAAGCATAAAATGGTTTGAATAAGTGAGGAGAAGAGGTTACCTTTTATAAGTGGGGGTGGGACAAAAAAAATCATAAATGATTTCAATGATATTTAGTCACTATAATGGGAAATTGGATCCAAATGGAAAACGATTAAATGGAGGATCATATAATTTTATATATCTTAATCTAATAATAACTAAGATAATTTTTGTAGTTATCCTCTCATTATCTCTTCATTTATCCCATGGTAATCCCATTTTATCCTTAACCACAGTAATGATATATTAATTTTTTACTCTTCACAATGTGAAAATTTTATGTTGGCCAAATTAAATTTTATAAATAATTATGATTTCAAATATGGAATAAAATTTACAATATTCAGTTCCTTTATGTAGAAGAATCTAATTTTTAATAAGAGCACAAACTGCAACTAAAATATTTATTTAAAATGTATTCTTAAGAATGAAACAAAATTTATATCCATTAAAAGCCTCATATAACAATTAAATAAATTATAATACAATATATTTAACATTTAATTTATAAATTTAATTAAAACCCTTAAAAATAAAAATTAATTTAATTTTTATGGTAAAAACACAATGTACACATGAAATCCATTTTTAGAAAAATGTATTTTTATTCCCCAAAAACTATTAACTAAATAATTCTTTTACGGTGAGTAATAAATTAATTTAATAATTGAAAAATAAATTGTTTTATTTTAATTTGAGATAATATTAATAACATAATTGGTCATTTCCTTGTATATAAATGACATTTTTCAAAAACATTTGCTATTTTCACTATTCACTGATAAATAAATCCTTTTAGAAAAATCTTATAAAATAGATAAAATATAATATTAACATGATTATTTAAAAAATAATATTTAGTTGTTAATATAAATTTTATTAAAATGGTTTAAATATTGTTAAATTTTATTATATAAAACTATGATACAACCCATTTTTTAAGAAAATGTATTTTTGGAAAATAAAATGTAATTATTGAAATTTGAGAGATTATGTATTATAAATTGGCTAAAATATTTAAAATATTTATGTAAATAATTAATATGGCTGATAATGTTTTTATTTTTATTCATATATACTAATTTAAATGGAGGTCAGAATGGTTTACCATATCGTGGTTCATATATACTCGAGGTTTCATGTAAGGAAAGCGATCTAGTGATTTGTGTTTATAGACATACCATATCAGTAGGTGTTACATTATGAACTTATATTGATTTAATCACTAAAAATTCAATCAATATGATAAAAAAACAGAATATCTTAATATCCTGACATCCATTGGTTCCAATATGACTTCAAAAAATATATTATTACTAAATTGAACATTAACTAAAAGAATAGTTGGCAGAAACTTATTCAAACGATGGTTAAAGATATATTTATAAACCCAATATATAATAGTTCTTTAGAATTCATCAGGAATGAAAAATGAATCACTCAACCAATTAATTTGCGACATGAAATACCACATGCAATAATGATATTGTTATGGTCATCAGATCACACACACAAAAACTCACAAACATAGGGAAGTGAAGTCAGTGAGGATGAGGGATATATAACGAGGAAATTAAATTGAAAAAATTTCTAAAGTGGATGTGTACAGTTGGTTACCCACAAACGAAACTAAAATTTATAGGATGAAGATGAGTTGATTATGATTATGATCATGTTTGAATCTCTTAGAAATGTAATTATTCTCTTCCACGAAAATGCCTCATGAACCACTTCTCCATTTCTAATGATTTTATATCACATCAAAGAGTATAAAGAATGAATAAATTAAATATTAAAAAAATAAGAAAAATTTTATATTTATATAAATAGAAACAAAATAACAGAAAAAATGGAAGAAGTTTAAGAAGTTTGGTTATAGTCTTCTAATTTTTATTGTAAAGTAATTTTTTTTGGGGATAAAAAAAATCATAAAACTACATCCATTTTTAGGAATAAAGAAAAAAATTTATAAAACACCTATTATTTAGAAAATTCAAATAAGAAAATTTATCACATCGGCCTATGATTCCATCATACCAAAAATCCTACCCAATTATCCACTACGTTTGAAGGGAGTTCTTGAACCCCACACGATGAAGAATAGAAGCTAGGAATCAGAAAAAATATTTTGGGATTGTTTTCCCAGAAACAGAGTAAAAGGAGTATAAAATATATAATTTTTATAAGCAAAATAATTAATTATTATTGATGAAATTCTATATAGAGACAACATAACTAAATGAAAGTGACATAAGAACGAAAGAAGGGAAAATTAACCAACTCTAGATGAGACCCCAAACATCTCCATCCAACTCCACCACACTCCCTTAATATGTATCAAAAGGAATCCAACTGAGGACCATGCATCATAAATGTATTATCTAAAATCCTAGTAGCTCAGCACAACCTTCTAGAATAATGAAATAGGTTTCCTAATGATAAAAATCAACTAATTTGTTGAGAAAATCCATAAATTATGCTTTATATACATAATCATCTCCTGAAAAAATAAAATAAAATCTATATCCAACATCCTGAGCATTTCTATTGTTTTCATAAATTAAACACACACATTTCAAAATGAAGACACAATCCTAATACTTATCAAAACCACAAACATCATTACTATTTCTCAAAAATAGCTCACATGATTTATTAAAATGAAAAATAATCGCATTTAAAGATTTTTCAACATTGATCAAAATATAACCTAATGAAACATTGTCACTCATTCCTAGTTATCCAAACAAGGATTGGAAAATTTGGGAATAAACATCAAAATTTACGCAATGAAGAAAAATGGGAATAACATACATTATTGAATCAAATAAATATTGGATCAAAAAATTAAATAATAAAAAAATCCAAACCAAGTACCAAAAAACTCAAGTGATCTAGAACACCATGTATAGTTATACAATCTTATAGGTCAGAGGTCAGCAAACATGGTGAATGTTCTAGTGTAATGACATTGTAAATAATAATAAACAAGGTTCAATAACCTAACAATATTAACATTAATAATATTCTGCATTTTCTATATAGTTATGAATTTCCATCTATTATACTACAGCCTATGCTGGTAATATAAAATACATAAATTGATAAATTAGGTTTTCTATTTGACTATGGAAAACATTTTACAATAATTATATCTTACCTACCATGGTGAATCAGTATAGGTTGTCCAACAAACAAAAATTAGAGCTTTAGTATAGGTAGTCTATCCCATTTACTATGGAGTATATTTTAGGAAGTCGACCGAAAATACATTTTATAACCAATTTATGTGGTCTCAACTAATGCATCTGTTAGTTGTTTGGAGCCTTAATCCCACTCCATAACCCATAAATTCTTTTTGTGGGGTTTAGAGTCTCGGTGAAACCTGACCCATGGGAATAGAACCTCATGTAAATTCCCCACATACCACCAAGAAAAGTTCAAATGATTCTTTAACCAGTTTCCACATATTCCATTTCACAGTCATGGTCAAATAGTAACATAATATTCTTAGTTCAAAATAAATAAATCATTCTCATTCCATAACCCGTGAACGTGTTACAATTTGAAAATAATTTCGTATTAACCCATTTACATTATTCCAACCACTCCCTCATGCCATGTGATTAATTAGACCCAATTAAAATTAATTTTATTTACAATATATGTATTCCATCTAAACTTAATTCTCACAATTTTTTTTATAATACCATGTTAAAATATTAAACCTAATAATAATAGGTTTAAACCTATATGTTCCACCAAATTCATATTTGAATACCCAAACCCGACATTTGTTGACATGGAACAACCCATGGGTAACCTAAATCCTAACCATCACATCCTCCAAGAATCCAATGGTAATTCAAGAGGGTTTAAATTTACCATTTAATCAATAGATCAATTATTTATCACTAAGTGAACCACAAATAACAACAATAAGAGATCAATAGAACAACCACATACATCAAGAGAAACCCAATTTTCAACTTATAAAACCAAAACAACCCATTAATCAATGAAACCCATTGAAAACAAATATGGATCTCCATTATAAACCCATTTTCTATAAATCCAAAGTATTAGATGAAAATCACAATAGAAATCCTTATAGTAATTTTTATCAAACATGAATAATGTGTAAGACCATATATC
Source organism: Viscum album (assembly GCA_963277665.1). NCBI lineage: Eukaryota > Viridiplantae > Streptophyta > Magnoliopsida > Santalales > Viscaceae > Viscum > Viscum album. The sequence continues at coordinate 1,831,375,945 of OY728131.1, forward strand.
TGAAACATGTCCCACCACAAAATTAAATTAACCAAATCTTTCCAAAGGAAAAATCCCTAGACTACACATAATATCATTTCCAACCTCACACAGTTGATTTCTTCTTTAAAAATTCACAAAATGGACAAATTAGTTTCTTCTATTACACATTCCATAAAACACCACATAAAGAGGTAATCCACCCACACATTTCAAATCACCATATTAAAAAAATAAAAAAATTTGGTTTTAAGACTTTTGAGGGGAAGAAATAAATTTTAGAGAAAATTACACATAAATCCTTACATTAACATAGTGAAAAACAGATTTGGTTTAATAATATTTTATACCTATATCCATCATTTAAAAACAATTTCAAATAGGCCAATGTCATTTCACAAAATAAGTTTATATCTAAACATTACAATTAAAAAAATGAACTCAAATTTCACATGAAAAACCAACTATGAAAAGTACAAAACACAAAAAAGTGGTTTCAACACATCAAGAAGAAATCCATATATCTATAAATTAATAAAAGGGAATTAAAAAAACAATCATATTATAATTATGAAAGGATATTAATTTCATAGTAACACCCACTTCAAGGAGAAGAGGGTCAAGTGAGAACACTTTAACACATGATACATTAATCAATGAACACTCGAAGCTTCAGTTCCCCACCTCAAATAATATGCCTATTCAGAATTTACAAATGGAAACCTAAACCCTATGTACATATTCTCATGACCATTAATTTATACAAGAAATGATTATAAATATTCTTATATATGCGTATTTCTTTTTAAACTTACTGGATTACTAATTTTCCATATATATACATATCTAAAACTTTGTCCAATATACATATCCATGCCATAATGGATGAATACATATATATATATATATATATATATCATGGGACCTTATATATATTTATATATATATTCCTACCAAAAAAACACATGTCAGTCTACTTCAAACCTGGTGACTCAAACCCACTTCAAGGATCACTAAAACCCACTACCATAAATAATAGGAACTCTAAATCAAAAAAAGGTAATGAAATAAAAACTATGCTAGAAAAATCAGTAGAAGAAAATTCTACCATAAGTTGATGTGTTCAACCAAAATGATCTGAATCACATTTGTATTGGGGTAAAACAATGAAACATACACCAAGACCACCCAAGGAACTTATTTCAAGCCCTTACCAAATTGGAAGCACCATAAATTCAGATAAATACTATCTCTAGGGTTTATACAATACAAAAAGTGAAATTGGTAGAGGGAAATCCATAAAAACTATAGGGACGAGAGGGGATCTTAATGAAATACCTCTATTGTTCGATCTCAAAAAAGAAACTAATCTGGTTAGATAACTGGATAAATAGGTAGCTGAGAGGGATGGTGGTGAATTGCTATCGAGGATGTGGAATTGGGTATCTAAAAACACAAGGGAGGAGAATAGAGAAATAAAAAAAGAGAATAAAATAAATGAGAAAAGAGGAAATCTAAAATAAAATGAAAATTTTTAAATTGTTGAAAAACAATTATATTTTGTTCTCAATTTTTCATACCATGCACTGAAAACTTTCTAGGCCAGAAACCCTTTCATGGTTACTGGAAGAAAGACACAGAGTTGGGAAACCTATGATGATAATGTTCCAATCAACACTGTCAACTTACCAATCAAAAATGGATTCTTTCAGCATACTTTATTTTACCACGTGCAAGTCTTTCACCACAACTTAGACTCACATGGGCACTAGCATTGGAAACAGAAGATTACTTATAATTGTGTGTGTTAACCATACAATAGATAAAAAGCCTCAAAAAATTGTATTTGTAACCTGCTGACTATTAATGATCAAGCCCATTAAATAATAAGAAAAAATAATCAAAAATCAAAACATTATGACACCCTGACTATCCTAATCTCCCCAGAATGCCACATTCAATCCCTAGAATATCTCGGTCGATGGAATAAGAATGTAAAACAGGAGGTCCAAAGGGGATTTAACCAAATAAAACACTATACATGGATTTTCTTTAATAAAATGACTAAAATATTCATTAAATATCTATTTGATAAACTATAAATCATCCCCACCTCGAAAAACAACTAGAACAAAATCCTCTATCAAGAATGATTTTTGTGAACGAGAACCACTAACACAGTCTCCCCAGAATTTAGAATTCCTATAATATAATGACTCTAATAAGAACTAGAAAATGCAATATCCTCTTAAAAATTAACATCCATGGGAGACACGTTATAATGAAAATTTACATCCACACCCAAGGAAGAATAAACTACCACCAGGTGCCTCAAAATACAATAATATGACTCACCTCAGGTCACAACACAAGAAGTTATCATAGGGACCATAGAATGGATCACCCAAACATGAGGCATCCAAAATGGCCATGTTTAGTCTCTATATATTATACCAAACTTAGTTGTCAGATCAAACACCCTAGTTACCTGATTATTCTCCCAAGTCATCTCTCATGTCCAAATAAATGAGTAGCTCAATGGATCAATGGGAATGAGGGAACAAAATCTACAAGATCTAAAAAAACACTACCAAATCTCCAAAACCAACATCAAAAACACAAAAATAATTCCTTCCCATTATAAATCACCACAAGAAACCCTAATAGAATCTACAAGCTATATATCCCCCACATTCATTAGGACATTGTTACATCCACTACTCTACATGTAGTCATGATAGGCACCATATCTAAAAGAATCATTCAGTCATTCTAGTGGATAGAAATTAAGATAAAAGACATGGACCATGGAAATTCATACCTCCTAGAAAATGAATATTTTTCCTATTAAATCCATGAATATAAAAAAATCCATGGTATAAAAATTCACAAAAAACCCATAAATATATGCACACACAATTTTAAAATAATAAATATTCTTTTGAAAACATCATTTCCACCAATGAGTATTAAAAATCATGATATATCAATGTATTTTCCAAAAAAACCCATCCAACATTGAAAACAACACCCTTGGTAGAACCCACACATTTATCAAATGTGGAAACCCAAATAAAATCCCATTCAAAATTATATTTCATTTTGAAAACCAATCACCAAAGGTTTCCAATACCAAACTCTATTATATTTTAAATAATAATTTCTTGGGGATGGAAACATTTTGATAAATCATTTTATAAAACCAATAAAATTTAGTCTTTCCTATTTTAAAAGAAACGAATCATGAAAATAATTTTTTCCCTTAAACCACTTTTTTCTCAATAACAGGGTTTCAAAACCAAGAACCAACTTTTACTACATAAGAAAAAACATATGAACTATAAGAACCACATACCAGAAAAAATCTATATCTACCTTCAATGTGAAGAAGCCTCATTTTGAGAAATCCAGAACTATGTGGAGTCCAATAAATTCTATCCAGAATGGGAATAGTGTTATACATGCATTGGTCCCAAGGATGGTGGAACACAAGACAACCCTGCAACAGACTCCATATAAATATAAGATTTGACTGCATGGGAAAATTATGTTTTCCAAGGCCATGCAGGTCAACCAAAAAAAACATGTTCACTATCATTTCCAGCCCAAAAACAATTGTGACCACCAATATACTGGACATGCTCAAAGGGGATCCAAATATCAATCAAATAAAAAAGATCAATACTACCAAAACAAAAATAAAATCTAAAATTCCAAACCCAAATTCATATAACAGCTTAACGATCAGGAAAAGAAAGAGAATTCTAGACTCTCCATATCCTTACCTCTCAATATCTGATAACCACAGTCTCCCATATAACAACAAATCCACAAATAACAAGGGCTATAGAAAATATATGTCATATTGGGAACATAGGCTATGATACAACCATGTAACAAAGGGACCTAGGATTCCATCATACCTAACACTAAACCCAATTTTTCACAGTTCCCTATAGGATGTTTCTAATCCCAGAGGGATGGAAACTTGAACATGGGAATCACCACAAATTTTTTTGGGAAATTTTTTTTAACCGAAGTAGTGTTAAATGATTGAATAATATATAAATTAATAAAAAAAATTTATTAAATAAATAGTATTTCATTCTATATAGAATAAAACTAACTAAAATAAACATATATATGAATTAATGAAGTTAATAAAATCCAAATCAATATGAGATCCAAACATCCATACAGAACATTCCCCCAGAACAACAATGAAGTATAGAATGAATCCAACTATGAACCTGGAAACATATAGGATAGATCTAAAATAAAAATATGGCACAACAACCTCCATAAACTATGAAATAGGTTTCTTAATAATAAACATCGATTCTAGTTTGAAAATAAATCTAGAATGTAGGCTTTACATACATAAGAATCTATAAGAAAAACAATCAATTCCAATGAAAACATCCAAAACATTTCACTTAATTTCCAAAACCAACACATAGCATTAAAAACCAAGCATTTCTCCTAATAATTTGTAAATCGATACACTCTAATATCATTTCTAAAAAAGACACATTTTTTATTAAAATGAAATACAATCAGATTAAAAAAATTCCAACAAGGATCAAATAATGAGTAATGGCCACTTACATTCACGTTCCCAATTATCAATACAAGCCATATAAATGGTGTTCATAAACATCAACATGTACTAAATAAATAAAAATGGTCATAAAATATCACATTACATAATATCAAACAAGAAACAAACAAAATACAAGAAGCTAACCAAAATCCCAATGAATAATTGGAAATCACAATAGATATATAATTCCATGTCATGTTATTAGAACCACTAGGTCACAAACATTGATAATGTGCTAATGTAATGAAATGGTAAATAAGAATTTGAATTTTTATATTATCTAAAAATATTCACCTTAATCATTTTCATATTTTTTTCTATTTTTAGTCATTTTTATTCATTACACTACAGCCTGTTTCGGTCAACTCATATGCATAAAGGGATAAGTAATGTGTTGTTTCTCCTTAGGAAAAACATTTTTTGATAATTATATCTCACCAATATAAGAGTATTTGTCTAGGTAGTCTATCAAAATTAACATTTATAATCATCCCATGTAATCTATCCCACATACATTTGAGCATCAGTCCAGGTAGTCTATCAAACTTACCTTGGAGTATTAGTCTAGGTGGTCTCATCCATCACATATTTTTGGGATATAGAGGCTCAGTACGACTCACTAACATGTTCATTTTTTGGGTGGGGTTAAGATTCATAGTCCATCCTAGCTCATGTTTATTAATCCTCAATGAAATACCCCACATTTATATATGCCATGTACATATGCTTTTTTAACCATTTAACACATATACCATTTCCACACAAGAATCAAACAATATCATAAAATTAACAATTAATAATTTTTAAATACATAAATAATTTTGTTGCAATAATCCATGAGAACATTACCATTTCCAAATCTTTTCTCATTAACCCATTAAAATTATAAAAAAATCTATCTTACCATTCTTTTAATTAGGTACAATTAGCATAAATTTCATTTAAAACTTATGTTAAAGAAGTAAGACATATTCATAAAAATATTATAAACACTAACTAAAATGATAAAAAATAAAACCCAATGTTTAACCCCTTTAGTTTCACCAAGAAATAGTGAACAACCAGAGGAAACGATTATGAACATTGCACATCCAATGAGTAGCCTCAATCCCAATATCTACATCTGCCACGCATCCCATGGGGATCATGCTGGAATCAATTTATCAGTTCTCACATTGAGAACCCCAAAAAAATATTAAAAGACCAATAACATTACCAAATATATAACGGGGAACTCCATTTGAAATTTAAAAATAAAAAATATAATTTTAAATAAGGAACCCCATTGGACACAGAAGGAGATCCCACATAAAAACACATTTTCTGAAACTCCAAGGATCAAATTCTTTTTGTAACAGAAACCATATTTTTAATTTTTATCAAACATAAAGATTGTGTAAACCCCCATTTCAAAACCATGTTACACCTCATAATGCAATTCACCCACTCATTCCAATGGAAAAATCCAAATCCTTTAATGAATATCAAGGTCACCCTCAAACAATGTATTTATTCATGATGAATTCATAACAGGGAAAAAATCCATTCACCCATCACACTGTCAATAAAACAAAACATAATATATATAAATATTTCAACAAAATCATCTATTTAATTAAACATTTTAATATATTATATTAAAAACCAAAACAAAAAACATGAACTTCTCATTTAAATCAAACCACCAATAATTTTTTGAATCCAAAATTTCCACAAAGTAGTAAACCACCCACTTATTTGAAATCACTCTTTGAAATAAATCTAAACCCCCTGTTTAAGTCATTTAATTTAAAAATATAAATATAAGACCAAATTCACCATAATACCATACATTTTTGTTTTAGAAACTTGAATCAGTTTAAAACCCATTTAAAACTCGCACCTAACTTCTCATAACCATTTGAAAAAATGAAATAAAATCACATCATTAAATATTCTTATAACTAAACATGCCATTTCAAAACAAGAACATGTATTTATAATGTAATTCCAACTTTGCGAAGTAAAAAACACACCAAAATGGTTTCATAACATCACAAGGATATCCATATATATTATTGGATAAAATAGAATTTTAAAATATGTGAACATATTATAATTCCAAAAGTAAATGAATTTCATAATAACACCTGTCTTAAGGATAATATGATCAAACCAAAACACATTGGAAATTAATTCTTTCATCACCGATCCCTCGAAGATTATCATCCCCACCTCAAAGAATATTCCAATCATATATACATTAATACCACTATACTCTATGTACATATTCTCATTGACATGAATATGTACAATATAATCCATTTAAATATGTTTATATATGAATATATACTTTTACACTTACACACATATGCATTTTTAATATGTATAAATAGGTACGACAAGACTGAAAATATATATTCATGTTTCCATTGGTGAATATATATATATATATATATATTGGGGAGTAGAAATATAAATATAAATATAAATATTTATATTTATATATTCTAACCTATGCATATTTTTTTTAGTCTCCTTTAACTCTTGGGTGTCAAACCCACCTTAGAGATGGCCAAAAATATCTATGTAAAATACAAGGAACTCCAAATCCCAAAAAGTACCCAAGTAAAATAAGTCTAAGAACAAAAGTAGATGAAAACCCTTCGTCATGTAGAGGTGGAATAATAAAATGATCTAAAATGCATCACATTAAACAGCAAAAAACAAAACCATCACAAGGACAACCTGAGGATCCCATTGCATTCCCTAACTAATGAAAAAACTAAAACAATTTGGGTCCACCCTAAACTTGGTGTTCGACAAATAAAAATAGAGCGATACAGACATGGAAAATGGTCAAATTGATTTATTTGATGTAGCTGAGGACCAAACCTCAATGGTTCAACTATAAAAATTGAACAAATCAGGCGAGTTCACTAAATGAAAATATTGTCGATAGGGATGGCAGTTCGTGGTAGGAGAGGAGTGGGGGAGGGGTGTCACACAATGATAGGGATGAGAACTGAGGAATGGAAAAATGATAGATGAATGAAAATAAAGAAAAAATGGAAATGAAATGGAAAACCTAAACTTAAATGTAACATCCCAGGTAAATAAGGAATATTACTTTTTCATATTTATCCATATTTTTGAATAAAATATTAATATTAATTTAAAAGGAACACTATGCTCGATGCCGTACCCAATATGCAACAATGAGTTTCTTTGAAATCTTACGTTTCACCCTAATAATAAAATAATATAATTTTAAATGGTAGTTAACGCCTAACTATTATAGTGGAGGGAATGAACAGAACTAACTACAAAATGATTATATATGTTTGTCAAATATTTTTACTTTTTTTCCAATAAATGTTTGAGTCTTAAAATGCGAATGAATCTAATTTTAAGCATAAATACTCAATTATTCTTTAAAAGGACGATTAAATGCCTTTCGATGGAGAACCCTTTTTAAATAACTTTTTAACATTTTATATGTTATATTTCACAAAATAAGATCATTCTTTAGAATCTAGACATCAAAATTTACTTTGGGTAAATATTTTTTATTTTTCCGATAAAGATTAGTTTTAGTGAAAATGTTGAATTTTAATTCAAAACCACTTTTTAATCTAATTTATTTATATGAATAGATCATTTTTTGAATTTATTGTAAAGCTAAATTAGAATATATTTTTACCATTTAATCCAATGGCAGTCATTGGAATTAATTTCACTTTGAAATTGGACTTTTAACTTCTGTCAATCATTTAATAGATATTGTTTCTTAAAAACAGGCTATTTGTTTTGAAAGCGGGAATTAATTATTAAATTAATTAATGCAAATTTTATGTTTTTAATTTTTTAAAATAGAAATAACTTTTTAAGTAGGAATATCAAATATAGCTTAGGGTGAATTTTTTTTTTATTTTTCTGAAAAACTTCAATTTTTGATCAATAGTGAAACCACTAACTAGTAGTTAAAAAACTGATGTTTCATTTAAATGAAACATTACCACTTATGTGATTTGAATTTCAAATAGATGACATTAATGGTTTTCATTAGGATGTAAAATGTGGTTCATTGGGATTAAAAACATTTTTTGGTGAATAGTAATTATTATGTTTTATTAATCGTGATAAAAGGTAATTAGTATAATTTAAGGTAAAGATAGTGTTATAATAATATGAAATGACCTTGAAACATGTCCTAACCATATTTTATGAGTCATGGCCGACCAATAAAATCCATGGGACAACTTGGGGACCCCATGGAGCCAATTTGGTAGGAAAATGACATTAATAACTTTTTATTTAAAGGTAAAATAAAAATATCACAAACATGTATGGTTTTACTAAAATAATTTTTACATGGGGTTATAAAAGTCATATCTTTGACTATAACTATCCATTATAAAGATAAAATTATTTCCTATAGCATAGTATCTTTTTTATAATTTTTAGACATTAAATAAATTAATTTATTTATGACACCATGATGATGAAACGATTACCTCATTAAGAAAGGATTTAAATAAAATGGGAAGATAAGGTAAAATATAAGACATACACTTATCAACGACCTATTGGATGGGTGTATTTCGAAAACTTATCACCTTATCCTCGAAATATATAATTTTTGGACATGTAATATTTGAAAATCATTTTATAATAAAGTAACATTTCATGACATTCCAAGAGTGCCCCTCCGCCCTCTGATAAAATGATCCCAACTCTACCCCCTTACCCACACATCTCAAGACATTGTCTCGACCAATATCTGCTCATTTTATCTCTCCAAATCCCTCTATTCATCCTATGAGTCTTACCATTGTCAGAAATATCTTCAATAAACCCTTTTGGGTTCAAACCAATAAGAGTTACCTGATTTAAAGGTAATGTCTTCACTTGTGTTCTTTTATTTTATTTTGTTTCTCCAACCCCCTAAACTCTTTTTATTCCATTATTTTGTTACAAAACCAGTATATTCAACATAATAGGATGTTTCTATTTGATGTATTCATGCTACACTTACACACACCTCTGTGTAATGGTTAAATAACATACTGTTTCTGTGGATGGTGAATTACTGCCTCACGAAATGATGATTGTTCAATCTTTTCTTAACACCTTTCATGGTGGCCATTATGATGTCACTATATCTTATATATGATATATATGGTATTTATGTTTTCTATATGCTTCTTTATTTCATATTTAAAACATACCTTTATGCTTTACATGTTATGCAAATGCGATAATTTCATACGAGCAAGTGTGGACTACTGCCCCCTCAAGTGATGTGACTCGTTCATGAAATACATGGAATGTATAAAGAATTAAATTAATGAACATATGTTACCTATAAAACATATATTTTATACTGGAATTATAATATATATATATATATATATATATCTTATCTAGTTTTAATTCCATTAATGTGCCAAAGCAATGAATGTAGCGTTCATGCGTACGTACGACCTACCGTCTCCATGAACGGTGCATTTCATTTATTTTTATCTCGAAATATTATGGAATAAGTATAGAACTAATATATACTAGATATATATGTTATTTATATCATTAATACTCTTCTGGATATGATGTACATACAACTACATTGAAAATTCTTTTCAAACAAGATCATTTTTGACCCATGTACCGAACATCGACAAAATGTATGATATGAACTCACATAAGTAACAAATTATTATAACATGATAATATATGATATTAATTGAATAATAAACTTTAAATTATGTCCTTAATCAATTATTAATTGACCAAAGTTTATTATTTAGGAATATAATGAAATGAACAAGACAAGTCGGACTTGAGGTAAGGGATCCTACCTCTCTCTTTCTTTTTAAGTACTATATTTTATGTCATTTATTTTAAGTTACTCTTTATTATGTTGGGGAATGTTATTTAATATTCCTATTGCTTTAAATTTTATGTTAATATGATGAGAGACCCTATTTGATTTCATCAAACAATTTTTGGATGTTTTAAGTGGCGTCGTTAGGCTGCTGAATTTTCGTAAGTGATTTTCTTATCTCACTTTTAATTCTGAGAGATTTCTATTTTTTCGCCTCTAAATTATTGCATGTGGTGTATTGTTTATTTCCTTTTTGATATATATATTATCATTATATTCATGGTATTCTGTTATTCATTGGTTCTTATTATCTTTTGGTCATACGACTTGATTGATTACCAAGAGGTAAAGAGTTTTTATCTCACTTTTTATTCCTGCGAGATTCATGCTACATTAGCCACCATTTCCTTTGAGTGGTGTATGTACTTCCCATTATTCTACACTTTGTGTAATATACTTTATTTTATGTATATTGACATCAATTTTGTATATTCCTGCTTTTAATGGGTGTACGTTTCAAAAGTTACCCAAGTCAGTAAGGGAACCTTTCACCCTCTTTTTAAAAAGACTTCTTTATGTTATTTTACACCATATTATGTTGGGATATGTTCTTATATATCCTTATTGATGTAAATTTTATTTCCAAGTGATGATATACAATTTTCTCCCTCATCAACTCGTTTTATGAATTTTAAATTGATGCTGTTAGGTTGTCAAATTCTTGCAAGGGATCTTCTTAACTCAATTTCAATCCTTTAGATTAAACTTCTCCTCCTTGAACATGTCAGGCTTTGAATATGTGTGAATGAATCTGATTGTTTTACACATAATATCAACTTATATTGGGTTTATTTATATTTTTCACATATAGATTATGTGATTATTTTATCCTTAATCTAAGGATACCGTCCTTGTAAGGGACTTCGTCTCAATCTCCTTTCAATGAGGCATATTTTGTTTTATACACAACGTTATTTTATACGGTGTATAAACCCCTTTTACTTTTACATTTATTTAAAAGGAATATTTTTGTACAAAGAATTTTACAAAAAAATAAAAGGGAATGTTTCTGTCGTACGTATGCGGCGACAATGACTTCTCCGCCGTCGTGACCATTATTTGAGTTTCGCCTTCCTCTACAAGCCATAACTTTTATTTATATAAAAAGTAAATACCATGTTTTAATTTTATTTTATTTTGGTATTGAGAATGGTTTTCATAATGTTTTTTATTATATCAATGTGTTATTGATATCTTCTGATTGAAATGTGGAAATTTTATGTTTCCTTTATGCATGTTTTATGTGATACGATTATGTTATGGTTTTTGGAAATTGTTTATGAAGACATGTGGTTCCATGATTTACTAAGGGCAGGTGAGCCTGATATAGCTCTCCAATTAATTGGGTAACATGAAGGGGTTAAATGTTAATGTTTCTCCAAAGAGATTTTGGAAATATACCATGATGGGTATTCCAAACGTAACCATGAGGATTACTCCCTATATAATAATGTTATGAATTTGTCAAGTTAACTTTATGTCTTATGATTTTTATGAGTTATTCATAAATCTTATGATTTCATGAGGTATGTTAACATTATTATGTTTTATGAGTAATGTATGATTTCATTTTTTTATGTATACATGTACCAATGTTTCCTTTCCATATTTCTATATCCCTTACTGAACTTTTTATGCTCATCCCATGTTTTTGAAATGTTTTTCACAGTTCAAGGGAAAGGTACATGATATAATGATAATGTCAAGAAAGTTTCAATAAAGAATCCATGTTTTATTTTAAATATGTTTCCGTTGATGGGAAAAAAGGAATACTATATTTTATGCAACCACATTGTTTAAATGTGGAATGTAATGCATGGTTTATGATCTAATTCTCTAAAACTCCAAACCTAAAAATATCATCATTGTGTATTTTTGAAATTAACTCAAGATTAAGTAAGGTTTAATTAAGGTTCGTTATAATTGGTATCAAAGGTCAGTTTAGATAACTTTAGAAGTTAGAGTTTTGTTTAAGCATAAGTGACATGTTTTGTATAACCACAATGGATATTATATTAGATAAGGTCATTGCTATTTTTGAATTTTGGAATGTGTTTGAGATAACTTGGATAAGTATATCTTAGTGTTTATCTTTCACTTTAGTACATGATGATTTTGTTGATATACTCACACTGACCTTGTTGGTTTTAGTAAATTGATGGATCTAGAAGGCACCAAAGTGACAATGGGTTAGAAGGAAATTGTGGTGGTTCTCTCATTAAGAGACTGGATGAAATGGGGAATTCAATGATAAGTCTTGTGGTTATTCTAAACCAACTATCATGAGTCATGATCAACCACTTGAACCTTGCTGAGTTCTCTGATGAATCATGTATGAGAGAACCAACTCGATGTGGATGTTTAGGTGATAATTATAAAGGTAAGCATTAGGGTTTCTATGATCCTTACTTTTGAGGTAATTATGGGTTACTATATGTTATGATGGAAAATGAAAGGAATGAGATAAACATTAGGTTAAAATATGTTATGATTATTTTTGAAGATTTTACCTCGTTTTTGGGAATGTTTTAAGAATTTTATAGTTTTGGAAAAGGGACGACTCACATACCTTGTGACAACCTGTCGCGTCGGAAAAAGCTGTGGGAATCGAACCCACAACCAATGTGCGATTGGAATTTATCGCCTACCACTAAACTATGTGATGTCCATTGTTATTTTGACTATTTCATTATAGTTAGATGATTTTATGAATCAAGAGTAAGTTGATTTTGGGTTATCTATGGAAATTATTAACCTTTCATGGAGGATATGTGATTAGGTTAATTACTTTTCAATATGAGACTTTAGGAGAAACTGATGTTATTTTGAGATAAATGTTAATTTGTACTTTAGAAGGCTATGTGATTAAATCCTTCAAATATTTGGGTTTAAATCTTAGTTAGGTTTACCTTGAAGAATTTTATGGAAAATTTTTTTATTGAATGGACTTCATTGAACATTGGGTTACGTTGGAGAAATTTTGGAGATTAAGAATATATATTCTTTTTTATAAATTATTATACATCTGTGGTTTATCTGAACTTGTTCTAATAATTTTGTTTTTGGTTAAGGTCTAAATACATGGGAAATATATAGTTCTCTTTTTTGGATTAGGTGATTTTCTACAAGTTCATTATAGCTCTCTTAATGTGAGCAAGTCATCCTAAATACCTGTCTTTTGCAGAAAATATGAGTTTGTGTAAGAAATCTAGAAGGAGATGAGAGTCAAAACGACAAGTAAGTTTGTTTCCTTATGATTTAGTTAGGCACATAAATAAATTCCTCAATGAAAGTAACATAAAAACAAAAATTTTTCCTATTAAATTTTCCTACTGGGGAATCAAATACCGTTAAACCCATGACCAGTTTTTGATTTTCTGGTGGTTGACTTTATCCTAAACATGTTTTCTATCACTCTCCCTCAGAACATGAACCTTTGTTTTTTCATCCATATCCATGTTTTCCTACATAAAATTATAGTATGGGTTAACTCAGGTGACCTTTTTTACTTCAATTTATTTCTTTTAAAGTCACAGTTTAATTTACTCATTTTCCGATTTGGGGTTGTCAATGAATTTTCCAAGCCTAATTTTAAAAATTACGAGGACGCAATTCCCATAAGGGGGTAAAGATGTAACATCCCAAGTAAATAAGGAATATTACTTTTTCATATTTATACATATTTTTGAATAAAATTTAAATATTAATTTAATGGGAAACGCTATGATCGATGGCGTACCCAATACACAATAACGAGTTTCTTTGAAATCTTATGTTGCACTCTAATAATAAAATAATATTATTTTAAATGGTAGTTAACGCATAGCCGTTTTAATGGCTGGAATGAATAGAACTAACTACAAAATGAATATATATGTTTGTCAAATATTTTTTCTTTTTTCCAATAAATGTTAGAGGCTTAAAATGCGAATTAATCAATTTTTAAGCATAAATCTTCTAATATTCTTTAAAAGGCCAATTAACTGCCTTTTGATGGAGAAACCTTTTTAAATATAATTTTGAAGATTTTATATGATATATTTGACAAAATAAAATCCTTCTTTAGAATATAGACAAAAAAATTTACTTTATGTAAATTTTTGTTATTTTTCCGATAAACATCAGTTTTAGTGAAAATGTTGTATTTTAATTCAAAACCTATTTTAAATATAATTTATTTATATTATTAGATCATATTTTGGATTGGTTTTAAAGTTAAATTAGAATATATTTTTACCATTTAATCCAATGGTGGTCATTGAAATTAATTTCATATTTAAATTGTACTTAAACTAGTGTCAATCTTTTAATAGATATTGTTTCTTAAAAACACGCTATTTGTTTTGACAACAGGAATTAATTATTAAATTAATTAATGAAACTTTTATTTTTTGAATTTTTTAAAATCGGCATCATTTTTGAAATTGGAAAATCAAATATATCTTAGGGTGAATTTTTTGTATTTTTTGAAAAACATCAATTTTTGATGAATAGTGAAACCACTAAGTGGTAGTTAAAAAACTGATATTTCGTTAAAATGAAACTTTACCACTTATGTGATTTGAATTTATAAAATTTGACATTCATGGTTTTCATTATTATGTAACATGTGGTTCATTGGGATTAATATAATTTTTCAGTGAATATTACCTTTTAAGTTTTATTAATCGCGATTAAAGGTAATTAGTGTGATTTAAGGTAAAGATAATGTTATAATAATATTAAATGACCTTGACGCATGTCCTACCCTTATGGGATGAGTAATGTCCGACCAAGAAAATACATGTGTCATCTTGGGAAAACCATGGAGCCATTTTGGTAGGAAAATTACATTAATAACTTTTTATTTTAAGTTAAAATAAAAATGTCACAAACATGTATTCTTTTACTAAAACAATTTTTATATGGGGTTATAAAAGTCATAGTTTTTACTAAAAATATCAATTAGAAAGCTAAAAACATTTACTACATCATATTATTTGTTTTATAATTTTTAGACATTAAATAAATTAATTTATATATGACACCATGATGATGAAAACGATTACTTTATTAATAAACGATTTAAATAAAATGAGAACATAACGTATATTTAAGACATACAGATATCAAAAACCTATTGGATGGGTGGATTTCGATCCCTTATCACCTTGTCCTTGAAATATACAATTTTGGGACTTTTAATAAACGATGATAATTTTATAATAAACTAACATTTCAAAACATTCCAAGAGTGCCCCTCCTCCCTCATATAAAAGGCCCCCACCTCTACCCCATTACCCACACATATAAAGCCTTTTAATTGACCAAACTCTTCTCATTTTGTCTCTAAACATCCCAAAATTCATCCTAGGAGTCTTACAATTGGAATAAATCTCTTCAAGAAACCCTTTTGGGTTTAAACCAAGAGGAGTTACCCGATTTAAAGGTAATGTCTTCCCATGTGTTCTTTAGTTTTATTTTGCTTCTCCAACCCCATAAACTCTTCATATTCCTTTATTTTGTAAGAAAACCAGTATATTAAATATACTAGGATGTTTTTATGTGATTGATTCGTGCTACAATTACACAAACCTCCGTCTAATGGTTAAAGAACATATTGTTTCTATAGAAGGCGAATTACTGCCTCACGAAACGATGATTGTTCAATCTTCTCTTAACACCTTTCATGGTGGCCATTATGATGTCACTATATTTTTTATATGATATATATGGTATTTATGTTTCTATATGCTTATATATTTTATATTTAAAACATACCTTTATTCTTTTCATGTTGTGCAAATGCGATAATTTCATACGAGGAAGTGTGGACCACCGCCACCTCAAGTGATGTGACTCGTTCATGCAATACATGGAATGTATAAAGAATGAAATTAATGAACATATGTGACCTATATAACATAAATATTATACTTTAATTATAATATATATATATATCATCTTGTTTTAATTCCATTAATGTGCTAAAGCAATGAAAGTAGCGTTCATGCGTACGTACGGCCTACCGTCTCCATGAACGGTGCATTTCATTTATTTTTATCTCCAAATATTATGGAATAAGTATAAAACGAATATATACTAGATATATATGATATTTAAATCATTAATACTATTCTGGATATGGTTTACATACAACTACATTGACAATGCTTCTCAAAAAATATCATTTTTGACTCATGTACTGAACATCGACAAAACGTATAATATGAACTCACATAATTAACTAATTGTTATAACATGATAATATATGATATTAATTGAATAATAAAAATTAATTTATTTCCTTACGCAATTGTAAATTGACCAATGTTAATTATTCTGGAATATAAAGAAATGAACAAGGCAAGTCGGACTTGAGGTAAGGGATCATACCTCTCTCTTTCTTTTTAAGTACTCTCTTTTATGACATTTCTTTTTAGCTCTTATTTCTTATCTTGGGGGATGTTTTTTATATTCCGATTAATGTATATTTATGTTCATATTATGAGAGACCCTATCTGATCTAATCAAACCATTTTTGGATGTTTTAGGTGGCGCCGTTAGGCAGCCGAATTTTCGTAAGGGATTTCTTATCTCACTTTCAATTCATAGAGATTTCTATTGTTCTCCACTAAATTATTGCATGTGGTGTATTGTGTAATTCCCTTTTGATATATATATATTATCATGCTATTCATGGTATTCTGTTATTCATTGGTTTTTATTATATTTAGGTCATACGACTCGATTGATTACCACGAGGTAAAGAGTTTTTATCTCACTTTTTAATCTTGTGAAATTCATGCTACATTTGCTACCATTTCCTTTTAGTGGTGTATGTACTGCCCATTATTCTATCCTTTGTGTAATATACTTTAGTTTATGAGTATTTACATCAATTTTTTATATTCCTTCTTTTATGGGGTGTACGTTTCAAAAGTTACCCAAGTCGGTAAGGGAACCTTTCACCCTCCTCTTTTTAAAAAGAATTCTTTATGTTATTTTACAACTTATTATGTTGGGATATGTTCTTATATATCATTATTGATGTAAATTTTATGTCCATATGACGAGATACCATTTTATCTATCATCATCTCGTTTTATGAATTTTAAAGTGACGCTGTTAGGGTGTCAAATTCTTGCAAGGAATCTTCTTAACTCAATTTCAATCCTTTGGGGTAATCTTGTACTCCTTGAACATGTCATGCTATGAATATGTGTGATTGAATCTGATTGTATTACACTTAATATCAATTTATCTTTCGTGCATTTATATTTTTCACACATAAATTATGTAATTGTTTTGCCCTTAATCTAAGGATACCGTCTTTGGGAGGGACTTCGTCTCAATCTCCTTTCATTGAGACATATTTTGTTTTATACACAACTTTCTTTTATACAGTGTATAAACCTCTTGGACTTTTTAATTTATTCAACATGAATCTTTTTATACAAAACGTTTTACTAATCGACAAAAGGTAATGTTTCTGTCGTACGTATGCAGTGACAAAGACTTTTCTACCGCTGTGACCATTATTTGAGTTTCACCTTTCTCTACAGGCCATAACGTTTTTTTAAATGAAAAATAAATAACATGTTTTACTTTTTTTATTTTTCTATTGAAAATGGTTTTGATAATGTTTTTTATTATGTCAATGTGTTATTGATATCTTGAGATTGAAATGTTGAAATGTTATGTTTCCTTTATACATGTTTTATGTGATACGATTATGTAATGGTTCATGGGAAATGTTTATGAAGAAGGGTGGTTCCGTGATAAACTTAGGGTAGGTGAGCCTGATATAGCTCTCCAATTCATTGGGTAATGCGAAGGGGTTAAATGTTAATTTTTCTCCGAAGATATTTAGCAAATATACTGTGATGGGTATTCCAAACGTAACCATGAGGGTTACTCCCTACGTAAGAATGTTATGAATGCCTCATGTTACCTTTATATCTTATGATTTCTATGAGTTATTCATAAATATTATGATTTCATGAGGTATGATAACATTCTTATGTTTTATGAGTAATGTATGATTTCATTGATTCTTATATATACATGTACTAATGTTTCCTTTCTGTATTTCTATATCCCTTACTGAGCTTTTTATGCTCATCCCAAGTTTTTAAAATGTTTTTCACAGGTCAAGGGAAAGGTACATGATATCATGACAGTCTCAAGGATGTTTCAAGAAAAAATAAATTTTTTATTTTAAATATGTTTCCGTTGATGGGAAAAAATGAATACTATCTTTTATGTAACCAATTTGTTTAAATGTGGAATGTAATGCATGATTTATGATCTAATTCTCTAAAACACTAGACCTGAAAAGTCCCTCAATGTGTATTCTTGAAATAACTCAAGATTAAGTAAGGATTAAGGCCGGGTCCTTATTGGTGGTATCAGAGGTCGGTTTAAATAACTTTAGAGGTTAGAGTGTTGTTTAAGCATAAGTGACACGTTGTGTATAACCACAATGGTTATTATATTAGACAGATTCACTGTTATATATGAATGTTGGAATGAGTTTGAGATAATTTGGATACGTATATCTATGTGTTTGTCTTCATATTTAGTACATGATGATTTTGTTGATATACTCACTCTAACCTTTTTGGTTTTAGTAAATGGATGGATCTAGCAGGCACCAAAGTGACAATGGGTGTGAAGGAAACTATGGTGGTTCTCTGATTAAGAGTCTGGATGAAATGAGGGATTCAATGAAAAATCTTGTGGTTATTCTAAACCAACTATCAGGAGTCATGATTAACCACTTGAACCTTGGTGAGTTCTATAATGCATCTTGTATGAGAGAACCAACTCGATGTGGATGTTTAGGTGATAATTATAAAGGTAACCATTAGGGTTTATATGATCCTTACTTTTGAGGTAATTATGGGTTCATATGTTATGATGGAAAATGAAGGGAATGAGATAAACTTGAGGTTAAAATATGTTATGATTATTTTTGAAGATATTATCTCGTTTTGAGTAATGTTTTAAGAATTATATAGTTTTGGAAAAAGGACAACATGCAGATCGTGTGACAACCCGTTGCGTCGGACAAATCTACGGGAATCGAACCCACAACCAAAGTGTGACAGGTATTTATCACATACCACTGGACTACGTTATGTCCCTGTTTAGTTTTAATAATTCTTTATAGTTAGATGATTTTATGAATCAAGAGTAAGTTGATTTTGGGTTATCTATGAAAATTATTAACCTATTACAGAGGATATGTGATTAGGTTAATTAATTTTCAATATGAGACTTTAAGAGCAACTTATGTTATTTAGACATAAATGTTAATTTATACCTTGTAAGAATATGTCATTAAATCCTTCAAATATTTGGGTTTCAATCTTAGTTTGGTTTACCTTGAATAATTTTGTGGAGAAATTTTTTATTGAATGGTCCTCGTTGAACATTGGGTTTTGATCGAAAAATGTTGGAGATTAAGAATATATTTTCTTTTCTATAAAGGATTATCCATTTGTGGATTATCTGATCTTGTTCTAACAATTTTGGTTTTGGTTAAGGTCTAAAGACATGGGAAATATATAGTTCTTTTTTTTGGATTAGATGATTCCTTAGAAGTTGATTATAGCTCTCTTAATGTGAGCAAGTCATCCTAAATACTAGTCTTTTGGAGAAAATATGAGTTTGTGTAAGAAATCTAGTAGGATATGAGAGTCTACACTACAAGTGAGTATGTTTCCTTATGATTTAGTTAGGCTCATAAATATATTACTCTATGGAAAGTATCTTAAAAAAATGTTGTCTGATAACTTTTTCTACTGGGGAATCAAATACCGTTTAACCCATCACCAGTTTGTGATTTTTTGGTGGTTAACTTTCTCCTAAACATGCTTTCTATCACTCTCCCTCAAAACATGACCCTTTGTTTTTTCATCCAAATCCATTTTTCCCTACATGGAATCCTAGTATGGGTTAACTCGGGTGACCTTTGTATTTCCCTTTCTTTCTTTTAAAGTGACTGTTTAATTTACTCCTTTTCCGATGTGGGGCTTTCAATGAATTTTCCATGCCCAATTTTAAAAATTGCGAGGACGCAATTCCCAAAAGGGGGGAAGGATATAACATCCCAGGTAAATAAGGAATATTATCTTTTCATATTTATCCATATTTGTGAATAAAATGTTAATATTAATTTAAAGGGAACGCTATGCTCGAGGGCGTACCCAATAAGCAACAATGAGTTTCTTTGAAATCTTACGTTGCACTCTAATAATAAAATAATATTATTTTAAATGGTATTTAATGCCTAGATGTTGTAAGGGATGGAATTAATATAACTAAATACAAAATTATTATACATGTTTGTCAAATATTTTTAGTTTTTTCCAATTAATGTTTGAGGCTTAAAATGCAAATGAATCCAATTTTAAGCATAAATATTCTAATATTCATTAAAAGGTCGATTAACTGCCTTTTGATGGTGAACCCTTTTTAAATATACTTTTTAAGATTTTATATGTTATATTTGGAAAAATAAAATCCTTTTTTATAATCTGGACATCAAAATTTACTTTGTGTAAATTTTGTTATTTTTCCGATAAAGATCAGTTTTAGTTAAAATGCTGTATTTTAATTCAAAACTTCATTTTAATATAATTTATTTATATGATTAGATCATCTTTTTAATTGGTTTTAAAGTTAACTTAGAATATATTTTTACCATTTAATCCAATGGTTGTCAATGGAATTAGTTTCACTTTGAAATTGGACTTAAACTAGTGTCAATCTTTTAATAGATATTGTTTCTTAAAAACACGCTATTTTTTTGACAGTGGGAATTAATTATTAAATTAATTATTAAATTAATTAATGAAACTTTTATGTTTTGTATTTTTTAAAATATAAATCATTTTTTAATTCAGAATATCAAATATATCTTATGGTGAGTTTTTTGTATTTTTCAGAAAAACATCAATTTTTTATGAATAGTGAAACCACTAAGTGGCAGTTAAAAAACTGATTTATCGTTTAAATGAAACTTTACAACTTCTGTGATTTGAATTTCAAAAATCTGACATAACTTTTTGTCATTAGGATGTAAAATGTGGTTCATTGGGATTAAAATAACTTTTTGGTGAATAATAACTTTTATGTTTTATTAATCACGATTAAAGGTAATTATTGTAATTTAAGGTAAAGATAATGTTATAATAATATGAAATGAACTTGAAAAATTTCCTAAACATATTGGATGAGTACTTTATGACCATTAAAATCCATTGGTCAACTTGGGGACCCCATGGAGCCACTTTGGTTGGAAAATGACATTAATAACTTTTTATTTAACGTTAAAATAAAAATGTCACAAACATGTATTGTTTTACAAAAACAATTTTTACATGGGGTTATACAAGTCATATTTTTGACAATAAATATCCATTAGAAAGATAAATATATTTCCTATATCATAGTATATTTTTTATAATTTTTAGAATTTAAATAAATTAATTTATTTATGACACTATGATGATGAAAACAATTACCTCATTAATAAACGATTTAAATAAAATGAGAAGATAATGTAAAATTAAGACATAAACTTGTCAAAAAGCTATTGGATGGGTGTATTTCGATCCCTTATCATCTTATACTTGTAATATATAATTTTGGGACCTTTAATATACGAAAATCATTTTATAATAAAGTAAATTTTCATGACATTCCAAGAGTGCCCCTCCTCCCTTTTATAAAAGGCCCCCACCTCTACCCCCTTACCCACACCTATCAAGCCTTTGGATCGACCAAACTCTGCTCATTTTATCTCTCCACATCCCTATATTCATCCTAGGGGTCTTACATTTGGATTAAATCTCTTCATAAACCCTTTTGGGTTCAAACCAAGAGGAGTTACCCGATTTAAAGGTAATGTCTTCACTTGTGTTCTTGTGTATTATTTTGCTTCTCCAACCACCTAAACTCTTTTTATTCCTTTATTTTGTAACAACACCTGTATATTCAATATACTATGATTTTTTTATGTTATGGATTCATGCTACACTTACACACACCTCCGTCTAATGGTCAATGAACATATTGTTTCTGTGGATGGCAAATTACTGCCTCACGAAACGATGATTATTCAATCTTCTCTTAACACCATTCATAGTGGCCATAATGACGTCACTGTATTTTGTATATGATATATATTGAATTTATTTTTTCTATATTCTTCTATATTTTATAATTAAAACACACCTTTATTCTTTCCATGTTGTGCAAATGCGATAATTTCAAACGAGGAAATGTGGACTACCGCCCAATCATGTGATGTGACTCGTTCATGCAACACATGGAATGTATAAAGAATGAAATTAATGAAAATATGTGACCTATATAACATATATATTATAATTTAATTATAATATATATATATATATATCTCATATAGTTTTAATTCCATTAATGTGCCAAAGCAATGAAAGTAGCATTCATGCGTACGTACGGCCTACCGTCTCCATGAACTATTCCTTTCTTTTCTTTTTATCTCCAATTATTATGGAATAAGTATAAAACGAATATATACTAGATATATATGATATTTACATCCTTAATAATATTCTGGATATGATGTACATACAACTACATTGACAATGCTTTTCAAACAAGATCATTTTTGACGTATGTACCGAAATTGAAAAAACGTATGATATGAACTCACATAATTGACTAATTATTGTAACATGATAATATATGATATTAATTTAGTAATAAAATTTAATGTATGTCCTTAAGAAATTATAAATTGACCAACGTTTATTATTCATGAATATAAAGAAATGAACGATACAAGTCTGACTTGAGGTATGGGATCCTACCTCTATCTTTCTTATTAAGTACTCTCTTTTATGTCATTTCTTTTATGATCATCTTTATTTTGTAGGGAGATGTTCTTTTATATTCCTTTTACTTTGAATTTTATGTTCATATGATGAGACACCCTATTTGATCTCATCAATCAATTTTTGGAAGTTTTAAGTGGCGTCGTTAGGCTGCCAAATTTTCGTAAGGGATTTCTTATCTCACTTTTAATTCTGTGATATTTCTATTGTTCACCACTAAATTATTGCATGTGGTGTATTTTGTACTGAATTTTTGATATATATATTATCATTAAATTCATGGTATTATGTTATTCATTGGTTCTTATTATCTTTTGGTTATACGACTCGACTGATTTCCACGAGGTAATGAGTTTTTAACTCACTTTTTATTCATGTGAGATTCATGATACATTCCTTTGAGTGGTGTATGTATTTCCCATTATTCTACTCTCTGTGAAATATAATTTCGTTTATAAGTATTTACATCAATTTTGTATATTTCTTCTTTCAAGGGGTGTACGTTTCGAAAGTTACACAAGTCTGTAAGGGATCCTTTCATCCTCCTCTTTTTAAAAAGACTTCTTTATGTTATTTTAAACCTTATTATGTTGGGATAATTTCTTCTATATCCTTATTGATGTATGTTTTATGTCCAAGTGATGATATACCATTTTCTCTCCCATCAAATCGTTTTATGAATTTTAAAGTGACGCCGTTAGGCTGTCGAATTCTTGCAAGGGATCTTCTTAACACATTTTCAATCCTTTTGGTTAAACATGTACTACTTGAACATGTCATGCTATGAATATGTGTGAATGACTCTGATTGTTTTACACTTAATATCAACTAATATTGGGTGTATTTATATTTTCCACACAAAAATTATGTAATTTTTTATCATTAATCTAAGGATACCATCTTTGTAAGGGACTTCGTCTCAATCTCCTTTCATTGAGGCATTTTTTTTATACACTACATTTTTTTATATGGTGTATAAACCCCTTTTAATTTTACATTTATTCAAAAAAAAATCATTTTATATGAAGCATTTTACTAAACGAAAAAAGGGAATGGTTCGGTCATACGTATGCGACGACAATGAATTCTCCGCCGCCGTGACCATTATTTGAGTTTCGCCTTCCTCTACAAGCCGTAACATTTTTTTAAATGAAAAATAAATACCATGTTTTAATTTTTTTTATGTATTTAAAATGGGTTTGATAATGTTTTTTATTATATTATTGTGTTATTTATATCTTGTGATTGAAATGTGATAATGTTATGTTTCCTTTATGCATGTTTTATGTGATATGATTATGTTATGGTTTATGGGCAATGTTTATGAAGACGGGTGGTTCCATGATAAACTAAGGGTGGGTGAGCCCAATATAGATCTCCAATGCATTGGGTAACTCAAAGGGGTTAAACGTTATGGTTTCTCCAAATAGATTTAGGGAATATATTTTGATTGGTATTCCAAACGTAACTATGAGGGTTACTCCCAACGTAATAATGTTAGGAATGCCTCAAGTAACCTTTATGACTTATGATTTCTATGATTTATTCATAAATCGTATGATTTCATGAGGTATGTTAATGTGCTTATTTTTTATGAATAATGTATGATTTCATTGATTCTTATGTATACATGTACTAATGATTCCTTTCCGTATTTCTAAATCCCTTAGTGGGCTTTTTATGTTCATCCCATGTTTTTGAAATGTTTTTCACAGGTCATGGGAAAGGTACACGATATGATGATAGTGTCAAGGAAGTGGCAAGAAAGAATCCATGTTTTATTTTAAATATGGTTCCGTTGATGGGAAAAAATGAACACTATATTTTATGTAACCGCTTTTTTTAAATGTGGAATATAATGCATGATTTATGATCTAATTCTCTAAAACACTAAATCTGAAAAGATCCTCAATGTGTATTCTTGAAATAACTCAAGATTAAGTAATGATTAAGTTCGGGTACTTATAGTTCGTATCATAGGTCGGATTAGATAACATTAGAGGTTAGAGTGTTGTTTAATCATAAGTGACAAGTTGTTTATAACCAAAATGGTTTTTATATTAGATATAGTCATTGTTATTTTTGAATGTTGGAATGAGTTTTAGATAACTTGGATACGTATATCTTAGGGTTTATCTTCCTCTTTAGTACATGATTATTTTGTTGATATACTCACACTGACCTTTTTGGTTTTAGTAAATGGATGGATCTAGCAGGCACCAAAGTGACAATGGGTTTGAAGGAAACTGTGGTTGTTCTCTGATTAAGATACTGGATGAAATGGGGGATTCAATGAGAAATCTCATGGTTATTCTAAACCAACTATCAGGAGTCGTGATCAACCACTTGAACGTTGGTGAGATGTCTAATGCATCTTGTACGTGAGAACCAACTCGATGTGGAAGTTCACGTGATAATTATAAAGGTAACCATTAGGGTTTATATGATCCTTACTTTTGAGGTAATTATGGGTTACTATATGTTATGAATGAAAATGAAAGGCAAGAGATAAAATTTAGGTTAAAATATGTTATTATTATTTTTGAAGATTTTATCTCGTTTTGGGGAATGTTTTAAGAGTTATATAGTTTTGAAAAAAAAAGACAACACACAGACCGTGTGACAACCCGTCACATCGGACAAAGCTACGAGAATCGAACCCACAACCAAAGTGTGATAGGTATTTATCGCCTACCACTGGACTACATGAAGTCCCTGGTTAGTTTGACTAACTATTTATAGTTATATGATTTTATAAATCAAGAGTAAGTTGATTTTGGGTAATCTATGGAAATTATTAACCTATCATGGATGACATGTGATTAGATTAATTACTTTTCAATATGTGACTTTAAGAGCAATTGATGTTATTTGGAGATAAATGTTTACCTTGGAAGACTATGTGATTAAATCTTTTAAATTTTTGTGTTTCAATCTTAGTTTGGTTTACCTTGATGAATTTTATGGAAATTTTTTTATTGAATGGTCTTCGTTGAACTTTGGGTTTTTTAACAAATTTTAGAGATTAAGAATATATTTTCTTTTTTATAAAGGATTATCCGTTTGTGGATTATCTGATCTTGTTCTAACAATTTTGGTTTTGGTTAAGGTCTAAGGACATGGGAAATATATAGTTCTCTTTTTTGGATTATTTGATACTCTAGAAGTTTATTATAGCTCTCTTAATGTGAGCAAGTCATCCAAAATATTCGTCTTTTGGAGAAAATATGAGTTTGTGTAAGTAATCTAGTAGGAGATGAGAGTCTACACGAAAAGAAAGTATGTTTCCTTATGAATTAGTTAGGCTCATAAATAAATTCCTCAATGAAAAGTAACTTAAAAAAATTGTTTTAAGTTAACTTTTCCTACTGGGGAACCAAATACCATTTAACCCATCACCAGTTTGGGATTTTCTCGTGGTTAACATTCTGCTAAACATGTTTTCTATCACTCTCCCTCAGAACATGACCCTTTTTTTCCATATCCATGTTTTCCTACATGTAATCCTAGTATGGGTTAACTCGGGTGACCTTTGTACTTCCCTTTCTTTCTTTTAATGTGACAGTTTAATTTACTCATTTTCTGATGTGGGGCTTTCAATGAATTTTCCAAGCCGAATTTTAAAAATTGTGAGGATGCAATTTCCAAAAGGGGGAATGGATGTAACACCCCATTAAAATGAGAAATATTACCTTTTCATATTTATCAATATTTTTTTATAAAATGTTAATATTAATTTAAAGGGAACGCTTTTCTCGATGGCATACCCAATACACAACAATGAGTTTCTTTGAAATCTTACGTTGCACTCTAATAATAAAATAATATTATTTTAAATGGTAGTTAACGCCTAGCAGTTGTAATGGAGATAATGAACAGAACTAACTTAAAAATGATTATATATGTTCGTTAAATATTTTTAATTGTTTCCAATAAATGTTAGAGGCAAAAATGTGAATGAATCCAATTTTAAGCATAAATCTTCTAATATTCTTTAAAAGGATGATTAACCGCCTTTTGATGGGGAACCATTTTTAAATATACTTTTGATGATTTTATATGTTATATTTGACAAAATAAAATCCTTCTTTAGAATCTGGACATCAAAATTTACTTTGTGTAAATTTTTGTTATTTTTTCGATAAAGATCAGTTTTAGTGAAAATGTTGTATTTTAATTGAAAAAATCTTTTTAATATAATTTATTTCTATGATTAGATCATCTTTTGATTTTTTTTAAAGTGAAATTATAATATATTTTTACCATTTAATCCAATGGTGGTCATTGGAATTAATTTTACCTTGAAACTGGACTTAAACTAGTGTCAATCTTTTAATAGATATTGTTTCTTAAAAACACGCTATTTGTTTTGACAGCAGGAATTAATTATTAAATTAATTAATGAAACTTTTATGTTTTTAATTTTGTAAAATATACATCATTTTTGAATTCGGAATATCAAATATAGCTTAGGGTGAATTTTTTGTATTTTTCTGAAAAACATCAATTTTCGATGAATAGTGAAACCACTAAGTCCTAGTTAAAAAACTAATTTTTCGTTTAAATGAAACATTACCACTTCTGTGATTTTTATTTCAAAAATAAGATATACATGGCTATCATTAAAATTTAAAATGTGGTTCATTGGGATTAAAATAATTTTTTGGTGAATAGTAACTGTTAAGTTTTATTAATCGCGATTAAAGCTAATTAGTGTAATTTAAGGTAAAGATAAAGTTATAATAATATGAAATCACTTTGAAACATGTAATACCCTTATTGGATTAGTAATAGATGACCAATAAAATCCATGGGTCAACTTGGTCACCCCATGGAGCCACATTGGTAGGAAAATGACATTAATAACTTTTTATTTAAAGTTAAAATAAAAAAGCCACAAACATTTATTGTTTTACTAAAACAATTTTTACATGGGGTTATACAAGTCATATTTTTGACTATAAATATCCATTATAAGGATAAAATTATTTCCTACATCATTGTATTTTTTTTTATAATTTTTAGAAATTATATAAATTAATTTATTTAGGACACCATGATGATGAAAATGAGTACCTCATTAATATACAATTTAAATAAAATGTGAAGATAAGGTAAATTTAAGAAATAAACTTGTAAAAAACCTATTGGATGGGTTTATTTTCAACCCTTATCACCTTATCCTAGAAATATTTAATTTTGTGACCTTTAATATCCGAAAAGCAGTTTATAATAAAGTAACTTTTCTAGACATTCCAAGAGTGACCCTCATCCCTCTTATAAAAGGCCCCCACCTCTACCCCCTTAACCACACCACTCAAGCATTTGTATCGACCAATATCTACTCATTTTATCTCTCCACATCCCACTCTGCATCGTAGGAGTCTTACCTTTGGAAGAAAGCTCTTCAAGGATCCCATTTTGGGTTCAAACCAAGAGGAGTTACCCGATTTAAAGGTAATGTCTTCGCTTGTGTTCTTTTGTTTTATTTTGTTTTTCCAACCCCCAAAACTCTATTTATTCCTTTAATTTGTATAAAAACCAGTATATTTAGTATATTACGATTTTTTATGGGAAGGATTCGTGCTACACTTACACACACCTCTGTCTAATGGTTATAGAACATATTGTTTCTGTGGATGGCGAATTACTACCTCACGAAATGATGATTGTTCAATATTCTCTTAACACCTTTCATGGTGTCCATTATGATGTCACTATATTTTATATATGATATATATGGAATTATGGTTTGCTAAATTCTTCTGTATTTTATATTTAAAATATACCTTTATGCTTTGCATGTTGTGCAAATGCGATAATTTCATACGAGGAAGTGTGGACTACCGCCCCTCAAGTGATGTGACTCGTTCATGCAATACATGGAATGTATAAAGAATGAAATTAATTAACATATGTGACCTATATAACATATATATTATTCTGGAATTATAATATATATATATATATATATCTCATCTAGTTTTAATTCCATTAATGTGCCAAAGCAATGAAAGTAGCGTTCATGCATCTATACGGCCTACCGTCTCCGTGAATGGTGCATTTCATTTCTTTTTATCTCCAAATATTATGGAATAAGTATAAAACGAATATATACTAGATATATATGATATTTACATCATTAATACTATTCTGGATATGATGTTCATACAACTACATAGACAATGCTTTTCAAACAAGATCATTTTTGACTCATGTACCAAACATCGACAAAACGTATGATATGAACTCAAACAATTAACTAATTGTTATAACATGATAATATATGACATTAATTGAATAATAAACATTATAGTATGTCCTTATGAAATTATAAATTGACCAATGTTTATTATTCATGAATATAAAGAAATGAAAAATACAAGTCGGACTTGAGGTAAGGGATCCTACCTCTCTCTTTTTTTAAGTACTCTCTTTTATGTCATTTATTTTGAGATACTCTTTATTATGTTGGAGGATGTTCTTTAATATTAATATAACTGTACATGTTATGTTCATATGATGAGAGACCCTATTTGATCTAATCAAACCATTTTTGGATGTTTTAAGTGGCGTCGTTAGGCTGCCGAATTTTCTTAAGGGATTTCTAATCTCACTTTTAATTCTATGAGATTTCTACTGTTCACCTCTAAATCATTGCATGTGGTGTATATTGTAATGAATTTTTGAAATATATATATATATATATATATTATCATTCTATTCATGGTATTCTATTATTCATTGGTTCTTATTATCTTTTGGTCATACGACTTGATTGATAACCACGAGTAAAAGTGTTTTTATCTCAATTTTTATTCCTGTGAGATTCATGCTACATTTTCCACCATTTACTTTGAGTGGTGTATGTAATGCCCATTATTCTACTCTTTGTGAAATATACTTTCGTTTATGAGTATTTACATCAATTTTTTATAGTCCTTCTTTCATGGGGTGTATGTTTTGAAAGTTACCCATGTCGGTAAGGGAACCTTTCACCCTACTTTTTTTAAAAAGACTTCTTTATGTTATTTTACACCTTATTTTTTTGGGATATGTTCTTATATATCCTTATTGTTGTAAATTTTATGTCCAAGTGATGAGATACCATTTTATCTCTCATCAACTCATTTTATGAATTTTAAAGTGATGCCGTTAGGCTGGAGAATTCGTGCAAGGGATCTTCTTAACTCAATTTCAATCCTTTGGGTTAAACTTGTAATCCTTGAACATGTCATGCTATGAATATTTGTGAATGACACTGATTTATTTACACTTAATATCAACTTATATTATTTGTATTTATATCTGTTACACATAAATTATGTAATTGTTTTATCTATAATCTAAGGATACCGCCTTTGTAAGGGAATTCGTCTCAATCTCTTTTCATTGAGGCATATTTTTTTTATACACCACATTCATTTATACGGTGTATAAACCCCTTTTAATTTTACATTTATTCAAAATTATTCTTTTTATATGAAGTGTTTTACTAAATGACAAAAGGGAATGTTTCTATCATACGTATGTGGCGACAATGACTTCTCTGCCTTCGTGACCATTATTTGAGTTTCGCCTTCCTCTACAAGCCATAACATTTTTTAAATTAAAAATAAATTCCATGTTTTAATTTTATTTTATTTTAGTATTGAAAATTGTA
Source organism: Viscum album (assembly GCA_963277665.1). Lineage (NCBI taxonomy): Eukaryota > Viridiplantae > Streptophyta > Magnoliopsida > Santalales > Viscaceae > Viscum > Viscum album. Next base: position 1,831,406,982 of record OY728131.1, read on the forward strand.
TTGATAATGTTTTTTATTATATCAATGTGTTATTGATATATTGTGATTGAAATTTGGAAATGTTATGTTTCCTTTATGCATGTTTTATGTCATACGATTATGTTATGGTTCTTGGGAATTGTTTATGAAGACGAGTGGTTCCATGAGAAACAATTGGTGGGTGAGCCCGATATAGCTCTCCAATGCATTGGGTAATGCAGAGGGGTTAAACCTTAAGGTTTTTCCGAAGAGATTTAGGGAATATACTGTGATGGGTATCCCAAACGTAACCATGAGGGTTACTCCCTACATAAGAATGTTATGAATGGCTTATGTTACCTTTATGTCTTATGATTTCTATGAGTTATTCATAAATATTATGATTTCATGAGGTATGTTAATGTGCGTATGTTTTTTAGTAATGTATGTGTAAAGACCCGTAAAATTCAAGGGAAATTTTTTCTTAATTTTCTTTAGAATTATACAAGAGCGCGGTTTCAGACGGCACCTGATTCCGAGGCCCGGAGTGCCCGGAATCAATTTCCGAAGTTTGGCTCGGGTACGTTCAGTGAACGAACGAGCAGGAATTCCTAACTTTTGATCCGGTGCTCGGAATTGAAATCCGAGGGCACCGATGAACTCACAGCGCCGATATTCGCTTAAAGAGACCTTTTCGGAAGTTGCGTTTGTTGCGGGATGAAAGTTAGTTTTTTGGGAGACTTATAAAAAGTTGAATAAAAAAATGTGGAATTATTTTTTTTTAACTTTTGTAGGTTAACTCCTCTAAAAGGGAGTTAGGGGTGGGACCCACACCCACTTAACCTCCCTTGAGAGGATTAAGTGTGGTGGGACCCACACGAACCTAAACCTCTCATCTTCCCCCTTTAACTCCCCTCTCTCCCTCTTAAAAGTTTGTTAACTTAACATCTAATTAATTACACAAGACATGTATAATTAATTAAGTGTTATGTTTTTGATTTTGAAGTTTTGAATTCCTTGGCTTGGTAAATAAAATAAGGAGGAACCTTATTTTATTTGGTTAGTTTTGTTTAGCCAACTTGTGAGGTTTTTTGAGAGCTCCTCCTCCTTCTTCTTCAACTTGATGAAGAACGCTCAACTTGACGAAGAACGCTCAACTTGACGAAGAACGCTCAACTTGACGAAGAACGCTCAAGTTCCGACGAAGAACGCCACTCCGCTCTTCTTCCTCTTCCGTGTCAACGTGAGGGAACGCCGCTTCCTCCTCGGACTCCCTTCGTCGACGTAAGAAGTTTCGCCAACGACGTGCCTCTTCAGACGTATCTCTTCATCATCGGATTTGACGAACGACTACCGCGACGCCCGACCTCCGCGACGTTGTCTTCCGCGGGACGTTGACAAATCTTCGAACCTATACCAAGGTAGGGGTTGTTGTATTTTTGTTTACTTATTTATCCTTGTTCGTGGTTCATGGATGATTAACGTAAGGATTTTTAAGTTGTGTTATCATTTAACGTGAGGGGGGCCGGACCGCAAGAACACGGCCGAACCCCCTCCATCGTTCTTGTTGAATTATCTTGCAGGTGGAAACAAGGTGGCGTGGTGCCGTCACACCACGCGGTTAATCGTGCAATTATATTACGCGACGCCGTCGCGCCGCGCCATGGAAGGATCATCAAGAACGCGACGCCGTCGCGCCACGTTGATGGAAAACATGGTGCGGCGGAGGGGCGCGGTGCCGTCGCACCGCACCGGACGACGAACACCGCGGCCGGTTCCGGGCCGCGGCGGAACGAGGAGACCGGCGGCCGGGCTGCCGACGTCGGAAGCCGAAAAGGGGAACGGATTTTTCCGGTCCCGTTGGAGAAAACCGGCCGGCCAGCAGGCCGGCCGGATGACCAAATCTGGGGGAAATAAATCCCCCGGCCAGCAATAAAGCCCCCCCCATTTAATTGGGGGAGGCGGTTCCTTGAGGGGGGGCAGGCGGCCCCCCGGTTTCCACTCAAGCAGACCCCCCACGTGGGGGGGGGGTTTAAAACAAAGGGGCACAGCTGATTGCCGCGCCGCCATCCCGATCAAGCGGGGGGCTTTGCCCCCCCGCGTGCTGCCTCCGTGGGGCGCCAGGCCGCCGCGGCCACCGCGCCGCCGTGCCACCGCGCCACTGCGCCGCTGCGCTGCCGTGCCGCCGGCCGGCCAGGCCGGGTCGGACCCGGGTCGGGTCGACCCGGTTCGGGCCGACCCGGGGGGGGGGGGGGGGGGGTCGGGCCGGGTCGGGCCGGACCCAGACCCCCCGTTTCGAATCATTTTCGGTCTTTTGCCCATAACTTGAGCCACGGACCTCCGATCGATGAACCGTCTGCGGCAACGCGATCCTTGGATCGAGACGGTCGTTTCGGTATATCGCACTCAAGGTTTCGGATTACATTGAGTTCGGCCGGGTTGGTTCGTTCATGAAACCAACCGGGCCTTCGGAGCGGAAACGCTCATATCTTGAGCTACGGACGTCCGATTGACGTGCTGTCAGCTGTGTTGTGTTCCTCTTAGTGAGACGGATCTTTTGGCATACTCCGCCCGAGGTTTGGACGCAGGTGGAGTATGGTCGGGTTGGTTTTTTCTTAAAAACCAACCGGGCCCCGGGGACGAAAATGCCAATAACTCTCAGACCGGGCGTCCGATCGACGCGCCGTCTGTTGCGTTGAGTTTCTGTTGACGGTACATAAGTTTTGGATACATCAACTCTGGACTTTGTGATAGTTGATGTATCAGACTCTCGGCTCGTGGAGCGGACCCTCCTGTACGAGCTTGCTGTGTGCGGGAACCCTAGTGCTGGCTGCGACTGTGACTGCTACTACTGCTACTGTGACTGCGACGACGACAGTACAGAGATCCTGTGTGGATTTGACGACGACGACTTCAGCACTCAGCGATCCTACGTGGATCAGTGCTACAGGTCCTGTGTGGGCCCGATCCTGTGTGGGTCCGATCCTGTGTGGGTCCTTGCGCTCAGCGGTCCGGTGTGAACCAGCGCCTACAGGTCCTGTGTGGGCCCGATCCTGTGTGGGTCTTTGCGGGGGTTAGTTACCAATCGATCCTTCGTGGGTCCGACGACTTAGATGGATCAGAGATCATCTTTATTGTCTTTTGAAGAAGTATACCTGTGTGAGCTGAATTTGTTGCTTTCCTGTGTGGATTGTGTTGTGCAATCCTGTGTGGATTACGTTTTGCTTTCCTGTGTGGAATACGTTTACTTTCCTGTGTGGACTGAGTTGTACTTGGGCTCGGAGGTTGGAGCGTATTTGAAATTGATGACTTAGATATATGTATGGGCATATACCTAAGCAGTGTCAGTTATTACTTTGTGTTTGTTCCTTTCTTCGTGGTTTATCCTTTGTGGATTTGAGAGACCTTCAGGGTTCTCGGGGTCCCTACTGAGTAGCTTATACTCACCCCTACACGGGCTTTGCCCGCACTACGTTGTGTTGGTTGCAGACGACGGACAACGTTGATCTTAGCTGAGGCTTGCAGAGCGGGATGGTACCCAGAGGTGGACCACTGGGCGGGACGTGCTCGGAGCGGACGGCGGGACCCGTGGAGCAGAGGAGCTATCTGTACCCACCCTTCAGGTGGGATTTCCAGTGGACAGCTCGGTGTAGCGGCTTTTACTTTTCAGTTGCTGTTTTCCCTTTCAAGTGTACTTTACTTTCAGTTTGGGTTTGTATACTGGCCCATTTACTTTTCCGCACTTTCAGTTGTACTCTGCTTTTGTTAGTGTTTACTTTCCGCTTGCTTACTCTGTGGTGTTTGTTTACTTTACAAAGGAAATGCCTTCCCTTTTTACCGAGATTTACACCTTGGTGCTAGTCGCCAGCCCCTGGCTTATGGAAGGCGGGCTTGGGGTAGTCACGGCACGGACCCCGAGGGCGGGTCGTGACAAATTGGTATCATAGGAGTTCTGTTCTACCGCAAACTCTGATCTTTTCTATGTGAAGCAATAATGTTTAGCGTATTGAGTGTGGTTATCGGTCCAGGGAGTCCAGTGTTGGTGCGGTGGCCGACGTATCCGTACACCAGGACCCTGACTTCTGATTTCCGACTTAATGCACGAAAACATTGATTGCGTCTGTGTTTCAAAGTTTTCTTTGTGATTACTTATATCAGCTCACCAGGTATACTGTTCTGACCGTGGCGCACCTGTTTCCTTTTCAAGATGGCCCCACGACGGCAGCCAGCTAGGGTTACGAGAGTCGAGCGTGATGACAGCCCACCGAGCGACGAGACCTCAGTGCAGGGCCCTTTGTCAGCAGTGGCACCGGCGGTAGCTCTACCCGCCAAGCCCCCGATGCTTCCAGCAGCAGCCGTTGACGATGCACGTCGCCTCAGCGCACTGCATGAGTTTCAGTGCCAGCGACCGCCCAGGTTTCGCGGGGAGACGGATCCCCAGGCAGTAGAGGACTGGCTGGAGGCAGTAGTACGAGTGTTTAGGCTAGTGAGGACACCAGCAGACCTCATGGTGATCCTCGCTGCGAGCCTACTACACGCAGCAGCAGGACGATGGTGGAGCTTGATGCTCCAGGTGCACGATGAGGCATCTCTATTTTGGACGGACTTTGAGGGCCTCTTCCGCTTGGAGTTCGTCCCAGCCACCCTTCGTGCGGTGCGTATCCAGGAGCTTCTTCAGCTGCGGCAGGGCAGCATGACGGTCGCTCTGTACTCGGCGAGATTTACTGATCTCTCGCGCTACTCGACCGACATGGTACGGGACCCATTCTTCCGGGCCCGGACCTTCGAGCCGGGTTTGAGACACGAGATCAGGGCATCACTGATCTCCCTCAGCATACCGACTCAGACAGGAGTACTGGAGCGGGCCCTTCTGATCGAGAGCTTCCTTGCTGAGTCTACACCAGCACAGCGACCCACCGCAGGGTGGCACGTGACAGAGTCATCTGCAGCAAGCAGTCGACGGATGACTCAGTGGTCCAGGCGGACTAGACCTTCGGGCAGACGACCTCAGGACAGTGGCTCAGCAGTGCGGGGCACACAGCGCGGAGCCAGTCTTTTGAGAGGCAGATAGTGCTACTTGTGCGGCGTGTAGGGCAACATGGCTCGTGACTGCCCGACCCGCCGTGCCAAGGAGCAGCAGACGGTTAAGGGAACGCCGAGGCAGAGGCAGAGGGTCAACCGTGGCGGTCCGCAGGGAGGAGGCGGACGAGGAAGAGGAGCTGGACGAGCAGCCGGTGGTGGGAGACGCTTTGAGGCTCTACCACCACCACCACCACCAGGAGGTCCACCCCGACCACAGGGAGCTGGCGGGCAGAGACAGGCACAGCTCCAGGCAGCAGAGGCCTACGACCACGACGCACCCGAGATGATTCGAGGTACTATCTGTGTCTATTCCACCCTTGCTGCAGTTCTTATAGACACAGGAGCGAGTCACTCTTTCATAGCCGCTGCCCTTGTTCGGAGCTCGGAGATTCCGACAGAGCCGTTGGCTCGATCCTTACGGCTAGAGACTCCTACGAGAGAAGACTCGACGATTACGCACTGGTGCCGACAATGTGAGATTACTCTAGGAGGCGAGAGCTTCGGCTGGGATCTTCTTGTAGCAGCGTCGAGGCCTTACGATGTCATCTTGGGCATGTATTGGCTATCTACGGTCCATGCACAGATTGACTGTTTTAGGCGCAAGGTGCGATGTGTACGCACCGACGGGAGCAGGTTCACCTTCACCAGCCAGAAGGGAGCCTTAGCAGCACAGGATGGACTTCCGCGGAGGAGAGGAAAGCCCATCACTCATCTGTTGGCTAGCCTTATCCTTGGAGCAGTTGACGTGCAGAGTCCTGGTTTTCCTGCAGTGGTGGATCAGTTTGCGGACGTTTTTCCCGACGACGTTCCAGGGCTACCTCCTCGCAGAGAGGTAGAATTTTATATTGATTTGTACCCCGGGACAGCCCCGATATCCACTCCAGCATATCAGATGGCCCCCGCCGAGCTTCGAGAGCTACGGGTACAGTTGGAGGACTTGTAGGGCAAGGGGTTCATCCGACCCAGTGTTTCACCCTGGGCTTCCCCGATATTGTTCGCCAAGAAGGCAGACGGGAGCTTGCGACTTTGTGTTGACTATCGTCGCCTGAACCAGGTGACAGTGAGGAACAAGTATCCACTACCGAGGATTGACGACCTCTTCGATCAGCTCAAGGGAGCACGGTGCTTCTCGAAGATAGACCTCAGGTCAGGCTATCATCAGCTCAGAGTCAGATACGAGGATGTGCAGAAGACGGCCTTCAGATGTCGGTATGGCCACTATGAGTTCTTGGTTATGCCTTTCGGTGTAACCAATGCTCCAGCAGTGTTCATGGCTCTCATGAACATGATCTTTCAGCCATACCTCGATCGGTTTGTCGTGGTCTTCATCGACGACATTCTGATTTACTCTATGACAGAGGAGGAGCACGCCTATCACTTGCGAGTTATACTAGACACACTCAGAGAGCACCAGCTTTATGGTAAGCTCTCGAAGTGCCAGTTCTGGATACGTGAGGTCCACTTCTTGGGACACGTTATCTCTGAGGCGGGAGTTGCAGTGGATCCCGCGAAGATTGAGGCCGTGTTAGCATGGGAGCCACCCAGGAGCGTGACTGAGGTTCAGAGTTTCTTGGGACTAGCTGGCTACTATCGAAGATTCGTGCCAGACTTCTCTAGAGTTGTGGCATCACTCACAGCTTTGACGAAGAAGGGGAAACCCTTCGTGTGGTCAGACAGATGTCAGCAGAGCTTCCAGGAGCTGAGACAGAGATTGACTAGCGCACCTATCTTGAGGTTGCCCGAGGAGGGAGTAGGGTACGTAGTCTACTGCGATGCATCAGGGACCGGACTCAGATGTGTTCTGATGCAGGAGCGGGTAGTGATATCCTATGGATCATGTCAGTTGAGGCCGCATGAGCAGAACTACACTACCCATGACCTGGAGTTAGCAGCAGTGGTCTTCGCTCTGAAGACATGGCGACACTATCTAATGGGCAAGCGCTTTACAGTCTTTTCGGATCATCAGAGTCTCAGGTATATCTTCTCTCAGAAGGACCTGAACCTGAGACAGCGGCGATGGCTCGAGTTCCTCCAGGACTATGACTTGAGATAGTCTATACTCCTGGGAAGGGGAACGTAGTAGCGGATGCCCTTAGCAGGAGGACGGGCATTCAGCTACTTGAGGAGGCGACGGAGCAGCTAGCCTCTTTGCAGATATCCTTCGCGGATAAAGATGGAGCAACCTTCCTTCAGTCTCTCACAGTCACTCCTCCACTACTGCAGCGAGTCAGGGAGGCACAGCGTGGGGACACTGACTGTGAGACACAGCGTGCACAGATATCCTCGGGACAGGCACCTGATGGTTTCTCCCTTGGAGCATAGCATGACATCCTTTTCAGAGGACGTACCATGGTACCAGTAGCTTTGAGAGAGGAAGTGCTGAGAGATTTTCACACTTCTCCTTTGGCGGTACATCCTGGAGTGGCGAAGATGTACCAGGACCTCAGACGACAGAACTGGTGGCCGGACATGAAGAAGGCTCTAGCAGAGTTCGTTTCTCGATGCCTCACCTGCCAGCAGGTGAAGGCTGAGCATCAGGTACCAGCGGGCTTGGTACAGCCCTTGGAGGATCCGGAGTGGAAGTGGGACGGAATATCTATGGATTTCGTGACTGGACTTCCACGCACTTCCAGAGGTCACAACTCCATCTGGGTGATTGTTGACCGACTCACCAAGTCGGCACACTTCTTACCCATCAGAGAGCAGGGCTCAGTGGAGAGCTTGGGACGTCTCTACGTTCAGGAGATTGTGCAGCTTCACGACGTTCCATCATCTATCGTCTCCGATCGAGATGCTCGCTTTACTTCCCGGCTTTGTAAGGGGTTACAGGAGGCGTTCGGGACGCAGCTACGTCTGAGCACAGCCTTTCACCCTCAGACGGATGGTCAGACGGAGAGGACCATTCAGACTCTCGAGGACATGCTCCGCGCATGTGTCTTCGACTTTGGTCGTAGCTGGGAGGACCACCTACCCTTGGTGGAGTTTGCGTACAACAACAGCTACCACTCCACCATCGGGATGGCACCGTACGAGGCGTTGTACGACCGACCTTGTAGATCTACTTTGTGCTGGACAGACCCTGGGGAGTCAGCACTTGTGGGACCGGAGATGGTCCAGGCCACGACAGAGAAGGTCCAGGTCATCCAGGAGCGGATGAGGATAGCGCAGAGCCGACAGAAGTCATATGCTGACAGGAGGTGGAGGCCACTAGAGTTCGAGGATGGCGACCACGTCTTCTTACGGGTCTCACCTCGACGTGGTATTCGGAGATTTGGCCGAGGCGGCAAGTTATCTCCGCGCTTCATCGGACCCTTCCAGGTCCTTAGTAGGATTGGCGAGGTGGATTATCGCCTGGCTCTACCACCTCAGTTGCACCGGGTGCACGACGTCTTCCACGTATCCCAGCTGAGGAGATACTTGCACGACCCGACGCACATCATTGATCATGGGGAGCTTGACGTTGACGATGGGGCGACTTTTACGGAGGTCCCGGTGGAGATAGAGGATCGACAGGAGCGGGTCCTGCGTGGGCGATCGATTCCTCTTGTGCGCATCATATGGAAGCACGGGAATCTCCAGGAGAGCACATGGGAGCGGGAGGCTCAGATGCGTGCTCAGTACCCTCATTTGTTTCCCTAGTTTTGATGTATCTTTACGGGGACGTAAAGCCCTGAGGTGGGAGTAATTTAAAGACCCGTAAAATTCAAGGGAAATTTTTTCTTAATTTTCTTCAGAATTTTACAAGAGCGCGGTTTCAGACGGCACCTGATTCCGAGGCCCGGAGTGCCCGGAATCAATTTCCGAAGTTTGGCTCGGGTACGTTCAGTGAATGAACGAGCAGGAATTCCTAACTTTTGATCCGGTGCTCGGAATTGAAATCTGAGGGCACCGATGAACTCGCAGCGCCGATATTCGCTTAAAGAGACCATTTCGGAAGTTGCGTTTGTTGCGGGACGAAAGTTAGTTTTTGGGAGACTTATAAAAAGTTGAATAAAAAAATGTGGAATTCTTTTTTTTTAACTTTTGTAGGTTAACTCCTCTCAAAGGGATTTAGGGGTGGGACCCACACCCACTTAACCTCCCTTGAGAGGATTAAGTGTGGTGGGACCCACACGAACCTAAACCTCTCATCTTCCCCCTTTAACTCCCCTCTCTCCCTCTTAAAAGTTTGTTAACTTAACATCTAATTAATTACACATGACATGTATAATTAATTAAGTGTTATGTTTTTGATTTTGATGTTTTGAATTCCTTGGCTTGGTATATAAAATAAGGAGGAACCTTATTTTATTTGGTTAGTTTTGTTTAGCCAACTTGTGAGGTTTTTTGAGAGCTCCTCCTCCTTCTTCTTCAACTTGACGAAGAACGCTCAACTTGACGAAGAACGCTCAACTTGACGAAGAACGCTCAACTTGACGAAGAACGCTCAAGTTCCGACGAAGAACACCGCTCCGCCCTTCTTCGTCTTCCGTGTAAACCTGAGGGAACGCTGCTTCCTCCTCGGACTCCCTTCGTCGACATAAGAAGCTTCGCCAACGACGTGCCTCTTCGGACGTATCTCTTCGTCATCGGATTTGACGAACGACTACCGCGACGCCCGACCTCAGCGACGTTGTCTTCCGCGGGATGTTGACAAATCTTCAAACCTATACCAAGGTAGGGGTTGTTGTATTTTTGTTTACTTATTTATCCTTGTTCGTGGTTCATGGATGATTAACGTAAGGATTTTTAAGTTGTGTTATCATTTAACATGAGGGGGGCCGGACCGCATGAACACGGACGAACCCCCTCCATCGTTCTTGTTGAATTATCTTGCGGGTGGAAACAATGTGGCGTGGTGCCGTCGCACCACGCGGTTAATCGTGCAATTATATTACGCGACACCGTCGCGCCACACCATGGAAGGATCATCAAGAACGCGACGCCGTCGCGCCGCGTTGAAGGAAATCAAGGTGCGGCGGAGGGGCGCGGTGCCGTCGCACCGCGCCGGACGACGAACACCGTGGCCGGTTCCGGGCCGCGGCGGAACGAGGAGACCGGCGGCCGGGCCGCCGGCGTCGGAAGCCGAAAAGGGGACCCGATTTTTCCGGTCCCGTTGGAGAAAACCGGCCGGCCAGCTGGCCGGCCGGATGGCCAAATCCGGGGGAAATAAATCCCCCGGCCAGCAATAAAGCCCCCCCCCATTTAATTGGGGGAGGTAGTTCCTTGAGGGGGGGCAGGCGGCCCCCCGGTTTCCGCTCAAGCATACCCCCCACGTGGGGGGGGGGTGTTTTTAAAACAAAGGGGCGCGGATGATTGCCACGCCGCCATCCCAATCAAGCGGGGGGCATTTCCCCCCCGCGTGCTGCCTCCGTGCGGCGCCAGGCCGCCGCGGCCACCGCGCCGCCGTGCCGCCGGCCGGCCAGGTCGGGTCGACCTGGTTCGGGTCGACCCGGTTCGGGCCTACCCGGGGGGGGGGGGGGGGGGGTCGGGCCGGGTCGGCCCGGACCCGGACCCCCCGTTTCGAATCATTTTCGGTCTTTTGGCCATAACTTGAGCCACAGACCTCCGATCGACGAACCGTCTACGGCAATGCGATCCTTGGATCGAGACGGTCGTTTCGGTATATCACACTCAAGGTTTCTGAATACTTTGTGTTCGGCCGGGTTGGTTCGTTCACGAAACCAACTGGGCCTTCGGAGCGGAAACGCTCATATCTTGAGCTACGGACGTCCGATTGACGTGCCGTCAGCTGTGTTGTGTTCCTCTTAGTGAGACAGATCTTTTGGCATACTCCGCCCGAGGTTTGGACGCAGGTGGAGTATGGTTGGGTTGGTTTTGCCTTAAAAACCAACCGGGCCCCGGGGACGAAAATGCCAATAACTCTCAGACCGGGCGTCCGATCGACGCGCCGTCTGTTGCGTTGAGTTCCTGTTGACGGTACGGAACTTTTGGATACATCAACTCTGGACTTTGTGACAGTTGATGTATCAGCCTCTCGGCTCGTGGAGCGGACCCTCCTGTACGAGCTTGTTGTGTGCGGGAACCCTAGTGCTGGCTGCGACTGTGACTGCTACTACTGCTACTGTGACTGCGACGACGACAGTACAGAGATCCTGTGTGGATTCGACGACGACGACTTCAGCACTCAGCGATCCTACGTGGATCAGTGCTACAGGTCCTGTGTGGGCCCGATCCTGTGTGGGTCCGATCCTGTGTGGGTCCTTGCGCTCAGCGGTCCTGTGTGAACCAGCGCCTACAGGTCCTGTGTGGGCCCGATCATGTGTGGGTCTTTGCGGGGGTTAGTTACCTATCGATCCTTCATGGGTCCGATGACTTAGATGGATCAGAGATCATCTTTATCGTCTTTTGAAGAAGTATACCTGTGTGAGCTGAATCTGTTGCTTTCCTGTGTGGATTGTGTTGTGCAATCCTGTGTGGATTACGTTTTTCTTTCCTGTGTGGAATACGTTTACTTTCCTGTGTGGACTGAGTTGTACTTGGGCTTGGAGGTTGGAGCGTATTTGAAATTGATGACTTAGGTATATGTATGGGCATATACCTAAGCAGTGTCGGTTATTACTTTGTGTTTGTTCCTTTCTTCGTGGTTTATCCTTTTTGGATTTGAGAGACCTTCAGGGGTCTCGGGGTCCCTACTGAGTAGCTTATACTCACCCCTGCACGGGCTTTGCCCGCACTACGTTGTGTTGGTTGCAGACGACGGACAGCGTTGATCTTAGCTGAGGCTTGCAGAGCGGGACGGTACCCGGAGGTGGACCACTGGGCGGGACGTGCTCGGAGCGGACGGTGGGACCCGTGGAGTAGAGGAGCTATCTGTACCCACCCTTCAGGTGGGATTTCCAGTGGACAGCTCGGTGTAGCGGCTTTTACTTTTTAGTTGCTGTTTTCCCTTTCGAGTGTACTTTACTTTCAGTTTGGGTTTGTATATTGGCCCATTTACTTTTCTGCACTTTCAGTTGTACTCTGCTTTTGTTAGTGTTTACTTTCCGCTTGCTTACTCTGTGGTGTTTGTTTACTTTACAAAGGCAATGCCTTCCCTTTTTACCGGGATTTACGCCTTGGTGCTAGTCGCCAGCCCCTGGCATATGGAAGGCGGGTTTGGGGTAGTCACGGCACGGACCCCGAGGGCGGGTCGTGACAGTATGATTTAATTTATTCTTATGTATACATGTACTAATGTTTCCTTTCTGTATTTCAATATCCCTCACTGAGCTTTTTATGCTCATCCTATGTTTTTGAAATGTTTTTCACAGGTGAAGGGAAAGGTACATGATATGATGATAGTATCAAGGAAGTGTCAAGAAACAATCAATGTTTTATTTTAAACATGTTTCTGTTGATGGGAAAAAATTAATACTATCTTTTATGTAACCACTTTGTTTAAATGTGGAATATACTGCATGATTTATGATCTAATTCTCTAAAACTCTAATCTTGAAAATATCCTCAATGTGTATTCTTGAAATAACTCAAAATTAAGTAATGTTTAAGGCCGGGTCCTTATATAAAATTACTCTGAAACGTTTATGGTTTAAATATGGTTTAAAAATCCTTACGTCATCCCGGCACTAGCCACTAACTAGAAATGGAACACTCTCACAATTACTCCCAGGAAGACGCATGATTGAAAAAATAATTCTCAGACCACGCAACTTGGAACTGTCAACATACAGATCCAAAATGCACACTTTCTGCATAGTTTATTAGACTGTTCTCTAGTCATGTGCCACACCTCATATTCACTAGGGCACCCACATAGGAACCAAATGGTTACTAGTAGCCGTGTACGATAATCATTATATATAAAAAATCCTGCATAAATTTTAATTTTATTCTTACCTACTACCAGAGCATAAACCTACACCATAAAAAGATAATATAATCCAAAATATCATTTTTATGACACCTGTGGTTTCAAAAAAATGTAAAATATTAAAAAATAACTGGTATTGAAGTATCAACATACCATTATTTAATATTCCCATAACAAACTCAATGTGAATTTTTTTTTGATAATGCCTAAACATCTATTACTAAATGATCTTTCCATTATGTATTCCATGAAATTCCAATGTTCACCTTCTATATTGAATTTATGTTTCCCTGTTCTATAAGTAAAAAAATGACAAATCAGTGGAATTAAGTCGTGAATTTACAATTTGGGATATTAATTTCCCATTTTTATATTATAGCCCATAGAAGATCTTGAAAAAATACTACTGGTATGTTCACAACATTGTGCATTCTCATTGTTCCCTTCATTAGCTGAAAGTAGTATAGACCATGATCATACATCAATGAAAACATATAAAAATAATAATAAAATTTTAAATAATCATTATGAGCTTAATCTATGTGGGATTCAACACTTATAAACAGAGATCTCCGTCATAAAAAACTAGATCATCCAAACTCTTTCATATATATACTTTCCCAAATATTAGATTATCTAAATATTTTCAATGGGTTTTCATGATTTATCTCTACACTTTTAGTCCTCTAATGTAATTCATCATTCATCTTAAGTCCTTGTTATCACATCTCTGTAGCTACAACTTGTGGTAAGTCAAGGACCCTTCATCATCATAAATTTTCCTCTAACAATGAAACATCTAACAAAATCATATAAATATCTACATATAAAATATTTAATATATAATTGTGTCTTAATTCAAAGGATGATGTTTATTATAGATAATTGAGTGTTTACAATCATGGTTTTCTCATTTCCCAGCTCATTTATCCATATTATCATTTCAAAAAGGGTTCTATCTTTTTGGATTTCCAAGGATAAACCGTAATGAATGATCTTAGTTGACAAATTCATGAAAAAATATTCCCCAAATCAATTGGTGAATATATCTAGTTCTCCTAGAGCGACATTAGATGAATCAATATCAATTATTTGAATATTTAAATTATAATCCCATGTATGTTCCTTGATTTTGTGATTTATGGTTTTTTGTGGCTAAGTTATTCTTATTATGAAATTTGAGTTCGAGGAGGGATGCTGTGGGATTTAATATTTTACACATCGTCACTTGGCGAAGTTTTTAGCATTACATGATCCTCATAAGGATTGACTCACATAAAAACTCTGGACATATCTAAAAATGGTGATTATAGGATGTATATCGAAAGGGAGAATTCTATGGTATTAATATCAATGGTGATTTTTGGGTATTATCCTCTTTAGTGATTCAATTTCTTTCATTGAATTCAATAAGGAGTTGACAAAAAACTCTTGTTGGTTTTGGGTTTCCATGGTAGTTAAAGAATGGTAGTGGTTGGGGGTGAGTGGTAGTAATATTTTCAATGGTGGAAGAACATTATGGTGTTAAAATATTGTTACGAGATGATATATGAGGGTGATAGAAGGGAATTGAGTATGGTAGGAGGTAGTACTAGAAAATGGTTATAGTGTGGGAAGGATTTGGATTTATATGGTGAATGTAGGAGGTTTTATATGGTTTTGGGATGTGTTAGTAGTTATTAGTGGTCGTGGTGGATGTGGAAAGTAGTATGAACTATTGTTAGCATGGGAGAAAAAAAGTATTCAGTGGTTATAAATACATCAGCAACACCTAAAATTAAACACCGTTAATACAAAATGTCATTAAAGTTTGATAATAAAAAAAATTTCTTAATGATTTAATGGAAAAAATTATTCTAAAAAATATGAATTAAATAGATTCGTTAAATTTAACTAGGAGATGAATTGATGTATAAAAATTTTAATTCGGTCTCATAGAGTATATTTATTTTAACATCTCAAGGGACATAATTTTAAAAAATGATGAATATAATAAATGTTGACATTAAATGAAAAATAATTCATTCCATCAAAAAAATATTACAAAATGCGAACGAGAAATAATTTATAAATTTTTTCAGAAATTAAAAAACATATAAAAATCATAGAAATCTCGAAATTCATAGATTTTGATAATAATTTCAAACAATATAAACATGAATTCATAATTGTAAAATGTTAAAATAACTCCCAATTAAATATTAAATTTAAATAAGAAATTAAATAATTCCATCAAATTTTATTTGTAAATTTGTGAAGAGATATGACATATAAAACTCCCCCTTACTTAAATGATTCTTCCTAATAATGTTATCATAATTTATATCATTATAAAATTAATAATTTTTTAAACACAATCAACTAAAAATAAATCATATTAGGATATTAATTTATACGGATATTTTTTGGAGGTGTGTGAATATTTTCAAATAATTATCATAATAGATTCATCATAATTTCAAATAAAAACAAGAAATAAAATGAATAATCAATCATTCATAATTAAAAAACATTTGTGTCATATATGATGTCACCAACATCCTTTATTCTATTCTAATTCAAAATAAAATTGTAAGAGTGATGAAGGTCATGACTCAAGTGTAAATAAATCATTGAAAATAAGAAAATTAAATAATCAATCTATCTTAGGTTCCATAAATCATTGATTAAATTTCATATTAATTGATAGAGCTGAAATGAATTTTATATATTCAAATTTTTAACTTATTCATTTTGGTTCAAAACTACTCTCACTATAATTAACTCATTTTTTACATGACACATTATTTGAATTTTCCATATCCCGGATATTGAGTATATCACTATTAAAATAAAAAAATTATGTTTAGAAGTGTATTTTTTTAACATTTTACACCATGTTAACATGTCACAAAGACTCACTATATAATCCGAATTTCGAATATTACTCCATTTTTAAATGTCTTATATTACTATTATTTTAGTTGGATCACTAAATTTATTTTTTTTTCAGAAATTTTGTAACCTAGGTTTGAGTTCAATAATGCCCTTTCCTCATGATATAATCACAATTCGACAAATTTAAATCCCACCTAATTAAATTTCCATGTTTATAAATCTATTACCCATTAAAAAATTTGGAGAATCACTATGAAATCATAAACCACAATTATTTTAGTATAAAAAATGTTCTTATCCTCAATGAAATATTATTCTAATGATAATCATTAAGAATAAATACCCAATTTTATTAATTATTTCTCGAAAATTTGACCATCTATTTAAAAAAATTAGGTGGATTTGGATTTTTCAGGAATTGAATCACATGATAGAACATACATAGAACACTATCCCATAATCATAAAATTCATCATTATCCCTAATTTTGAATACAAATACAAAATAATATTTAATTTATAATATATTTAAAATTTGGATAATTGAAGAATTATAAATGCGACAAATGAAATATCAATAATCACTTTTTCCACATGTCCAAGAATATTTTATAACGATTTTTGTAATTCAAGATTGTGATTTTTATAAATAGAAGAATAATTTTATATAATTTAGTTCAATTAATGGAATAATGATAAGTTAGGATACAATATTATTTAGGGGTTTTATCCATATTAAAAAATATATTCCAAATTATTATCAAAATATAATATTTTATGAATACTCAAACCTAGTTAAAAAAATACATAATATTTTGAAAAGATAATTTAATTTCCCCCCTCACATTTATCCTAGAATCATTCAAAAATATTTTATGAATGAATTAAAAAACATTAGCCTAGTGTGAAATCAATCCATTGTGTTTTTTAAATGTTATTATGTATGAAACATACCTTGTTTTCTTTTAATATACCTTTATCTTCATCTTTCCAATACCTGAAATCATTTAATTATATTAAAAGTATTATTCAAGATACATATAACTGAATGTGTAAAGAATCCAATTTTTTGGTTGGGAGTTTAATTTAGGGATATTCACCATGATTCTTGTATTTCAGTTGATATTATTCCATTTTTAATAAATAACTAATTATTTTACTAGATACACACATTAAAAATTAAATCAAGGATAATTATAAAATTAATCAATTAAACTAAATATAAACAATATACTATTGCAATAATAACCTACTGAGTGAAGTGTTTAGTTTTTCTAAATTTGAAAAATACTTCTTTTCACCCTAGTTCGAAGGAAATTATTGATTCATTCAAATGGAAAAAATAATTTTATTCAATTCGTTTTATGTTATTGTTAAATTTTATATTACCAATTGGCACGATTCATAGAAGCCCCGCCCCATGTAAGTGTATATTTTATGGAATAGTTGATAGGGAATAATGGTATAAGGGTAATTCATTTATTTATATTCCTTTAATATACCATGAAATGGTTCTAAGGATTTAATTATAAGGTGATAATTCTCTTCTGGGTCATTCTATAATATCATTTTTGTTCTTATACTATAAAAAATCTATCAATTTCTCATTGATTACCAAAAACATTTCTAAACACGTGTCTTCTTCATCATCATTATGAGTCATCATGATACAATCTTGTAGATCATAAATCCAAATTGTCCCTAACATATATAAAATGATAGAAACCAAATTAAATCACCTTATATAACCTCCAAGTAAAATTAAAAAAAATGTTCCTCCATAAATATTTAAACTCTCTCAATCTATTCATTTTTATGTTCATCATTATTGAATAGATTTCATTGTAATATTTTTGTGATAAGAGAGTGGTAGTCATGCTCCTCTATATTGTCTTCAAAAACACATATGCTCATATTATGTGTATTACATAGAAAAGGAGAAGATTTAATGTTATTTTATTATTAGTATATTTAGTGAGAATCCTTTTTTTTATTATTACAGTTTAAATCAATATTAATATTACATGAATAATATACATAAAAATTGATTCCATATTCATTGATATTTTAGTAGCCCATTTCCTTTCATCCCTCAAAATATGTTTTGAAAATTTTATCTTGAAACTATAACGGTTAGTGAGATAGAGATTTGGTATTGAATATTGGTAGATCTGACAACATATATCTTATGTATCATTTCTTATTCCTTCTAAACTGATTTTCAGAAATATGTTTACCTATTTTATAGATTGAATCATTATCTTCCTAACTATTTGTTGTCATATCCATTGAATTCAGTATAATTTATATGATTTCTAAATGATATTAAACATCATTATCAATAAGAACTGATTTTTTCAATTCTTACAACCAGGTTTGAAAGGCTTCTACAACATCCTAATGTAATTATATTGTATCCAAAAATTACATTAATTCAAAAAAATTTGGTATAAAGCCCTATTCCTGTTGTTTTTTTTATAATTTCACAAACATTTAAAAAAATAGATGGAAATTTGTCTTCCCATACAATGATGATGTGTCCGTTTCATGAGGACTGTCAATGATAAATTTATAATACTTATATATAGAATATTGGTTAACCATGGGGTTTCCTCAAAGCATTTCATGATGAATATCATAGTGTTATTCCCATAATTTTTATTTAATTTTATAATATATTGATATTCTTAAATTAATATATGAAAAACATAAAACCACATTGAGAGTGAGTAAAATATAAATAGTGGACGACAAATAAAATAGGGGAAATATAATAAGAAATTGATATGTAAGAATGTCAATGTAAGAAAGGCCATATATAGTTTAATCCACCCTCAATTTCGTAATATATATATATTTTTAAGAATAAATTCCTAAAATCCCATCCTCAATCCTTATTTGCATGATATCATGATTTAGATCCCCTCTCACCAAAATTATGAACACTATAATTAAATGTGTCATCAGTATAAGAGTTCACAAGAATTAGTATTTATTGAAAAATGATTCACATGATAGAGTCAATCTGACTACGAAATATCACAAGATTGAATTATCCTACCATGGTCATCATATCACACAATGATAATTACATAGTCATTTGATAAAAATGAGAACATATAATGAAAAAAAATTGAGGTATGATTTTAGTATATTTTTCTGAGGAAAATTTGTTCCCACATAACATCTTTAATATCCATCAAAATAAAATAGGATGAATATAAATTGATGATGATCGGAATGATGTTTATTTATCCATGAAATATTGGTTTTCAATTCCTATATCAAGGTGTATGAATTAGGTGCACACTTATTGATATTATAAATCGTAGAATGGTGTTATAATAATTCACAACATTTTACTATTAACAATAATTGGAAACAACACAATGATATTTTTAAAAATAGATAAAAAATTATAAAACTGATATGGGAAGAAGAAAAAGAATATTTGTAATCTTATATTATAATTTTAGTCAATTCCCATTGTTTAGGGACACTCAAAATCTTAGTAATTTTTTCCATCTTTGTCGGTGATAAAAATAGAGCGTAACACCCATTCTAATTTTAAAATGAAAATATAAAATAGTGAAATTATAAAATAGATTGTAGTGATGTATCCGAAAGTTTTCCATTAATGTGCTCTTATCTGTCTCTAGGAGAAGTCATTATGAAAGTACATGAACTTATATAACTAATTTTTACTTCCCTATAATTTTTCATTTCCAGAAAACACTAACCTTCTCCATGGTATTGATAATTACCATTTCCACTAGATTAGAAAAAAGTACCCTAAGTGTAATTGAGAGGCGAATTTCCTATATTTGATTATAATTTCCCATATCCTAATTTAAGGATGTTGGATAGATTGAAATTATTCTATTAGGACATGAAATGTTTTGGTCATCCTCATTTTTCCGTTTTCAAGGGTATCATAGTGTTCCTCACAAGTGTAACTCACTGAACAAATAGTATAAAAATTCATAAATATTTAGATGAGAATTAGGAGCTTCATCAATATGAGTTTGAACCATTTTCAAATGAGATAAATTCATGGAAAAATTATCACAATCATGATCCAAAATCCTTATTTGATCATGACTCTTTAATTATGAACAACTCAAATATAGCTTTCCAAGAACGAGCTCTATGCTTTGAATCTAATTTTGAAATTCATAAATCATATTTAGGGCTTATTCTTTCCTATCTGTAGATAAAAAATTGTGGAATTAATGTACACTTCTTCTTATTTGATCAATTTTATGAAACGAAACATCTAAACAAATATTGAAAATATCATTAACATAAAAAATGAAAACATAATTGATTCTTAATTAGTTTACTTTTTTCATTTTCCTTCAAGGGTTCATCTGCATTGTTTTGTTTCTTCAGAAATCAGTTATCCCTATTCATGAATCGAAATTTGTTTTTCGTTCAGGATTTAATGTGATGAATATTCATTACTGATGTTGAGACATGAATTTATTATTAAATCATACTATAATTAGTTATCATGAAATTAATATTATCTATATAGGGAATATTTGTATTCAATTATGATTATTTCAATATTAAAACAATGATTTTACTGATTGATCATGGATTTTTTATTTTGAGTTTTGATGTTTTAGTAGTTCTTATTTACTGATATGAGTTTAAGGAGGTATAGTTTGTTCTTCTTTAAGGGACTCAACATCTTCTGGAATGGTCAGTTTGTAGTACCCATTCTTCAATTGGATTCACTCATAGTTATTCTTGATTATTCTATAAACATGCTTATTCTATTTCAGCAGTCAATTGGGAGGATTATTTAATAAAATTTTATAAACTGAACATCAATTTGATGTTCTTGTGAATTATTTTTCCTAGTTTAGTAGGTAATTGATATAGGTTCTTCATTTGTGATAGTTGTAGATGTTGATGAATTTGTAGTAGTATGGTCCCGTGGTAGTAATATTTTCAATGGTGGAAGGACATTATTGTGGAAAACCATAGACGGGGCTGGTGGTATGAGGGTGAGAATAAGTGAATGGTAACTATGGTATACTTTACTAGTAGTATAAGGTGGTGGTGGTGGTATATATATATATATATGGTATGTGTGTGGTAGTTGAATTTGGTGGTGGTGGTAGATGATGGTTGTTTTAATAGAAGTTGGTTGTATCATGCACTATTGTACAAAAGGTGGACCATATAAGGAATTTGACTATATTACAGTAGTATCACCGCGAATTAAAAAATATTAAATTTTTTTCTACAGAAAACATTTATTTTAATAAAAAATACCATTGAACTAATGAATATAAAAGTTTATTTCTATTGAAAATTAATGAAATAGATTCAAGGTATTTTATTAGACAATGAATATATGTATCCCAACAAAATTAATTTAATTTTTAAAAAATATATTAATTATTAGTTATTTGAAGAAATGTTTCTTTGAAGTAGAAAATAAATTCCAAAATCACATAAAAAATAATGATAATGTATTAACTCTATAAAATATTTACAATAAATGTATAATGGATAATGTATAAATCGTTTATTGAATAAAAAACCTCCTAGAAAGAATTGAAATACCAAATAAAAATATTTTTCTATCATTTTAAAATAATATAAATTTTATTTAAATTCATCTAATGTAAATGAATTACTCCATTAAATATCATATTTATATAACAAATTTAGTGATTCAATAGAGATATATAAGGAAATTAATGTACACATAGGCCACACCAGTAGACTTTTTCCATAGAACATTATCTATATGATACATGATTTCCATTGGTTATTATATAGTAGAAATATCATTACCTAATGATATAACATAGTAATCTAGTATTTATTAAGGATTTTTTATGAAGTATCTCGGAAGAGATCCATGGAAGAAATTAAGAGCTTAAGAGAGGTTAAGTGGTGGTGCCAAGAGATATAAAACCATTTCAATCCAATCCTGAATATCAAATGGACCACTATTCCTAGGTATCTATATATAATTATTAATGAAAACGCTAAAATTTTTTCCTTTAAAAATTCATATGGAATCCTTCCCACCAGCATCAAACAGCATATCCTACTGATGATTGTCAGTAGTACTCTTATATCCACTTTGAGCTATATTGATGTTTTATAGAATGGATGTAAAATTTTATTTGACTTCTTTATCTATATAAGTTCCCAATATATTTCTTCTTATCTATACACACCATGGTGTCTATGTTCCACACTTAATTCTAAAGAGGGATTTGTTTGAATCCATCTCTTTGAGGGAGTTAATGATTTTTTTGCAAAACCATCACTAGAGGAAGTGATTGATCATAACCACAGTTGAAATCTAGAGAATAGGATCTCAATAAATCCATTAGGGTTTCAATGTTTTATTATAATGTCTATATATATGATGATGATAATGAAAACTGAAACCCAAATATATATTTATATCTTACTGGATAGTTGTCCATAACATCATGGTAAACATTAAATCCTGATCTAATAAAATAGAAAGAGGTAACCCTTATATCCATAAAACATATACAATTTATATAGTGGAAGGATAATTATGATAGAAATAATACCTGATAGTAATTATGTGTATTTAATTAATAATAATATTGATTATAAGAAAATATCATTATTGATTTACATACTTAATAGGATGATGGAATAATCCATGGTGACCATTTCCAGCTTCAATTATATTACGTTCTCTAGTACTAATAATTTATTATAATTTTATAATTTAGAGATAACTCATTTTATTACAAATAATTGGTTTATATACACCTTAATATATCACTTCATGTTATCTAACTAAAAATACTCTTTTAGTTCTCTTTACATCTTTATACTTATATAATTAACAGAGAATTATGAGTTATGAGATTCATCCATTAGTTACTTCAATATAAATATTATTTATAGAACACATATTGGATTCATTAATATAATAAATCCTTCATAATCATTATTGAATTGTGAAAAAAATCAATTTCTATTATAACTAAAAATCCAAGTTTTACCCCGCATTAATCTTTTGGGGATATATTTTTGGACGCTAATTGGGGAACAGAATGATCTATCCACCCCATAAATATTTCAAGTTATATTATTTGAAAATAAATAAATAATAGATATATTTTTAGAATCATCATATATAAGTTGAATGATTGTTTTTACATAAGCATCAACAAAATATATCACTTTTCTATGGGGTAATTTTTTTTGAGAAGTCATGATAATTAATACACACCATCAATCTTCAAGGTCAATGATTGTAGTCATAATATTTAGATATAAACATTAAAAAATTTATAATAAATATATATATTTCCCACCTTCCTACACAATAACAATACCAGTAGATCCTAAATTCAATAAATCGGCTGGTAACTCCATATCATGAATTAGGTAATTACAGTCATAAAAATTCAATTAGTTTGAAGACAAAATTCCTCTCTATATATATATTTAAACATAGGGAAACACCCTATAATTGGTTTTGTATCACAATAAATCACAAAATCGTCTCAACATTAGGGTAGTGTGAAAGTGAGATCTGTAACTAACATTCACTTCAGTTCCATGATATTTTAATCAAATTAATTATTTCAAAGGAATATAACTCCTTTGTGTGTTAACAAGGTGAGTGGATTTGATGTTCATGAAAAAGTCATCATAATGTTCCAATAATATCCATCATTTCTAAGAAAACTATATAACTCTTTACTAGTTTCTTGTTTGATCCAATTTCCAATAACATATTTTAATGATTAATCCATTGATACACAATATCTTATGATTATATGACCCCAAAAAACTATGTATACAAAACTCAAACATGGTTAATTTTTTACACATATTTTCATTTTATAGGGCTTTATCACAATCATCACATTATATTCATTTTCATTCATTCTCCTATAAAATATAAGAATATTATATATATATATATAGATATATATATTACCAAAATATAACCCAGATAAATTCAAAATAATCCATTAATTAATCCATGATTATAGGGTGTGATATTAGTAAGACCAAGTAAACTCACATTAAATTATTAATATGAAAACCATGAATAAGATACTATCAATGGAACATATTAACTTATGATGTTCAAATGATATTATCCATATTAATGGTCAATCTTTGAAAAAAATGGGCCCCCTAATTGAACAATTAAACCATTAATATGGAAAAACAGATACATATTATTGATCGTGAACTTGTGATGTTATTAACAATCAGTAAATAATTTCATTGATCCATTAGTCTTCTTATCCGAAAGTAAAAGTGTAACCCATATTGATGAACATTGATGAGTGAGTCTCTTATTAATATTCTATTAGAGTTGATTCATCATTTCCTATAACTCAATAATGTAATTTCATTATGGTTTCCATGAAATTAGATTATCACTATCTATGAATTCAATATGAATCATGAATTTATGATATGGGATATTTCTTTGAAAATATTATAAAAATAAATCCAAAAACTCTTATGAAATGTGAATAAATTTTATGATTAGTTTCTCCCACAATCATCTAAGAAATGTATAAATTTAAAATAATAATCAAATCCAATTAAATATTGGTAATTTACATTTTTTTTTTCATATTTATCATAAAAAATATAGCCAATCATACATTGGTTTATAATTGAAAATTTCAATTCACATCCCTCGTAATTGTCATAGGATTAATAAAAATAATCCAATCCAAACCCCAAAACTGGTGAAATTCAAATATTGTAGGGAATTTTTTACTCGAGATTCATGTTCCCATAATATTTAATTAGGGAATAATAAAAGAAATCAGATGTTATCATAATTCAAAAATAATATTTTCTTGCTAATTTATGAACCGATCATTGAGGATATGAATTAACAAACATTAATAAATTTCATGAAATATTTTATTGCATTTATGTAACACAAAATTTGATAATTCAATATTGTAGAATAACTATAACCACATAAAATTTATCATTTTATAATTAATCATTAACTAAAACAGACATGGTTGAAATTATCATAAAAAACATTAATAATATCAACTAATTATACGTAATCGTTCATAGTATATCAAGATCCATTCGCCATGTTTTAAATTTTGGTCACCTATGGGTTAATTTAATTCATCAATGGTAAATATATATTTAATCCATTGTAATGGATCATATTGAAAATTTTAATTATCTTAAGAATACAACCTAGGAGTATCAAACAAGGTGAATTGTAATGGATCATTTACTAAGAACCATTATGATGAAAGAGATATACATGTCCAACACATATAAATGTTATTACCCATAGATTCATTTGTTAAATATACATATATACTCTCAATATCTAGATAATGATGTATTTTTGTTTGGAAACTACACACCGTTATTAGGAATACATACTACATACTTTTATTAATATGCTTATCCAATGTTATCTCACTAATATTTCCACAACATAGTTTTGAAATGTTAATAAACCTTAACAATGATATCAACAAGAGTAATACAAAATTTTCATACCCAAATGCTGCTTTATTTGAAATAAATATTTAATTAATTTTTCAATAATTATCACATAATGGAAATTACGCTTTGGTGTCTTTTGAAAAATGGAATTTTAAAAAAAATCTATATAAAACACAAATATCATTTCATATTTTGTTAGTCGCACCAATATCCCCTCTTAGATGTATCATAAATGATGAATTTTTCCATAAACTGGGGACGTGTAAAAAAGGGTAATATCATATTATTATGTGTAAACATAATATATAAAAATAAATGATTATTCATGAGAATAATATAATCATAAAACCATGAGATCATGAGATAAATATTTTGAAATTAAAAAAAAAAATTATTATACCATTATCATTAATCATGTATTCATGTTTTATCAATAAAAATACATACGACATAATAGAATGGTAATCATTAATAATAAATGATACACCCAAAAAACATATCTTAAGCATAAAAAATTATGGAATAATGATATGTATTAAAAATAATTTTATTGGTTAATAAACACTACTAATACAATCACAATGTTTTGGGATCCCTCTGTTTCCATTATTTTACTGGTAATAGTTCACTCCCAAGAACCACTTATTTAGAAATATTTTTTATTGAACTGGGTTCACCATTAATTTTATGTCTTCTTATATCCAAATGTATACTTATTAACCTAGTTCATTATAGGGATATATATTTGTTTCCCCCCCCATTAAAATGTTTATTTTATACACATGTATTCCAAATAATGATAAAGTAGTCCCCATATCATCAAATTCTTAAATTTGGAATGAATATAGTTTTCATATAAATTTCATCATGAAAATAATTAAATTTAATAATAATTAATAATGAAAGTAACATTAGACCTTATACCATTTAAATAATTACAAATATAATTTTGTGTTATTATAGATAAAAATACCTTTAAAATAATACTAGAGAAAATCATGATGAAAATTCCATTTTTATTTGTAATCAATTAATTAGAATATAATAATTCATATATATTAAAAAATAAAATTATCATTGGAAATATATATGAAATAATGTATCCAAACGTATAAAAAAGTAATAGTCAATATGGTTCAAAAATCCACTCTTGTTGTCTACATTGTAATAAAAATTTCATAAATTTTTTTAGTGAATAGAAAAAAGAACCATGTTCAAAAAAATAAATGAATATTATTTTTAAATGAATGTATAGATATTAAAACATGGGTAAAATTAACCTTAATAAATCATTGTAAAATAATAATAAAAATCATGAAATTATTTAAATGAAAATATTTACATGGATGAAAATATTTCTATCTCAAGGGAGAATATCATTGGTTTTCTATAAAAACATAGGTTTAGTATATTGTTATCATAAAGGGACAAAAATAAAAAAATCATTAAAAAAAAAACATATTATAAATGTCATAAACCTACACGCATGGGTACACTAGTAATCCAATAACTGAGCTTCACCTGAAATATCCCAAAGGGCATTTTCAATCCTCATTGGTCGGTGACTACCACCTTGCACCATACAACATGAATTGGGAATGAATTTTCCCCGAACAATGCATATGTAAAATAAACATGACAGTTTGAAAATAATATTAAACCCAAATTGTATTTAATTTCTAGATCTATATCCATGAGTTCATTAAAATATTAAATTATGAACTCTCCCAAATTATGAAAAATAAATACTCCACTTTATCAAATTATGACCTCTCCCAAGACCATTTAACTTATTCTTTTTTGTGGTTGGTCCAAAAGTAATATGAGGTATTGCAGAGACAACAGATTATACATAATTACCTAAGATTACTGTGGGAGGTGCATCTATTTCAATTTAAATATTTGTAAAATTAACTCTGTTACTTCGAAAAGGGTGAAGCACAGAAAGAAACCACTAATAACCTTCAAAATAACTAACCGTTCACCTATTATAATGAATAAACGACATCTTCACATCCATGAAGTACGTACATGATTTTATATCATGTGTGCTCTATCCAGATAACACACCATACATCAAAAATTCATTGATCATAGATATTAATGAATCATTAAATATAAAATTCTGATCTACATTTATATCAAATTTATCAACACCATTGTTCCATAATGAAATTAACTCATTAATTAGTGGTTTCAAAAAAATATATTCTTAACTGGATGTCTAAGAATTAACAATGGAAAATATATATATGGTTCCTTCATCAATATGAATGGATAAAATTTTAAATGAGTTATAAAAATAGGAAAACAAGAATATTATTTATCGTAATAACCAAATGTAAAAACCCATTGGTAGAAGGGCCCAAAGGTAGTTTAAGAGGTTTTGAAGAAAAAGAATGATGCATCTGATCAAAATGTTTTCATGAATCACCACCACATGTATGATTTATACTTTCAATAATGGTAATATTATATTTATTTGATCTCATCAACCTAGCTATTCAGCGAGGCATATATAAACGTTATAAATGGGGAGTAAAAGGAAAATATATTAAATGTTTCATGTTGTCCTTGTACTTTCCTTTTTGTGCATATTTATACATCTATTCTCCACATGTTGTAAAATTAAAAAAAGATTCATAATCACCATTATATAAGATGAATCCATTTTAAAATGCATGTATCATTTTATAACTTAACCCAAATTATGAAAAAACATTTTTGATTCATATAAACATAGAGGTAATGTGTTTCTATAAGGCAACAAAAACTAAACCAACTATAAAATCTCACCGAAACAATTATTATACATTGAAAAATATGATATTATTGCCATAAATTTAGTAATAGATTCATTTTTTCTCATTTGGATTCTAAGATTAATGGAATTTCCAAGGGATTTAAAAAAATTTCAAAACATAGAAGGTTATGATTCACAATTTGGAATATCATTCTTAGTTGTTATTTCAAGAATAGATGGACCAATTGCCTCATGTATTAAATTATGAAATGATAGATTCAGAACAAAATAAATTTATTTTATAATGACCACTTTTCACTATTTTGATACCAAACAAAAAAATCATTCCAAAAACTAAAAGGTAATAGATGAATTCAAAAAATTTCAAATGTTTAGAAAGTCCATAATCAAATTTCTGACAGACATTTAATTGTTCATTTAGAAACAAAATCTTAATTCGATGATGAATATGATATTAAGGCTTCAACACCCTAAACATATATATGATTTAAACTAGATCCATTTAGATTTTTGCGATTACATATCAAATCACAATAAAGTAACAGGTACTGTTGTCTACTTCATTAGTGCATAGGTATCTTGAAAATGACAAAATAATAACAATTATTACAGATCAATTTAACAAAATTCATATTATTATTATTATAGTTTACCACCTTGTAATATTCTATTATATATGATATAGTGAAGAACAAGGTTAGCATGGATTACGACCATTATAGGGGCTTGGCATATATAAAATAACAATATTAAATATATTATATAATACATATGCTATTTTTATTGAAAATAATAGAATATGTCTAGAACATTGTGTCATTTGATAAATCTAAGTGTACCGTTAAATCTGATATGTGGGGTTTATCCATGACGTGACAATACATATGTGTGTGTCGGGTGTGTAATTACATTTCACATGAGTTTAAATAATTTAATTTTTATACTTATAATTTCTTCAAAAAAATTAAAATATCTACTAAACTATGTATCATATGAAAAAATGAAGTTCATCATTGGTTTTGTGATGTTATGATGCGGGGTGTACCTTAGGCTTGACATTACATTTGAATTTATGGAAAATTTTAGTAAAATTCAATAATTACTTATATTTTTTCTTTTACAAATTTTGAAAAAAATTCATAATTTCTTCATATTTTCAAATTATTAACAATATTTTGTAATTAAACATATTAGTTACTATCTTTTAATAATATTTGAAAAATAATTATTAGTTATTATCAATTTTTTTATTTAACCAATTTTTTCTGTTTTTTAATATAATAAATTATTATAAATAATTTTTAGTTAATAAGTTGTCTATAAATTAATTTTTGCAGCATTCTTAAAAAGCATACATTTATCTTTCTTTCATAAAATATATAAAAATATATATATATATATAACACATAATCAAATTTGTTTACATCAAAATAATTTTTACAGGTTTTTTCAAACAAATTGACACATCACATCTATATACATACATCCATGCAAACACCCATATTTTCATTTATTTCACCAATTTCTTAGATAATGAATAATATTTTTTAATTAAAACTATTACTTATTATTTATTATTAATATTATGTAAATTATTATTTATATATATTGATAATAAATTATTTCTTAATTAATATAAATATATCACAATAAGTCTAACAATTTTATTTAAACCAATATACATATTGAATTTAAATATACAGAGATATAAAAATACATAAATATTTAATATTTATATATAATATTTACTAATCAATTAGTAATTATTATATATAATGTAATGGATATTATAAATTATTAAAATTATTATTAAAATTTTAATAATCATTATATATATGTATATCATGAATTCATAATTAATATAAACACATAAAATAAATTCAAACATTTTTTTAAATAAATATACATATTAAATATATATATATATCTTTATATGTATTTTTAAAATGGTTGTATATTCATATTCGGATGTTAATATATATATATATATTACACAATTTCATAATCAAATAATTTTTTATATGTTTTGTAAACAAATATATATAACAGATAACTATATACATACATACATATATAAATATACATATATATATATATATATATATATATATATATATTTCAAAAATCATAATTTTTTTTTAATGCTTATATATTTTTATTTATATATATATATATATATTAAAAAATTACATTTTTTGTAAAACATATATATATATATATATATATATTCACAAGTTAATATACAGTAATGTATTTATATATATAAATATATTAAAAACCTTAAAAATGTTTTAAAATTTTTATAAATATTGGTCTGTATATATATATATATCATAAACATTAAACAATTTTAAAACTAATATGTATATATATTCACATTTTAATATATATACATGTATGTGTGTGTGTATATATATTAAAAACATTACAATTTTTTTTATAAAAATAAATATATATATTAAAAAATAAAACATTTTATAAACATTTATAGAATTATAGACTGAAAGTATTTTTTATTTATATTAATCTAATAAAATTTCTTAATTAATTAGACTATATTTAAATTTACTTATATTTAAATATTTTATAATAAATATAAATATATCATATATATTTGGATAATATTTTTTAATAGATATAATTTTTATATTTATATATACATATATAAATATATATATATATATATACATGTATATATATATATATCAAAAACCATGAACATATTATTAAAATCTAATATATTTATATATATAACCAACAAAATATAAAAATTAAATAAAAAATTTCAATATATATACAAAAACATATATCAAACTATAGTTGAAAATAAACATTCCTATATATAATTATTTACAAATATAAATAAAAAACACATATAAATATCAATATTAAAAAATTATAATTCCAAAAAATCAATAATAATAAATTATATGTATCATATTACAATCAAAATAGAGATTAATACAATTGCGTCAATCCAAAATATCGTATAACGTATACAAATTAGAAATATTTCTAAACTAAGGGTTTGACCAAACAAATATATTTAACATTGAATCAAAATACGCAAAAAACGAACGAGAATAAAACCATAATAAGGATTAATAAAATTTCATAAATCCTAAATTTCAAATATTTTTAGAAAATCAGATCTTCTAAAGATTTGATATTACTAAGACAATATATTTAACATTGGCCCAAAATATGAAAAACAAATTGATGGAGAACATATGTAGAGTCCATACCATGAAGATCTGAGCCAAAATCTGCCAAAAATATGGTAGAATGGGTGTTTATAGAGGTGTAATTAAATGGAAATTAGGTATGGTATTTCTTCATTTTTTTTCATACAGGAGGAGAATTGTGAGTTAGAAGAATTGAAAGGCACACTAGGTCAGAACAATATTTTTTGTGATTGACTATTTGTGACGACATTAATGTCTCCACAAAAGTTATTTATTCAATATTATTTGTTATGGACACAATTTTCAATCCAAAATAATCACATGCCAAAAATAATTTATGAAAGATAACGTTATTCGTTCCAATTTCTCATCGTGATTATTTTTGGTGTTGGGTGACAATAATGATCACCAAAACAATTTTCAATAGATTATTAATTCTATCACAAATAATTATTTTTTTGTTAAAAAATTAATATTCTATCACAAAAAAATATCAAAAAAGACACTATTGGAGATGGGTCATATACCCATCGCAAATGATCCATTGTGAATGATCCAATTTCTAGTCGGCATCCTCTCTCATTCTTATTTGTATTGATATTGGATAATTTCAATAATTAGGGATATTATAATTTTTCAAGGATCCTAGATGCCATTTTCCATCCTGCATTGATGAACATATCTAGTGTCGAGGCCTTGTACCTAATTCCAACTGAGATCAATAATTCACTATTTCTATCAAATAGTTTTGAATTTACTAAATTCAGTGCATTGGGAAGACCGAACAATGAAGATGGTAATAGTTATCTTGTTGTAAGATCATATATGATCTCCCTTTTGGAAGATGTCCACACAACCAGGGTGATTGATCTTTTTATCTATAAACCATACACACCATATCAATTTAAATGAAAACTTGGCTACATTCATAATGTTTCTCCAATCCCCCTGCTACGTGTTCGAGGGGATGAGCATCCAAGGGT